>CM076265.1:19950000-21150000 GCA_038380795.1 Pyrocephalus nanus
TCTTAGCCCTCTGGTCTTAACCACAATCAATACTAAACTGTTTCCCAAGCCTGAAGTTTAATGAACTTTCCCATTCATGGATAAAAAATAAATTAGTTTTTCTTTTTAGATTCCCAGATCAGCCAGAGAAACACATTTTTAGCATAATTATAAGAGCTTTATAACTCACAGTATATTCTGAGTTGGAAGGGACCCACAGGATCATCAAGTCCAACTGTTGAGTGAATGGCCTATATAGGCATTAAACTCATGACCTTGGCATTATTAGCACCATGCTCTAAATCAGCTGAGCTAATCTCAGAGTCACTGTACCATCTGTTTTCTCTCTAAGTATTTTAAGCATGTAAGTTTCTCTTACTGAACAAAATAGACAAAATTTACATAAGTTTCAAAGGAGGAACTCAAGAAAAATAGTAAATAGTCTCTTTATTTAATGGCTAAACAATATGTTTATTAGATATAGTTGAATTCTCTTCTATTCATTCCAACATATCTGTCCATTGAAGGCCTTGAGAGAAAGTCATATGAAGAGCAAATAAGGTCTGTTCAGGTTGGAGGAGACTGAGGGGGAGACCTCATTGCAGTCTACAACTTCCATGTGAGGGGAAGTGGAGCAGCAGATACTGATCTCTTCTCTGTGGTGACCAGTGACAGGGGTGGGAAGGACATGAAGCTGTCTCAGAGAGATTTAGGCTGGATATTAGGAAAAGGTTCTTTACCGAAATGGTGGCTGGGAACTGGAACAGGCTCCCTGGGAAGGGGTCAGAGCACCAAGCCCGAAAGAATTCAAGGAGTGCTTGGACAATCAGGCACATGATGTGACTCTTGGGGCTGTCCTGTGCAGGGCCAGAAGTTGGACTGGATGATCCTTGTGAGTCCCTTACAGCTCAGGATAGTCTATGATGATGATACAGGTATATTAGGTAACTAAGCCTATTCCCTTGCATTGCATATTTCATTAGCACAGCTGAGTCCTAAAACTTACCTTTTGACTTTTCTGATTGCAAAATTAGAAGAGGGAAATAAATACAAGGGGACTTCCAAGAATAAAGTGGCTAAATGAAAATACCATTTATTTTCTCCTACCTCAACCTTTGTTTGCCTTATTGTAAAGTAGAAATTATAGATGGAAGCTCATACAATCCAGTAGAAATTATGAGGGTTGTTTGGTTAAAAACTTCTTCTGTTTCTTCATTATACTTCATCCAAGAGCTGGAATAAATTTAGGTCCCAGGTCTAAACAAAGAAAGAAATTAAGACTTATTAAAGGCAAACTTGTGTTTCTCTCCCCCTTTCCATTTGTCTTTCTGTTTCTTCAAGTTTCACCCACTGGTAAGGCAAGGAAAATGAAAAAAAAAATGTTGTCACAAATTCAACTTTTAATTAAAAACAACAGAAAATCAGAGAGAGACTAAGTGCATAAAACTAAAAACTAGACTTTAGATTGAAGGAAAAAAAAGTGTTAGACATCTTTACTTGTACCAGTTTATCAAGTTTCACTGAGATATTCCTTTAAATACTACGTTTTTTTAGTTTCTTTGAATATAATACCATTAGGGAATCTTGATTTATTGTTTCTCCTGCATTGCTGCTTGAAAGTTATTCAGAGCTGTGACTGTGGAAAGCTGCCTTCAGGATGTATCAAATATCTCTACACCAGCTGGACAAGTGTATATGCCAAAAGGTACTATTTTCTCATGCATTTTCTTTGTAACCAAACTTTAAAAATTATAATATCAGGACATTAACTACATTTTACTGTATACTTGAGCAAAAGCAAAACATTGCTATGCCTCAGAGTGACTAGATCATTTGCAGAGAGTAGTGATGTTTCCAGAGCAAAGCAGTAAGTTGAACTTCAGTTTCTTGTTTCCCTCAAATGTTTTAACTATGCAGTTATTGGATATTCCAGAATAGATCTCTTCCTAAGGAAAAAAAAAAAAGAAAAAAAGAGAGGGCTTTGTGTGGGCTCACAAAGTTTCTCATCTGTTTTCTTGAACAGTTTACCTTTTGATGACAGGTATTTTCTCACAAAAACCCATTCTAACTGAACAAAAAACCAGTAATGACACAAAACCATGAAACAAGTCAGCAGAGTAGTTAAATCTGAGGATTGTCAATGCTGAGAATACCAACAATTTTATTAAAAATATTATTAAAGATTAGAATTTTCCTATTTTAATAAAAATAGTAAAGAAAATATGTTTATTCTATTCAGCTATTCTTATTAGATTTCATGGTTTAACCCTGGCTAGCAAATATGTACCACACAGCCAACTGCTCCCTCTGCCTTTGTCCAGTGTGGTGGGGAGGAGAACTGAAAAAAGTATGGGTTGAGATAAGAACAATTCAATAGTTGAAATAAAGTAAAATATAAATGACAATGACGGTGATGTTTGATTGATGATGATGATGGTAATAATGATGATAATAATAATATTAGAAAGGGAAATAACCCAAGAAAAAGAATTGATGAACAACACAATTGCTCAACACTTGGTGACTGATGCCCACCCAGAACCAATTAGTACCTCCTATCCAGCTCCCTCCAGTTTATATAATGAGCATGATGGTCAATATTACGGAATATTCCCTTGGCTAATTCGGGTCAACTCTCCTGGCCATGCTCCCTACCAGCTTCTTATGCACCTTCTCACTAGCAGAGTGTGGGAAATCAAAAAGTCCTTGATTTAGGGTAAGCACTACCTAGCAGCACCGAAAACACCAGTATGTTATCAACATTAGTCTCACTAAATTCAAAACACAAAACCGTACCAGGTGCTGGGAAGAAAATTATACCAGCCAGAAACTGGTATGTATTTGGTCACATCTGTCCTATTTATTAGATTCAGTGCACAATTTAGATGTTTCCTCTGCTGATTATATATTAAGTATTCAGTCATTAATTCAAAAAAAGATTTATATACATTTATGCATCTGTAATCCCATACTTAAGGTCATTTCAACTTCTAAGATCACAGATACTGTATTGACCTGAACCTTAATTTCATTTAAAAATGTATTATTTTTCGTGTATACTTCAGATGCTATCAACCACCATGACCATAAGGAGGAATCCTCTGAAGTTTAAGTGACTTGCAAATGATGTCTGCAAAGCACACTTGAGCAACATTTGCTCAGAAGATGGTATTCCACACATAAGATGTCAAGTACATAGTGCTAATTTTGAAAATGCATGTTCAACAGCCAATATAAAAAGTTGCAATGCAGCCTGCAGGTTTCATAGCTACGATCTTAGTATCAGTAACAGCAATTAAGACAAAGAGGATAGAGACGTGATTGAAACTCATCCAGTCAAGCTCTGTGATTAGTAGACTGAAATGCATCTGTTTTGTCTCTCTCCTACCATATAATGAACAAAATTAAACAGGATTTTTCTGATTAAACAGAATTTTTGTCACAAAACACTTATCTGCCAAATGGAAGCACTTTGAGAAAACAGATTGGTTTTGATGAATTACTGAATAAATGCAGAAAGGCTGGGAACAACAAACTGCCTGATTTTCTGTCTGCTTACCTATGGGATTACCAGAGTCCAAGGACAATCTGGAAAAGCAGACACTTCAGGCATATGTCTTTGAAAACAAGTATATGTTTCGTACTTGTGAAGATTTGGATTTAAAACAAAACAACCCCCTCCCCCCGAAAATCATACTAAACATAAATAATAAGTGAAATATAAGAAGAACCAGCTATATCACACAGGATGATTATCAGAGTTGTGTATGCAACTAGAACTACTTCCACTGATGAATTTAGACCAGTTAGGTAATATGATAGAAGTACCATCTCTGTGACATGTCCTCTGAGACTTCTGCAGTGGTTAAGCAAGTTTCCTTTTATGTGACAAGACAGTATCAAGTATGCATGCAGCACTCAATTAAGAAACTTCCAAATATAAAATATTCCACCTCTTCTTACGACTGACGTTACTCCAAATATCCCTCTAGGGTTCTAGGTACACAAAGTTATATTCATAAGGACCTGAATGTTTCATCCAAGGAACATCTGCTATATACAGCATAAGCCAAGACAAAATTTTCATAATGCAAAATTGTTCATTTTGCACTGATGCTATTTTTCATAGGAAACTTTGAGGAAAAACCTTGATACCGCAATTTTAATTATTTATTTTGAGTTTGCCTAATATGTGAGCACTGACAAGACTGTAGCAAACCGTGACAGCAGATAATTGCTACACAGATATTTGCTTCTAGTGAAATGCATGTCTCTAGGCAGTACTCAGAGTGTAATAGTCTTCCAATCCATCACACATTTTCTGGGAAATATACTTTAAACTTGTTGTGCCTCCTGACCATAAGTAGAAGGGTGCTTGCTCAGAAGACACCATGGGAGTGTTTGCATCTAACTAGTGACAGATGACTGCCTCAGCAATTGGATAATGGCTTGCCTTGTGTGGCTAATCCACATACTCACATCTCGCATTATCTTAGACTCGATGATCCTTGTGGTCCCTTCCAACTCGGCATATTCTGTGATTTTGTGAGTCCATCTACAGTGATTATTTTAAAAGCAGTTTAAAAGAAACAGACCCAACTGCTATACTGAAAAACTGTAGCAAAGCTTAGCTCTCATTTGATCATTCACGATCTAAAAATACAACTCCAAAGAGAGAGTATTTCTTTGACAGTGTTTCTTCCGCTGACACAGCTTAGAGATGGTCAAAGTTAAAATCGGATGAGCAAATATAGAGATAATGACAGTTTGTCCAAACCAGCCAGTTCAAGTGAGAAATAGAGCTAAATACTCAAAAGATGAAAAAGACAATCTAGCTAAAGCAAATCACTTCATCTCAGTGCCAGACTTTGTTATTCCACATTTTTTTATTTACCAAATTACCTAAAATGTACCTAGTGCTAAATTCAACAAAACTTTTTTTATATAAAGTGATCCTCCAGTTAGAACATTTCGTCCATATTTTAATTCTATTTTCCTACCTGTTACCCCTTTTGTTGCTTCAAAAATATCCTTATTCAAGTATGCATCCTAAAATGTGGTGCATCTATCAACTCAGTATCCTCTACTCCTACTCCATCTATAATTTCACATTTAATTAAATTTCTTCATACGTCTGATCACTTTTATAGTTTAATTATGAAATAGTTTAACTTTGCCATGTGAATTCGGAACTTGTATTAATAAAGACACTTCATAGAGAAACTTGAAATTCTACTTTTTCTGCAGAAGTGTTCAAGACAATGATCATATTCCATGCATAAATTACTGCTTCTGACGTTTCTTCAGATAATTTCTCCCTATGAGTGAATATTGATGTTTACAATCCCCAATTATTTTCTTTAACCTTTATTACATCAGACAGTAGGGGAAGGTAGAAGGGCAAAGCTTCACTCTCACCTGTAGTGAACTTACATATGAGCTGCACAACCCACACACTGTGTTGCTGTGATAAGTTTGGCCTAAACTAATCCAGGAGATAGAAAGACTGCTCTTTGTGCCAGAATCCTATGGAAGTGTCATTGAAATACAGTCACTTTGTAGAGAGGCTCTTCTGTGTTGCAGTGCCAGGCATTTCATATTTAGCTTTAATGCTTTATTTCTGAAGCACAGAATGTGATTTCACTCAGCAGGAACAGTTCAAAGTATTGTTAATTATTTTAGTGTTATCCACCCCAAGTAGTCCCTGGAGTTCCTTAATTTGTGTGATAGGAAGTGAGATTAAATGTGGTCTCCTAATGAAAAAGAAATGTGTTATGTAGTTGTGATTAAAAGTTTACTTAGAAGTTTCAAAATGTCAAATATCTGCCAGCTACTGTAGGGACTTAATGAGTGGTTTTCACAAATAATTGGTGGAATTTCTTTGCATCTTAACACTAAGTGACTTCGTCATACCCTAAGGCCATCAGCAGGGTAGATGAAAAACCGTCTAAAACCCTGGTAAGTAACATAAGTATTCGGAAAGAACCAATTTTAATTCTTTCAAAACCCTGAGGCACTTAAGAGTCGGTGCTATAGGTAGACATTTAATATTTAACAACCAATTTAACCATTCGTCTAAAAAGATTTTCTTTATGGGTCCCAGGAGCTACTTGCATAAGACTTAGCAGATCTTCAGGTAAAGAGTTTATAGAGTTAGAAATGGGACAGATACAGGGATGATTCTTGTGACTTAGCTATCCCCAGAGCTTTCTCACATTCTGAGATGTACTTTTATGGATGCCATTTCTGGAAAAATGAAGTGGATTGTCCTAATACCAAACTTTACTTTTATTTAAGTTTGAAGTAATTTAAGCTTCTTCTTTCTTTTTTTTTTTTTTTATTTTTTTTTTTTTTTAAATTTTTTTTTTTTTTATTTTTAATGATACTACAAAGTTATCTACTATCTGGTTACCTACACACAGGTCTAGATCACAAGAGTTAATTTCTGTGGCAGATCAATGGCTGTTTAGCTGCCATTAGAAGATCTGGTTTTAAAAGCTTGGTATCTACCCAGGAATCAAAAGACATGTAACTTTCTAATTGTAAAATTAAACTGCCACATGAACTGAAGGCCATCTTTCAAATTCGGTCTTCTCCAAACAGAACAACTCTAAAGCAATAAGATATTTAAATATTTAATATTTGTGTAATTATAAATTAATAATTATTATATTATTTAATATTTACATTTCCATTGTTGCATCCAGTCACCCACTGATAAATTCATACATACACCTTTCAAATTTCTGATTGTCCGAAACCACTGAAAGCCATTTTGAGGTATTTTTTAGGAAATAGGCAACTTATACAAAATAAGCTGGCGATGCTTTTCCACTTTCTGGTTGTCAAAAGATCTATCATAAAATCCATAAGTATTAACCAGCATTCTTTTGGTAGCCTCAGCTGAGATACAAAGAGTTGAATAGACAAAGAGGCTATTCTGCTGTTCCTCACTCACCTGTCCCTCTCAAGAAGGATGAATATAAATTTTCTTTCAGTGCAGATTTACCTCTATTGTTAAGAAACACAGGAACTCATTCCCTAGATATACCAATGTAGAATTTCTTTTGCAAGTTATAAAGAAGACAAACTAATAATTAGTTCCTGAGGCTTGAGAGGATTGACCTTAACTCCTGTCCCCTTTCAGAGACATGGGCAAGTACATTCCTCTCTAAGCCTATCTGTAAAATTGAAGTGACAGTACCTACGTTCCTCACCAGGAATTTGTGAGAATATACAGATTAAAATAATTTTGCATAGAAATTATAATAATAATGAACATTTTAGCTCCATTTGTATCATCAGACAATGGATAACATCCTATAAAATTGCAGTGCAGGATTTTAATGTTTGTATTTTGTGTTTGTATATATTATTAAATGAAAGCTGGGGGAGGAGGAGTTCACTGCACTTCTATAATAACAGTATTTTATGGCTTTATCAATTTCATGTTTAATACTGGAGAATACTAGATTTTTTTAGCTTGTGATTTTAAACATTACATTTCTTTATATAAAGAAAAAAACAGTTGTGTTAGTTTTGTCTAGGGTATAGAAGTTGAATAGTCTATACTATTCTACTAAAACTATATTATAGTTTCAACTATACAATAACAGTTCCAACTAAATAATAATAATAATATTCAACTATAAAAGAGTATACATTATTATTATTTATACTATCTAATAATATAGTAATCAACTATATAGTCATGGGTGAGTGACTATTTTTCTACTAGATACCTTTGAGTGGTCCTTCAACACTTCGGGTGAAGTGAACCAACCTTCAGGGTATCAATTATGGTACCCATGGGAGAGAAGAGTTCCTTGTGTGTGTGCAGGCATGCACATTTTGCATCATTGCTCGTCAGTGTAGCAACAGTATCCCTGATTGATAAACCAAACCTGTAACCTCTTAAATGTCTTTGGAGTGTCATCATGGTTACACCTGTTGTTTGCTAGTTTTGGCCACTGGTTTTCGTTGCAAATTAGTTTGTCTGAATGTATGAGCTGCCTGAAGTTGTTTTTGTCTACCTCCATGACAACAGGACAAGAAATGTTCTCAAGTTGTGCTGGGGGAAGTTTAGATTGGATATCAGGCAAAAATTTCTTCACTGAAAGGGTGGTCAAGCATTCCCCAGGTTGCCCAGGGAAGTGGTTGAGTCACAATCCCTGAATGTATTTAAAAATTGTGTAGACATGATATCTATAGACATGGTTTAGTGGTGGACTTGGAAGTGTTAGCATAATGATGAGACTATGATTTTCAGGGTCTTTTTCAACCCTAGTAATTCTAAGACAATGTGATCTATTGTCGTGGGGGATCAAAATCTTGAAACAGAGGTATAATTCAAATAAAGGTAGTAAATTTTTTATTTGTGAATTTCTGTTGAACATGTTCAACTAAAACTCCACCTGATAGCAGACAAAATTCCCTAAACAATCATTTTGGATTGGGAAACATAGCTGAAGTTATATTTTTTTACTATGTGACTTGCACAACTCTACTGAGACTTGAAGGTTACACTAAAATGATGCTCAACATTTACTTCTTTCCAAAGAAATTGCCTATTTTTTTTTTAATTTGATTTTGTAAAAAACTTTGTGAAAGTTAAAAGAATTACAAGTTTTCCTCTCTGAGCAAATTAATAGCATTAAAAGAACTTCATATATGTGAACAGGAATAAGACTACTTTAATTGACACTTTGTGCTCTTGAAATTAAAACCTCTATGAGAGAGTGGTAACAAATTAGCAGGGGGTAATACTGCTAGTTGTCATTCCTGACAAAAATTGATAATTATAAAGCTGTTGTGAATCCCCTCATTATTTTCCTTTTCTGTTTTTTAGATGTATCTCTCAATATTTTTCAACTATCTAGTCACTCACATAAAGTTCTGTCATGGTAGATATTCCATTTCAGTTTCCTACTAAATGGAATTGCTATGGCTGATAATGTTTGATTAGTGAAATGCACTAATTAAATAAATTTAGTTTTGAATTGGTGTCCTCTTATATATCCTTTTTCAGACACTGATTTAGTATTTTATTTCAGTCCATTGGATTGGAAATAATAGGAGCTACTGCTTATGTCTAACTTGTTTTACTTCATAATAGCCATATACTTGCTGGTAGTTCTTAGAATGTCAGATATGCAATACCAAGAACAGAAAATGATGTACCATACAAAGGTCACCTCATTAGCAAATGTTCTCGTAAGCATAGGAAAAAAACCCACACTTTATTTTGACAAGATTGTTTCAGAAAATGACAATAGTAGACTAGAATTGTAGATTTGTTACAGTCAGCTCTGATTCCAGAGGCAACTTTGTAGGCTTTTTGTGTACATTAGTAAAAAAAGACATTTGTGCAAAGTAACAATTCCAGACTCTATAAATGCTGACATATCTTTTCTTAATGTTTAACAGCTGCTATTCCAGACTATCTTTGAATATGAAACATCCAGAGTTAAAGCTAGAAATCTACTGCTCCAGATAAAAATTGCAATAAATTCCTAGACTTCTGCATTAAGCAAAAGAGGGAAGGTATGATGAATTCTCAGCAGAAGATACATACACATGAAGGTTTTGTAATTATGAGGTAGATGAATGCAATTTTGCAGCCCATTGAAAAGGAATATTACACTTAATATGCATGCCGCAGTGTATGTACTAATAATATTAAATACTGTTGAGTTCATAGTTGATAATTATGGAAAGACTTTTATTTTTTATATTGAAGGTTATATTAAATAGTTTTAGCAATATACCTTCAGGTTCTACCATGTTTGTAATCAAATGGTAAATGGTCAGTGAAATAAAATCTGAGTGTTACAGCACTGTTCTACTTCGTATAATTTCTATTACTGATTTTTTTTATAGGATTACAAATAATAGTTTCAGGGATTTACCAGGGGGTTGGGGGTGTTATGCTGGAGTGCCTAAATGTTAGAGTACATACAATTTTTTTTTTTTTTTTTTTTTTTGCAGAACTGAAGCATAAGTGTCAAAATCATGGAGCTAAGAAATTATTAAAAAGGTTAGACGATAATCTACAAATAAACAAGGGAATAACTTAGGAAGCTGCAAAAGGTCCAAATACCTATCTAATATCACCTTCAAACGTTTCAGAAATTTTTTTAGATCTAAAAATTACATACTTGTTGTCTAAGTTGACTGGGGCTGAAATATTAGTGGATCGGTATCATTAGAAATGATTGAGAATGCTTAAAAAGAAAAATAACAAAACATTTGAATTGTGTCAAAAAAAGGAATCAATTGAGACAAAGTAAATCAAACACACACAAGAAGACTGTACATCTTTAAAAAATACAAATCTCTTAAAAAGTAGTTTGAAAAGTCATTGTCATTTTAAGTGTAAGTTTCTACATTAGCAAGTAGTATGGTATAGCAGGATAAGCTCTGTAGAACATAATAGTTGATGCTAAAGAATGAACAGCTGTTTTAAGCATTTGCAATGGTTTTCCTGAATACCTAGTATTGTCTATTACTGTGTGTTCTTTAGCTAAATTCCAGCTGAGTACTCCAAAAAAGTTCTACAATATGAACCCAAGCACAGTATGTAGGGTTTAAAGTCAGCAATACATTCCCAATCTAGGGAAACAACAAATTTGACCATTTTAAAAATTGTTAGTGATGCACATTAAAATATGCTAATAGAAATGATTTCCTATGGGACAGTTGGAACAAAAAAAACCACAAATAAATAGCCATTTAAGTATATCTAGTTTACAGATGAGAAGTGACACCAACTGTACAAGGAATAAATAGATTGTGGTCTTTTCAATCTGTAGTATTCAATGGTGGTTCAAATAATATGCTCAATTTGATTATGTACTTTATGAAGGATAAAAAGAATGGGTGACAAGCAGCAATGATTTCTAGAGCACCTGAATCCTCCAGCTTCAAGCTGAGTGTAGAACTCTGAGGAGAGCTAGCTACTCAGTTTTGCAGAGGCAGAGCCTATATTATCTCACGTTCAATTCATGACTCACAAAATGAGTAATACTTTTTCCAATTTTTCTGAATGTAAAGTTGACCTTGAAATAGGCTTTGGATTCAGCAGTACTTTTTCTTACAAGTGTAAAAGACAGTGGAACTCATGTTCAGAGAAAATGGAATGCATCCAAAAAAATAACACTTCTGCAAAAAGCTGTCACAGAACTAGTGTTTTTACAAAGGAAAGCTGAAAATCATTACATATATACAAAGGAATATGGTTCACAGAATCACAGAATATACTGAGTTAGAAGGGTGACAAAAGGATCATCAAGTCCAACCCTCACAAGACCATCCTTAGGAGTCACACCATGTACCCAAGAGTATCTTCCGAACACCTCTTGATCTCTGTCAGGCTTGGTGCTGTGACCACTTCCTTGGGGAGCCTGTTCCAGTGCCCAATCACCCTCTGGGGGAAGAACATTTTCCTGATACCCAACCTAAACCTCCCCTGACACAACTTCAGGCCATTCCCTTGCATCCTGTCACTGGTCACCACAAAGAGATCATTGTCTGCCCCTCCTCTTCCCCTCACAAGAAAGTTGTAGACTGCAATGAGGTCTCTCCGCAGTCTCCTCTTCTCCAGGCTGAACAGACCAAGTGACCTCAGCTGCTCCTCATATGGCTTCACCTCAAGGCCCTTCACCATCTCTTTTACCATCCTTTGGACTCCCTCTAGTAGCTTAATGTGTTTCTTATATTGTGGTGCCCAAAGATGCACACAATATTATGCCAGAAAGACTTCCTATAATTTAAAGTAAGGTGAGGCAGACCTTTAAGATCTATTTACTTAAAGTTTCTAATAATAATGCAATTTTGAGCAACAGATAAAATGGCTATTGGCATTGCCTCTACTTTTGCCATTGACAATTTTTGGAAGAGTGCTCACTGTCTACACTGTTAGGAAATGTAGAAATGATGTTTAGTAAGCATATAAAGAAATATAATCCTTCTGACCATTGCAAGTGTTAGACCTTTCTGTAATACAAAAAAAATTCTGTAATCAAAGTATAAGTATCTATATCTCAGATAAACTACTATTAGCAGCAAAACATTTTGTCAAATTGCTTTTAAAAATTGAAGGCTGTTTATGACTACAATGTTTTTCAAAATGTAACATTGTCATGAACAGGTAGAAAGTGCTTGCAAGTGTTACACCACAAAATAACACAAACTAGAACTCTACAATTTCTCATGTGGGCAATTTTTTTCACAAATTCACATTTATATATTTTTATGAACAGCGCAATAATGTTCATATCACTTCTGTGAGGGTATGGATGGAAAATAAAATTTTAGATATACAGAACTTCTGAAAATGTAGCAAATAAGCTCTGTAGGGGAAATGATGGCTATCAGCAGTTCATATGCCTCGTGGAGTCAACAGTCTGTGAAAAGCTTATCTAGATTGCCAGGTCTTCTGTGATGTCCCTTAAAAATAAAGGTTTATCTGCTCTGTACTTCTACTCCACAACACTACATCCTCTATTTTTGGAGATATGTATAATAAATGTTTTGTATTTTCATACTGGCCTATGCTTTTATTGGGCACTTTGCTTTGAGTAATTATTGCTGTGAGCTGATTTAAGTCTATCTGTCATACTTGAAAAGGTTTCCGTGCAGGAGTTTGCTCAATTCTCAAAACATCTCAACTCCTCTAGAGGTCTCTATGTGTACAACTGCATAAGAAATAAGTACATTCAAAAACTTGAAGCAAACCTCTGTAAAGCATCATTATTTCAAGCAATAGTTTGGATCCAAAACAATGCACCAAATGATAAATGCATTAATTTATAAACACTCAGTGCTCCTATAGAAGATAAATTGTTACTCTCTCCAAAACTCTAATGAATTACATTTATTATGTATTTTCATTTCAAGAAATATCCTTTCTTTTTGTCACACTATGCCTTTGAAGCCTATGACTTAGCCATAGCAATGCACAAATTTGTTTTTTTTTTAAGCTTGCTCATTCTGTCCTGAAAGTGCTGATCCTGGAAAAATTCCATTGATTCATCCCACTGTGGGGGAAAAAAAAAAGCACAAAGATATAAGATTAGAACAATATATATATTTTCAAATAAAAAAATTGACATCTGAGTGAGATTAAGTAGTTTTATACATTCTATCATACTCAATAGTACTAGCGAGAACCAAATGAGGTCTACAAAATACATCCAAAAAGACTGTGCCATAGCTGCCAAATTCCTCCATAGCTTTTAACAACATGCTGCAAAACATCACAAACCTTGTACTGGGAAAACTGTGGAATTGAGAAAAATAATGATGCAATTGTCAGCGTGATAAATCTGAGAATATTTTTTAGATTTTTAAATTGTATAAGAAATGTTGTAAACCAATTTGGAGTCCTCAGTCTTTTGCTATAAAAAAGTGGAATTTTTATAAGGTAAGCATGAATACAAGTGGTTGCAGTATAAAAGAGGGAGGTTGAAACAGCTGTCTGACATGGTCTTAAATATTTCAAGTTGTAATATTAATAATCAGATCATAATGCAGGTGAACAGAAAAATCATGGCTAGGGAACAGTAAATTACATAGGCAGATATCAGTCTGTTCAGTAGACACAGTACTCACCTAAAGCTATTAGCACTAAGAAATATTATAGTTTTTTTCTCCATAATGTCCCTCCCAGTTTTTAAGTTAACATATTTGGCCTCTAAAAAACTCCCTGCAGTTCAGTACATTAGTCCTCTTTACTTGATATACTGTTCTGTAATACCACACAGTTGGTCACAGAGATAACAGTCAGAGCATCAATGTTTAAATATTTACTTTCTGCCTATAATCAGTAGGTACAAGGGTTGAATAATGTACTGCACTTCAAATTAAAAATTTAACCCCTTAATGAAACTTTTGTTATTATTTAATGAGTTTGTCAGTCTACTTGAGATGTCCTCAGAGTCTGACAAAAGCTAGAAGCAAACAGTCCCTTCTGGAAGTGCTAATAACACATCTTCTCTCACACTCGCTGTAGCAAAACACAGCAGAAGCAAGGACTGTTGAACAAACTATGCCAGTTTCATACAAAGACAATCCCCCCCATCCCTTTCATCACTTTCCCACATCATTTATACTGGCAGAATACAACATCTTGGAATGAATTGGGGATCAAGATGTAGTTTAGTCTTTAAAATACCTATGGTACAAAACATTTGTTTTAAAATATATAAACCATATTCAGCCTAAATATAAGACTTGTTTGTTGTTTGATGCAAATACCCATAAGCTACCATTTACTTTTATGCCTTCATATTAAAGTTAAAACACAATAAGAACCTCGAAGATTTAAGTACAGGAAAGATTTACTAGAGTTTTTCTTTGAGACATAAGACTAAAACATTTTAACTTTTTTTTTTTTTTTTCCTTTGCACTCCTCATTCGTTCTAGATTGCACTTTGGACATTTAAATCTGTAGAAAAAGAAAAGCCAATTAATCCTTGAAGTGGTGGGGGGAACCCAAACAAACCAAAACCAAACACTAAAAAGAATGCAAAAACAACAGCTACAGAACAGAGTCAAAAGCATTTTTTAAAATCTAAAGAAAGAAAGCAAACCCAGGAGACATACATCAGACAGAAAAGTACAGCACAATAGCCTAAAAAGCATTCAGTATTGCTCCAGTTGGTCCTAAGATGAAGGGTTTTTCTCATTGTAGTGAGGTTTAATACTGCACCTCACTGTAATAAGCCCTCCCTACTGGTATTCTTGTCAGATGATGGTGCAAAGCAGGTGTTAAAAACATATCCATACACACTCTCAAATCCAGGTTACTTTCATTTTCTGAATAGAACACTGGTTTGGCTGAATCACAATCCATAACAGAAAGGGAGGAATGCATGACAGTTGGCTGCTCCCTTTGTCACTGGGAGATATCCAATACGCAGATATGACATCAAGATCAGCAACGACTGAGGTGATTCTGCTACAGTTACAGATACATATATGCAAGGAATAAGTGTTTCTGACAGGGATGGAAGATCTTGGTACAGAGAGACTTTTTATCTGCATGTCAGACCTTTTTGTTCTTACTCAAGTGAACATTTTTTAATCCAGTAATCCAGCTTCAATATAAGTCTGCAGGATCCTGTTGTTTTATATCAGGATAAAGCTATAAATAAAGCAATAATAACTTTCCTAGTAAGCCCATTAGGGCTAAAAGTTCACAATCATGTGCAGAACTGCGGCTTGGGGTTTTTCATTTGTTTGTTTCTTTGTTTTGGCTCGGAGTTTTCCTTTGTTCTTCCAGTTGTAAACAAACCACAGATCTGGAGGGAAGTTTCTATCACAATGTCTAAAATCATCAAATGTAACTGAGAAGACTAACAGTGCATTACTGGTGATACGTATTCTAGAATGCAGAGATAAAATAGAATCAAGTAGGCATTCAACAATTAATTATCCATCTCTCATAGAAAACAAGAAAAATATGTTCATCTGGAACACCAACATTTAGTGAGAGAAAAACATTATGCTAACCAAAGTATCAATCCAATTGAACATTATCAGTTTTACACCAGCTGTTAATTGGATGCAGATGTGAGAGAAGTGATGTTATATTACATCCTGAGACAGAGTGGTGTCTAGGTAAGCGTGACTAATTTTTCATTCCACTACTTTTTTTTTTTTTTTTCTTTTTTTTTTCTTTTTTTTTCTTTTTTTCTTTTTTTTTTCCTGCAAGCATATTTGTATTGTATAGAGAAAAAAAACCTTGTTTTTTACTTATTGTTGTTCAGACATTCTTATTTTTCAGACATATTATCAAAATCCTTAAGACAAAGATGATTGACATATATTGATTCTTACACGACACATTTCACAAATAAAAACACTTTTGCAGCATTTAAATTCTTCAATGTTTGAGAAAGCTGGAAGGAATAAACCTAGGTATATGGAAAAAATTCTTTACTCAGAGGGTAGAGAGACAGTCGAACTTGTTGCCTAGAAAAGTTTTGGATGCCCCAACCCTGGCAGTATTGAGGCAAGGTTGGGTAGGGCTCTGAGCAACTTGTTCTAGTGGAAGGTGTCCCTGACCATGGCAGGGGGTTGGAACTGGATTCTTTAAGGCCCCTTCCAACTCAAGACCTTCTGTAATTTTATGATTCTAATGACACAAAGGAGTAGTCAAACACCAAGGTCTTTATCAAGCAAGAACTAAAATGTAGTAGTTACCAGAGCATTACAGAATGTCCCGATTCAAAATCTGACTCAGAAGGCTTTTATCATAAGCACTGAGCAGAAGGAAGGGAGTGGTAAAAACAAAAAAAACCCCTACAAACAGACAGTTTTTAAGATTTTCAAAAAATTCTGCTGCTCAAAAGAGCTTCCAGTAAATATATCATGGAAAAAACACAATAATTTTTGTCCTTCAGAATTTTGAAGGAGATTCTTCAGACCCATATTTTCCACCTCAGAATTCCAATCTACAAGACTGCAGTAATGAGTTCAAGGATGTTGCCTTCGGTTCCCCCCACTGTCAGAGAGTGTTGGGAAGTAAATAGTTAGCTGGAGAATTGTATTTCAGAAAAGGCTCACGTTCTCTGGAATCAAGGAACACACACATTAATCATCATTTCAAAGCATTACAAAGTATTGTAATACTTCACTTCCCTTCTTCCCTCTTCTCAAGCACTTCAGGGAGGCACAAACTGTTTGGGAGGTACTGAGCAATACAGAGGCCATTCCAGTTCTCTAAGTTTTATCTGTAGATTTTAGCAGAATTTCTGTTCTCACCATAGGTCATTCAGTTTTAGGATCACACTGACAGATACATGCATACAACGTACCACCCATCTAGTCTGAAAAATGAATTGACATCAGCATCTTTTATATTATTCAGTGGCTGAATTTACACAAAGATGGATATGTATGAAACCTTTACAAGTACCGCCTCAAACATATTTCATCATATATACATGTATAATCTGCAGAAAACAAACAAGTTATAGACAGAGCCTTAGATATGTCAGTAAACATCAGAAGAATTAATCTAATTAATCTTATGTTATAATTTCGTCTCAGCTATATTTTTCCAGATTTTTAGCCATTTTTCTCCCCACAATCAGCAGAGGGCATTGTTCACTTGGTGTGGAAGCAAGAAAGTTTATACTTGTAAAAGAAACTACTTTAAGTTTTTTTTGATCCCTTCTTAGACACTATTTTTATTATTTTATTATGTTCGTATTTAATTGCAAGCACCTATATAGTAGGTTTTTTTAAAAAGTTAGAATTTTTTTTTATATGTACATTTATATCATGACTTTCATATCTGTTTTACGGAGAAGAGGCATTTATATTAGCCTAATTGTCAAATATAACAATTATTCAGTGATACAATCTTGTTAGGAGTCCTTCCTCATACAAGTTTACAATATAAAGAGTTGAGAGTTCCTCTATTAGGCAGACACTTGCCATAAATGTATAAGATGTGCTATATTAACAATGGGTTGAATAAGCATAAATAGTGGCAAAATGCATTTTAACCCAGAAAAGAAAAGCAGCTTTCTTTCACAGTCTGAGTATTCATTTTTACTGCACAGCATCAGCAAAACATGCCCTCTGCACCATGGGAACACAACTGTTCCCATGGACTACCTCTCTGGGTTCTTTCTGCCTTTGTTTAATGTTTCCATTGCATTAGGTGCCCTTAGTTACTCAACAAGCACCATTATCTGCTTATCACCAGCAATTCGAAGCCTAAATCACATTTTTATGTGCAGTACCTAGTTTCACAGCTTCAGTGAATGGTCACTTTCAAACAGGTTAATTGCTCTGTAGAAATTTTAAACTGTCTTGTGAAATGTCTGCCAATACTGGGGGCCCAGCTTGTTAGAAATTATATCTATGTAGTGATTCTTTTGCTGAGATGCAAAGCAAAATAAAAATTTAAAAAAGGTCTTTCTTTGGTCAAATTCATTTCCAGAAAGAACAGAAAGTCAGTTATTCATTCATCTTCCTTTAAAAGGTGTTTAGCAAACAGCCTATTGTTCCTCAGATATTCTGACCAATAAATATGTCATAGGAATTAGAGGTGATGGTTTCAGGAAGTATCTTAACACATAACCAAAGGCTTCAAACAAAAAATATATGGATTTATATAAAGCAAGATCAACAGAATACTATAATATTCTGTGAGATAGATGTATGGAGTTTTTTCTTACCTTAAGTTAGACACATTTAAACACTTTATTATTTAAAATTATTGCTTCCTTTTTTTTTTTTCTTATTAAAGAATGGAGAAAATATATATTTGTTTTTTGATTTTTTTGTTTGTTTTCTGCAGAATTCATAATAAGAATATAAAGTCTATTTCTCTGAAACACATTCTATCAGGGAAAAGACAACTGAAGAAAATCCCACGAGTACACAGAAGATCAGCGGGTGCTATTTGAGTGACTGGGCCTCTAGCAGTTTTTACAAGAATGTAATAGCTATCAAGAAATGATAGCTATCATTTCTGATTGAAGCTGCATGCAGAAGCTTCACAGCAGGCAGCTCCAGTGAGCCCATGAGTGCCCCACTTGACTCTCTGCACACTCCAATCTCACACAGTCAGACCAGGTTTCCTTACCGACTCGACCCCTGGTTCTCTGTAGCAGAGTCTCGGATGTTCCATTCCATAAAGCTATTTATTCATGATACAGTAACACAGCACCCAAGCTGGTGCCTCTGAGGAGGCTCCTCCACCAAATGAGCCCTGGGTTTTTGTCCTCTCACAGTCTACCCTCACTCAAATCTCACTCTTCCTCCTGAGTCCTTTGCTCCTGCTGTGTCTCCCGCTGTCTTTCCACCTAGTTAGTGCCAATGATCTTCAGTCTTCTGCTGCATCTCTCAGCGTCCACTCACCCAGTGGACACTCATCTTCTTGCCATTTGTTAACCAAAGGCTTGGTAGTTCATGGCCTCATGCCTTGGCTCCTACCCAGAGCTCAATCTGCATCTCAGTCAGCAGTTTGCAAACTGAGCTACCCACAGCAGATACATTCCTCAACACTGGACTCCACCCTAATTTTTTGTTTTTTAATTAATAGCTGTAAATGTCTCACAAGCAGAAGTGGTGACACATATAGCACAAGTTAATGTTACTGTCAGGTTTTCAGTATTTCTGCTCAGAAGCACTGCTGACTTTTGGACTAAGCTTTTGATTGACCAATCTGATGTGGAAAACGTTGACTTTGGTTGCTGAAAGATATGTCAGTAGCTATTATATATTTTTATAAACAGACATACAAATCTCTTTCATAGTAAATAAATGCTAGAAAACATTATATTCATTACTATCTTTCTGTGAAAAAACAATTAGAGAGCGCATGAGTTCCCAGGATTTGTTTCCCCTCCATTTTACATTTGTCCTTCCAAGTAACATCTTTGCAAGGAGATTCTGGGACACTAAGGAATGCCAATAAACAAAACTTTTCTCTAGGTCTAGCTTTCAGAAGCACAGGATCACAACAGATCTGCTTTCCACGCAACCCCATGCTGATATCTTTTCTATAAACAGACATGTTCCACTGTTACCAGAGTGGGATGATGGATGGCTTTTTACCAGAAAAAATGTGTCCCATCTAGTACTTCTTTTAGAGCCTTAGCCTCTAAATCAGGTCATTTTCTCAAAAGGTGGTTAGTGCATATGTATTTGGGGTTTGCCATATATGAAGAAAGAAGCAGACTAGCAAAGAAATATTGGAAACTACATAAAGAAGAGCAACTGATGGTAATGGCATATGAAAGAGCACTTAGAGAACAACAAGATGGTATGGATCTGTGCAGAATATTTCACATTATGAAAGAGTTTGTTCAGAAATAAAAACAACAAACTATACATGCTAAAGCTATGCAGTGTGCTCATATCACCAAATCTGTCATTTTCATTCCCTAGCTGTATTTACATACCACTTTTGTTTAGACAAATTCTTCAGAATATACAATATTCTTTTATATTTTTGGCATATACAATGGATTCTTGTTTCAACAGCAACCGTTAAATGCTCTTACAGGTCAAATAAGGTTTTTTTAAAATATAAACTACCCACTTTTGTGTTTTCTTCCTATTTCTGATTAAATAGGTGATAAATTAAAATTAAATTGAACTATAGGTTTGGCAAAACGAAACAGATGCTAATATGTTTTATTTGGCATGCTTAAGTATTGTTTTAATGTTGATCTACTTTAAAGTTAAGAAAAGATCTACTCTGTTAAGAAAAACGTATTTCAAGGTTTAACATTAACTTTTTCAGTAACCACAAACCAAGTATTCTCAACCTCAGCGGAGGAATTTTTTTGCTGTTTTAGCTACTAGCTCAGCTCAAAGTGTAAAACTGAGCTCTGTATTCTTGTCAAATTACTCCCACTGATAGAAAATTGCCAATTTGGCTGGCCATTTTTCTGAAGAAATGAAGATGAAGAAATCAAGAGTAGATTGCTCTTTTACAGACGTGTTGGGCCTACAGAAATAAAATTTCATCCCAGGCACCAAAGGCATCAGATACTTCTTAAAATCCGAGACGTGGAAATAAACTGAACCAGGAAGTTCTGGATTTAAGATGATTTGGTTTTTAATCTCAGCAATTTCTAGTCCCTGAGCACACTGTCTATACTGAGTCCTAGTGATACAAAGTATTGATAAATTACCAAACTGAAATCTATTGCTACTTTTTAAAACAGAAAATATGATTTATTATGGAGCAAAAATTGTCATCAGCTGCTGTCTGATAAAATGCAGATCCAGCATGAACAGAAATACCAGAAAGTTCCATAATTGAACTGGAACAGTTACACTTGAGTCTTATTATCACTGCTGCTTTACTTAAGTTAGCTAATTTACAAATTTGTTATAAATTTGCCTTTTGAAGCATGTACATTTGTTTGAACTTGTATCAGATAATGAACTGGAAAATTCATGTATTTGCATACCATCACACCTACACTGGAAATATGACCAAAGATACCACATCAACACCTGTTACAAGAACATAAATTACCAGAGGGAAAGAAAAAGCTACTACTTCTTGATCTACCAGGTAGTTAGGGATTTGTTTCTCTTATTCTCAGGCTTCTCAGTCAGAGTAGCTCATATAAGTTTGGTGAGATACATGGTAATATCAAATCTATTGTCTATCAGTCCTTTAAGAAAATTATTGTAAGATAATATGTTGTCTGGATCTTTACTTTTGTGCTACACCTTGTGTCCTTATTTTGGATTTCTTTTTGTTATTGTTGTGTTTTGCCTTGTGTACGGTAACTAGATCAGCACTGTTCCATACAAATTTTCCAGTAACCCATCCACGCACATACTTGTGGATTGAGCATTTTACAGATATATTCATGTGTCCAATAACTGAAACTTTGAAAAATAGCTCTAAGTAAATTCAATTTTCAGACAAGGCTTAAGAGTGTCTTTTCCCCAGGTTTCTTCCAAGCCCCAGGTATAAAATAATTATGATCTCCAAAGCTGCTAATTGTACTGTCCACAAACAAAGGATTATGCTTTCTAGGGGAGAATAAGCAGCAGGAACAGACACAAAACTTCCTTTTCATGCAATTACCACTAATAATGAATAACTATGATGAAAGACTAGACGACTCAGAGGGTTTTAAATTAAAATTATGTTACTAGGAGGACTGACTTTGTTTCTGTAGTGATCAAACTCATTAATACCTCAAAACTCAAGAAGAATGGGAAAATACTTTTTCTTCTATTTCTTCCTAGACAATGTCTGTATTTAAAAAAATGAACCAACACTTCCAGAAAAAAATATAATTTGCCCCTTTTAGCATCCTTGAAATGTTGACATGACCTATACATGATAAAAATAGTCTCTTTAGGTCAGGACAGGTCTAAAGTATTTTGAAGAAATTCATCTTCCTCTAGTTACACCATTCTTATTGTCAGAAAAAAAAGATTTTCAATATCAGCAAGAGAAAAAAGAAACAAAATTTTTCAGTACCTAAAAAGAATTGCATTTTTTTTCAAAAAAATACTAAAAGATTATGATTAAAATCTGGCAGTTTCTCTTGTAGAAGTAAATACTACTTTGTTTATAAATGATTTTTACAAAAAATTATCAACAATTTATAAAAACAAAACAAACTAAAAATAATGAGACAAAACCTCTTAGACATATACGCTAAGTATAATGTTTAAATATTTAAAGATCCATGAAAAAGAATAGCAGGCTTTCAATAGTGTTGTGAAAGTATTTATGTCCCATATAATTTAGTCCATTTCATATGTATTCTGAAAACAGAACATCTCAGTTACTCAAAATGTGGAAGGCAACATCTGTAGAAACCAAATCAGTTGTTCAGCTAATTTCTTAATATACATAAGACAGACATGGAATGGCAATGGAAAAGAAAATTAATGAAAAGTGGAGTTAAAACTTGATGAAATTTTACAGAAATAGAATTAACTGTTAAAAATTTGAAACATTTTTCCAAATTCTCTTTGTAATTACTCTTTTCATTCTTCTCATTTTTCTCTTTTTTTTTTATTATTTCAAGAATACTAACTCTGTAGATCACACCTGATCACAGAAAATTTTTGTATTCTCACTTAAAATAGTAACTGAAAGTATAAGTACCCCTGCTTCAACATTAGACCCAAGTTCCTGAGAAACACAGCTTTTCTGATTCATGAAAAAAGAGTCGAACCAGTCACAAATACCATGAAAAGAAACCCATAAGACAGATTCACTAACAACAGAAGCTCAGTTAGGAGATCCTATATTGAATTCTGAGTGGCCTTTGACTTGACTTAAGAATTGAATTTCTTTGCTGAAGTTTGCCTAAGAACACTGTGGAGATGGCACCAGCCACAACAGAGATGTCATGAGATAGGCTATGCATTAAGTCCTTGAGATTCTGTATGCAGATGTGCTCTAGAAATACGGGACATTCATATATACTCTTTATATATAACAAACCAAATAGGCTTATGGTGTTAATATTAAAAGAGTATCATCAAGTAAAATACTTTATGAAGTAATTCTATAATCTAGTGCAGGTAATTTGCTATATAGATTCACACAAATACTTTGAATTACATAACAGTATTTATTATATCATATAAGTCTGGAGAATGTACTTGACATCACAGGGTTGTTCAATAGACTGTACCTGTCCTGAAGGTTAACAATTTGCACACTGATTCACTCAACTTTGTTATTTTAACATACTAAATGTAGGCACTCTTACTGCAAAGACTTTTCAGAGTATAATTTGAACTGCCCAGTGAGCTTCTCGTGGGCAGAACTCAGAGCCCCACAGATGTCGGGGGACCATCCACACAGGAATGCAGACTATCTGGGTTAAATTATATTGAGTTACGAATTAATATAGTTTTCCTGGTCAGTGCAGTTGTGTTTCTCTAATTGCAGGGATTTTACAAGAATCTCTAAGGGAATATAGTTCCCAACTACCATTAGAAATCAATACCATCAGAAACACTATAGCCAAGGAAGCTTTTTAAAAAAAAAAACAATACACAACTCAATTAAGCTTCAAGGACTACAGTCTCTCATATATTAGTCTCATCACGATGCACTGCTGAAGTCAGAGAGCTACCAGTGAAAGCTGCACCTTTTTACATGTAGCCTGTGAGATTAACATTCAGCATCCACCCAAACTTGCCTTAATCACTCCTTAATTTAAACGGCTTTTCACTTGGTTATCCCTTCACTGCATCTGCACTGGATAGAAATGAGGAGTGGAGAGTGGAGAATGCCTGACAAATCCATGCACATTCAGCAAGTCTATGAATATGCAATATGGTTTGCAATAATACCTAAGTAATTCTTCCATTATGAACTCAATCCAATTCTGCTATTTGATTTCAGAAATGGATTTTGAACATAAGGCCTGTTTGACTAATCATATCCTCATTTTCTTGTTCTTTTCTATTTAAATGCTGAGTGACATAGTTCTGTTTGGGAAAGCAGAGATTTCATTACACCAACAGAGGGAACTGCCATTCCAGCAAAGTGACAAGAGCCAAATTGGCCTGAAAAAAGTATTTCTTCCTAGACTGAAGAGATCCACATGAGAAATTCAAGCAAAGTGTCACTCTCAAACAATGACGACAGGATTACAAAAATCTAATTAGCTGTTTCATTAGCTGAATCCTATCTGTGGAGACAGCAAACAATGGGTATTCGGAAGCTGTCCATCCATTTTTAATACAGGCGCTGTCATGGAGATACTGGGTCTAATATATTCTCTTCATTGCCTGTGTTTGCAGAGCAACTTCAAGGAGGTATTTCAACTGATTTTCTAGAAATAGTAAAGATTTAAAGGTGCAATGCACCTCTAGGATCACACATTACCTACATCCTATTGAAACACTTCATTTCCTGCTTCCCTACATCATTTAATTGATTGCACTTCTTTTTCAGTCTGTTTGGACTGCACCAGAAAAGCTTCAGAGCGAAATATACATACTCAAATCTCCTAATAAACAAGTTTAATTAAGATTAATTGAACTGTTGGAGGTAAATGAAGATAGCATCCAAAAGAGACTAATAATTTTTGAAAGACTAGGGTAGAGTATGCACCAGTTCCTTCCCCTTATCAAGTTTAATAATTTAATTTCCATCATAAATTCCATTAACCCATTATCAAAGTATTACTGATGGAAGCAAGGGCTGAATTTTAAGGCTGAAATAGCAGGGATATATCACATGAACACATTTATACACATAGATAGACCTCTTCCTACTTTGAACTGTGGCTATTTACCTCCTTTATTCAAGGCTCCAAAGTACTCCAGAGCTAGTGCAATTTGTAGTTGTAGTAGGTTTTCAAATTAATAATGTAGGCTCAAATATTTCAGGCCAACATCTACTGCTCTTTCAGTCCATTTTATTTTCTGTTCAAAGCACTTAGTGGCGCCAATATCAACAGTAACAGAGAGCTGTGATATTTCAACTTAAGACACTTGATCTGCTTACACCACAAGCAGATTAACTTACAAAACTAAACTATTTGAAAAGTAAGAAACTCTAATCAATCATCTTTACATCTACTAGACAGGAGAAAACCTCTAAACATAGTTTGCCCATCAGTGGAGACCATTGACACCATCAACTTGCCTGTTCTCCTTGTACTTAGCCGGGAGAAAAAATGATGAATGTGGCCTTTTTTATTTTCTTTTTTTTTCTTTTCTTCTTTTTAAGGAATAAGAGAAACTCAGGTATGGCAAACTGAAGATACTAGCCCAAGTTGTGGGGGCATTCATATTGCTGAGGCATTTCAAATAAATCTCAGCAGAAAAAGCAGCTATTGATCTAAGAGGAGTAACTGTGAACTAAAGTTAAATGTCTAAACTTGCAGTAATATCATTTCACCAAACAACAGCAACACAGAGAATGCTGAACAGGATTCATTTAAATGAATTTCATTTTTATTGTTTCTTTCTTTCATGAAATCTTATGAGCTACTTGAAAATATTTAAGAGACATAGTGAACAGTCTTACAGTAACAGCAAGACTTCATAAGTGGTGTGACAGTCTGCAACCTCATTGTTTCACTATTATTTTCTCAAAAGTACAGAACAACTTTCTATCAAAAAAAAAAAAAAAATCATTCTTTCTTAAAGAACACACATACAGTGAGCCAATAGTTAAACAAAGAAAATGTGCAGCATCTACTTGGGGTCAAAACAGAAACCTGACATCATAAATAAAATCCATATTTTTCCTATCAGTATTCTAAGGAATTTGAGGTGAAACCAAAACTGATCCTGGGAAAAAGAAAGAGTGCATTTAGGCAATACCTTAGCAAAGGCTGAATGGATCCAATTATAAGGAAAAAGCAAGAAAAATATTACACAAATCTGAATTTGTTCTCTGTCACCAAATAAAATTAGCATCTAAGGAGAGGAATTAAACTTTTACAATACTTAAGTGTGGTGCTAACTCAGTGTATTACCTACATAGGAGATAATTTAATCTGTCCTAAAAGGAAAAACATTATAGTATATCTGTGTTAGATTTACTAAACTATAGAAAACTTCAGAAATCTACAGAAAAATTTCCTTCTATCCCTTGATCCCTACCAAAGACACAAAAGTGCATTCTGTGAAGTTTAAAGACAATGACTGTCTCCTAAGAGAGAAGATTAAAATAAACAAACAAACAAAAATCAGAATCACATTGAAATGAAGCTATCTCTGGCTTTGTCTTCATTTCCTAGTAGAACTCCTTCTATCAGTTCAAGAACTGAGAACTTAAAGAAGCAGGTCCCATACAATTCCTTACAGGAGGTCCCACCATGCTTCAGTTTAAAGGAGGTTGCCTCATCAACTAGTACAAACTGGATGAGCTGTTAATAGTCAGTGAAAGACAATAATTGAAGGAGGTGAGTAACACAATATGCATGTTTTCGTGAAATGGCAAATGCTCTTTTCAGAAAGAACAGAGGTGTCTAAAGGAAAAGCCTATGCAATTAGGTGGAATAGGCTCTTCAGATTAATACTAACTTCTCGTCTGAAAAAAACCAACATAGCTAAGAAATTTTAGAGAAGGAAATAACATTTTAAGTACTGCTGCTATTGTAGAAGTTAAAACTGGCAATGAAGTGGAAGACGTGTAGCCACAGGTTTGTAAAGATATTGACAGCAGCCAGCAAGGCTTGGAGAGAGCAAATTAAATTTTGTAGTGTATTTCATGGATACAAAAATATCCCACCTGGCTGTTCTGATGAATTGTCACTATGGTGTTCATGTTGTGTTTGAACATTTCTACCATCTTTCTTCTGTATAAATGTAGTAATTTTTAATAAAATAGTTCCCAACGGTCACACAAATTTTCAACCATTTTCTTTGTCATTCCTGAGGCTTCTTACACAAGGCAGTAATTATTTTTTACTTTGTCCTTTGAATGTCATTTTGGATTGTGGAATATATATTTCTACTTTAGAACATGTAATTTACAGAAAACTGTTTTAGACAACAAATATACTTTCATTAGATATCTTTTACTGTCTTTACTTGAAGTAGCTTGCTTTATTTTTTTTTCCACGTAACTGGGAGCTGCAGGTTTGCCTACAAGATTCAAATACATTCTCTTAAGAATTCTCAGCATCTAGTCCTTGTAATCAACATAGGAACACAAAAATATTAACAAATTGTTTAATTGCCTTTATTATAACTCCCTCAAAATTATTTTTAAAATAAGAATCTAGCTGTTAATTCTCTAGGTACTGAGACAGAACAGAATCCAGGAGTGAAATGTTATACTCTTTTTAGTTTTTTGGTTCTTGGAACCAAGTCTAAAGATAAAGGCTCTCTCTAAAGATTTGGGAAGAGTTATAGCTTAGAATGATGACTAAATATAGAGAACACATTAAGCAACGGACTGTCTGGGGGCCGAATATGTTGCAAGATTCATGAAGACAAGTAGACAATAAGCAAAAGGTGTGTGTATATGGCATTTGATTGTTGCCTACTAAGTTGTTAATCTTTTTTGTGATATAATCATTGACACATATGCAGGCTGAGAAAGGGAACCTGAACAAATTTGGACCCCTAAAAGCAATTTAGTGATACTCGTGGAGAACTTTCTCTGAACTGTGAGGAGTCATCTGTCTGTTAATTGTCAGGGCTTATTAACAAAGTGCAGTGCCTTATAAATAGTATGAAAAAGCTGGAAGTGAGTAATATAGTCTTTTCACCAGGAATCTCCTCATAGCTTGATCCAGGACGTATCCTTAGTACCGTTTCTTATGAAAGTCTCTTCTGATTCAAGCATAGGTCTCAACAACAAACAAGAAACCACACCTAGCTATGTTATTTAACAAACTATAGATTCTTCTTTCTTCCCTTGGTAACCTGAGAAAGCGGGAACTGGCTGCATTTGTGCAGTGTCCTTCATATTAAAAAGAAGGACAAACCCATCATAGAGAGGACACAAATTACAGGTCCCAACTAAAAGTCTTATGAAAAACATCAGTACCTATTCTAATTGCCTTGAAATAAATATTCAAATCCTACAGTTTTCATTTGGGCAGATTTACAGTTAGTTAACATGCTCTAAAGAGCTCCACTTTTTTCTGACATCACCAGTTCTGTTGTTTGGATATTTTTTAATTACATTGTTGTGTTATCTTATGATTCAAAATAGCCAGCACATAAAGGCTTCCCAAAGACACATAGTGCCTGTCAGCTGTCCATTTCCCCCCGAAAAAAGTCCAGAAACTTTTCCATGTATCCACAGAAGCTCTGCAGTAGAATACAGGAAAATATGTCCCTGTTTTACTCTAGACAGAGTCTGCTGCACTGAAAGAATAAATGTTTACTTGCCATGTTGTGCCTTTTGTCTGCCTCCATAAAACATCAGTACAGGAAACGCATACATCAAGCAAATGTCATAGTAAAGTATTCTAACTTCTTCAGGGGTATTTTAGTAATACAAGGCTCTTAATAAACTCATGAAATTGCAGAGGAGAACTGAGAAACATCTTTCAATTATAAGTACCTTTCAGTATTTTTATCTACCCCTAATTCAAATTTTTCAATTAATTCCCTAGGTATGAGTAGACAAGACAGAAAAATATTGTCTCTTAGTGTGTAATTCTTTAATATTTTCACCCTATTATTTTTCCCATTTGGCAGTCAGTTTAAAGAAAAGTAAGAGAAAAGGTTTAAAAATTAAGTGGAAAGTAGAATATTGATCTACCATGTGAAGGAAAAAAAAAGAAATCATTCCTTCAAATTCTGTCATCAAACCAAGCTGGGAAGTTCCCAAGCGTGTATAGAGACAATCACAATTAGTTTAATTTCAGATACTCAGACGCACATACAAATGATGCAGCTAATAATACAATTCCCTTTCTGCCAATAATAGTCCTTCCTGGTCCTGCACCCATTTAAAATGAAGAAAGTCACCCAGTGGAAGGAAATAAAGCCACAGTTGTGATTTCAGCATTCTCATCTGCTGTCATGTTAACTGCAGACTTGAGGTCAGAAAGTATTCTTTGCTTCATTAAAAGGAAAAGTAATAAAAAGTCCCAAAGGAATCTGGTACTTTCTGCAAAAGCTTATTAAGAGAAGTAGAGCCATCAGTCGGAGCATTTGAAATGAAGATTGCAATGGAATTAGTAGTCCCTACAAATGTTTCAATTCATAATCAAATTAGGAGCTCAAGATTTAGGGAGTGAATTAAAATAGATCATCTGTGCAGTCTTCATAGTTTTTCATTCCTTCCTTTTATTTAGGAGATAATAATTAAATATGATTTGAAATGGTATGTAACACAGTACTGCTTAGAAGTATTTCATGATTCCTAATAAGAATAATTAGATTCTCTGATATTATTTGGAACCACACTACTATAACCTCTATTAAACTTTGGGACAAAAAAAAGAAAAAGAAAGAAGAAGAGAAAGATAAATTTGTCTGTTTTATCGGAAATTGGAATGAAAGTCTCTTTAAAGAGATACATTCCATTTTTATTGCTTTAGTTGTCTGGGGGAATCTTGTTCCATGCTTCCTCTACTTTTCACTAAAATAAGATTTGCTAAAGAAACAGATTCCAATGGCATTTGTTTGGTGACAAAATTGTAATGTAAAAATTAAATCTCAGGGAACTGACGGAAACTGACAGGGCCCTCAAGTAACATGGAATGGAAATGTAAGATTACTTAGTAGGACATCTGAATCACTCCTAACACAGCACAATGGAACAATTAAAACTACTCCAAAATTCTCTTGAGTGCATTGCTATCACTATTCTTCAGATGCTGGAGTTCACTGATGCAGAGGAGGGAAGGAGGAAGGACCTGCTGACAGCAGAGCTGCAAGGCTGCCAGCTGTTACTCTGAAATCAATGGTTGGCCATGGGCACAACAGCAGCTGATTTGTAGGCTGCCTGATATTTTAAGAAATTTAAAAAGGAAGAAAGTGGAAGGAACACCGGAACCTATATTTATACATATATATAAATATATGATTTAAAATCAACATTAAACAGACAGTTTCTCTAGGTTAATTAGATCTGAAATGAACAATAACCCATATCCTATGTTCAAATTCTGATTTCTTCATAGACAGATTTGTATGAAGAGATCTTTTTCTTCTAATTTGTATGACAACAGCGTGCTCTTTGAAAACTTTACTGAAGCTCTCATATCCGTTTCTTTTTCTTTAAAAAAAGGTCTCCTTTATTGAATGATAAGAAGGATCACACTGAGAAAGGGACGTTGCTATTAAGATTTTTGGAATGGAAAGTAGCGGGCCTTGAAAGTGATCTTTTTAATTCATGCTGCTAAATTGAGGATTAACCTTCATTCTTTTTCTATTTCTAATTCTTTCTTTCAGCTGCCATATATTCTAAAGAATATAAAACCAAAGTTAGAGCTGGTCTTTTTAATAACAAAAAGAAATACTCCTTTATTAAGTTCTATCCTTAAATAAAGAGTGACTTCCATTATCTCTCCCCATGACAGAATACAAGCAGATTAACAGAAAAGTGTGTGATGCATATGTTTTTGTTGTAAAAATAGGGAAGTCTTAAAATATAAATTCTTAAAAACAACATGAGACTAACGTATCTACAGGATGTATTGCTTTGTTTCAACCCAGAAAGGAGCCAAACAAAGAACATTGATGTATATTACTCTTATACTTTTCCACCAGAAGCAGCCTGTGGATTTTGTTTCCTGTTACACAAGCATGGCAAAGCCCTACTTTAACTTTGCCAGACAAACTTTTTTGCTATTATAATAAAATTCTGAGTCTGCTTCATTAATTATGTTTTTCTCTTCATATATAGACTTTATATATAGATCTAGAAAATTCATTTTTTCAATTTTTACCTTACATTTTTTAAGTTCTGCTCCCAGTATTTACAATAGTAGTTAGCTCATTAAGCTTATAGTTATTCGAAGTTCTCCTTTTCTCCTTCTTAAAACTGATTAATGAAAATCCAGTGAAGTCCTTTAATCTGATAGATAAAATCATAATAAGATCCAGTGATTGAAAGGCAAAGTTATAAATATATAAATTAAACATAATATATAAATTAAATATTCCAATTTACAATAATATCTTAACATTGTGAAGAATCAAAAAGTATTAGACCTAAATAAGTGAATGTTATTTCATCGTGTTTCAAAGTAATTTATTGGAGGCATGATACATTTCTAAAAGATAGCCTGTAGTTTGGCCCCCAGTTGTTGAACTCTGCCCTTTTCACAAATTAGGCTGCAAAGACTAATGTCCTTTCTTCAAGAATTGCCAAATAAAATACTAATGTTTTCATAATCATAATATTATCAAATATGCACCTTTCAATTAACCAGGCTGTGGGTTAACAGTGTTAGAGATTCAGAAACACGTGAATTGACTGCATAGTAGAGTCAGATTGGATCTGACAAGGTTTAATAGCTCAGCTGTATTTTATGGCAGAACAACCATGATTTTCCTAAGGTATGAAGAACAATGAGTCAGTGAATTCTATTATACCTGTGCTGACTTCCTGATTGACCAACTTGGGTATCTATGTATCATGTATCCAGGACTTCTGCAAAATTGAGACAGAGACGTCGTTGAACTTACAGTCTACCAATTATCAATGTGGATCCAAACTCTATTTGGGATATGGCACAACTTTAAGTTCTTGACTTCCAGGAAAATTGCTGAATTGTAATAAAGAACTGTGAGAAAGAACATATTAGAACCATACAGCTAAAGAAGTGTGATGATTTTGGCTTGGGTAGAGTTAATATTCTTTACCGTGGCTAGTATGGGACTATGTTTTGGATTTGTGTTGAAAATTGTTGAAAACACAGAGATGTTTTTGTTATTGTTGAGCAGTGTTTACACAAAGCTAAGGCCTCTTCTGCTTTTCATACTGCCATGCTAGAAAGTGAGCTGTGGGTGCATGGGAAGGTGTGAGGAAACACAACTGGGACAGCTGATCCCAACTGACCAAAGGGATATTCCATAGCATATGTTCAGTATTTAAAGTAGAGGGAAGAAAGAATAAGGGGGGCATGTTTGAAATTATGGCATTTGTCTCCCCAGCTAACCATTAAGCGTGATGGAGTCCTGCTTTCCTGGAGATGGCTGAACATCTGCCCCTTTAAGCAGTGAATTAATTCTTCATTTTGCTTGCTTCCACATCCAGCTTTTCCTTTACCTATTAAACTGTCCTTATCTCAACTCATGAGTTTTCTCAATTACTCTTCTGATTCTTTATCCAGTCTAGCTGGTGGCGAGCAAGTGGCTGCTACTTGGTTTCTGGATGAGGTTAAACCACAAAAGGAAGATAAAACCAAAAACAGGTAAACTTGACAAAAAGAGGACTGTGAGTAGCTCAAGCATTCAGCAGGAAAAATGCTATCAGAAAAAGTTAACAAAGCATAAAAAGAAAAAATAGAGATTAGGCAGAGAGCAGCTCAGCAAAGTCAAGGCTCGACTTGATTTGAGGAGCAAAGGAGGCTCACTCTTCCCCACCTCATCAAGTTGGTGAAAGATTCATTAGATATACTGGCAGGGGTAGTGAGCATTTAGCATCTAGCAGCTTGCTCCTGTAGCTACATTATATGTTGTATAAACTAGTAGCTGTTTTTAAATTACTAGTATTTTTATATTATGTGTATCTTGTACATGGTTTTGTATTTGCTTGAATGTAACCTGAAGAGGAACGGTTGCAGTCTGCTTTTTTAGATCAGTCTGGTGTCTTTTGCACATGAAATTTGGTACTACAACTTGGAAGAGAATTAAACATCTCCATAGGAACATGTGGAGACAATACAGTTGAACTAAACCAGAACAGCTGTCTGTTAACTAGAGCTGGAAAATCCAGTGTATCAATGTATATGTAGCTCTTTTTAAGTAGGTTCAAAGTGCATTTTTCAAAGCTAAGTATGGTACTATGACCAAAGAGATGCCTGTTGAAATTCATCAGTGATTTAGGACTACTCCTACTTTCAAAACTTGCTTTTACAGGTTTTAAAAATAAGGCAATATGCTCTAAGGTACAAAACTTTAGTCTTTCCTCTGAGTGTGTGACTTCAATCAATGAAGAGAGATTATTTAGGGAGAGTACTTTGGTAATCTCGAATGGAAGAATAAATGCCTACAGATCAGTAAATATGTTTTTATTCAGTATTTAAGTTACATATTTATTATATTCCTCAGAAATTGAAATGGCTTGCTTGAAGCTGTTCCAGTGTGTTATGAAAATCTATTTTTAGTGTATTTAATGTAATAGCAGAACAATAGTACTAAGAGATGGAAAAGACCTATTAGGTCATCCTATCTCTTTCTCTGCCCAGGCAGGATAGTTTCTATAAATGTTAATAGTCTTGGGAAAAGCAAATCACAGTATATTCAAATAATTCCTTTTCTGAATGTACCTACTTCTGACCATGATCCTTCAGCTTAAAGTCAGGAAATAGCATTTAAAAATTATTTTAAAATTTGCCATTCTTATCCAAATTTTAGGATTTAAAAATAAACCCCTATTTTAAATGCACAGCAGCAAGTAAAACATGAATCCAATACACTGGCTTTTTATATCCTTCTCATACCACTATCTTCTACCTGGTAACCTTTAATTAGACAGGGTGTATGGACAGATAGAGCCTGCTGAGCTATCCAAACTTCTATTTTTCCAAAATTACAAGTCTAAAGTGTTGGGGAAACAGCCTCTCAGAACACTAGGCAAACTAATTTGGTTATCACTGCAGCTTAGAATAGTTTACAGCAACTGTCTGTATGCTCTAATTATACCAATAGACCAACTGAGTAACAGAATAGATAGCAGCAGATAACAGTAACCCAGCCTGGCCACATCCTTGTGGTCCTGCCCAGCCGTACTGGAGCTGTGTCTTACCCTGGTTTGTCCCCCATTCTCAGACTGACATTCCAGCCTGGCCCCATTTTTCCTGCCCCTGCAGAAGTGCCTGATGTCCTGCGCTGGGGCTGCCCTTGGATGGCCTCAGTGGGGATGGTAGGACAGGTCCCAGACCCCAGGGAACCCTCAGTCTCTGCAGTACTCTGACAATTTCTGTATCACTTGTCTTGAGAAGATGTAGACCTGTGATTTATTCAATGTAATTTGTATGAATTCAACTATGTTATACTACCAAGTTTATGCAGAATTTTACAGGAAATAATTTGTACTTAAAAATCCATGCAAAAAGAAAATTAAGGAAAAGCTGAACTTAACCATTTTGCATTCTAAGTCAATGGAGATTAGAATGTGATAGCACAGATCAAGACTACAGATTTCTTAGTTTATTTTTACTTTTGTATTTGATTTATTCATTTTTTAAAATCTTAGCCAAAGCTGATGATTAATAATGATATTAATAACAGCACTAAGAATGCACACATTTAATGACTCATTTCTATTTTAATTCTGTTCAGCTTCATGGTTAGGTTTTCATGGCCCTTCTTACAATATTGCATTTTGCAACAGAATAAGAAAAATTAGGGTGCCAGACATTTATCTATAAAAATGGCAAAGATGATTTAGTTGATGCACTTAGCAGTTCAAGTTGGATAACAGGTCTCAACCTTGCTGAGACTATAAACAAATCCAGAAATATTTTTATTATATTAAAAATTAGTTTAAATGTTTACTCATTCAAACCATAACCTTTTTATTATCTGAGATTATTCAAGACATGAATTTAGACTAGAATATGGCCACCAGTTAGAGTATCTTTTGCTCTAAACTGGGTAACTGGAAATTATGAATGTTTCACTTCCACTGACTGGCCATTTCGAAAAATTTATGTTACTTAAATTCAGAGTAATAAGGACAATTGTTATAGTTATTTCATGGACAGTTAGTGGTGGGTTGACCTTGGCTAGACACCAGGTACCCAACAAACTACTCCTATCTATCCCTCTCCTCATGAGGATGGGGGAGAAAAAAATGGCCAAAGGGTCACAGGTTGAGACAAAAACAGGGAGATCACTCACCAAGTACCATCCAGGGAAAAAGAGATTTGACTTGGGGAAATTAATTTATTAATTGCCAATCAAAAGGCAAATTAGGGTAAATAGAAATACCAAATTTTAAAATCAAAGCAGCCCATTGGGTTGCTTTGCTGCCACCACTCTCATGCTGCCACCAGTGCTGTAGCAACCCCTGTGGGGAAGGAGAACCATTTGCCCAGACCAGCACCAAACTGACTCAGCTCATGCCATGTGAATCGCTGCTCCTACAGCTCATCCATGCTGGGACAGCCCCTGCTGCTGCTCTGCAGCCCAGCCAAGCCAAGTGGGCCAACACACTGTGCTGGAGGGAATACGAGGCAGGGAACAACGAGACCAATACCACTGCTGCAGTTAAGATATGAATCTAACCAGGGATGTAGAGTGGCTGGTTTAATAGTGTAACTCCTTGTGAGCAATACTGTTTTCTTGAGTTTTTGGCTTTTGGCTGTGTTCTTCCATTATTTCTTTTGTTTAGTTAGATAGATGAAGGTGGTTGGCAGGGAGGAGTCTCCACTATTCTCTTTCCTCTTTGTTCCCAGGGGACCATGTGACACAGTGTACATTCCTTTTTTTTGTGGGTAAGCTGTTTCCTTTGTATTTTCCTTTGTATTTTTGGGGTGCTGCTGTTTTCCTGGTCAGTAAATTTTGGTTTTTTTCACTTATACCTCCTCTCATTTTTGTATCTCTATTTTAGGGGAGGGAGTTCATTTTATTGGAGTTCCTGCCCCAATATTTGTCTTTAAACTAAGACAACTTGTCACCTTGTGCTATGGTCTAGTTAACAGGGTGGGGAATGGTCAGAGGTTGGACTTGATGGTCTCAGAGATATTTTCTAGCCTAAATGATTCTGTGATTCTGTGATCACATACACAAAACCTACACACATAACCCTGCTTTTTGTTATCATGCTGGTATGAGAGCTGATGGAGATGTAAAGATCATAAGCATGTGTATTGATAAGAAAAATAAAGATACTACAACAAAAGCCTGTGACCTGACTTTGACATCTGGATTGAAGAATAATCGAGAGGAACATTTGCCAGCCTTTTTTTTTTTTTATAGCCTGTTCTTTATCTAAGGCTATATTTGGATCACACTGATCAAGAAAGAGTAAGTTTAGAGCTGACTGTAAATCAGTAAAGAATTTAACGTGCAAAAGTAGGAGTACTGCAAGGAACAAAATCTATTTGTTTCCCAATTGCTGTATACAATTGAGTTTTAATAGATTTTAGGCTTGGTTCTTTTGTTAAATAAACTGTCGTTTAGCCTGCTGCACCCTTGCCAGCACTTACTACATATTACTATTCCTCATTTCTCTTCAGGGCGAGTAAGTTATAAGTACAGGTGTTCTGAGTAAAGTTTTGCCATCCTCAGTGCTACTTTTTAAAAGCAGAAGTGGAAGGAAAAGGAATATTATAATGACTCTGTATGCTCACATGCAGCATTTTATCTTGATAGAATGTTCTCCAGCTGTATTAAGACACCACAGAAACCCACAAAACAGTCTGCTAACAATAGACTGTCTAGCATCCTTGAATTAGCTCTAAATGATCTGCAGATCAGGGAAATTACCTATATATAAATCTATATATGAAAACTCTGAATCTAAAGTCAGTATCTATGATACCAATTTAAGCCCAGATTTGTCACCAGACCGACTGTCACAGAAGAGAACATTCCTATGCTAGTAAACGCTTTGTCTTAGGTGGCTACACACACTCTGCTTACTGCAGTAGTCCCCATAATGTTCTGCCTTTTACTACCAACAATCTTAAAACTGGCCTTATTCTCACTGAAATTAATGCCAGAACTCTCCTCTTCCTGAAGTCCTTTTTCCTCACATCAGCATCCTTCCATAGTTAGTTAGCACAACAGCAAACGAACTATAATGTGCAATACTCTAGTTACTTATTATCCATTAATCTGTCTTTCACTCATCCACCAAATACATACAAAAGCTCTGCACAGAAATCTACATCATTAAAATGTATTTAAAGGCCACAATAATTACTGTAACAAAATCAGCACAAAAATGTACTAAAAAATGCATGCAGCAGAACCACTGAAAGCACCAGGTGTGGGCACAAGGGCTTTATGGGTCAAATTATACATTTCTTTAAAGTAAATGATGAATTTTATTGTCTAATTGACTATTGTATTGTTTTAGTAGTATTTAAAAATGGAAGTTTATTTGAAAAAGAAACTTTCTCCTGACGAAGGGATTCCCTGAGATAGGCATAGCTAAAAGGAACATACTAAAAGCAAAACTGGTTGAAGCAGTCACCTATAGGAGCTTACTAACAGAGTGAATAATCTTTTCAAACCAAAGCATATTTTTGGGATTTTTGTTTTTGTGAAGTTATATGGATCCTTAAAAACAAGTGCTACATTCAGCATTCCCTGTTATGAAGTCCTTCCTGAATTAAAATTATTCTATCTTACAACTGGGGGATTTTTTTTTGAGTCTTACTGCTGCTGTCAGAGGAGAATACAATGAATGCTTTCCACATTATTTGGCAGAAAAGTGTAGTGTTGTTCTTGTTTTTTTTTTTCCTTCCAGCTTCACTACATTAATATATTTCATACCTCAATTAAAAGTGGTTTATATTTCCTCTTTCATATATTTCCACATTTATTACAATTTTTCATGTATCTCACTTTGTAACATGGAAGTTGTACTCTCCTTATTTAATATTTTAGGAGGTCTAATTCCAACAAAACATCTGACTTTTTATAGCTGAAAGAATTCAGTGTCTAAACATGTGCAAAAGAAATAGAAAAGACAGTAATTTTCGATGAACACTCACACGGTAGCTTTACAAAACCCTTGGCATTTCTGAACAGACACTAGTCTTCTAGGGATTGAATCCATTTAGGAATGAAATATTTAGTTCCTGTTTTGTTCCTGAAAATTTGTCTTCCTCCCTCCTCATTCAGTTTCCAGTAGTTTATTGAACCAATAGAAAAAGTAGAAGAAATTAAATACACCATTGGAGACTGGCTATGCAAGCATTCATTGCCCAGAAAAAATCTCCCTCTGGAACGGAAAGTCTTACTTAAGCAAGGTAAACAAATTGTTCCTAATTATGTTTTAATAGATTCTCTTATCCTATATGATGGGGATCTAATACTCCATAGCTGCCCTAAAAAGTACATAAATGTGTAGGAATTCTAACTTCTAACAATATAAGTGATTTATTAAACTTGTGAACATGGAACAGTTATAATTCTTCATATCATAATAATGATACATACTTGGGCTTAATTGATCATATGGAGATGTAGCCTTCAACCTTCTTCGAGAGTTAAGATTCACAAGTACCATCATAACAGCTTGTTCAAGTGAACACCACTGTAACAACTGTGTCATTCTGCTTAAAGTTACCAAAAGTAGTCTTTATTTGGAGCTGTCTCATTTTCTTGTTTGCTGCAATTTTCCTGTGATGAAATTATTTTGACTGTTGATCTGCAGAGACCAAGATGCCACCAAGTTTATTGGAAATGATCTGTGTACACACATTAGTCACATGCGGAATTTCAAGGTAAGTATTTAGTCCAAGTGATGTGACACTGGTTATTCAAGGGCTACAACAGTTCCTATGGACTTTGCACAATACTGTATAAGGAATCATACAAAAAAAAATTGGCTTTATTCATATCATTATTTCTAAAATGTATCAACCTGATGAAATGTGCTGATGTCTATTCTATGTACCTCTAAAACCTGTCCATGGTACATTTTTCCTGTTTTTGCAAGTTTTCACATCTAAGTTTTACTTTACTTTGGTGTATCACATAAAAGCAATGTTGGTTTTCACAGAGAATTATCTCTCCAGAGTATTTTTCACATTTTATGAAATTGTAATAGGGTTCAAAGAGTTCTGCTTTCAGTGCTGGTATCTGTAACCTTTTGGGTTTCAGCTTGTTCTCCATTTACTTATATTCTTTTACAATAAACTAAGTAAAATTAAGTTAACAAGGGAGCTGAATTGAGGATTATTTCTAGGTTTTGATCCCCAGAGATAGAACTGTATCTTGATATCCATACTCTAAAGCACTAGTTATGCGCAATGTTTTTATGGTCATTATTTACTATCCACTGCTATTTAGGATCTCCTTCTATTTTATTCTTGTAGGAATTGAAGCAATTACATGGTTGTTAACAACAGAAAACAATAAAAATTAAGAACCATTTAGCATAACACTATTTTCATAAAACTTTACATATCTGGCTTTATTCCAAAGCCAGTAATGATTTGTAATTACATGTAAAGCATCCAAAATCAGCCAATGACTCTTAGTTCCTTTACTGCATCAAATTTAAGAGGAGAAAATCTATCACACAAGGCACTAGACTGCATTGTATAGATGTGCTTATTTCAAGAGACACATCTGATTCCTGGCCACTGCAGTGAAAGTCTCAGGAAAGGTTGTATTTTTCACTAGAGCTTCTTTAACTAGTATTTAAACTGCAGGAGTTGTAGTAATATACAATATGTATACTTCATATCTTATTAATGCAGCTTACTACCTGATTACAAATTAAATCATAGTATCACAGAATCTCCTGAGTTGGAAGGCATACACAAGGATCATAAAAGTCCAGCTCCTGGTCCTGCAAAAAACTACCCCAAGAATCACATCATATGCTTGAGAATATTGTCCGAATACTTCTTGCATTCTATCAGGATTGGTGCTGCGACTACTTCCCTGGGGGGCCCTGTTCCAGTACCCAACTACCCTCTGGGTTAAGAACTATTTCCTAATATCCAACATAAATCTCTCGTGACACAACTTTATGCCATTCCCTCAGCTTCTGCAACTGGTCACCACATAGGTTAGTGCCTGTCATTCTGCCTCCCTTAGTGAGGAAGCTGTAGACAGCTATAAGGTTTCCCCTCAGTCTCCTCTTCTCCAGGCTGAACAAGCCAAGTGATCTCAGCCACTCCTCATATGACTTACCCTCTAGACCTTTCACCATCTTCATTGCCCTCTTCTGGACGTTGTCTAAGAGCTGAATATCTTTCTTCTATTGTGGTGCCCAAAACTGCGCAAAGGCGAAGCTGCCTCAGAGCAGAGCAGAGCGGGACAATCCCCTCCCTCAGCTGGCTGGTGATGCTTTGCCTGATGCCCCCCAGGACAAGATTAGCCCTCCTGGCTGCCAGGGCACTGCTGACTCATATTCAACTTGCTGTCAATGGTTTCCTCAGGGCTGCTCTTCAGCCTCTCGTTTCCCAGTTTGTGTGCACATCCAAGGTTGCCCTGTCCCATGTACAGAATCTGGCTCTTGTCTTTGTTAAGCTTCATATGGTTGGTGACTGCCCAGCCCTCTAATATGCCTGGGTCTCACTGAAGGACCTCTTTGCCTTCAAGGGAGTCAACAGTTCCTCCCGGTTTAGTATCATAAAAGTTTAAAACTGTGCTAAAAGCAAGTTGTTATAAGTCAGAATTCTGTCAACATACCAAAAAGAAATCTCCCAAACTTGCCTTCCTTGTCCCATTTTTATTGCGGTAGAGTGGATGTCCCACAACAAATTTTGTATTTCCTGGGGATACTTTGCATTCTTAGTCCTGCTTCTCATAAATGAGAGTCATATAATACACAGCAATTCCACTAGGAGATTGAGTTAGTAAAAATCATAGCAATTGCAGAGTTTACATATGATTTCCAGTAGTATTTTAGACCTCTTAGGATAGTCACTGTTGCCATCATTACTTAGGAGGGAAAAAATCTGTTAATACGTGGTATTAATACACACTTTCAACACATATATGTAATATGTATTAAAGTTACAAAAACTCTGGTATCATACTCAAGCAGAATGATTTTGATCCCTCAACTGACACTCCCAAATGTTTTATATAATTCATAGAATATGGCAAGTGCTATACAAAAGCAGTTGGGAAAATGTAAATCTGACTAATAGAAAGCAACAGGGAAAGGATAGATGGGATCAAATATTAAGCACAGGAGGTCTATCCCAGTTTCTCTTCCTGTCTAGATATTAGGGTTTCTTCTAAATTTATAACTCAAATCATAATCTTCTCTTTACAGTTTTTTTTCTTCAGGAGAAAATCAAAAGGATCATGGCACATCAATTTAATCTGTGTTTCCATCAGAAAAATGGGAAATATTGACTTAATTTTTTTTTCCCCAGAGTACTTTAAGGCACCATGCACTATTTCCAAAAAACATTCTAAGTTGCAGAACAGTTTAGACATTAGCATCATAGGTGCTTCCCAGTGAAGCTGGGCCATGGTTTAAGAGAACTCAAACCACAGGTAGAGAAGAAGTAGGCAAAATATATTATACTTCTATAGTTAAGAAATTGATGTGGGAAGAGATTTTTTTTTGTGTGACATTGTAGAGCTTAAAAAATGCAGAGGTAAACAAAGGCTAAAATTGAAACCCAAATAAAAAAAATTTATTTTTTCCTCAAAGTCAGGTGTTTTTTACTACATATCGGAATGAAAGTCTGGAAATGCTTTGTACTTTAAAGAACTTCCTAAATAAAACACTCCATCAAGAAGTGAATATATTCTGTGAGAAATTGGTATCTCCAGTTTACTTCATTGCTTTTTTTTTTTTTTTTTTTTAGAATTAGGTGTTTATATCTGTTTCACAAAGTTTCTACATTGCACTGTCACTGACCTTGGGCATTTCATTCTCTAACTTGGCAAGCTTCTGCCGCTGTGTAGGCGTATCAGAAAGTGAATCATTGCTGTTCTTATGTCATTGCTCCAAGGAAAATACTCAAACTTAAGAATGAGAGGTAGCTTGGGCTAGGACTACATAAGAGGTGAGAATGAGGATTTCATAATGACTAAGGAAAAGCATTTGGCTGTAGTCACTCAAGCATGTAAGTACTGGTGAGATGTACTAGAATAACCCATTTGCAGAGACATTATTCACAATTTATTGCCATGCTGACTCAGCAATGTCCTCACCACAGAATTATAGCAGTGCATAACCTAGATGTATGTATAATGAAAGAAAACTGGTGAATAAACCTCAGGCCACCAGTGGTCAAATCTGTCACAATTAGGAAAAACTCAACCAATACACCGATATAAAATTATAACAGAGAATATAGAACTAGAATACTGGATAAAGAAAAAAAGCCTGAAATATCTAAAAGGTCAACACAGAAATACTCCAAATGTAGCTACCATACAGCACATTTCACACAATTTTCTTTTGTGTTCTTTGTGTTAAGACAGGGTGCACCTGGATCTTACACACAGAAAAGTACCTTAAAATTTACTTGCAGTGTTGGTTTCTTCAAATAACAATTTTAAAATAAGAACTTTGAAAGCAGTATGTCTTTCTGGCAGTGAAAATTCTAACATTTATGTACATCCAAAGCAAAGATAACTCAGTATTATTTAGAGGGAAAATTTGTGTACCATCAGAGCAGATGCAAAGCACAACATATTGACTAGATTTGGGATTTTTTCGTTTGTTAAAGAAACACACTTGTATGATATATTGTTACTTATACAACAAAATAAATGTTCCTTTAAATAGGAATTGAGGAGGGACTTAAAACCTAATGCATAAAACATATAATACATAAAACAGATATTAGATTTAGCTCATTTAAGGACTCCAAGTAGAAGCATAGGACTGTATCTAAATGTGCATATTCTTCTTCCTGTTTTATTCACAAATTAACTGTCCTTGCTCTAATATTTGAATACCTTTGAATAGTACATTAAATAATATGACTAACATTTACAGTGCATTCCCTTTCTCATTCATTTTCCCAGAGGGAGAATAGTGTGTGGAGGGGTTCTATTTCACACAGTTCATTTGGGTTTTGTTTTTTTTGTTGTTATTGTTTGTTTGATTGTTTTTGTTTTGGGGTTTTTGTTTGTTTGTTTGTTTGTTTAATTTCTTACTAAATACATAGTCATTTCCAAACTCCATCTTGCCTACGAACATCTTTTCATGCTTTTCTGACTAAAGAAGATAATTCTGCTCAGGCTTCCAGAAAACTCCTTGGAAAATTGTACATATGGAATGGTTAAACAAGAGTGAAACTCAAAGTCTCATTTCATATCAATGATAAAAGGGCATTGCATTGGACAGCACTTCATGTAATGTGGTACACTTAAGAACAGAGGAAGATATACCAAGGTATTTCTATCTTAATACATAAGTTTTGTACAATTAGAAGTTGCATTCAAAACTAAATAAAGAACATCACTGCCTAAGGAAATTCAGTCACATGTTAGTTCAACTAATTCAACTACAAAAGTAAATGGTAACTGAAGAGAATGGGGAAATGACTTCCTGAGTTTTAATACAATATAAAAGGATATGCAATGCGTACATATTAAAATAAAATTTATGACTTGAAATAAAATTTTAAGACTAAACAATTAAAACCCAAAAGCTACTAGGACTTTATTAATAAGAGGTCACTAAGCATTTCCAACTTTTAAGGTGTAGTATCACTGATTTAAGAACTGCATTGGGTGCAACTGGTGAAAAGATAAAAGTTAAGTTATAAGCATTTTATTAGGGGAACAGAAAGTTCAAAGATGAGAAATGTTCAGCTTTCAGACATTGGCACATGACAATTTCCTTAAGCAGAGGAAATTAACACTGAAATTCTGGTGTGGTACAACTCAGCACCATGACTAACCAGTTTGAGACAGCAATAATCCAGACACAGGAAATTTTAGGGGAGTTAGCCTATTCAATTGGTAGAAAGTAACTCCAAGCAAAAGAGATGTTGCAAAACCTAAAATTATGGTATTCTGCTGTTTACCACGTAACATCTGCAATTTTTCCTGGTCGTCAGAGAGAAAAACATGGTAATGGTAGCATTATTAAAGTTGGGATAGAGGTTGTATTTCTGTGCTTGATATATAGAGCAGATAACTCAGAAAAATCAGAAAAACCAAAATTCATTAGGTTTTCCTTTTCAGTGCTTATCCAAGTCAAAGAGTAAATTGGACAAAGGCACTACTTTAAGTAGAAATAAAACAATTTTTTTTCCCTAAAAAAGGCATGACATTTACAGTTAAAAATGATTGATTATGGCTTATCAGTATAAATCCCCTCTCAAGATAAGAAACAAGATGACACGGCAAACATACATTGGTAAGAAGAATAGAGGAAAAAAAAACCCCTGGGTCATAGTGTTTGTTATAACAGAGAAAAGATGTGAGAAATTTGAAGCTGTTCATCAACTATTTCTATGATATATTTGTTAAAACTTGCATATAAAGTATTGGCTCAGATGTGCTTTCAGTGATGTTATGTCTTACAGAGAAACCACAATAAATTGTTTCAGATACCATAATGAGCTAGAATAATAAAAACCGGTATCCATATAAATATCAGGCAAGAGATACAGAAACATTTAATTTAAGCTTCACATGTTAACAAACATTTAACATTTGGAATGCAAAGCTGAACTTCAGCTCTCCTCTCTAACTCGAGGATCACATTGCATCACAGACATATGGTCACATGAACAGTGCATTGATATCATCTCTTTCAGGCCAAATGATGTTGTGTTGTATGATTTCTAAATTGATAAAGAAAATTATACACCATTTCAGTACATTCTCCCACAATGATTTCCATAGATTCATGAATACTAAATCTATTTACATTTTATTCTGTGAGAAATCTTAGTAGTGAATGAGTACCTTGAAATGAACTGGAAATCCTGTAGATAGTCACATCAATATTGGTGATTTCAATATAGTGCTAGAGAGCAATCCCCTTCTCAGGTATATTCTTCCACCTTCTCAGGTGGAAGTCATCAGGAAAGGAACAATTTAATTGCCAAACACAGAGGCTATTAGAATCTATTTCCAGAAAGATGCATCTCCTCTATGCTTTCCTCAAAGCAGAGAACTATCACAAAAAACTTGGCTGTTCAGTGTTGCCACTGTGCAGTATTGCATATGACAATTAAGCACTATTGATTTACCATCACTTCCTTTCTTCAGCTGAGGCAGAGGAACTGCTGACAGGTTGTGGATTTGCCAGAGTGTTTGTTGGTGGCTGAGGTCTTCAATCCACTTTGCTGTGTGGCCTAAAATTGTAAAAGATAAATTGACTTTGACACACAAGCTTGCAGCTGGCCGTCCGTCTACACTGTCCTCTTGAAGTATTCTTCACATGGTCTGATAGTCATCTCTACAGTTGGTGATCAAATTTCCCTTAACATGAAAGACACTGCTAATGTTAATAATGTAACTGCAGGAAGTTACCAGTTTTGTGAACTTCACAGTTTTTTCCCTTGTTTATAACTTCCCCTTTCTGTAGTTAGCTGAAATCTTCCAGGCAGAATGGAGGCTGAAGGATGGGAGCACGGGATATTTGGAGGAAGAAGCATGGGAAGCTGAAGTAGAGCGAGAGGTGAGGGAAGGGATGAATAATAGCAGAGGTTATTGCTGGCGAAGAGCATGGGAGAGGACACTTCCTTGAACTAGCACAATTAACACATCTGACTGAAATGGTAATCAAAACAAAATAGAAGCCACTAACTTAGCACCAATTAGATGTTTCATAATCAGAATTATCTGAAAAATCATAATCAGGATTCAACAGATATTATTTTCATTTAAATGCAATCAAACTGAACTTATTTTACATTTACACTCATTTTTAAAGGCACTGAAATTTGCTTTCACAAAGCCATAGAATATTGTTATAACATATTTTAGTATACAAACAACATAATTCATTATCCACATTTGAATTTTTTCCTTCAGAGGAAACTTTTATTACCTACCCTAGAAATTACATTTCATCTCCCACATGAGCTAAAAGAGAACACAAATCTAGCAAATTAGTTTCACCTCTGAAATAGATAATGACAGTTAATGAGTGGCATTAGGCCACATTACCTACACGTTTCTAACATGTGAATTATTTATAGATAGTAGGTTTAAATAAGAGCAAGCTATGTCTCATGTATTGAAACACAGAATCTGTTTTACCTGTTTGGCACCTGTCCATTTTGTAAGTACATTCTGAGAACAGCATTTTGTGTAACTGCAATTTTATAAGCAATATAAGATCTTGAAGTTAAATAAAGATGTACCTTTAATCTCAGCATTATTCTGTGAACTTGCAAACCAGTGTGATAAAACAAGCTTTGCAGTCATTAAAATCTAGCAACACCAAAATCAATCCATAAAGTACTGTAAGACACCATGAATAAAACTCGTTCTAGTTCTCCCTAGGTTTACTCATGTAATTCACTTTATACCCTGTAAGTAATACCACTGACTTTGAGGTGAAACCCTAGTCCTAGTTAAGACACTGGCAAAGCTTCCATTGGTTATAGCGCAGACAGAATTTATCTACTGTGGATAAACTAAATATATAAGTAAGCCTTTTTTGGATAAGCATCTTAAACTCACTATTCTCACTGTTGGTGTTGCACTGGCATAAGAGCAGGACATACCTTGTACATTACCTGCCACCTGGGTGGCAGCATGTTTCCACTCTGTCTGGGCACTTGCCTCAGTTGTGGATGCAGAGCTTAGAGAGGCTTTGGCTTTCCACTGGGTGAGTACCCATGCTCTCTGGTTGAGCTGGCAGAGCTACAATGCCATTCCTTTCCTGCCCACTCTGTTCGCGGAGTGTCTGGTTGCTAGGGTTCCCTAGGGGCTTGTTTTGTAGAGGGGAAAGGGGAGGAAAGGGGGACTGTTGCATGACCCCTGGACTCCTGTCAGGTCTCTCAGCTTTCCTTGAGATTTCCTGGTGCAGGAAATGACCTTGTACACCTGCTCACCTTGGCAACTCCAGTGACTCTGCATAGACTGATTTTCTATTCAGACAAGTAGCCAGAAAATTTGGCTCATTATCTGGAATGCACACTCAAATTTTCCACTGCATCATTCTCGAATACTTGTCTACAGAGTTCGCAACTGAACTTTGCCTTGTAATCACACAGCATGGGTATGTCATGGGCACTGTTGACTAAGAGAATTTCACTTAATTTAGTGTCCATTAACATTTGTCTGATTACTGATTCTGGTATTGAAGTAAAAAGGGAACAAACACTTAAGGATACACCTCTTCTCTCTTCCTACTTTCAGCTTCTCTTGTTTTCACTGTGTATTAAACTCAGACCCTTTCACACCTCCACTGGTGAGGCAACATATGAAGCTTGAGGTTGGGATCAGTGCATAATGACTGGCATAATTTGTTATTACTTCATGGTTCTTACTTGTTTCCTCTAGTGTTCCTCAGTACTATTCCTTTTCTCCACCATGGGTTCCTCTATGGGCTACAGGCCCTTTAGTATTTATTCCAGTGTAGCTCACCTACAGGCCACAGACCTTTTGGGAGAGTTGCTGCTCTGGCATGGCTTATCCACAGGGATATCCTTGTTTTGATATGGGTCACCTTAGGGTTGAACTCCCCTCAGGGACATATGCCTCTGCCACAGAGCACCTCTTTCCAGGAGTGCATCACCACTTCAAATTTTCATCTCTCCATTTCTTCCTTCCCTTTCTCCTAACACAACTTCAGGTCTTCCTCCATGTCCTACCATCTTTCATTTTATGTCTTCTGGTCTTAGTCTTCTGTTTCTAGCTCTTTCTTACACATATTTTAGCACCTTTGGTTTGAAACTTTGGTGTTTAATGAGTTGTTTTTGTTTATTACACATTGGAATCAGCTGTGACTGGCTCAGGGTAGTTCACAGCCTTTCCCTCCCACAGGGCACCTTGCAGACACCTCTTTGAATCAGATTATTCAAGAGTAGTTTGAATATCTATCCATTTTAATTTCTTTTAACATCATCACAAGTTTAGCATATGTGTGTTACCAAATATTCTCTTCTTGTAAGACAATAATTGACCTCAGTAACATGTGTACATGCCTGCAGGTGAACTCCACTCCTTGTTCCAGTAAACAGATTATTGGGTTTACTCTATTGCATGTACTCCTCAGAAACTTCAACCGCTCATGCTTGCTGACCAGGCTTTAAGGGTTAAAACACTTCAACAAAACCAAAAATATTGCAATAGTAGAAACATCCATTTTCCACCCCCTATCTCTAAAGCCTATCTTATTAGTTCAACATCAGAATAAATTAAACATTTATTATAGAGTTCAGGCCTTGTTCTTGACTGTGAAGAAGAATAGGATTGCTGATTGATTCCCCTTTCCATAGGTCTGCTCAGCCACTGGAACTAGGCAGCTTTCATGAGCTCTATTTTTCCTTCTGCAAGGTTGGAGAGGCCTGGCTCAGCCCCAGTTAGCCCCTCCTAGCTCCCAGGCTGCCCCTGAAGCACCCAGGGCAATGGCCACTACCTACGTTAGCAGCACATTGCCTGGACAAGGGCCCTCAGCCTGACCCTGCTCTGCTGGGTGGTCGGTCTCCCTCCAGCCACCCACTCAAAGCATGGTGAGCCCACAGAAGTACAACATGGGCTAACCACAGGTCTCAGAGCTCCCGGTCACCGCTTTGCATGTGGTGAGGGACAGGGCTCTGGGACACCAGGCAGGAACTAAGAAAAAGACCAGTTCTTTCTAAGCACCTCCCTGCTCTGCCAGCACCTTCATGGGTCCCCTCAGGCTCTCTCATGGGTCCCCTCATTTCTCTCCTGTCCACATGTTGCCTGCACATTCCCCCACACAGAGCTAGGGCACCACCACAGTTTCCACCAGACTCTTCAGGCCACCCTGGCTACTCCCACCTCAGGCCATGCCCAATCTGGCCATCACCCATGTCTTCTTGTCATGGGTCCCCCAAGGCAGTGTCTCTCCTGGGCATTCCAGGGCAACTGCCACCAGTATTTTGCTCCATGAATGGCCCTCATGTGGCCACTAGCACTCTTTTTAAAAAATAAGGTCACGCAAGGTACCATGCTCTCCTCCAACTGACTGAAGTATTTGGTGGGCACTGGTTTCTCTCATCCCCTCAGGAGCAATTGGAACTGTCCCAGGGTGGTTTTTGCCTCCCCTGTGCAGGACAGCCAGCCATCCCATTGCCCAAAACCTATTACTAATGCCGGGTGCAGAATACAAATGGGGCCACGTCCTAAGGGGAAACAAGGGCCAGGGCTGCAGTGAAAGATCTGTCTTCTCAGGTTCCACTCCCTGTGTCTCCACTGATTAGCTCAGGACAAAATCCTAGCAGCCTATGCACATCTGAGATCCTATTGCTACTCCTGCTGTGTGGCTTGACCTACACTCTCTCAGGGCTTTTCTGTACAGTGTGCAGCTTGTATGCAGTAGTGCAGAATACCCATTTATTTTTTAAGACCAATTTAAATAATAAATAACAACTTTTTATCTGTATTTCTAGCAGTCAGTCATTCCTAGATTTTTTGAAGTGCATTTGCTAGATGTTACATGTTATTAAGTTTTTTACAGTTACTTTGCAGTCAAAAGCAGATGGTTTGCTGAGCAGTGACTTTCCAAAAACATATATGCACATCTCCTGCTGATAATCTAGGAGGAAAGATATCAGCAAAATATTTGATTTAAGTTATTTTCCTCCCATTTTAATCCCCTCAACTGGCTGCCACCCAAGTTTGTCTCAGTGCAGGGGAGCTGAGTGAGAAATAGAGAAACCTGTTTCTGCCTCTTTAGGAAGCTGAAAGAAAAACCTTTGGAGCGTTACACTGGGCTAAAGAAGAAAAGTGGAAAAATTAAACCATGATAGTTTTTGAAGAAGAATCCCAGAAGAATCCTTTGGAAACAGAGTTCATAGCTTAGACAGTTGAAAGGAATTTTGTTATCAGTAGAGTGCTGAGAGACCAATACACATAAACATTCAATTAAAAAAGAATGGAAGTGAATGACTGGAGATTTTGTGTATGCTTCTGTTTTGCTTTCAAACCAAAGATGAGATTGCATTTCACAGATAAGGAAGGCAACACATCTATTGATCTTCTACACAATTCACAGGGGCAGCTTGGTGGCAACTAAGAGGATGATTATGGAACATTTTACCTCCTTTTCCTCTATTACTATGAGTTATCAAGTATGCCATAATCTGACAGCTTCATAGAAATAAAATCACATTTTTCCCTAGTACTTCACTTATGTGTTTTAAAATGTCACACATATGAAACTGATTTTTTTTTTTTCTGGAATGAGATTCTCATGTCTTATGAAATCATAAATCATATAAACATGCAAAGTAAACTTTTTAACTGAAGTTCTTTTTTCTTTTTTTTAACTTTAAGTTTTTTTCCTTTAATTTAACTCTTCAAAAACTTTACCCAAGCATACAGAAAAGAGCTATCTGCAGTGTCATGCACTAAAGAACTAAGTATAATGGACTGACAAGAATTATGTCTTAGTTCTTGGGCACTCTGCCCCTTGGCTTTTTCAAGGTTGAAGAACCAAGAGGAGAGGTGTGGTATGGATTGGGAAGGGGATTATTTGCTTATTGCTAGAGTAGAAAGTACATATTTTTTTGTTTGGTTTATTTTTAAAACTTATTTATAAACAAGCCAATGATCTAAAGGTAGTTCATCTAGGGGTTAGGTTTGAGTTAATGTGGCTTAAGAGATAGAACTTTCTTGTGCACCACATATTTATTTGCATGAAGAAATGCCTCCTGATAAGCTAAAACTGAAAATTAACCAAGAGGAATCTCTTTGACAAATGAGTTGGAATTATTTATCTTTGATACAGTAGGAATGTAAAAACACTTCCTCTCTCTAATTCTCATAACTACATGTGACTTGGGGAAGATGAGTCCAAAAATGGGCTGACATTGCCTTTCTTACAGTTGCAACATATTTGCAGTGTATAAAATAATGCCTAGCAGTTCTCTGATAAATTGCATTAATAAATTTCCTGTCTAATTCAGCTATATTCTTGGCATCTTTTGTTCTTTCCCCCAAGCTGTCCTGGAAAGTGAAATTTATTCCTGTTTCTTGGGAGTGTTGTCATCTTTCTATTACTGTATACTTATGAATATTTAGGTAGGAGCATTCAGTTTACATTTCATAGAACTGAAAGATAGGGATAGATTTCTCAACCAAAGGTACTATTTCACTTTCACATTACCAATGGTCCTTTAATGTATGATTCCTTTTTTATGTCATTAAAAAATTGATGCAATATAGAAGTTCAGTTAACAAATTACTTCCACTTGTCTGTTGTTTTTTTTTCCTTTACTTATCTCAACCCTTGGGGTTTGCCTTTTTTTCTCTTTCTTTACCCCACCTCATTGGGCAGGGCGGAGAGTGAGAAAACGATTGTAGGTCAGCAGGGTTTAAACCATGACTCATGGATAGATTTGTTTTGGGAAGAGAGATACCACCTCCATTCTTATGTATCTGTAAACATAAACTGTATTCTTTTGAGGGCTCTGCCAGTGTTTCTGCAATTACCAGGATAGTAACTGGAAACTTCCAGGTGAAATTGTCCTGATAGCTTTTTTGTACTTTTTGTGCTTTTTTTACTTGAGATATTTTTCTGACACGAAGTTTTCCCTTAAAACTACATGAATCACTTTCTTCATATACATTTCTATTCTTCTCAATACATTTAAAGCAAGCACAACACAGCTAATAGCTCTGAAGCCAACTAGAGATTTTGAGACAGTCTCAGTTCACTGAGTGCTGAATGAAAAAATGTCCCTCCCTTCACCACTTTTTTTCATTTGTTTGTTTGTTTGAAACAAACATATTATATTAGTGTTCTGGCTGGAAAAGCCTAATGTGCCTTGAAATAAGTTTCATTATGATGAAATAATGAATTGAAGTTAGAATATTTCTGCAGGCCAGAGAAGTTTATAGAGGTTAGTACATCATGAAGGATAAAAAGTAAAATAAAGACATAAATCTCAGGGGATTATAGATATTGCTTCTGCTGAAACTGCAAGGATTTTGTAATAATAAAAGGCCCCCCAAAATTAAAATAAGTCCTATCTCTGTGCTTCTAACAGCTGGGAAGTATTCCCTCAGTTTCTATGGCAATATTTCCTGTTAAGGATATATCTAATCTGCTTTTGTCTCCCTAGAAGAGATTCCAAACTTGATTTTGAACCATAAACTAATTTCCCACTGCTTATTATTTAAACAGATTGCCCTCTTTTCTAAGAATGGGAACACTGATCTTCCTATAACTCAACTGGGGAGGGAGAAAAAAAGTAGTTGTGATGCATGCTACCATTCTAAAAATTGAATAATCTTCCCTGAGGCAGTGCACCCAAATCCTTAGTCTCTGAGGCATAGAAAAATATTAATAGAAGCCATTACCAAACTCACCATTAAATCATCTTTATTCTGTCATAAAGGGTTTAATACTTGCTTTCCCTGCCATAATCTATGGAGGGGTTCAAATAAATGAATCTTGGGATCATCCTGTAAAGCTACAGTCATGGATATAAAATCTTAGCAGAATCTTAAATAGCGATGGTCACATTTGGCCTGTCCCTTTTTTAACAGGTGTACTTCTGCTTTTATATCTTCAAAAACGTAATACAATTCCAAAATTATCAGCAAGGTTTTTTCAACAGCTATCTACTTACAAATCAAAATAATCATAACTATGATATCATAACTACTTATGTAGCCCTAAAATAAAATTCAAGTGGATATATACAACAAAGAGAACAAAATATTATAAAGACACCATTAAAACATTGAGGAATATCAAATAATCAAGGCTTATGCTTCCCTTCCTACAGGGATGTTAAACCATAGAGCATAAATGCAGTTGTTCTTCTCATTTTTGTAGGTCTTAGAGGAATCATGGCTCATGAAACCCTCCTAATATTCAGGATCTGCCCCCACTTCCAGGATCATTCCTCCAGGTAGGATCCTTACTTTCTTCTTTCTTCGTTACGTTTGTATTATGAAGACTACCTCTTTTCGGTAATCCTATTTTCCACCACATGCTCTTCTTTTCAGAATCCCTAGCCCTTCATTTTCCCTACCTGAATAATCTGTATGTATAACGCAATGTGAGAGCAGCCACCTGTGTTTCATGTCTCTGTTAACTGGAAGATTTGGGACATGCCACTTTTCTTTAGAGCCAGTGATCTCAACATTTACAAGCGGTCCGTAACAGTTGCAGTTAGCAATGAGCAGGCTCTGCTTTAAGGTTCAGTGATTCAGTTAGAGACATTTACCCCTACACACAACTGTTAACAGTTACAGTTGGAGGGGTTTTGTTTCCCCTGTGATAGGTATAAGCTAGGAAATAGTCACAGGGAAAGTTCAAATAACTCTGAGGCCGTGGTCAAGCAAGCATTTTATTCTAGAGGATCCCTATCCAGTCTTTTTTTACTAAATGCCAAGATATGTAAGCTATGGTAATTGACCCTTAAATGAAGACCTTGTTCCTCTGGAGCTTTTAAAACCAGAAATCTTGCTTAAATATAGTTTCACATATATCACTTTCTGTTCCATAATTTAGTTATTTTATCAAATAGAGTGAAAGAATGCCAAAACTGATCCTGGTGGACATATTTTAGATACATATAGTTCACACTGCTTTCGGATATGTGTATACTTTAAAAACACTGTTTCTTGTAAGTAATTACCAATAGAAGTAATAAGCCCTAGTTTTTAATATGGAATAATTAACAAGTCTCTCTTGTGCCATACTTTTGTTTTAAGCTTGCATTTTTTACATAATCATTTCATTTCAACAAGGTTGGTTAACCATTTTTACAAGTGTGTCAAAATCTTGTCTCTGAACAATGTTATACAATATAAATTGATGATAACTGAAATATTTCTATTACATAAAAATCACAAATATTGGGGAAAAATGACTGTAGAACTGAAATTCTTGTGAACACACTGGATCATATGTCTCACAGACAGGGTGGTTATGGAGGGGCACCTTTCTGCTGCTTGAGTTCTGGCCCCAGTAATGAAGTCCAAAATATTAATCAAATCCACTGATTCAGCTCTTTTCTAGTTGTCTGCAAATCAGTTAATGCACTAAAGAGAACTAAAGTTTTTTGTCTGATTTTGCCTGAAGTAGATGGACTAAACAAATTGATAGATCCTGTTAACTGGCTAAATGTTTAGTATACATCATAGCAGCTAATATAGTCTTTTTCTTGTGTCTGAACAGAAAAGTATGAAAGTATGAATCCTGCTCCAGTTCAATGAAGTGCCAATCAAGTCAGTGAAAAAGCACAGTATCTCAAGACAGCTGCTGGTCCTTCAGAGCTGTATTTTTGCTGGCTTGTACTCCACCTTCTAATGGCCCTGGTTTAGGAGGAAATAGGTTTCTCTTTGTTATATTGGTAACAAGCTTTTGTTTTTTTGCAGATGAGCGGTGAATGAAGTGTGAAAAGGGAGACAAACTATGTTGCAGGGGAGCAGGGTGATATTCTTAAAGAAAAGTCACCAAAATCACATGAACAAGATCTGGTAGCCAGACATGATATGCAGCTCTACTAATTTAGCAGTGTGCTTAAAATGAAGTATGCTTTAAACTGGAAAGGTGTCAATACCTAAAATAACTGCTTTTACCTTGTCTGGCCATCACAGAATGGCATCCCTCGAATTTTCTGTATGAATTGCCCACATTTTCTTCAGAATTAAAGAGTATCAGATGTTCTAACACTACAGTAGCAAAGTGTAATTGACTGCAGTATGTGGAGAGCAGAAGCACTGTCATTACTTTGCAGTCAATGCTTGCAGTGATCTTAAACAAAGAGTGGGTATGATTATTGGTCCAGGCCTTTTCCTTTCTGCTGTAATTGGGCTGACTGATCTGCTTGGGAAACCAAGGCCCCTTCATTCAGAACTGAAACAAAACACATTTTATAAACTGCTTTTGAGTTTTCCTAAGATGTATATATCTCCCGCAGGAAGGGAAGGTAAATTCAGATTCCCCTCTTAGAAGAGGAAGTAGCTGACAACAAAAGTGCTTGCAGTTACTTCAGAAACTGCTCTGAGTTACATTTATTAATTCTGTCCAAAGAATTGATGGGCGTCTGAAAGAGATAGCCATAAATCTGACAGATTTATGTCACAGAAATATAAGGGGTCTGATTTTTACACTAATCCTATATAAATACTTCTGGGCTGATTTTATTGGATTATTTTCTGGTTTGCTTCAGCATTAGGAGAAATCAGAATCAGGCATAAAATTTCTACCTGCTTTCAGTAAGCTACAAAGCAGACAGCCCTGCCTGCAAGTCAAATGGTAAAGCATGAATGAATTAACATCAAAACATTTTTCTTTCTTCCTTTCTAACTGAAATTGCTTTCAGCTTGCTGAATTTCTAATGCATCCTCTGGTGATCACTTCCTCAGTTGTCTCCCATTCTCTTTTTGCTCTCTCATCTGCTCAGCTCTGATGATAATGCACCATGCAGAGGTATGAGCCATATTTTTAGATGCAAAGACATTATAATTGATTTTTCCCCTTCGGTTCCTCTGAGGAGTAACTAGACACTTTGTCACTTTTAAGTCTAGAGACTTACTATTCCTTTTACCTTCACCCAATTTCATCATACCTCAGTGAGGATTGTGCAAAAGGGATATATGAATCCCTCCTGCTGAGCCAATAGGCTAGCTTTTAATTGGCTTTTATGAATCTTTTTAAAGGTGTTTGAAATTGTAGAAAAAGTCTAAAATAATTTAAAGGGGATGTTCATTGCTTTTTTGTCTTGTTATTATTTTCAAAAAATCATTTTAGAAATATGCCTAGTTGCACCTTAAAGAGTTTTACTTTGTCAGATAAATTCTGTTTTAATCCTTGTATTAATGTTTCTAGTTAATGAGCACAGAGGAATTATTGTCTATTAAAACATGATACTGTAGACAAACTCCTAATATTTTGTTAGAGGCAACATGAAAATGAGATCTAATTGCTATTACATGGTAGCAAATTGATGTTGTAGTGGTTTGAATTAACAGCCAAGTCACAAGCCTATTGGCAGTGCTACTGCACTTAGTAGAAGAAAGTTTTCTTGCCATAAAATAGAACTTCCTTGGGAGTAAATGCCAGATGTTCTATAATCTGCATGATACTCAGACATTTTTTTCTGCAAGAAGGTAAACCTGCTACTGAAATGGTCTGTGAATAGGATGGCAAAGAGCAGTTCTCCGTCAATGCATTACAAAACAACTAGGCTATTTCATTCCTCCTTTTTTTTCTGTTTTTAACATAATAAAAATATTTTCCTTACCACTTCATGCTCTCTAAGATAACATCCCTTAGTTGCTCTCATGTTCTGTTCCTTTAATGCAACACTGCAAAAGCATGACTTTTTTTTTTTTTTTTAAATCTGGTTGGATGTTTTGTTCTTGTGGTTTTTTGGTTGGTTGGTTGGTTGGTTTGTTTTATTTTTTAACTTGAAATGTTATCCACTGCCACCTAGCAAAATTATATACAGTGTAGTTGAAAAAAAAATCCCAGGAATTTCTTGATATTTTTTCCAGGGATAGAGTCATATTCTTTTTACTGATTCATTTGAATTTTCCTTATCACCCATATGAGAAGCCCAAGCTCCAGTGACTGTGTAAGTTCAAACAAGTCTTCTGAAAATAATAGGATGGCAGCTCTTGTTCCTAAATGCAACACAGACTTGTTGAAATTTAGTCATGCAGCATGAAAGCTACAGCTTACAAACTCTGATTTCTCCTGGTGTGTTATTTGTTTTCCATAGGATCATTACATGTAAAACAACTGAGACTCAAGAACCTTAAATGTTTCTATTTAATCCACAACAGATTCCTGTCTAAGAAATGGAATGAAATAATAGAATGAAATTGCATGTATATAATACAGTACATCTTTACAATAGATGTGTAATTTCTGTTCATTTAATAAGTTTAGTTTCTTGTCAAATGACATTTCAGGTCTCTGTAGCACCAGGAAGTTTTCTATTTGCTATCTCAGTCTTAGGCAGAATTTAACTCCTTCTGTTTGGAAAAAGGAAATAATAAAAATCTCAAGTGTGACAGTGGGAAAATATGGAGAAACATGGAAATGATTGACGTGAGCTTTGGGCTAAGCATTGAAGAATCTTAGATTAAGAAATTGCATTAATCTAATATACACATAAAATAGACTACTATATTTTTCTTGTGATAGCCAGTTAGCTAAAAACCTAAAATACATAAAATAAATGTACATAAACTGAAGACAAACTTTCAACAATATTACTTGGTCACATGAGAACAAATGCCAGCATTCAAATTATCAAAATTATCATCAGGTACAAGGGTAACTCCCACTCCATAAACTAACTAATTTAAATGAAATTTCACACATACAGAAGAAATTTTAAGCAGAGACATGCAGAGTATAGTATTGGTAAACCTAAAGGAAAAACCTTTGCTTGACTCTCTGTGGAAAATGGATGAAACAGGGACATAAATGTAGGTGAAGCTAGTTCAACAGCAGCACAACCAAGAGAATGTGCATGCTAGGGAGATTATCAGTGGTCACAGACAAAAATTAGCAAAAATAAAGTTTTAGCTGGCTAAAGAAAATTCTGCACTTGTGAAATAAGACAATGAGACAAACAATCCAAAAGTTCATATGTTTTGGTATAATCTCAGAAATCTAGCCAATATAAAACTTTAAAACTGAAATATATAGCCTCCAAATATGAACAAAATGTCAGGAAACCCAACTTTATCCCACACTTCAATTTTTTTTTTCTTCCTTTCTTTTAAATAGGAAGAAAGTCACACTGTTACCATTTGAACTCAGCCTTACCCAGGCAGTTTGTTTAGGAGACTACAACATTCACTGAGCAAAAATTGAGTCAAGACTTTCAGGGCTGTTTGCCAGTTATATTAAAATACAAGTCTTTCTACAGGCCACTAAATGATATCACATTATAACATATCATATCATAATGATATTACAGTATAACAAAAAAAAAAAGGATGTATTCCAAAATTTGCAGTTATTCCTGGGTGCTGATGAGCACAGAATTCCTGGGATGAACAGCTTGACAGAAGACATGAAAAGACAAAATTAATTATGCATGCTGATGCCTTTAATTATAAACTGTCTTATTTTTTAATTACTGCATTCATAACCTATTGGTCTATTCTTGGGCACAGAATTAGTTATAGAGAATTCAATCATGAGAACTCTAGCTATAGATCTTAGCTTTTCTAGAGTATACACTGTATACCCTGGAAAATGGTAATAATATGTTCTTTTACCACAGCATAAAACTGAGCCTTGTTAAAAATACCAGTTTCTACAGAGAAATAAAGAGTCCTGTGATTTTAAATCTACCACTCAGCTGACAGCATCCTTGGTGATCAGTACTGCTGTAAGACACCTAACTTGCACTCTGAAATATATTCAAATCCCTGGGAGATCTAATTTGTCTTCATGAGAAAGTTGGAGTCTTTGACTTGTCTCAGCAGGAAGAGCAGCACATCTGAAGGGGTACCTCCATCTAGGCTCTTTTTTTCTTTTTTTATTTTTTAATCAAAACTGATTTCTTCAGCTGGAGGATAACAACAGAGTGTTACCAGGATGTCCATGTTTGAATCTTTTATCTAAAATTGTCATATCTCTCTTGTTCCTGATAAACAGAGGTGCTCAAAAGTACTCATAGACATAAGGGGCTTACATAGGAAAAGAACACGTAGCTTGAAGCATGCAGCTCCTGACTTAATGAACACACAGAGTTTTTCTTCTGTGATTGGTTTCAATCAGATTATATTTTCAATTGGTGAATAAAGTCTTACATAATTTTTTTATGGATTTTGCTCTTGTCCAATGACAAAAAAAACCAAGCTATTCCTCACAGTAACCAAATTCTCCCAGTCTGTACTCCTGTCTGTATTAACTGGGCTGCAATCCATTCTGGTGCTTGGTGAGCCAATAAAACAAAGGCTCCATTTACTGAATAATTTGTTCACATATTGACCTATTCCAAAGCAACCCTTCACGCCATTTCCTCTACAGACAACATTTACAGTGCATTTAGCCCATGCTGTTCATTCATGTTTTGATACATTGTTCAATATATTATCTAATTTGATAAAGAATTCCCCAAGAGAATACAGTGGCTCATGGCTGCTCTTAAGTAACTGTTGATTTTGCAGCAACAGCTGAAGGAAAAACTGTAGTGAATAAAAATAGACTATTATTTATCTAGGTGTTCCAGGGTGCATTAAGCACAGTTGGTCAAAGAAGGTGATTATCCCGCTTGACTCTGCACTGGTGCAGCTTCACCTTGAGTTCTGTGTTCAGTTTTGGCCACCACAATATAAAAAAGACATTAAGCTATTAGAGAGCATCCATAGGAGGGCCAAGAGGAGGATGAAGGGTCTGGAGGAGAAGCCTGAGGTCACTTGATCAGTTTAGCCTGGATAACTGGAGACTGAGGGAAGACCTCATCACAGTTACAGCTTCCTCACTAGGGGAAATGGAGAGGCAAGTACTGATCTCTTTACTATTGTGACCAGTGAGAGGAAATGGCATGAAGCTGAGTCAGATGAGGCCCAGGGAAAGGTTTTTATCCCAGAGTGTGGCTGAGAACTGGAACAGGCCCCCTAGGGAAGCACCAAGCCTGACAGAGTGCAAGAAGAGTTTGACCAACACTCTCAGGCTCACGGTGTTATTCTTGGGGGGTCCTGTGCAGGGCCAGGAGTTGGACTCACTGATCCTGAAGGATGCCTTCCAACTCAGTATATTTTATGATTCTATAGGGATTCTTTAACTTGCAAGAGAGATACAGTAAACTAGAGCAGCTTCTACGTACTGAAACAGTCTATGCCTTCTAAAAGGCAATGGAAGTACATTGGCCAAACTGGGGATCATATGAAACAAAACAGGTATATGTATTGAGAACATGTGATGTAGGCTACTATCACTACCATTGGATAAAGAGTATTTTTCTCTCCTTTCCTTTTTTTTTTTTTTTTTTTCTTACCACTACATGAATATATTTAATATTTTTCTGCATTTCCTGGCTAAGGAAAGATAAAAACTTAACACTCTGCTCAAAGGTATACTGGAAGTAATATCAGTCAGGCAGCAAGCCAATTTCTCTAAACATTTTTAGCTACATTTTTCAAATTTGATAGGAATCAAAGAATAGTCTTAAAAATATCAAGCTCCTGAATAACTTTCAGAATACATAATTTTAATTTAGCTATTACTACATGAGAAGATTTGCCAAAGGTACATATTAAGACAGGTATTTATATTCATGTATTCATTCTGCTTTGTTACTGCATATCAGATGAACTGTGTGATAGAAACAGGCACCTGTACAGTATATGTTTCGGAATCCTCAAAAAATTATTTCCTCCCCCCCCTCCTTTTTTTTTTTTTTTTGCTACTACTACTAGTATTTGCATTTCCTTGACATTAAAAAAGAAGTATTGCAAATTCTTCTCACATTTAGAGCTAGAGAACTAGTAAAGGGAAGTTGAGAGATTAATCACTCAACATTTTCAAATCTAGACCAGGAAATGCTTTAGAATATGTTGTGGAAGAGTACAACACTCCCTGTAGTGGTAGAATTTATGACTTTTATCAGTCTTTGTTTCTTTCTTTTCCCCCTGAATTTTCAGAGGTGAAAATTTGCTGAAAAACTTTGGTCCCCCTAATGCTCTAAAGTTTATAAAGCCTTTGAGAGGTGAATTTCTATCATAGTTAGTGTTCAAAAGCTTTTTTCTAAAACCACCTGTAGGCATCTATAAATGCACCTGAAAAACTAATGTTATTTCATTCCCTATTGGTGGAATGAAACATTAAATTTTTCGTTTTAGAAGGTTTATTTCCATGTCATTTTTCATTTATTTGATGGAAAAAAATCTGGAAAAAATCTCTCATGCTGTTTCTCTGTTCACCACAGAAGCTAAATGTAGAAGTCAACATGTATTAAGTAGCATTATATGCTAACATTAAATGGCTGCAAACTACTGATATGCTTTCACTCATTATCTCTCTGGGACATCTGTCAATATTAATACAGTAAGTGGCTAAGCAATCATCCCCAGTAAATAAGTATCAGATCCAAATGCATCACCCTTCAAGCAATTAAGTGGAAGCTTAGGGATAGAAGATTAACATACCATTATTTTTAATTACATTATTTATAACCATTTTTAATTTATGAAAATTAATAGGTGGTTAGAAAGCAAACAATAAGAAAGGGCTCAAATCTATTGGGACTTTTTAAAAATTACTTTATTTTTTATTTATTCATTTAATACTATAATTCCCCCTGAAACAAGAGATGCCATTATGTCTATTTATTTTGCCTGGAAGATAGAGTGCTGTTGGACTCCATTTTCCTATCAGCCACAAGTATGATAAATGACTTTTGGTGAATCAGTGAATCTAATTCTCTAAATGTATCTCATGTCTATACAAATGGAAAGTAAACATAAAGATCAGTAGTGCAGAATAAAATACCCCCCAGATAATGGAGTTCTCTCCTTTCTTCAGCAAAAATGATGAGAAGAGACTGTACATCCTCTCTGTAATTTTAAATATTCAAGTTCTGCTGCTACAACAGTTAGTAATAATCCTTGAAGATTTCACATTGAATATGCAAGATTTCTGCCTATGGCTATAGTCCTAGTAAGCCTTGCTACTATTCGTTTCATTACAGTGAGAAGCTGGAAAAAATATCTGTGAAGTTTAGGACAAGTTTGGACAATGTAAACTGCTGTATAATAACTTAAAACAGTCTATTTGATGGATGTGGTTGTGTCAAGCAGTGTGTGACTAACTTGAAACTGTGAGAGTGACAGGGAAATAAGATATCAGGGTCAAAGTCAGGGGGGCTTTCAATCATGCTTGGAAATATGACATCCTTTCTCACACGTGATTTCTCATTAGGTGTCTTCTGATATTCCCCAGTCATAGATACACCTGAGAAAATGACACCATCCTGAAGACAAAAAACATCAGTGTCAAACAACAAATGCTAGAAGACTACTTAGTGCCAGTAGAGATTGTAGCAAATTTTGGAAAAATAAGCACCTTCAGTAAATAAGTAGAATTGTAGAATGATCAAAAAAGCTTTCTTTCAAGGTTTATCTGATGAAAATGAGGAGTCCTTATGAAGGGCAACATTTTGCAGAATTAAAGATACAAAAAATATATTGAATCCTATTCTTCACATCACAAAAGCATTTTCAATGAATTCTGCTTTGTTTCCCCATTTCTATAAGAACTAAAGAATTAAATTAATTACTATGAAAATCTCAACTGTTTTGTTTGTTTGTTTGTTTGTTTTGCTGTTGTTTTGTTGTGTGTTTTTGTTTTGGTTTGGTTTTTTCTTTTTTTTTTTTAGGAAAAAATCAGAACTTTAATATATCTGGCAAGTTTTATTATTGTCGAGAATTCACTCTTTTTTTTAGAATATAGAATGAGCTAGAAAAATATGTAATAACTAAGGAATAAAGAAGTATTTTACATATATCGAATTGGTATTTGGAAAATATGTAAGGATACATACTTGCATAGATCAGAGTAATAGTTTCACTTTAAATATGCTAGTTGATGTCAATTTGTCACTAATCAAATAGGTCTAGTTACCTCATCCTTGGAAAGTTTTAGAAAATTCAAACAGGGAAATAAGGTATCATGACACAAAATGAAGGAAGGAACTGTTAATGTCATGACTGGTAAAAACTCTTGCAAAGCTCTTTAATCTGTTAAGCATCCTGATATCGACAGGAAAAATAGCAATGGGTTCAGTATAAATCTAACAGATATTCAGGAGGAACACTAAGAAGGGAAATTATTACTGATGACAGTTTCTAATAGAAGAGTGCACAAAATAACATGCATTGGTCTCTTCTAGGGATTATTGAAAGTCAGTTGTAAAAGGCGAAATAATTTGAACGATGACTTTTATACTTTGAATATTTGAAAATAGTTTATGCAAAGAATTTGTCATTTAGAATGGCAGTCCTATAATTTTTAGGGATTTTCTAATTGCATAATATATAGCATTTAGCATACAGAATCATATAATTGTTAAGTTTGGAAGGAATTGTTAAGGTCCAACCCCCCACCAAGTAAATGTGTATAATACACATTACTACAACACTTTATACTGGCAAGCAACAGTAGGCAAGCAATGCTTATCATGTGAGCTTGTGGATCACTTGGTACTTTACTAATATTTTATATCTAAAAGCTTAGAATTTTGCCTAACCCTTATTGTTCTAGTTTTAATGCAGAGTAAACATAATGATGTCAACCCCAAATGCAGTACATCGTTTTTGATAATTCAAGGTTCAAAAATCTAACCTCATTTAAGAAGCTTTACACTCTCAGTTGAAATAACTTCCTTCTTCATTTTAACAGGTCATTTATTCAGAAAAGGGAGGGCTGTTAGCTCAAATGGAAACTTTATCAAAACCCAGGGAGAACCAAAGCTAAAATAGCTTCTGCTTAAAGCCAAGCTGCCTCTTTCTAGAAAATATAAAGCCAAGGCCAAACAGTCAGCTGTCAAAACTTTTAGCACTTACATTTGTTTCCAGATATCCATGGTTTTGAAGGGGCAATCATCACAAAAAAACTTAGAGGGTGAATGTACAGACATGATTGTTCTGCAAACAGTGATTGCTATTGTCATGCTGAAAAATGTCTTCTAAATAATGAAATGGTCCACTTTAGAAAAACGTTTCTGTCTAGATGGCTCATCTCAGAATGCCATAAACTCTAAACTTCAGTCATTTTCCACTCTTTTTATGATGCAAATCTAATTCTTCCCTTCTCAGCAATATTTTCATATTTGCAATGTAATTCTTATTAGAGATGTTTCTTCTCCTAATATGTGCATGTAATGTAATCTACCTATATAGCAAAACTACAGTGAAGGCCTTCAATTTCTTTAGTGCATGAATTACAATTACAGAGTAAGGAGACAGAATAAGAGAATTAATTTTTACCCTGAGTATTCTCAGACTTGAGTAATAGATGCTGGAGGAGGGCAGTTATTATACTTAATGCTGGATCTCCAGACCTCAGTTTTGATCATTCGGAGATGATACTTCTACAATTCAGCCTAGGAATTCAGTTGTGTGTGATGCAAAGCCTGCCTTTTTAAAACACAAATTTCTGAATTTGACTCATTAAAAATTTTATTCCCCTTAGAGGAAATAAAATTTAATTCTATGTAAGATAAGAAAGGCAAAAACAGAGATTGTCAACAATTACTAAATTAATGACTTGAGAGAAAAACATCAACACAGAATTGTATAAAAATCTAGCAAAAAGCATTTAAATGCAGTGGTGCAGCAACACTAGGCAACAGTGAACAAACCTTTACCTCTTGTATAAGAGTTGTTTTACTAGCGGAGACATATGACATGTCTGCAATATGAGCATTCAAGTGTTTAATCTACAAGTGTTATTAGTAGTTATTCCATATGAAATTTAATAAGTAAATAATTGCTGTATGTTCCTAAACTGTGTACTGTGCTAGTAGAGTTTCTTCATTCACAGTGGAACCCCTGTAGAAAGATTACACCGTGGTTCAGGCTTATTTTTGCATTATAAGATTTTCAAACATTCTCATCAATTTAGCTGCCTATTTCTGTTACAGCCTAATTAACATTGGAAATCTGACATTCCTACATTGTTTTAAAAAATATTCAAGATGTGTTCTTAATTTTTACTGACTTTTTTTTTTTATAATTATCTTAAGGGTTATAAATGTTCATTCTACTTAAGTGGCACATCCATTTTACAGATGAAGGAATTGCTCTCAGAAGGACAAAATTAAATAAATTTGAACTGGGTTCAGCATTTCTGAGAATAAGTCCTTAAGAGACAAGGTCAGTTGCTGAACTCAGAATACCAAACAGGAAATCTTCCACGAGATCCAGTCATCTGCAGTCACAAACAACTCTTTCATAAACCATTATAAACTCTTTTTTAAAATTACATGGTCTTTGTCTCTACAATTTCTAACGCAAATCTGTTCAAGAAATCTATGCTTATGATAACTAAAAACTTATTTTACAGTCTAAATTTCTATACATCTTAAGTTTGCTCCTTGGCTGACATTAAATCTCTTCTTTAAATTCAGTAGCTCTTATTTTCTCTGTGTTTATTCTCCTGATGAAATGATAGAGAACAATAAATTCCTGCTCAGCTTTCCTTTTTGTTTCCTTTTCTAGATTAAACAAGCCAAGATCTGCTAGTTGTCTATTGTGAAATAAGCTTTACCTTCTCAGTCAGCTTAGTTGCCTCTGCTAACACTTGTCCAAGTTACAGTCTCCCTTTAACATGCATAAGTAAAATTTTGCAAAGGTATACAATAGCATGAAGCTTTACCCATGAGAAAATTAATTTTTTTTTCTGAGTGTCAACCATTTTCTTTTACACTCTTCAGAAGGATTTTGCATTAACAGTTCTGGAGAATGTTCAGGCAGATAGAGACTCATTTCATGCAGTTGAAGTAGTCTGTACATTACACCCCATTTTTGTTTAAACTATATTTTGGGAAGTTGATAAGGACATGAATGTGTACTCCATATCCTTCAGGGCACTAAAAAAAAATGCATTGTATGTAAGCTAGCTCCAGTTTGGCTCATGTGGTTTGCTTGTGGTTTCTACCTCAAAATGACGAGTGAGTTCAGTTATAGGACTCTCCAGTTGTCAGAGTACACTCTGATCCTGGGCAGGTTCTTATCCAGTAAGTTAGGGGGAAAAAAATAAAATTAGTAATTTCATCTATTCGAAAGAGATCCAGTTTTGGTTCAGACTGGAAAAAAAAACTTTCTCCATTAGGACAGTCAAACACTTGAACAGGTTGCCCAAGGATGTTGTACATCCCTGGGGGTTTTAAAGACCAGACTGAACAAAGACTCAAGCAATTTGGTCTGATCTCAGAGATGATCTTGCTTAGAGCTCTAGGTTTGACTAAAGACCCTCTGACGTTCTCTCCACCTGAGGTATTCTATAATTATGAGTATTTGGCTAGTCAGTGGATACTAGACTTGTATATAGACTTGTACATTTCACAAATAATGCATATGCATATTCATGGCTAGGCTTCGTGAACAAAGATTTGAGAAGGGCTCTACCCACGCTTGCTACAAGCGCACTGATGGCTAAAAAGGCCAATGCGAGATAGACAAGTCCGGATGCAGCATATGCATATATTACATCATTAACTGTGAAATTGAAAGTTAGACTAAGAGTTAACATAAATGTTTTAATTCTATGTCTTGATAATTTTTCTAGGAATTATTTAATGATTGTGTTTCAGTTCTGTTTCTCTTCCATTGCATCCCTTTCTTCTAAGAATAAAAAAATAAGAATTTATTGCATAATCATAAAAATAATACTTTACTTGGTTTATAAACTAAAAAAGCCAATTTATTCATGTTGATTATTATGAAAGTTACATGACTTCCACAGAGTGATTGGCTCAACAAGCTAGTACTATGCAGCATGGAAAAGGGAAGACTAAGGATGAGATAAACTAGGGATCTGTATAGTATAAAGGACATGGGAAGCATGGACTAGAATGAAATTAGAATTATCTCTTGCTATGCAAGAGCTAGAAAATATCAGTTGAGGCTAGTGGGAGACAATTCCAAGAGACACAGCAACTTATCATTCAACTGAAGGTTAAATTTTAGAACTCTATGTCAAAGCATGCTGAAATAGCTAAGCATGGATTCAGGGGAAAAAAGGACAATTAATTGGAATAAATGCAGGTGTTTACCGAATGTATACATTATACATCCAGCTTCCATGCTTGCCTAGTTCCCATATTTTTCTTTAGGCATGCCTTTATTTTTGCCAGAGAGAGGTGAGGGCTTGACAGATAGAATCCTTTTCGAGAGGTGGCCAAGTGCTTTATTCAGCATTCCAAACCTTGATCTATTACAAGCTTTTGCAAATAAATGTTGAAGTCCACCAGAAAAATTAGAATATTTCTTGTGTTTACTATGATGTCATGAATTTAAAACTAGTCAATCCTAAAGATAAAACTGTCTACCAATGAGTTGAGTGGTGATTAGAGCACTCAAATATACCTTACATAAACACCAAAAAGGTAAGTACATTTTTTGGTAGAGGAAAATAAAACCATTTGTCTCTGCATTTCTGATCTTAGGACATCAAGTAAGTTCAAGATCTGAAGCTACCTGTGTACTTTCAAGTCTTAGAAAATACCAGTGTAGCAATAATTTCAGTCACTGAGACAGATAAACAATACTCAGGTATTTGGAACCACTGTAATTTGCAAAAAGTTTATTCCTAGCCCACATGAAGGAGGAAATGTAATTTCTGTATATTTCGTGGGTGGAACAATTGCTGACGTCTTCAAATAGTTGATATATTGACGTTAAAACAGATGGAGGATTATAATAGGAATTAATTAAAAATCAGTCCATGGTTTTGTAACTTTTTGTCACAAAACCAGGGGAAGTTTTACATGTAAAAACAGACTGCATACACTTTCAACTTCAAGTATTTTATGGCTCTCCTACTTATGTGTAGGTGTTGGGAGTTCTGTGTGTTGGTTTTCACTGGAACAAAATATTTATAATTCATATATGTATGAATCATAATGTTTATATAGCACTTCTGGAGCAGATGCCACCAAAATCCTAATTAAATATAAAAGCCTACCATTAAAAGGCAAAGCCAAATGAATAAACTTTACAGAATGATTTAAAATTCTGCAACTGAGAACCCTAGAAAAAACAATGGAATGTGACACGAATATCACACAGGTAAGTTACATGAAAAATTCAGTCTACTAATAGGCAGACAAATGTATAATAAAAGCAATTATTAGTATGCAACATCATGCATTTCAAAGCACTCTACAGCACTTTACAAGTTCTCTCTGAATAGGTAGGAAGCATTTCAAATTCTATTGAAATGCATGTCATAATATATGTTTTTAATTTGCCAACTCCTTTAGTGGCAATTATTTATGATGATTCTCTGTAGCATACTAGTGAATGTAATCTACCATATTTTTGAAAAAAGAGACATCAAGGCACCATCTGCTATTAAATGACTACTGTAGAGTGGAGATATACATCCAATTATCCTCACAATTATAACGTGCAGTTTAGCATAAGGTAGAATATCAAGGTCTTCTAATTAATTTGTTTAAAAAAACCCCAAAACATATCTGAGGAGCTAATGTGAGCTGATTTAGCCTAACAGCTTCAAATGAGCAGATTCTTAACCCCTAAAACCAACATGAATAAAGGGATTAAAGAACAACTACTCCTCTCTAACAATAGCTACCCCTACATTTGTCCCAAATAGCAATGAGATATTTTTTGAGCTTCAATGTGGGCCTACATATTGGTATTAGATGGCCACTGGGGATTAATGAACTCATTCAGACTGAATAGTACAATGTTCTCCCTTCAAATCCTTTCAACAAAAGCTTAGAAAACTTTCACAAGCTTTCCGCAAGCTTCCTTATTTCCATTTATTTGCTATTTCTGTGAAAATTAACTTCCTTTTCCAATACTGGTGAGGCAGTAATTAGCAAAAATCTCTTTGAAGAGTTCTTGATGGAACGTTTCCGTATTTATAATGATTATCTCAATTCTCACTGATAAAAGGCCTGTTTTTCTGAGGTTTCCAGGTCACTAATGAAGATTCAAAAAGTCTGAAATAGCAGAGATGAATTATACACACTTGGGGTCCACATCTGTTCTATAAACTGATAGTGAGCTTATTTCACGATGTAAAATTTGTGAATTGGAATCAGGGTAATTTTGACACATGAGGTACCAAGAAGAAATAAAAGTTTGAGTAGAAGTAAATATTGACAGTGTGCCTTTCATCTCCTCCTATTTCTAACCAAATGATTGTTGTAACATTTTTGACTCAGGAAAAAGCTGTGGTGTTTTGAATTACAGCTGCAGCAAGGCTGTTTCACAGAAATGCAGTGGAGGTGGGTGAAAACAAAGATGTGTATTTCCTTGCTGAAAAGGATAGAGTATGTGTCAATTTTAAAAATTAAGGGTTATTTTAGGACACTCTGCTGTAGTTTTATGTCACTATAAATACTATCTGTGTTTCAAGTGACATTTACTACTCTTCAGAGATCTGAAAACATAGCACATTTTTGTTTCCTGACTAGCAGTTGCCCATGCTATATGTCATTCTCCCTGTTTTCTTGATAGTTGTTTTGAGACCAATTAGGATTTACTGAATCATCACAGAAATACTTAAAGGATTCCATTTTGGTGCAGTAGAAAGGCAGACAAGGAGGTCATGAGGCTACATGAGTAGGAACATCAATACTTCTGGCCCATAACTTCAATCTTGTGCAAGACAGTATAAAATATAACCTGACACATATGGAGCTGCTCTGCATCTGTATTACTTCCTCTAAGTGAAGCCCACACTTGTGCAGAAGGTTAAGCCCATCCTCTGTGAAGCTTTAGTAGGAAAGCACACCTCTGAAGTTACCCTAGACCACCCTCCATAAATGAGCAACTTGATGTTTGTAGTAATTTTCACATACTTCCTGATATAAATTTAGAATTCAGGCACACACAGTATTTATTGTCATCTTCTTTAATTCTATTCAAATAGGATTATTGTTACCTGAATGTGCTATCAGTAGAAATCAAGATGATATAATCACCCTAAATAGGGATGGATCTCCCATGTATGAAAATCAATACTCTTACCCCTAGTAATATACTGTCTCACTGCAAAAAATAAGACCTAAAACAGGAGAAAAATAAAAATCTGTCTGATGCACTTGTCCCCTTCATAAGTCATATCCTGAATGATGTTTTTAATGATTATGTGGGTGGTCCAATGATAAAAATTACTTCTGCACTATCAGGGACACACAAAATGGAGACAGAATTAATTCTGCAATACTTTTGGTTATGAACTGAGCAATATATTCTAAGGACAAAGCTAATGGCAACTAAACATTTCAAACCAAATAGTATACATTAATTAGTATGTTGATAAGTGTAATTCCATGTTTACAGACAAAATAAGGAACCTATGATTTGAGCACTAGGGCTCAAACTGCTGCTCAGAACATTCCATAAGATTACAACTGGACTGTTGGAACTGTATCTACAAACAACATTTTACTTAGAACAGACCCAGTGAGACATACTGTGCTCTGAAGAAAATAGCTGAACACTAAGTCTAAAAGAGCTTTATGCCTCTATTGTGCTACTTGATTACCTGTTTTATTGTTGAGGTTGTGCTGGGCATAGATGTACATGATATGGCATAATACCATGAATTGATACAAAAGGCTGGACAACATCTGTACAAATATATTGCCAATGACAGTAGTTGGCAATCCCAAGCCTTGCTTAAAAAAATGGAAGTGAGGTGTGGTGTGGACACTTAGTAAATACATTCCAACTTGTCAGTTCAGATCTTAGTCAAGCAGATAGTTCTCCAGCATTCTCCCCAAACTAACATAAACAGTACCAATGGACCTAGTAACTCAAGTTTTACCAAGCCTACAGCTGTCAGTTGGAGGAATCTGTTGCCCAAGCAAAAAAAAAGGATACAGAAATAAGTAAAAACGAGTATCAGCAATTCTGGGTTAGGACCAGGTAGGCCGGAAGCGAGGATTCAAGCATAGCAAGGCAATCCAGTCCATAGCAAGGAGACTTTAGGCAGCAAGGAACACAATTGTCTCACATTCTTTCAACTGTGGAGGAGTTGGGAACAGCTACTCTGCTGTATGTCCTGTATTGCATTATTAGAGTACATCAAACAAACAACTGCAATGTGGTTGGTTCCAGAAGCTGTTTATTTGGTTTCAATTTCACAACTTAACTAAAGAAAGTAAAAAAGCCAAACCAAATCTTATTACAATCTAATATGCTATTTGCATAGCAACTATGTTTTGAGTTCTGCAGGGCTATTTTTCACAAAAGGTGCTAAAAAGGAAACTGAATCATCTCACAGGGATAACACCCAGACTGAGAGATACCTTGAGAGATCCTTTCTCTCATCCATCTCAGAATATTTTCATGCTCATATTTTACCTTCATAGAAAATACCAAACTTAAAGGAATATTGGATAAGTGAGAAGAATAGAGAAAAAGAGAGTAAGAGAGGAAGAAGACTGGCAACTTACTGTGGAAAAAAAGGTATCACATGTTGACACTGATGCACTTGGTATGAAATAAAATTTAGTTGGACACAGCAGTTTCCCCATGAAATGACATCAAGATGGTAGCTTCAGACTACAGCTATTTTCATTCTTGCATGCTTCTTTTAGTGATTATTTAAGAATTTTGTGCAAAAGAAACATTAATAAGCAGTGCAGACCTTACTCAGAATTCTGTAACTTGTGATTAATGACATGGGCCTACATAGAGATTCAAATCTCTATTTGATATAGGAGCATGCTGACCTTTGGCCCACACTTGAACATGCACTGGTGACTTGGTGTGCAAGCAGATTCTTTTGGGTGTACATTTCTCCAGTAATTAATAGCTGAAGTCTCATAGTATGAACTTAAGCACAACACTGACAAGTCTCAAGAAATTTCTCTCTTGATAAAACACCAGTACAAGTTGTATACTAGAACATGGTCTAGGTTACACCTCTTGTAATGCAGATGCAATGTCCTCCAGCCATTGCTGCTCCAGGCATTCACAGTGTGCATGCACACCTAGGCTAAGAAGCTGGCATAAGGTTCACTGTAGAAAGACACCATGTGAATATGAGATATTAGAACTATATTAAATTGCAACAAATCAAACCCTGATCCTTCCTTCCTAGTGCTGCAACCATCAGTTTTGTAGATCTCCAGTCTAAGCAATATATTAAATAAAGAAATTGTCCAATTGCAGAATTACAGGATTACTGAGGTTGAAAGTAACTTGTAAAGTCATCAAGTTCAAGCTTCAGGATCTTGTCCTTCACGAATGTTATTTGGATGGAATTATTCATAATTTCTATTCAAATTTACTAGTTGCTTGATGACAACTTTAATCACACTTTTCAAAGGAATATATTATATCAGACATAAAATAAAATGAAATTGCATAGCTCTAATTACGTATTATCATGTGTGTCCAGTCAAAACATTATAAAGCAATTATATTAAACTTCCAGCACAGTGTCCTAGCTTTTTACTTAAGGTTGTTGAAATCAATATTTTTCTCTTGAAAAAGTCCATAATTCAGTGTCTGGTACCAATGAAAATGGTGGTTTTCAACCACACATAAGTTTTACTTAGTTCCTACCACTGGATGTAACGGTTCATAGATGACAAAGCAGAGTCTGGGCACAAAATACTGTGCTAGTTCTATCAAAAGAATTGGTGAAGCTTTATAAAACTCTTGTGAGGTGTCAAAAGAGAAAAAGTATGTTTTTTGAGTGTTCTAAAGAACTGTGGACTCCTGTAGTCCTGTAGAGATAGACTTAGAATCTAAAGAAAATGAAAATATTTATTTTAAGTAAGAGAAAAAGGTGTGTAGAAGATTATCTCTCTCCGCTTTAGTCTAATCACCATATTGTTGGTTTATAGTTTTGTTATAGTACATAAGGCAAAGGAAGCATTGCCTATACAAATTCCATTCTGAAGAACTGTCTAAGCATTTCTGATTCATATGAAAATGTGATTATGTCCCAAAGATTGAGGTCAGTTCAGGCATTCTCTCAGCATTTGTGAAGCTGCATTTCAATAAGCAAAAACAAGCTTCCTGTTAAATCTTTACTACTCAATAGAAAATGCATGGTCAGCTATGTAAAAAAGCTGATTCTCTCACCTATATTCTATATTCACTGCTAACCTTTTCACCTTCTTTCTCTACTTCTCCCTTCCTCCTCCCTCTCTAACTTCCAGCAGGGAATCTGATCTCATAACTAAATGTATGTAAATATTTAATCACTTTACCACATATGGAACAATCACCAACCTGTCCAGACATTGAAAGTGTAATTAACCAATGATCTTCTGGTCCAGATAGAAGAACATTAGCAGCTATTACCCTGATATGGTATCAAACACCACTTGTAATTACTATGTACTAATATGACTGTATTCTGTCTCTGGCAGTTCCTTATGCCAAGCAGTCTAAATCTGCACCTATTTCAACAGCTTAGTACTGTTAAGGACTGAATAAACTTTAAGGAAAACCCTTATCAAAAACATATGTTGGATATAAATATTTGCTCTGCTTCACATACAACTTAAACCACAAGCAATATACTTTAAATAGTGTCCAAATCTCATTAAGCACTATGGAAATCTATGTACTGATGGAAAAGGCATCTACAAGGCCCGCTGGGGTATTTGAGGAGTACAAGGGGACAACATCATACTGATTTGATCGTTGCCTTGAGTTCTTAGATACACTGATGCCACCAAGCGAGATGTCACCTACAACAGGCCTGACTAGCACAACCTAGTTTTTACTGTCTGTTCTTCATGAATAACTGTAGGGTTATAACAGCAAGACCTTAATTAAGTGAAATGCAGAAATCACTTTAAATAATGTTGCAACATCACTTACAGTACAAAATCTGTAAGTGTAGAAGCACAGATTGTGCTTCTAGGGTTGTTTGGCAGAAAAAATAGAAAAAGAAGCAAACTGGGTATTTTTCTCTAGAGAAATTATTTGGGAATAATAGAAGAGCCTTTACCTACAGCAGACATAATAGGACATATTACATGAATCTTTTGTACATATATAATGAGTAATAGGCAGACTTTGGAATTTGAATTGTTACTGTTTTTCTGTGTTTCTGCTGCAGAAGGTCCTAAACTCAAGAGAAAATATGATGAAACAAAATAACATTAAGAGTTCGCCAGTTTTAGTAACTCCTTTATTATGCAGTGCATACAAAAGAGGTTGAAATTTGCCATAAGAAATAATAGCAACATAGTTACAGGAATAAAATAAAATTAGTTCACAGAGCAATATCTCTCTCTCTCTCCTAAGAATATTTATGAAATAAAATCATTTATCTGTACATCCTGTTCTGAGCAGGCTGGAGATCAGACAAAGATGCAAACGTATTATCATATAATCATAGAGTATTTCACTTACCTCAGCCTGTGATAAGTAAATTGTTAGGTAATTAGACATGCTCTGACCTGTTGCAGAGAGAAGAGCTTTCTAAATACACAGCTTGCTAAAGCAGCCTCTTTTCACAAAAGATATGGCTGACTCACTGGGAATGCATTGCTGCCACCAGCATTAGACCTTTCCCTTTCAGCAATCTTTGTTTTAGGTTGGACAATGACTAGGTAACATTTGTTATCTCATAGTGCAAAGTCATTATGTATGCTCTTTAAAGATGTGAGAAGTATTAGCCCAAGGAGCATGACTGTGAAACAGATTTTTTGAGGTACTCTTAATATGAATATATAGCTCTATAATGCCAGTCAAAGCTTTTTGGTGAATATATAGCTCAATTAAAATACAGAAGTTACACATTAAAACATGAAAGTAGTATTTCAATGAGATATTACTCCAATTGATTTTTCCCCGAAAGACTTAGAATATGAAAGAGCTCTCCATTTCTGGTAAGGAATGTAAATGTGCCTAGACATTATTACAGAACCAGTAGCCATCTTAAACCACAATCACTCTACAGCAGGTAAGATCTAGATTGACATTTTCAAATGAGGAAGTTATACCTCTTAAAACACCCTTATCTTTGTCAGAAACTACTGAGTGAAGGTCAAATATAGACGTACTCAGATATATTTCAATCACAAAAATAAAGCTTAAAAGTAAGTATGGTATTTTTAGTTACTCTCTTTCAATTACACAATCAATCTTTCACTTTTGCTTTTTTACTGAAGTAGATCCCAGCAACATAGAAAAACTATGCAAGTAGCGTATATTAAAAGCTTTTTAATCAATTTACAAGAATTAAATTGCTAATGTTTTTGTGCCCTTTTTCTGTAGATAGGTGACTAAAAATTTTACTGGTAAAAATGGTAATAAATAATAGATTTAAATATCGTCTGTGAAAATGGAATTTTATATTCAATCACATCCATTCCAGACAGAAGTATCTCTGTCCGTAGGTACCTAAAGAAGGAAAACAATGAAATTAAAAAGAAGCCATACAACACTGGGCAGTATTTTTTATTCTCTTTCCTACAGAAACCAAGAAGTTTTTTCTCATGGTTGTACAAAATTTTGAAGTAGGCAGTGAGCTGGCAGGAGCTTTTGGTGAAGACTTTATTTGGAGAACCTATTTTCTCTTTGAGGGAATTGACAGTCCCCAGAAACCTTTCAAGGGAAGATAAAGAATACAGTTTCACTGAAGTACACTGAAGCTGAGGGCTTAGACCTTTTGTACACCACTTTCAATGAAAGGAGGACTCTCACCTATAAGGAAGGTTGTAATTTCAATTAACTGGGAATGTAAGCACTTATTAGTCAGATTAATGATGAATTTGAAGGAAAAACTGGGGAAAAACTATGCTTGCTGGCTTCAAAGGGATGAAAGGCAAAGCAATGCAGATATTTATTCTACAAAAAACCCTCGTAAGAAACAATGTGTGAAGTTTTTGCTTGTTTAAGCCTAATTTTGTTGATACTTTCAATGGTTCTTTCCAAGGAAAAACAGATTTATTCTCCTGTTGCATGACATGATTCCTGTTCTAAATTCATATGTTGTACACTTTATCAAGTTTTCCAAATTTTCTGACATGCAAATTCTAGTAAGTATGTATTTCACTGGCTGCTTTTTTCCCCCTGCCCTTTAGATTTTGTTGTTGTCTATTACTTTTGAAGAATAGGACATGTTTGACTTACTACTGTAATGCTCCCAGGAACATTGAAAGTATAAATAAATGAAGAGAAAATGAAGCTAGAGTGGCTGGAAATGTTGCAACCTTGTTATTCTACATATGTCTCTAGACTGAAAAAAGTAGTAATTAAAATGTTCCCCTAGACAGCAACTAGGAATGAGAATTAGAATGAGTGAAGGATTCAGATGGCATGATTAAATGAATATATTTAATAGTTATGTATTCATAACTATTCATAGTATAGTCTGCCTCCCAAAAGTGTTACAGGTTGCTTCAGAATTATGTGATCAGGGATTATATTATAATTAACACCTAAAAGGTAGCTTCTAAAACTGCTTCCAAGCTTTCTCTCAGACATTCTTCTCTTGAGCCTCAATGAAGGTCCTACTTCCCTCAGTAGGGGGGGTTTCCTTGGACCAAACTACATCCATTGCCTGACAGGCTTTAGATGTTATCTTTTCACTGCAAGTCAGGCACTGTGAAGGTTTTCTTTTCATTCCTTTTTTTTTTTTTTTTTTTTTTAAAAAAACATTAGAGAAATCACATTTTCTCATTTAGAGTGTGTTTCCAATAACATTTTAAAAGTCTATTTTCAAATGAGATGAGCTATGCCCCAGATGTGCCTATCCTTGTCTGTTCTAGGGGATTGAAAAATCGCAAATGGAGATCCTAAAAATAGTTGGATTAGATGAACCTAATGAAAAACAATGTGTAGTCATTTTTCTAGCATGACAGCACATGTAGTGTTGTTATTTATTTCATGCAAGAGACATCAAAATACGAATTAATATGGAATTATATCTTGATCATGTAAATATAACATCTAATTTCTGGGGATTTAATTTATTTTTAATCCATTTAGGCTTATTTGGCTTGATAAATGTATTTTTTACCCCAGTGCTAATACACTGTCAAAATGCTGTTCAGCCTGAGGCTAGGCTCTAAATATAAGCAATGCCAGACCCTGTGGTTTGTTTCAAAAAAACTGATAGAAGAAAGGAACAATAACTTGGGTGTCTGCCTATAATTCAAGTTCTGTAATGAAAAGATAACCATTTAAAAGTAATCTTGAAAACCGACCTACAGCTATATATTATAAATTCTGAGGAAACTATAGTTGTCATAATATTCTAATGTATAGTGCTTGATGTGAACATAGTCGAATTTTAATTTAAGTTTGTAAGAAATTACTGTGGTCAGATAGAGCCCACTGAGTACTGAGGTAAGAAAACTATTTTCATTTTTCAAATAGAAAACTCAATAGATTATATTAAGGTTAATAATCTGAAAAAAGATAGGGAATAACTTTTTTTATTACGAAGAGAAGAATGAAAAAAATGCATTAAATACACTACATACCTGATGTTTTATAAGAAATTTCATTGCCAGCACAGCTTTTTTGGAGAAAAGAGAACAATCAAGTAAATTATGCAAAATGAGAAAGTTACTTGGAAAATTTTATGCTTTCACTACAGGCTTACCTCGGTGCACATCTTATCAGTCCTTCACTGACTGAGGACACGTGGCATCTATTTTCCATGGACCACAAAAATATTTTGCTCCCATCTGACATGTTAATTGCTGCAAGATCAGCTACAGAAAGAGATGACTGGAGACATTTTAGGTGAGATGTGGAGTGCATTTTTCATACTGCAGTTGAAAGATACAAACTTCATGGAAACATCACAGCTTTTCAAAATACTGTTCTTTGAGGAAATGTTTCTCACAGGCTTCTAGTGGCAGGTATTATGGTTTGATTGGTATATGGATATAGTTTGATTTACCAATGTGTGCAACCAGGTAGTGCTGTGTAGAGATAAACCTTGTGGTGCCACAGTGAGAAACAGCCAAGTGTGGAACTGTAAGTATTGGGAGACATGCTCCTGCTGTGTGTAGCAGTAATAAACTTGTACTTCTAAAAATGTTCTATTTCCTTCTAGTGGTTACATGACTTTCAAGGACAAATCAGATGGGATGTACAACTTCTATCACCTGTGCCTTTTGGTTTTAAATTGTGGCCTTATAGTGCTTGAAACTTAATAAGAATGGTTGAATGGTTTAGGTTTATTTATGAAAAGCATCTCAGTGACTTTAACATTACTATCTACGTTAATGTTGTAAGCTTCACAGAAACAAGCATTAACCATATTTTCGGTTGGGAAAACTTTATTGATACTACATTAAGAAAAAGCAGAACTGTTAAAAAGTTCATGTTGGGTGGCTTTTTCCCTCCCGCAATTGTTGCAGTGTCCACCTAACTTAAATTTCAGTTGTTTGAAAGCAGAGGTCACCCAGAATACTGGCAAATAAAAGGACTCTAGATGTCATATCACTTCATGCTATTCTAGGAATTGCTAGCTAGTTGCAGAATAAAATAATGTCTATGACTGGAAGCATCTATAAGTGATGAGAACCTCATAATTTTTGTGACTATGCTAGACATCAGTTCCATTTTTTCTTTTAAAATGGTCCTTATTTGTCAGTGAATATTAGCAGTAACATGGTATATGTTTACAGCTTTTCAAACTAGAACTTTATGATTAAATGGCAAAGAAATCTTGATATATGTGTAGCACGTTGGCTCAAATTATCATGTTAATTTTTTTTAATCATCCTAAACATCTCAAAAAAAATTGTAGTCTGTACGGGCTAGCACTGTAATCAGAGTAATTAATCTTGATCCATTAGATGTCAGCTGCTCCTATGTAATCACTAAAGCCTAATAACTGTCATTTACCACTATCAGAATTGCTATTAGAAAACAATATTATGAATATACCAAACTATGCAACGGCTTTTCCCACATAAAAATTGTATTGGGTTCTATTGTTATTTGGGGTTTTATTTGGGTTTTTTTTGTTAGCTACTAACCAACAATGTTTACACACTCAGTAGTAACTTCTCTGTTTGCCATGTACAATAGGCCATAGGAAAAAGGCATTTAATAATGAAAATCATAATAAAGTGCTTCATACTGTCATAATGTGGGATCATTGTGGTTACTGAATCTGGTAGTAAAACAGAGAAACTGGAGTTCTATCATTAATTCAACCAGCTTGTCTTAGAGAAAGATGAAGACTACTGTGTTTCAATCCTGGTACATGTAAACAGTTTAGAACTTTCTAGGAAAACTGTTGATTGAAAATTGCCTCTGACAAAGCAGTGCACATTGAGACCAAAAATGCATATGCCACTACAGAGGCACTACAATGGAACAACACATTCTTGACTCTCTAAAGATCAATTCCTGTAAATGCATGTTCAATTTTAACTTTATATTTACTACAACAGTGGAACAGTGACTAATAATCACATGAAACTTTGGCTCAGGTCACTTTTCTTTTAAGAGAAACGCTCCCCCCCCCCCCAACCCTGCAGTACCCTTTCAGGCTTTTTCCTCTCATATATCAAGGATCTAGTTCACCTCTCTATCTTAAAGAGTAATAATTTTCAGAAGCCCCATGCCTTCTGTCTGAAAATAACTTTATACAAAGGGAACTCATTGTGTGCTCACTGACAAAAAGTGAAGCGTACAGGGCATGTATGTAACACTGGAACTATTTATGAACTGAAAAATGGGCACAAGTAATTATGAAAGTCATATTTTTCTGTAATGTTGCACAGTACTAATACTTGGGGAAAGAGAGGACAACTTAGCTCAGGTTTCAAATCATTACTTCTCTGGAAGCTGTATTGGTCAGAGCTCAGAGGGAAACCATATTTTCCCAAAATATGCCACCAAACATGTACCTTACCAAACACTGAGGCTGCAAGGAGGAAAGAACCATGACAGGTATATATTTGTATGCACATGCTGCATAGAAATAGTCAGGGTATTCCTATGAGTTAACTTGTTTTAGAGCCTCTTATATCTGCTGGATCTAGAAATTAATCATTTCATTCTCTGAAGGTTACGTACTTCAAAAAAATATATACACATAGGAATCTCCCTTCCTACAATGCACTCAGATGACAAAATGAAATGACAATGAAGTGAAAGAACTTTGGTTATGATAGTGGAAAAAAAGGGAGCATTAGTGGGTACAGATGGAAAAGATGGTCACAAAACTGAACAAATTTGTGGACATAATTGACTTTGAGAAGTATTAAACTTTAAAGTTTTAAATGCAGCTTTTGGAAAGTTCTTACTACAACAGCAAAATCCAATCTATCTGCAATAGTTCTACCTTACTCACAAGGTCAGCATTGAGTGTGTACCTAAACTGAATGCAATCGTATGACATTCTTGAACAATGCCAGCTCTTACAACAAATAAATCATGAGAATACTTGCTATTAAGCTTGCATATTAAGAAAAATATTATATGTATACTTCTACTAAGTGTTCTATAAACTGAATGTCTTTATAAGTCAGCCAAATAGTTAAAAAAACCCAACTATATAACAAATTTATCAGCCTGTGGTTAGACTGTTTTATTATTTCAATTGTTTGTTTACCTCTCAGGTCAGTAAGAGGAAGCACTGGTAAAACCATGGAGGTGACATCTCAGTAAAGACTGAGTTTGGTTCATTCCCAGAAGTCACACGCAACCTGCAGTGCAAAATTTGGCCTTATGATTTTCTGTAGAAAGACAATTTGACGTTGTGACTTAGATATGTTTCTCTAATCTGTGTATCTAGAAAATATTCTAATTCAGGAATTAGATTAAACCAATCTCTAACTCATGAGACCACTTACTTTACAAATAACTCTCCATATGTACTCAATCTTCATTCTTGTTTCTAGAATTCTATTATTAAATAACTTTAATCATACAAATTCAAGAATAAACATTCATGAATGTTTAATACTTAGAAAAAAATTTCCATTTTTTTTTTCAGAGAGAAGGGTTTTTCCACTGAAAGTCAAGCAGTCTTTTAAGTTATTCACTTTTGTATGAAAGCCCCATCCAAAAAGTACAATCAAAATTTGAATTTTTATGTCAGTATTTGACTAAAATTTCTTCAGTGACTTCTACATGGGATAAAGAATTTATAATGCTCAGAAAAGGGGTAAAAAGTTTAAAGGATTTTTCAGTTTATACATAAAAAGGTGCGTTTTCTGCAACTTAAAAATGATGGCTACTGATGTCTCCAACCCAATAATTAAGTTTAATTAAAAAAAAAAAACTTTTCTGCAATGTGTTATATTTATCAGCACAGAACTTGAAGGAAAATATCAAAACAGAAAGTCTTGTCATGTAACCCTGACTGCACTTCTGAGAGAGTCTTTAATATAATTTTTCTCTTCTGGACTTAATGCAAGAGCTTGTCTCCTTTCAGCAATCTTTTAGCTAATGTTGAGGAATAAGGACCTTTGACCACATTTGGCTTAAGGAAAAAAAAAAAAAAAATAGAAAATAATCCTTGAAATATGTAGGCTATCTATTTACTGTTCCTTTGTCACTTTATAAAATTTCTCCTATCTAGGTAAGTGCTGCTGTAGCTTTCTAAATGCCAGCGTAGTCAGAGCATAATTCTAAAGGCATACAGGAATAAACTAACACAAGGCCAAAGTGTTTTTCAAGATATTTCCAGTCACTAAAAAATGTTGGTGTTAGGCATTACCCTCATCAGTATTAAGTCATTCCACTTCTCCTTTTTAAATTCAGATATTTATGTTGGAACCACAGTGTATTTGAACACTGTGAGGAGGGAAATAAAACTTTCCTTTTCAAAGCTGATTGGTCTGATCTGATCTCATTTGAGAGATATGAAGCCAGTAAAATTCCAGCAAACAATTAATATCTGAATTAGGCCTTAAAGGAAAAAAAAAATAAAATCAACTTTTGAATTTAGTTGCCTAAAATAGGTACCCTAATTATATTAACTTTAATTATTAATTTTATAGTCATAGAGTTGAGTTTTTTCTGCTGTTATCAGGCTTAAAGAACCTGGTCATATTAACAGCAAGGATAAGTGATGCTGACTAAAGACAAAAAGCAACAAACAATAGGCAAACTACAGCTAACCTAAGTTCAAGTAAATTTCAGCATAGTTTAGAGGAGGATGGAAATGAAAAGATAAAGGTCTAAATGGCATTCAGGTTAGCCATTTCCTCTTTTTGTTCTTTGCAGTGTTTTTGAAAAATTTAGGAGAGAATCCACTTTAGGAGAGAATTCACTTTTTGACTAGAATGCTGCAATACTAAAAGGTCAGGTTTTAAAAATTATTCTCACTATAAATCAGTGCGGGATTAGTCTTTGTTGTACTAAGTGAACTGAACACTTCCAACATTTTTATCAGATTTGAATAAAGCAGATGCTGATGGGATTGGGAGCTTAAAAACAATAGGTGAATACTTTTCAAGGACAGCCAGTTTATTTCATCAGTTTGCTGGACAATAACCTTGGATTCTAAATTTAAACTGCTTTATACCCCTTCACAGACACATTAGTATTAGATCATTTCTGCTTTGTCTCTGAAGGTTAGTAGATTAATGACAGTCTACATGTTCAAGTGAGTAAGCTACAACCTTACCAGTTTTCAGGTGAATTAGAAGTAGAAAACAAAAGGTTAAGGTCCCCTCTCTGCCACATTCTAGAACACAGCCTGGTAGTCCTTTGAAGTCTGAAAGAACAGTTCTGAAAATAATGATTCAGTTAGAGGACTAGCTTTGTGTTTGTAAACTAAGATGTTTAACACAAAACATGATTCATTATTCTCTCTAACTTAAAACGTGCATTCCTTAGTGGAAGGATGTTATTATCCTGTACCACCACTGATAATTTACACAAAGCCAACTTGGTATTTTTCTGGATAGCTGGAGTTTTCTCTGTCTTGTTTACAGCCATATCTATATTCCACAGGTACAAATACAGGAAGTTACCTAGGCTGGTAAACTTCTGACCTTGCATCAGCTTATTATAAAATTTGTTGTTTTTTTTTTTTTACCAAAACTTCTAATCCAACAACAACAAAAAGGAGACTGGTTTTCAGATGAGGATATTTGTTTCTTTTATTCTTTTTAAAGTGTTCTTATCTGCTCACTTGTTCCTACCTTGGCAGTAATAGAGTTGACATGATGCACTACTCATATGGGAATGATATTTTTCTTGCTATATCATACTTGCAGTCCTCTGGGTCTCCTATTTCAGCTACTCCATCAGGTCTTACAGCTGTTTGATTTCTTTGTTTCCTATTTGACTTCTGTACATGAGAAGAGTGTGAAGTTAGCAGCCCAGGAGAATTGAGTCCTTTGTTCATACACAGAACAATTTATTTCAAGCTGCAGTTGGAGACATAACCTGAGAGATTGAAAGGCAGCGTTAACTCTTGCCCACCATTTCTGTGAAAACTGGGACTTTCTAGCATAAGAATGCTGCAGGCTTTTTATGGCTAGCAAAGAAGTCACATACTCTCTGAAATTCATCATAACTTTTGCTGATAGATGAGATCTTCCTTTTACTTCTGTCCTTCAGAAACAGATTAAGAAAAGAAATGGATGGCTGCACTCAGAGTCCGCCCTTGTTCACACTCACAGATGTCTGTGTTCAGTTTTCCTCTTTTTCTATCATGATGAGCTTGTTTCAAGCCACAGAACTTCTTCACACACTCCAGTCTACAGGAAAAGAGGGATACAGAGTAAAATACATTTCTTCAATTGTCACTGAAAATTAGCCAGCATAATCTGAAGCTAATTCAGCTAACATCCACAGTGGTTAATTATTTTACTGTTTTTTTCATAAAGCAAATTTCCCCTTTAAAGTTATAGAATGGTTTGGTTTGGCAGGGACTTTCAAGATCATTTTGTTCTAACCCCCCTGCCAGGGGTATGGTCACATTTCACTAGATTAGGCAGCTTAAAGCCCCATCCAACTGGCCTTGAACACATCATAGAATCACTAAAGTTAGAAAAGACCTCCAAGATCATGAAGTCCAGCCTTTTACCTGTTACTATCAAGTCCACAAAACTATATTGCAAAGTGCTACGTCCACTTTTCCCTCTTCCAGGGATGGCAACTAGGCCATTTGCCTGGGTGACCTATTCCAATGCTTAACCACTTTTTCAGTGTAGCAATTTTTCCTAATATCCAACCTGAGACTCCCCTGGCACAAATTGAGGCTGTTTACCACTGTCCTAATTTTAGTTGCCTGGGGGAAGAGGCTGATCCCCACCTAGACACAACCTCCTTTCAGGCAGTTGTAGTAGGCAATAAGATTTCCTTTAAGCCTTCTTTTCTCAGGACTGAACAACCCTAGTATCCTAAGCTGCTCCTCATTGGACTTATGTTCTAAACTCTTCACCAGCTTCATTTCCTTTTTCTTGACACACTCTAGGTCCTCAATGTCTTTCTTGCAGTGAGGGGTCGAAAACTGAACACAGTCCCTGTGGTGCAGCCTTATCAGTGCTGAGTACAGGGGGACAATCACTGCTCTAGGCCCTATGGTCACACTATTTCTCATACAAGACAGGATGTCATTTGCCTTCTTGGCCACCTGGGCTAACTGCTGGCTTGTGTTCAGTCAGCTGTCAATCAGCACCCCAGGCCCCTTCCAGCCAGGCAGTTTTCCACCTTCAGGCAATTGACAGCCTCAGCTTTGCTGGACAACCTCTTCCAGTGTCTCACCACCCTCACAGTAAAGAATTTCTTCTCAATATCTAATCTAAACCTACCCTCTTTCAGTTTAAAGCAATTCCCCTTTGTCCTCCCACTGCATGTCCCTGTAAACAATCTCTCTCCAAATTTCTTATATACTCCTTTTAGCTACTGGAAGGCTACTCTAAGATCTCCCTGGAACCTGCTCCAGATTGAAAAATTCCAGCTCTCTTCCTGTCTTCATAGGAGAGGTGCTCTAGCCCTCAGTTAATCTTCCCAGCCCTCCTCTGGGCTTGCTCCATCAGGTCCATGTCTTTCTTACATTGGAGTAACTGACTTGCTTCTGTTGATGCAGCCAAGGATACTCTGATGTGCAAGTGCGCATTACTGGCTCATGACAAGCTTATATCCGTCAACATCCTCAAGGTTTTCTCTTCAGGGCTGGTCTCAGTTTGTTCTCTGTCCAATCTGTATTGGTTCTTGGGACTGTACTGACCAGGTGCAGGACCTTGCACTCGGCCTTTTTGCACTTCATGATGATTGCAAAATTCTTCAGTTTGCTGAATTTAGTTTGGATCAGACCGACCTGAGAAAAACTGCAAACTTATTACAGTTGCTCTCTGTTGACTTTAATACTTTTGGCCACACACAGCCAATTTAATCTCTCCTGAAATGACAGTCTCTCTGTGAAGTAAAATGTCTGTTTCCCTGTAAAGCTGTTTCAAAATAATTACTCAACTTTAATCATCTATAAGGCAAATAATTTATATGTCACATTTCACCACTGATTTTTAAACCTGACTACCTGTGTTTTCGTGGTTATGATTATACATTTCCCCATTTTATCCCTCTTCTCCTGTTTGTCGCATAGCTCTTATAATGCTGCCGTTGTTTCCATATGCAATATGCTACCAACTTTTAAAATAATAATTTTCGCCTAAAGGAAACATTCAATGCATTGAGGCTTCAACTCTTTGCTCCAAAGACTGACTAAAATCACAGTATTTTCAACACTATCAATACAGCACTATGACTTTTTCTCTGGTTCTTAACCACTGAGCATAATTATCAGCCACAGGAATGCAATATCCTCAGAACCAAATACCAAGGTTAGAACTCAAGAAAAAAAAATGAATATAGTATAAAAAATCTGTGCAACATCATAATCAGTTTATTTTCCCAAACAGAAATAGCCTCATAGCTTAACCACAGCTTTGGAAAAGTTACCCAGAAAATTACATGTCAAGATGATAAATCTGTCAATTTTTAAAGCTGCTTATTGTTATAGGCATGACATGAGCAGTAAAATAAGGAATCTTGGAGACAAGAAACATATCACACCTGACCTTCAATTACTTTATCATGTGACTGGCTGCATTTATTCATACTATCCTCTTGGCTATAAAGTAAGAGGAAGGAAAATAAATAAATGCAAAATTTCCTGCATGAAAAGTTGTTTGTCTATACAACGGGCAAGACAGCACAACTTCCAAAGCTAGCACTCAGTGTATAAATAGTATTCTAAATATCAGGTTCTGGCTGCCTGTGTAGAAGCCAGGAAGACAAGCAAGTTAATGTGTATGTGTTAAACACTCACAGCTGGATGGTTGTGGAGACAACTAAGGATTGCTGGTAAGAACACGCAGGGACAAAGAATAAGATGTGGCTGGAGAACAAAGTCATACAGTGGTAGGGCAGCCCTTTTCTAGGAAAAAAGTCCATTATCTAGCTCCTGGAGATAAGCACAACACAGCACAGTGCAAGCGCAAGGAATAAGGTTTGAGAAATGGTTGCTGACCATTGACCAAAGGCCAACCTCACACTGAGCAGGGACATTGTCAGGTAGATCATGCTGTTCAGAGGTCCTGTCAACCTGACCTTGGTCTTGTCCAGAGATGTGGTATCTACCACCTCTTTGGGCAACCTGTGCCAGTGTTTCACCAACCTCATTGTAAAAAAGTTCTTCAGTAGCCACTCAAATTATAGTTTCAAAGAAATTAAAGGAAAACCTAAGGCATAAAATAGTTTTTTTTGTTTGGTTGGTTTTTTTTTTAAGTTTTGGATTTATCTCTTAAACACTAGTTAGAAAAAGACTACCTTTGCAATTCTTCCTTTCTCAAGTCCCTGTGGCAAAATTTAGACTACTGACATGGAAAAAAGATTTTAAAAAATTTTATGGTATCTTTAATTATCAGTTATTTTCCAGATAAAAAGAAGGAAGTGAATAAAGAATAAACGGAAGAGTTAAAACCAAGAAGAATATTTTTTGCATAAAATAAGTAGGATTTAAAGATCACTGTCTGAAAAGCATTAATTATAAATCTTAATTAGGACTTCATTTTAGATTTCATGAAGGTAATGAGTGTTTCTCACTTCTTTCTACTAATTATATATTCTGATTATCCTCTTTCATTCTGTTTGTGGGAGGCAATGAAGTATGCCTAGCTTTTTTTCCTTGAAATTTTATATTATTCTACTGACTGACATAGATTAAAATTGTTTCAATTTTTTGTTATACTTAATTCTTCCTGAAGCATGATCCAGACATTTCTTAAGTATTAAGTAATACATTTTTCTTTTCAGTATATGATCTCAATTTTGGCTCTGGCACAGATTGCACAGCAATACCACACATAATTCAAGGGTATATATTGGTCCTTTGATTTATTTGAATAGTCATAGAAACTCCATATTCATGTGAACCTAATTTCAGAATTCTGAAGACTTACAAATGCAGAATAAAAAATAATCACTAAATTAGTACTTTTGGTTAAAATATTGAGGTGACAATGCATTTCAAAACATGATTCATTTTGAGTGAAATCATCTGTTTAGGAATCATAGCTTAAAAATTTGGATCAAATAATGAAGGTTCATGACAAATTTTCCTGGTTTTGGTAATGGCACATCAAGTTTTTCAGATGGGAGATAGTCTCAGAAATCACACTATATCCACTTCAGATCTTGTAGATGAGATGCATTGAGCCCATTATTTTAGTTGGGCAGAGGATACTTTGGATGATTTGCAAAAAAGTATACAGACTTCTCAGCAGCTTATCTCAGCAAGAGCTCAGTAGTGAAATTCTTGATATTGAATCACCAATTTCTTGTTTCTATTACTGCAACATGTCTTCAATGTTCTGTCTAGTGTTATTTTAGTGAATCATTTGCTTCAATATACATCAGTTGCTTTGCTGATATTTTACATTCCCCTATCAACATTAAGACATCTTTTCCTTACATTGCACGTAATTCTTCTGTACCATTATGCTTAGCTCAGCATCAGTAGAACCAAAGCAGATGTTTTTTCTTTGGAATGTAGATCTTAAAGACTGTGTAAATTCTTGCTTAGAAGCAGTCTGGATCCTGACAGATCAAGGTACCTACTTCTTACTTCCTCCTTCACCCTCTCATGATCCATGATTATTCTCATGACTGCTGTGACAGTCTGTTTTCAAGTGACTCATCAGGCATCCAGAAACAAAAATAACACTTATTCTGAAGTATCAGAACAAGTACATCACAATGAAATTCTCTTCCACAGGCATCAACACAAATGCCAGTTGCTCTGAGAGCCCATCTTTCCTTCAGAGAGGTCTTTATCCCCAGGTGAAATCCAGACTTTCCAAAGGTTTTTTCATAGCTCTCCTCTCCCACCTGAACAGACATGATGGTGGGACAGGTTATCCTTCTGATTTGTGAAGCTATATCAGTAACCTCTACTATCCCCAATCCCCAAAACACAATCGAAAAAAAAAACAAACAAAGTTGGTTCTAGGAATTAGAAATTTAATAGTAAAGGGCAATAGCAATTAAGCAGGAGTTGATGGTTAACCTTGAGGTCATGAGACCTGGAAATTAAGACTAGCGGTGGGGCTGTAGAAACAATCCAGTTGTTAAAAGACACCCATTCTAAAATGCTGAAAGGCTAACATTTTCCTGGAAAAAAATGAGATTTATTTCTATAGAACACAAGGTCTGCAAAGGAAATTATTCTGCCTATACTTCTTCAGCATGATTGATTTCTGCAGGCAAAGCACAGTGGAAGAGACAGAAACACTTTAAGTGAAGCACACCGATTGTTCAAGCATGGAAAAGCAATTGATGGTAATGAAGGCTCTAGAGCCCCAAAAATCCCAAACAAACCACAAACAAAAAAAACAACCTCCACCAGTACATCCAATGGCAAAAAGAAATGTTACAGATCATAAACAATAATCAGCGCACAAAGGCACACGGTAAATTAATGCTCTTTACACAGAATATTTGGAAGAAAAGAAATTCCTCCAGTCTCACTAGTGTGCAATGGAATAATTTGCTAGTTTCAAGACAATGCAAAGCTGAATTAGAGCAGTGGCTTCAGTATCCTTATGAGGAACCATTGGAAACAGAGAGGCTTTGTGGACAAAAATATCTCCAAGACTTCATATAATACAATAAAAAAATTCTTGATGGGCTTGGGAAAGAAGCAAGGTTTTTGCTGAGAGTAATTAGTGGTACAGCCTGGACTGTGACTGTAAGAAACAAGTGCAGGTCGCACCAACTTCACAGAAAACTTGCCACATCTGGAGAAATGCTTCTTGAGCAGGAAGCTCTGTTGGCAGAGATGTAAATAGGTAAGGTATTACTGTAGACCAGAAAGCTCTTGGACCTATTAAATATAAGCATCTGTGAAGTGTGCTTATACTGAGCACCTGAAGAAGGGAACATACCATGTGACTTAAAGGTAGCACGACTCCATATCCAGAAAAAGACACATCTTTTGTCACTGCACGGGTCTTTTGGGAGGTGTGCAATCTATTCATCTAATGCTCTGTACTAAGAGCAGTTTGGTATTGAGTGCCAGAATATCAGAAAACACCTGTCTGTGCCTCATATCAGCTTCAAGTACCATGCAAAGCTTACTGGGATAATTGATATAGCTAAAGCAGAGTCCTGACCAAGGAATAAGCTGACACCCTGCTTATGTCAAATTGTTCTCCTTTTATTTTACAGGAAAAAATACTTAATGAAAGAAAAGCTGTGATGATTTTATTATTCATATGTTTTCATTTTTATTTCATTAAACTACAGTTTCTTTTTCACTAACATCTGAATCAATGTTCCCAAAGAAAATATTCCTAACTAGGTATATTGGAAAAATTGTGTACCTGAAAAAGGTAGTCCATGTAGATTTTTGAGGTTTTTCATAAATTAATCAAATCCAATTTTATATGTTGTCAGAAAGGTTGTGAACACTATTTTCTGAGAAGGACATGCAACAACAACAATAAAAAAAAAATAAAATCAAACAAGCTAAATCAGATGCATTGTTAGCCCAACAATATATCAAGAAGTATTCACAAGTATCACCTCCATTGTCAGCAAAATTTACTGACAATTTGGCTGGGAAAAAAAAAACATTTTATGTGCATATAAGCAAGATTAAAAGAGAATCCAAATGACCTTTGTCACATTCACCACTGAATTTCAGAACACTCATAAACAAACCACATTAACTAATCCTTAGATATTGGGCTGAGAATTATACATTAGATGTGCTTTGTGTAGCTCAGTGAGGAAGTGGCAGCTGCAACCTCTAAAAAAGGAGTGTAAACTTTTTGCTATTGCAGTATATTACATAGGTTCTTTCTGTCTTGCTCAAGTCACTGTTTGTTTCATTACCTTTGATCCCATGGTAAACCATGGAGTAGTAACCAGTGTTATTGACCTCTGTTTGATTAACTCTATTCTTCTGTGGTGTCTAAGGTTAACACTAGTTTTATTGTCTTTTTGCTGAATAACTTTATTGACTATCATGGTGCAGCATTTAAAGCCATTACCTGAAAGAAACAACACCTACAATAGTCTACTATGGTAACAGAACACCAGGGGATTTGCAAAGACCTGCTTACATTTCTTCAAACCAATTTTAAAACATCTTGTCACCCAATGCAGGGAGTTTAATCAGATTTTTTAAAAATAGGACAACAGTAACTGCCCAGAAAGTATTAATATAAAAACATTTCCTGTTTTTTGATATGTTGCAGTACCCATACTTGTGTTTATTTCTAACTCAAATTGATAACAATGCTTTCCTGACACATTAAAACTTACTATACTGCCAATATTGGCAGAGGCCAAAGGGGAACACTTGTAGGATTCTGTGTCATGACACTGCTTGGAACCACTGAGCTTTCCAAGAAATAACACATAAAACAAATAGCTGTCAGTGCTTTCCCAAAGTCATTTTGCAGCCAACAATCAAAAGATCTAAATTCATACCTACAATTACAGCATGGCATTAGCCATAAACCATATGCATGCAATTTCTGAAATTTAGATTTTTTTTTTAAGAAATCCACACAACTGCAGGCTTTTGCCAGTAACACAGCACACAAAACTGGAAGAATGCACACTGGATTGCAAACATAGAACATTCACCACATAACCATGCACAATAGTATAATAGTCTCAACTGTTGCTGGAAACTAGAGTAAGTAAGGAAAACAGGTATCTAAGGACCATAGAAGATAGAGGAAGCAGTAGATTAAGGAATAATATCAGAAGAAGACTCTGTTATATCAATATTTTCCTAGTTTTCCCTGTGAAATGTATTTCTTCAGTCTAACAAATTTACATGGGAGTAAAGAGTGGTAATGAAAATTATCATACAAGAACATACAGTATTTGCCAAATATGCTGTTCTTATCTCAGTAAAATGAGGGAGAGACAAAGAAAAAAAGCAAGGAAACTCACCAGATAACAGTTATGTTCTTTCTAGTTAGGGGTACAAAGTGGGATTCTATCTGTCCTGAGCACACAGACAATGAGCTATCAATTTTTTATTTTTTTTTTCAAGTCTTTACTATCTGAAGTACTGGGCAAAAACACAATGAACAGGCAGCTCCATTCAGGCTGACAGAAGTTCATCATCTTTGGTAAATTACATTTCTTCTCTTAACAGCAGTGGGACTAGCCAGAGCGGGTACAGCTGACATACCTAGCAGAGTATGATCGCCAGTCTAGAAGTGGAAAAAGCATACTTGAAAACATATTAGTAGTGCTTAAGAGTGGTGCCTGAACACCTGCTCCTTATATTGACTTTTATATCTTTACAGTTGTTCACCAGCTAAGAAGAATGGGTAATTTTGATGTTTTATTATGAACTCAGCAGCCTGAACTTCAGTTTCAATGATTTTTTTCCCACCTCCTGTGTATATTACAATTCTTTTTTTAAAGTGACAACATACTAAAGAAGTGTATGCTGCTCACATATATACTGATAGAAATACACAACACATAAGCATATATACATTCATATTGTACCACTATCAATCTCTTTGCTTCCACGACAATTAAAATCCTTAGCAAAGAACAGAAAAGTACTCAAAGTGGCAGCGAGACCTTAAAACAATACTCTGGTTAAAACAGCCCTAGTTTTCAGTAAATTTTTTAACTAACATTTATCTTTGCTGACAAAACAAACAAAAGAAAAAATCTTACCTTACCTAACAGCTATATACAAACCCCCAGTTGCTCCAGCTTCCTCAGACTTCTATAGTTCTCAAGGCAATCCTTACCCAGTGGATTGTGCCCTCCAGATGTGTCAGGGCCCTGAGAGCACTGACTGCACTATAACCTTGAGAAGCCCCACCTACTCTCCCCCACTTCTGCTGCCCTGCATATGGATAGATTCTGAGGTGCCATTTAAACTCATTCTGGGGCCTTCAGTTTGAGGTTGTCTTAGGGTTTTGGTTGTGTTATTTGTTGTTCCTCCTTTTTAGTATCCCACTTCACAGGTGCTCTTACCTTTAAGGTACCAAATTTATCTTTTTGACTTAAAAAAAATCTTTGAAGCTAGTTGAGGGGGGAGGAAGTACATTATTGCAAAACAGAGGAAAATACACAGTTGTTCTCCACCTATGAAGCTCAATTATATTTGAATTTGCTGTTATGTGCCTCAGTCAAAATAGGTATTTTTCACTGCTTGACTTTAATAATATGATTTGTGACAGAGTCTTCCTGCCTTCCCTCAGAGGTGGAAATAAACAGGTTTCTGTAGAGAGATCTAACAGGTACTTGTGTGATCTTCAAAAGCTGGCAGTTCTCCAGCACCCCTTGGTCACACCACTCTGCCATTGCAATCATAAAGTGATGCTGTTGTAATGAGGAAGATTGCTGTCCACTGGAATAGTATCACATGCTGTTACTTTTATTTTAGGTCCTTCATTGAAAAAAAAAGTATGTTTAGAATTGGAATATGTGAATGGAGGTTGCTTTTTTCCCTCTTTTGTCTTTGAATTTAGTGGGTCAAATGTTGGACTAATGAGTCCCTTTAAAGTTCTGGGAACAGGATGAAATTTCAAGAAGAATCGGAAAAGATTGTGCAGACAAAGACTACATCTGGTACCTCTCATTGAGATACTTTGAACATGAGCTGCGGCTTGGATGAGGGTTAATTTGCTGTATCAGCATTTTCCACCAATGTGTAGATAGATCTGTGTTTCATTACCTTTGGACCTGGGCTGTTAGTCTGGACAGACTGGCAAGTTAATGTCTCTGCATGACCTTATGGTCACTATGATCTCGTGACTAGAAGAGGCTTGTTGAAGTGATGGTCAGAATGGCTTTACGAGTCGCTGGCAAAAGCAGGAGCACTACTAATTCAGCCAAGACTAGCATTAGAAGTGTGGAAATGGTTTGATGAGGTATAACAAAACTTATGGCTTGTGTTTTGGACAGCAGGGTTATAACTGCTCTATGCTTTTAAGATGTGATAGCATAACATGGTTTGTATTTCACATCCTATTTTGGAAAGCAGGTGCTCCTGTAAATTTCATGGCTTTTAGAAATGTTGATCCTGAAACTTGTGATATTCATTATGACAACCTAGGGGAGCATCTGGCAACCACCACTGTGTTGCCAGCTGTCAGCCCCCAGACACAAACCTGGCAGCCTGGGTAGGTCAGATCTAGAAAAAAATAAACCTGTCAGAGTATTAAACTGGTATTTATATTTGCATAGAAAAGCCAATGGTATAATATGCAGCCATATATGGTACCCAATAAGAACCAATTTAGAGCCAGGGGCTTATAGTGATTTTTTTTTTTTTTTTTTTTTTTTTTTTTTTCCGCAGGAGCTGTGGCAACAAGTGCACCAGGTAAAATGGAAAAACTGACTCTTGAAAATTTTGGATCTGCTGCCTGATGAAACCTAGTGAAACCTAGGATGTGAGAACTGTGAGGATCTTCCAATGTGGTTTACTATGAACAAAATTAGCTGATGGGAAATGTGATACAAGGCAACTATATTTGCTATTAACATAGTTTGAGAATAATAAAAGTTCTTAGAAATAGACTGGGGAAAATATCAAATATATTATGAGGGGACTAAAGATAAGAAAGGTTGATGCCTATGCTGTACTACAAAGGGGTTTAGGTAGCTCTTTCTCATCTTTGATACCCAGGAATCAAAATGGCTAATGGAAAAGAAACAAAAACAAGAAGCAAAAAATGTACCAAATTCCATATTTATGTATTTGGGAAGAGGTGGTAATGAGTTGGCATTTTTAAGTGGGAAATGTTATTTCCTAACATTTATGGCTACTCAGTACATCACTGATTTTTACTTTTTATGCCAGTATAGATGAGAATTTAGTACCTTGACATGCTATTTTTTCTCAGTGAATCACAAATATGGTATAAAGGAATAACCCTCAACCAACTTTTCCTGAGCTGAAGCCTTCAGCAATCTAGCTCAGATATAAGTCAATAGCATGTGTCATCCTCCCTTGGCTTAGTTTTAAACTTGGCTCAAGCCTTGTACTTCAGGCTAGCCTTGTGGTCTGTAGGGTGAACTCAAGGATGAGAGTAGAGAGGAGAATGTAAGTCCAGAGATGTGTCCAGACTGGCACGCCTGTGTCCTTCAGGAGCTACTGCAGCTCTAAATCCATTTGCATTCTTGTCCCTTACTGGCTGTCACTTTCCTGACAATTCAACCATTTTATGAGGGTTTTTTTTTTGAGGCAAGAAAGTCTTTTGTCTACAATGCACTTTACACCTGAAGCTCCTCACATAATATTTCAAATGTCAAGAAGAATATTAGTTACACTGAAGCGCTGGATCTCAAAAGTGTTTCAGCTGCATTCTTGACAAGTTGAAAGTTTATTAAGGCAAGTTTGTATAGGACAAAACTTAATTTAAGCCATGCACTGCCTAATGCTTTCCTCCAATGATGCTTTTAAAATGCCATCTTCTTGTTTATTGCCTCTCTCAAAAAATGGAGAGCTGTTAACCTGGATTAGTAGCTGAAATGCTGGACTAGCATAGCTGAGAAGAATTCTAATGAATAGTTTTAACAGTCTGCACACGGTGCCTGAGGTACATTTGTTTCACCACTTTGGAGGCAAATACACTTCAGTGCAGCCATTTGTTCAAGTTAAGATTATCTCTTTGCCCTTTTGCTGGCAAGGGGAAATAGGGGGAGATCCCAGGCTGAGAGTTTAGCCTTCGTTCAGGCTGCTGGGCAGGATGGCTTGATGGTAAAGTTTTAACTCTGGATCCAACTGAGGCAGTGACTTAATGAGAAAATAGGTCGAAAATATATTATTAAGAGAAAATGTAGGGGGAGACATAATCTAACTTCTGACTTACTAGCTTCTTGAAAAAGTGGGAGGAATGCACAAATGTAGAATATTATTCTAAACCCACTTTGTAACAGTTCTCTGTGCGCAAAATAGTGTAAATGGAAACTGACTTGTTGATTGCATCCATGTTACTTTGGTAATAATTGGATAAATAAAAGTTTATTTGTAGCAGAAAATGTAGGAGAGAAATGCAGCCAGATATTTCTATTTCAACCCATTACACCTTAAAAAATTCTTCCAAAGGAAGACAAAGCAATTGTTTAAATAAGATTTAAATAATGTACTCAAAATGGGAGCTACATGAGTTAATTATGGAGGTACATAGTAAGATTAATTTTTGCAAGATATTGCATTGGTACAGCTCATGTGACATATTCCATCAGATAAACTATAGTGAAAAAGAATACTTTGTAAGTATTTTGGAATATATATATTAATAAAATAATCTTTATTGAATCAATTATTTGTAATCAGGAAAAAAACTACAAGTATTGCTCTGCAGTTCCTGCTTCAAAACGAAGTAAATAAAAGGACTCATCTGAACTTCTCAGAGAGAAATATTTTTGCCAAAATGTATGCCTACTCCTTCAGTTACACTCCCTCTTTTAGCTGAGAATTCCTACTTGTGTGTATTAATTTATAAAACATTTTGGTACCATTCAATATGAAAAACTGTGCATAACTACAAAATGCCATTATTACTCTAAGTTCATCTTTTGTCTTCAGTGTAATACCATCTCACAGGCTATGTTTTTTTAACAAATCTACTCTTAGGACTGTTGATTATAATGTCTAAACTTTTGATTTAAAAACTATTCTTGTAGACAGAGAGGAAGAAACTGTGGCCACACACTTCTGTGTTAATTAGAATAACCTAAGCCACATAATTTTTAATACTACAAAGTAGCCAAGTATACTCTTGGCACAATAAGAAACATTCAGCTGAACAAGAGTTTGTTTGGCAAAGGAATGAGGAATGCTCATTTTCATCTACACAAAGGTTATGATGTGAAAATATATACCTTTTCATATATTTAGTAGAAATATGTTAATAATCTGTGTTCCCAAGGGAGAAGACAAAAGAAATAGAAGGAAAGACCTGGGATGATATGGCAGTGAGGCACATCACAGGAGGCCAAATATCTTCCTGGCTATTATAGTATTAATCTGGAAGGAGATCTGATATCAAAAGTGAAATGAAATCAGACTGTGCAAACTGTGTAGCTGGCATGCAGGTTAATGCAGGCCTTTGTCAATTTATATAATGCTGAACCTTCTTCATTTGGTCCTGGAACAGGTACCTTGCAATGGCAATTTACATGATATTACCTGCTTTCCCAACCCAACAAATTAATGTCAGTCACATCCACTTTGTGCACAGTGTTGAAAAAGTCGTCCACTTTTCTGTCCTGAATTTAAACTACAGCAGTTCTGATAGAAAAATGTAGGAAAGTGAACTGCACTAAATGCTAGTCTGTGGATTTGGTCACTTGTTACTAATTTTTCTTTTTAATTTTTTTTCCAAACAGTTGCTGGACAGATGAAAAGTGTCTCTTGCCTTTCATGCCTGGGCCTGTCTTCCTTTCTTCCGTATATTCCTGCAACTGTAGGAAATAGTAGCTGGAATATTAAGATTAATGTGAAAAGGAACAGCCAGGACTGACTGGGTGTGGAAATGACAGATCAAAGGCAGATGAAGAGCTGTAGCACTTTTATGTACTCATGACTCTGCTGGTGTTCTTAGGACACCCAGTGCAGCAGACAGGACAATACCTAATTCTTAATGACTCACCCATGTGGGATGGCAGAGTAAAATCTCTGTGAACTTCAAGTGATGTAAACCATATCCAAATTCATCATGTTATTAACATCTGAAAGGACCTGTATCCAGGACTTAATAGCTGATATTCTCTGTCACCCAGTCCTTTCCCTGAACTCATGGTCAAATCACCTGGAGACATGTCTTTTGGCTGGAGGACAAGCATCATCTGAAATACACATTCTATAGTTCTCCTGAGTACACAGGTATCATAGTAAGCATGTGAGTGAAATTGGCTTGGTTTTACAATTAACTCTCCATCTCTCCCTGTAGCTTTGCTACAGTGTAGCAACTTATTTCCTATATAACAATGAACAAAAAAAGAATAGACTGTTTTTTCATATAACTAGTCATGGAACTGAGGAAAATGACTGTAAATTCCAATGAGTGGAGAGGAAAAAAAAAAAAAACCTGCTTTCCAACTTCATTACTGTGGCCTAACAATAAACTTTTAAATAAAAAAGGAATGGCCGAGCCACTACCTTTATGAGTGTTTGGGGACTAAATTTTCTTTCTCATTTCAATGGGTAGAGGAAGTGAATCCTCAGAGGGGGTAATCCAATTTCTTCTATAGCTGAATAAAGCTAGGATTTAAGATTCAGCATTTCCCAGTGAGCTGGCAGTAGGAAGCTAATATGTACAGGACTGATTTAAACATCTTGCTGCTCCTTGTACTGCTCTGAATGCCATGTGAAGGTGTTCAACATTCTATGCAGTGTAAGAAGGCTTATCAGAACCTTCTGGTCTCCCTTTTTTCTGCATCTACCTTAAAATAGAGTACTAGACTTGCAAGTTCTTTGATCTGGCCTTGAGTCCTCTTAAGCAGCCTATTCATAGCACTTCTGGGTGAAAATCCTCCAGAAGCAGATTAGTCTGGGCAGTGACCAAGCCATTCAGTCCAAATTTGTGCACTGCAGCTGTCTTCAACTTTAAACACATCACATTGATTTCAGATGATAAGTTATCTGTAACTATTTGGTAAGAATCCTCTGAAACAGCTTCTGCATGTTGGGGATTCAACAGGAATGAATTATGACCCACTAGAGATATCAGTCCTGCTAAAGTGAATCAACACATTAATAAATGGCAATAACCTGAGAAAACAGTCTCCTGAAAAAACCCAGTGAAGAATAAAATGTTAGAGATTTTTCTCCTTGAAAAATGAAAGGAATAACCTATATAGGCTTAATTATTTCTACTCTCTATCTTTATCTGTTGCCAGAAAAATTTAATTAAATCAGAATAAGACTTCCTCCTGATATGACAACAACATAACAGCTTACAATTTTACTTTTAATGGCTTGAATATAGATGACATAACAGAGGCAAAGCCTATTCAGCTGTACCTAGCAGTGTCCTACTGATGCCTGCTAATGCTAGAGCAGCTAGGATCCCTTGCCTTGTAAAAAGGGCATGTATTTTTCCTGTTAAAGAAATCAGTATGCATGCCATGGGCACATATAATTTAAGGAGAATTTATGAAATTTGGATTCAATCACTCAAAATTTGCAATAAAAGGGAGAGACAAATGCATTTGGGTGCACAGCAATCCCTTTTTTTCATGTTACCATGCTCAATAATGTTCAAATAAAAAAAAAAATAGAAACTCAAAGTCATAATGAAAATCAGAAAAGCACCGCTGAAATGATACATTATAAATCATTTAGTGGACTGTAATCGAGCAGATATCAAGTATGGATTATGAAGTAACAGTTTATAATCCTTTTGCGTAGCTACAGTCTTCATTACAAATTTACAGAATATCTCAGGTCAAGACTGTGAGAGTTTCTTTACTTGTACATATTTGTTGTAATTAATTCTACTACTCCTGTCAGTTCCAAGCTACTATGACTAATGATTTCTTAACATTCTTATAATTAGCTTGGAATAAGATGAAGATAGAATCCAAACCATCACCTTGTCAAATATTTTCAGAGCTATCTAAGAATCTTTAACACTTTAATGCCAAGGGAAATTTAAGCTGTCTCTTCTGTGGTGTTTTTAGATTGCCTTCCAATGTTTAAGTAGGTACTGAAATGCATGGGATGCCGACATCAAAATTTATCTGATACAGAGAACTTTTAGTAGTTGAAGCAGGCAATTTGAAGAAGGGAGTGTTAACTTAATTTTATTACCGAGTCTGCTGCTGGAGGTAATTTCCCCCAAAAATGTTAAAAAACATGTTTTCTTTGCTTGTTCTGTGCTTGAGTTTTATTATAATGCCTTTGTTTTCTTTTCTTACTTTATATAAATAGGAAAAATTATAGATATTACTGTGTGGGAGGTTTAGATATTATTGTGTAGGTGACAATATTTTAACCAATTTTTACAACAGACTCAGATGTTACAGTGCTGTGGGCAACATAAAAGCAAGCCTGTCTCTCTGGAGTCAGAAGGCTACACAGCTTTGCTAAGTTTTTTTAAAGTACTCCAATATTCCTCGGTAAAAGAACATTTGTCCCTTAAAGGAAATTTTTGTTAAAAGCTTTGACTGACATATAAACTGAGTAGATGCAGCTCTGATGAGGGTATTCCTTGGATTGTTTTTGGCTTACATAAAAGTCAGGTGTAGTTTTGGTTTTTAACTTGGTGCCTAAGTAACATGACTGCTGTTTCACACACTATGACAGCATATTAAATACCATGTTGAGTTATTTTTAGCAACTTAAGGAGTTGTGCACAGAGTAACTGACAAGAGAATTGTTATACTGACAGACCAACACTCCTCATTAGCTGTGTGCCCCCTTGTCTCCACTTCATCTTGAATTACTGAAATTGCACTAAGTAGGCTTAATGCTCATTTGCCAAGAAAAGAAAATTATGGCTGCTTGTTGTCTGTAGGCTTCATATTTAACACAACTCTGTGTCTCTGAATCATTGATACTCAGTAGAGCATAAGCAATGGTATGAAACTAGCTTTCTGCAAATAATGAAATGTCTTGGAAAGTTAAGAGCTTTTCTTTGAACTGGAGTAAAGTGATTCATATGCAAATTTATGCCTTTCTGAGTGCTAGTGTTAAAGCATGTTTGTTGGTTAAAAATGTGTTTTTAACTGAGATACTGAAAAACATAAACCCACAATTGTACAATATTTAAGTTTCTGCAGAGAACCTCTGCAAGGTCTAAGCACTGACTGGAGTCTTAATGAGGCACTTTCAAATGACTTTTAAAGCAGGAAATGATAAGATTTGTGTGGGGCTCTCTACAGTGAGACAATTTAGGGCTACTTATTTCAGTACCTCCTGTGTACAACTCCAGGCTACAATGAAAGAGTTAGCTTTATAAATGAAAGGACAAGCAGTTCTCAGATCCTTGTTGAAATTATAGGAAGACAACCACTGAGGCCAGTTGTGATTCTGCTTGTGTACATTCACATCTTGTCTTCTGAGACAAATTCATTTCCATCTTTCATGCTCCTGCCCCATTCCCCACCCCATTAACATATCACTGGATTGCATGTCTTGTCAGCCTGCATCAGTCACATTGCATTATATGGGCAGTCCAATGCTGCTGATATGACCTGACATAACTTACCAAGTGATTTCTCAGCAGAAAAGGAAAAGATTTTTTTTAAAGTGTAACTGTTTTTATTAATGGATTTCTCAGCTCAATACTTTTAAGAAAGCATTATGAAAAAAAAACACAGGAACTATTTTGTAAAACATTGATGAATAAAACACAAAAGGACTTGTGTTTTCAAACCATCAGCTAGTATTTTGACCATTTTCCTGCTTCCAAAAGACATAAATTTTCAAATCAAGTGTATAAATGTTGAGAATACATTGACTTTTTTATTAACAAGAAAATGTGTGTAAAAACTTACGGTCATATGTCTTACTGAATATAGATTATGTACATATATTTTTGTAAAGAATTTTTACACCCCTTCCAGTGTATTATTTTAGATTTTTACCTATTAGATTTTTTGTGTAATAGTGGTTTTTTTCAATAACTTTGCAGTGAAATTATGTGCCATAGTTAAATTTTCCTAAATTTATATCTGACAAGGTTTTAAATCCAGCCGATTTTACTGGCATCCTAAAGTACACTCACAGAACTGAAGATTACTCAAGAAGAGAAAATTTACCACACTAACTTCTAGGTGTTCTACCATTTTAATAGCTTAAGATTTTAAGTTTCTATATGAAAGATGTGAGCATTCTTTTTTGTGATAACTAGATGTTAGATCCTTATCCTACGAGGCAAACAGAGACAGTATATGTAGTATACAGGACACTGAGACTTTCCTGATGTAATGTTATATGATATGCTGTAGTAGAGCTCAGGCCTGAGTTTAAGGCTTGATGTCTCTATTGCTGGTGTGCTCTTCTTTCCCCACTGTTTCTCCATAGCAAACAATATTCAACTTTTTTTTTTTTTTTTTTCCCCCGGCTCTGCTTACTTTTATTTGCATCAGAAAGGGGAAATATGGGATAAATCACTGATTCAATGTGTAAGCAGAAAATTAGGAAACATAAGTGAACATGTAAAAGGAAATTTGGGCAGGATAGAACTATTTAATTAGCAATATATGCTACAGCAAGTAAGAAGATTTACTGCCAGCTGTATTGTATAAAACACTGAGAGATTAACGTTATGTACCGAAACACTATAGCATATGTAGAAATCATTCAAAGAAATTAATCCTCAGGCTTCTCCTTGAGCTTCAATATTTATTGCTTCTAAGTCTACTCTTTCTGCAACATAAGCTACAATAAAAGAAAATGTTACTGCTTTTATAGAAACTGTCAGGAAGTTTTCAATGATTAAGCATACTTGGAACTTCTTATTCAAAAGTAATGCTAAGAGGGAACTAAAAATAAAATAAAACAAAGATAGAAGTAGGGAAGAATTTAAATTAATCAACTAACCCCAAAGTGTCAGGTTCTGTTTCTTTTTGTGCTTGGCTCGCAGGTAGAATAAACTAATAAATGAACTATTAGTCTTGGCACTGTTCTTTTGTTATTGCTCCAACATGCCGGGGGACAAAAGTGTCCTGGGATGCATTAACAGGATACATCCTAGGAACAATGGAAATGGGATTGTTTCACCCCATTGGCTCTGCACCAGTTTTTTGTTTGGTTGGTTGTTTTTTGATTGTTTGTTGGGTTTTGTTTTGGGTTTTGTTGTTGTTGTGGATTTGTTTTGGTTTTGGTTTGGTTTTGGTTTGTTTTTTCGTGGGGTTTTTTTTTGGTGTTGGTTTTGGAGGTTTTTTTGTAGTGGTCAGCTTAATTTTCCCAGCTACTATTCCATTCACAGACCCATTCCAAATCCTTCCTGATATGGTTTTAGAAACTGTTTGCTTATAGTACCTACTCTGCTTTTCAAGTCCTTTCAGACCCCAGTGCTATGAATCCTAAACAAATTTTTAGAAAGGGAGCTCCTTTTTGTCAAGACAGTAAAAGCACAACAGTTGATTATGATGTAGATTTACATAGTATTCATAAACCCTTTCAGCCTGAGTAGGAGGCTTGTAGATAAAGGGACATCAAATTAGCAGTATGGTAACTTTTAAACTTTTAACTTTTTAACTTTAGGCTTTTAAAGTAAGTTTATCGTGAAAATGGGAAGTAACACTGGTAAAACAACAAGGTAGTTAAAAGAAAGACATTATATTCTAAATAATGCAGCAATGTGTTGGGTACAAATTAAATAATAAAGGTCCAGGGAAATTAAGCAATAAGTGCCAGCATTGTGTAAATGAGGTCACTTCAAAATCTTTAATTTAATCTTTCACATACACAAGGAAAAAGGAGCTTTTTTTGAGATTCCTTCTTTCAGGATATCAAGATATCAAATGTATTTTCGGAGAGGAGAAATACCAGTAATATTGACTTAGGGGGTCAGGTTCAATTCTGAAATTTCAATGGAGGTGACTGGTAGGAAGATTTGAAAAGGAGTTTACATGCAGGCAATTTTTGCCACATTAACTCTGCTACTGGTAATTTCATATATGTACTAGGAGTATGTATTTATAAACATAGGTGCATCAGCCATTCTGGTTACAAGCAGTTTGAGGAAGGCTGAACTTTTAATTGTTAGCAATGTGCTTAACAGTGAATAGGATGCAATAACAAAAACGTGATTTTATTTCCCCAGCCTGTTTCACTTACCCCAGTGCAGAGCTATTGACAAGACTCAGACTCTGATGCTGAAGTGTTTGCCTTTTTTAATAGTTGCAGGACTGCAGAGAAGCACTGCAATTAAAAGGTACAGTGATACAGAGTAGTTAAATGCTGTAAAACAATCAGGAATTTAGGATGAATGACAAAAGGATGGAACTTAACATTTTGCTTTTGTTTCCCTCTGAAAACAATATTCCCTTAAAAGCATCCATATTGACGGTTATATAAGTTCTTGGATTAAATATACTTTGTGTACTCTATCTCTGTAATCTAAGGAAAACTTTTGTCATTCTTTGGTGTTTGAAAATCAAAAGGTAATCTTTGATTTGTTTAGTGGTATAATGTCTCAGACTACCTTTACTCTGAGATTTAATTAGCTCAGATTTCTTCACAGTGACTCAGTGGATCTTCTTTTCCATTTCTTAAAAAATTTCTTTTATTTATTATGGGCAAATACCCCAAACGTAATGATTCAGATCATTAATGACTTCAGCGAAATCGCTCTGTGCAATTTGTGTAGAAGAATACATTCAAAGCAAATGATAGTGAGAAGTTCCCAATGTAATTTCCCTTTTTCCCTGTTTCCTTTTTTTCTGAAAAGCACATTGGTTGCTTGTTGGCCTCAACAGTTCAGTCCTGCATAGTGCTTACACTGTACTGGTGCCACACAAGCTCTGCATTGTACTGAAGTGTTGGTGTCTCAGAAGGGGAATCTCTTACAGAATAACCACAGCACTTCCAGCACAACTTAACCATGATTCACTTTGTACACATAAAAAGGATTGAATATGTGGTGTTTTTTTTTCCTTTAAAAAACTGTAAAAATTCACAGTTTACTCATAGATTTGAATAATTGTAATAATTGCCTTGCTGCATACATTGTGCATACATCTTAATAAAAAACCAGCTATATTCACCCACATCTGGGAACTGACACTGTCAAACTAATCTTCAGTAAGATCTTAATCTTTTCTTTATGCTAAATTATTACTTTCACTAGATGGCACTTTGTATCTCTTCATCACATTGCTACCATTAGAACTTAGTTCAGACAAATGGCCTCTTCAGAACTTAGTATTTGTATTTACAGACATTTAACGACGTAGTAATATCTGACAAATAAAGCTTTTTCAAATTAAGATGTGCAGAGTGGGAAAACTTTGTAATGCAGCCCACATACCCCTATAAAGCAATGGAGGACCTCTTAAAAAGGATTACATATGAAAAATATTTGTGGATAGGCTTTTTTTGTTGTTTGTTTGTTTTTTTCTCATATGAAAGACTGAGGGAAATTAATATATTGTCACTAAGGGTATTTTGAAGACACATAGTATTTCTAACAAGCTAACTGTATTTAACACTGTCACAGGTTAACCCCAGCCAGCAATTAAGGACCACACAGCTGCTCACTCACTCCCACACAGCAGGATGGTGATGAGAAGCAGAAAGCTTAAAACTTGTGGGTTGAGATACAAAGAGTTTGATAATTTAATAATAATAATAATAACAACAACCATGACAACAACAATTTGTAATGAAAAGTAAAATAACAAAGGGAGAGAAAGTTAAAACCCACAAAAAACAGGTGTTGCAAATGAAAAAAAAACTTTTCACCATCAACTAAATGATGCTCAGCCTATTCCTGAGCAGTAGTCCCCAAGCCACTTTAGTCCTAGTTTATATGCTGAAAATGTTGTCATATGGTATAAAATATGTCTTTGGCTGTATCCCCTTATCCCCTCCTGACTTCTTGTGCAATCCCAGACTCCTTGCTGACCTGATAGAATGAGAAGCTAAAAACTCCTTTACCTAGTGTAAACACCACTTAATAACAACTAAAACATCAGTGTATTCCTATAATTGTCATCTTAAATCCAAAACATAGTACTATAAGGAACCAGCTAGAAGGAACAAAATTAACTCTATCCCTTCCAAAGCCAGGACATTATCCACCCCTTACTTTATACCACATACATCACACCCCAGTCCCACACTTTCCAATACATCCCAATTAGTCACTACTACCTTTCTCATCTTTTGATATATACTCACATATATCACTCCCACAGTCTATGGGCCGTCCCTTTAAAATGTCTGTTGGGCTAGTCATGACTTTGGGCTGTATCCTGATGGTCCTCATGAACAGGAGAGGTAGTGTGTAATGTTGCATGTTGAAGCCAGTTCTGATTCCATTAAAATTATTCTTCACTAATGAGTGTGATTCTTACTGTAATACCATTGATACGGCATTAACAACCGATGTACAACAAGCGATGATGTACAGTATTATGTAGCAATTAACATAATACAATTCAAATTATTGGCTAGTCTCACCTAAAATCGAATCTCCAAAGCTACACATTGGACTCCTGCATATTTCCCACACTACCTATCAAGTGTGTCCAGTAAGCAAAAGGAATCCCATGGATAAGGTTTGACTTTGTCTGGGGCAGGAATAACCAAGGCTGTCTTCCTCAGTATATTTTTATGTGCACTACAGGAACCTTATCCCCTTCTATGTGACATAAGAATTTTGATTGCGCAAGGTGAGCTTGATTGTCAGATCTCCTAGAGTTAAGTAACCAAGTAACTTTTGTTAAATGTGTATTCCAACATTTGAATGTCCCAACGACCATTGATCTCAGTGTTGTCTTTAACAGTTCAATATATTATTCAGTTTTCCTGAGGGCTGGTGCATAGCAGTAGATGTGATAAACCCACTCAATGCCATTCTTTCAGAGCCCAGGTGTTATGGTCTCTGAAGGAAAAAATGGGGCTGCACACAAAAAGTTCAGTTTTGGAACTTGTCCACTGACACTTTTCGGTATTCTCCTTTTATTTGTATTCTCTCATAAACAGCACCTGGTGTTTTTCTTTTAGTTGACTGGAATTCTGAGGATTGTCTAAAACCAGTGCCCTGATCCAAGACATTCACACTTGCATCATGTGGTGGCCTTGTTCAGCCATGAGAGAAAAACACACACTTGTCATGCAGGCTGTTCAAAGTGGTTTTCCACTTTGAGAAATTACATTTTCAAAGCACTTAGCCAAGCTCTATCCTCCCTTTTGATTCAGGTTAACTAAATGCAGGTGCAGCGTAACTCATCTTGGTCCCACCAGGTGTCTTTGAGGTTATTTCAGAAATGAGTCCCACTGTCTGACTCTGTTCTTTCTGGGGTGTCATGGCACTGTAAGATCTGTTTTTCAAGGCCCAGGATAGCGTTCTGGGCTGTAACATGGGGCACAGGATATGTTTCCTGCTATCCAGTGTTTGCTTCCAGTATTGTTAACACATGGCATTTGCCTTGATTTTTTTTTTTGTGGGAGTGTAATATAATCGGTCAGACCTCCCCATCTTTGTATTTCAGCCATTTTCCATACCAGAAAGGCTTTAACTGCTTGGCTGATTTGATTGCAGCATATTTCACATTAGTAGATAACTTGTGTCATGGTGTCCATGTTCAAACCCACCCCTAGATCCTGAGCCCACCTATATATGGCATCTCTTCTTTGATAGCCTGAGGTGTCATGGGCTCACCAAGCTATAATTTATTCACCCTTATGTTGTCAGTCGAGATTCACCTGAACCAGTTCAGTCTTAGCACCTTAAACTACCTTGTGGTTGTTTCCATGGTTCTTCAGTGGCCCAGCTCCTGGGTATGTGAACAAGTAAATGGACATACTTTTACAATCAGGTTTTCCTCCTGCACAGCTTATCTTGCCACAGTCCAATATATCAGTAGGGTTTGCCTCTGACATGAGTCAGTGCAGAACCAGATCACTCTGGTCACTGCTCTCAGGTAGCAATACTAAAACCATATGGAGAGCCTTCACTTCTGCAAAATGAATTTAACGTTTGTGAGGAAAACAAAAGCAATTAAATCCATCAAAAATAAAAATAAACTTAAATATACTCAGTCAGAGCTCTTCTTATTCTTGCTTATCTTCCAGATATTGGCAGTTACATAATTAGTTCATCCTTCCTCACTTCACTTTTAGTTATGATGCTGTAAACCACTTTCACAGAGCTTGGATAAATACTGTTATCAGCGGGGAGAACTCTGCTAGCATTTGCAATAAAATGAAGTTGCAACATTTATTTGGGGGGAAAAAAAAATCCTTCAGGGTTATAAACCATCCGTTCCTCCACGTGAGGGCATTTTCCATGAAACGGAAAAATTTCTTACTATATATGGTATAGTTTTCTCAGGAAGAGAAATTCCTTGGGATTTCTTGTATATTGGCGTGAAAACACAAACATTTCATCCTATTTTACTTTTTCATATGGCATGGTAGGCAAAAATGTGTCTGCAGAGAATGGAAAACTATCACAGGTAAATATTTTAGCCCATTCTGTCCAGTCGTATTCCTTTTCATAGCAGTGATTTAAAAGAATCTGTGTTCCTTAAGAGCTTCTTTAAGAACAACAGGAAAGATCTGGAATTGCTATCTCTATTTACCATTTTAAAAATATACTTCCTCCACTGCTTAAATAAATAATCAGTAGAACATAACCACCAGAAAATATTTGTATTCCTAGGAAATAAAATATTATTTTATAATAATCACTACTCAGAAATAACTAACATGATAATATAAAACAAACCAATGTCTCCTTATTATTTTTGTCTCATGGATTTCCTACTAGCTTCCATATAAAGAACTGTAAGTATATTTCAAAATATTATACTGCTGTATGTTGGAATCTGTCAAGTCAATGAGTAAACTGTTTACCTTCCTGTTTTTTTAGTCATTACTGGCTGTATACATTTACATATATTATTACATAAAATTAGTACAGTCATCCAATTTTTTTTCTTAATGGAACACTGCCAAGTTTTATATGCTAGCACTGAAATTTTTTATGACAAATATATACTTGTTTTAGAAAACCAGCAGTTTTTCCATTCTTAAATTTCAAAGTATAATTCTTATGACATTGACATTTCAACTGGCAGATGAAATTTAGCTTGGAGTCACCTCTGATTCAGGGATGTGTCTTTTGCTATTTTATGACAATTTACTCCAATGTTTTTGTTTTGAAAACCAGCCTTCAACAACTGCTTCTTAGTATTTAAGAGCTGAAATCTGTACCATTCTATTCTTATTGAGCCTATCCATCCTTTCATAGATGATTTCCCCGCAATTATAATTCCATAATGAACTTCCCTGGGGAGACACTACTGACAATAAGACTGGGCACCAGTGTAGCATTTAGTTCAAGTCCCGAGTGTTTGTCCGGGAAGAGCAGGAATTTGAAGACTGCAAATATAGTGGCTTATCCTGAAAATATCACAATGACATCTGTTGTCAATACATTGGGGTTTTTAATTTTTTTATGTTTTTCAGGCCTAAAGAACTTCATGTCCTACCACAGTCCTTGTAACAGAGTTCTGTGGAATAAGTAATAGAAAACCATGTGATTGAGACTTCATTATAATGTGTGGGACCAGTGAATGCAATGAAAACTCATTTTGGCAACTTTTAAATCATCAGCATTGCAACCATAGTCTCTTTAATGTAAGGTGTTTGTATGCATAATTTGGTACAAAATGAGTGAAGATTACATATGACTCTTCAGTGGTACCATGTTGAAATCCACCAACAAGCCAATTAACATTCACAACATTTTGGAATGAAGAACAGTAGATGAGTCTTTCTTAAGGGCTTTAGAGACCTGATAAAAGTAAGATTTAAAGTTAGCCTGAAGAGACTGCTACTGTGCATTTGTTTTGTGCAACAGAAACTTTTTAAAATTTATGCATGAAATTGATTTTTCAAAGCAGTGTATGCAGTCTTTGACAGATTTGTGACAGGGAGTGAACATTTCAGTGGAGACTATAATCTCCTTTGGGCAAAAACAAGGTTGAACACTTCTGAGGATAAGACTGCGAAAGAACTTAACCTGGAAAACAACAAAGGAACAGTTGCTGGATATATGCTTCATGAGTTTGGGTAGTTATGTAGGTTTTTTTAAACTCACGTTTTTTTAAACAATATAGCATGTTATAGAGCACTGTTCTACTGTGTAGCTGAGTGATGGAGGACAAGAAAACCCCTCTTTTGCTTATTTTGAATTAAATAACTGGTAATTTAATGAGGTGTCTGCCAGTTTTATTCTTAAGGGAAACTGAATAGTTATTCTCTCTTCACCTTCTCCATATCATTCATATCTCTCTTCATGTCTTTTCAAATGTGAAGAAATTTAATACATGTGTTTTCCCCCTACTTCAGTATAATTGTCTCCTTTGTCTATCTTGTTGCTTTTTTCTGTATTATTCCTAGTTTAAAGTGTCAGACTAATACAGTTTCATTGCTTTTGGATCCTCAGTATCTTCATTTGGACCCATCTGATACTAAGCACATACACCATCTCAGTACAAATCCCTTCAGGGCTCCTAGAACATGCTTTATTAATATGCCCTGGGCATCCTCTCAACTCCTTTTGTGCCCCACAATGCAGGAAGACACTTTTCAGCTGTATGTCCGTATAATGATTTGTGTGAAACAAATTGCTTGAGATGTGAAACTTTATCTGTTATTTTGGTTTAGTCATACTCATGTAACAAATATTTCATGGATGTTGCTGTATTCATTTTTCAAATTTGCTGCTAGCTGTGCTGCTTCTGTTGTTCCGTGCTGTATTTACCTTAGTATGACAACTCACATAGTAAATGGTTTCCTGCGAAAGAGCCTATTTAATGTATTTGACCCCAAACACACTAATAAAGCCACACTAATAACATAGTTGTCTTTAAAATTAATTTAGGAGAAATAAGAGTCTTTTTAAAGGAGAGGAAAATACTACTCAATCAAATAGTAATAAACAAAGGAGATGAACAGCAAAATAATGTTACATGATTTTAAAAGAAGAACTATATTTAGAGTAATTTTAAGGAAATACATTATTCAATTATATTTCAATGCTTGAGATGAGTTTTCAGCCATTCTAGTTTTCAATATTTTTCTTCTTTTTGTTTTACACTGCTTTTTCAGACAGCATATTATACTGGGAAAGATGATCTTCCAAGTGAGGCTACAGAAAAGAGGTCAATTCCTACTTTTGTTCTCAGTTATACAAATTCAACATCAGTTGATAGAACTCAGCATAGTTATTTCTGGCACACTCTGACATATGAGAGATGTGAATATGGTCTTTGGAATTCTGAATACAAGCTAGTTAGAATTAATGTTTTGTTTAGCTTTGCACAACTCAAAGTTTCCATTAAATATATTTGGGATAAAAGAAATCTTTTATTGTTTAAAAAAAGCAGATTCTGGTTCAGGTTTCTTTATCAAAGAAACAAAGCCTTGGATGTTAGGTTGTGGTATTACAAGCCCTCTGGATTTCTGTGACATATGAGCAGAACAAAAGAAATTTCAACTGTATAGTAAGTCTGTACAAAGATAACTTGAAAGCTTGTTTTGTGCAAGCAGTTAATGGCTGGCAAATATCAATAGAACAACACTTTTTGTTGGATATAAAAAATTCATTAGAACTGACTAAAGCCTTTGCATGTAGTTAGCAGCAGATTAAAGAAAAAAAAAAACACAACAAAAAAACCCAACAAATTAGAGATTGTTTTGATTGACATCAAGAAATGTAATTTATTTGAATGAGGACTCACTGAGGAGAGAGCCATGCAGAAGTTCGCCACTGTTAACACATTAACAAACAAAATGCAGCACAGAACAGCAATAAAATTTTTTAGTACCTCCTAGTGAAAACAAAAACAAAAACAAAACAAAAAAGCCCCAACCAATCCCAGAAAAACAACACCACTCGAGTTTAAAAAAGAAAAAAACAAAGAGAAAAGATGTAGTCAAGAAGATCCAAATATAAAGTCTTGTACTTTCCACTGTCACAAGCTGAAAACAAAGAAAAATTGTCTGCCACTGAGAAACGTGAAATTTCAAAAGTGTTATATTATGAGTTGTTATGAAATACTAAAATAATAAAAGATATCAAAAGGAAAGATTAGAATTAAGAATTGTTATCTAAGAGTTTAGTAAAGCATGACAAGTCTAGAGAATTACTCTACTATGTGCTTCAACAGATCAAAAAAGAAGAGATGATTAGACAGTTTAGCTAATATTTAGTGACACACAAGGAAGGTCTTATCCTTGAGTCAATCAGCCTAAGAATACTGGAGAACACACAACAACATGAAGAATCTTATTTTTAACATAATGAGCAACTTATTACAATTAGATCAGGATGGGAACTAGCTTTGTACAGCTGATAAATAGATACTGAATCCTGCTGTTGAGGCACCAATTGTTGTATGAACTCCAAAACCAGTATATGATATGGCTGTAATATAAGGCACAATTCCAAAGGCTCCTGAAAACCAAAAGCTGAAACCTTATGAGTCGTGGGTGTCAGGGCCTCATAGCAGCACCATCTGCTCTGCGCAGACTCCATGGGCAGTGCCATTGGGTTTTGGCTCCAGTTCATCCAGGGCTTGCCTGCGACTGCCCTCTGTGCTCACAGACAGCAAGGAGCTGTATAGCACTGCTGCAGTTGTCAGAAGTTTTTCTAAATGCAAGATCCCATGTTCCAGGGACTACTGATGGTATCTTCCCACAGCAGGAGCTCTGGACTGCAACTCTAATGAGATTAATGTACACAAGAGAAACAAGGTGAATAAATACTGTCCTCAGCTAATAGCTGAATGAACAATGCTGCCTCTTCAAGCTTTCATTTTCAGGTTATGCTATTTAATCACCCATTCTATCTATCTAACACGCCAGAAACTCAAGAGTCAATCAGCTTCAGATGGATGGTATGTAAAAAAAAAAGCTAAGCAATGGGGAACATTGGTGATATGGGAACTGATTTAACTCTTCCATTTACAGCTTACTATTGGCATAAGAGGAATCCAAGAGCTGAATTAAAAAGAATACTTGAAGCATTTAATATTCCAGAGGAAAGGCATACTAAATAAAGAGAACTGAAAATTGAAGCAGTGGCATTGATGCATCTTGTCTTGTCAGTTAGCCTTGTACTTTTTCAGAGATAATACTATTCCAATTCATAATATATAACTTCTTTTGTTGCTTCATAGAATGCCCACAAGTAAAACATGCAGTATCTACTGAGTTTAACATGACAGTGCCTAACCTTCCAGATTTCTCTCTGGATATCAGCACACTCTCCTGCACAGTTCAAGAAAAAAATCTGCTTTTGTTTGTTATTATTCATAAAATAAAGATACCAGTTTCCCAAAAGCTCGTGAAGAACCATATCTAGGGCACAGAGTTTATAGATAAGTCCTGTGATGAGCTACAACAATGTCAATTTACATTTCTTAGTGCTTTATTTCCTATGACAGGATTCAGAAGAAAACAATATGTTTTTCATTTGGTAAACAACAGTCCCTCTAATACTGATTTCTTTCCACCCCTTCCCCACACAGATCTTTGTTTGCTTATGTTACTATTTGTTTGCTGCTGTCCATTATGGTATCAGCAGGCTTGCCAGAAGAACCCAGGGAAATGTTATTGTTCTGTAAGTAATTGCAATGTCCTCAAGGTTATGCAAAAGAAAATGAAAATTATCTTTCTGCCCCATGACTCTTAATCATAAAGACTGTTAAGTAGCTTTTTTCTCACAAGAGCTCCTGATGCCCTCAGACTGCAACTTTTCCAGTAATTGAGATCAGTTTAAGAGCAGTGTTAAAATGCATTATTGCACAGGAGTGGTAAAACAGAACTATTATCTTCAGTCTTCAAATACAAAGAGAACAAAAATATAACTTAAATAACTCTCAGATTCCCAGATCTGATGACGCTATTATGTTATCTGGATGTGAGTTAGTTTTACCTGAATTCATTAGATCAACTTATCTCAGAGAGAATTTTGATACATAGCAATGTAATTTGGGAGACTGCTAATTTTTCAGTCTATTTTCCAGTTGAGACTAAGAGGAAATATCTGCCAAATTTTATGTTTATGTCCCTATCAAAAAATATTTTAATGTGTCAAATTGAAGATAAATACCCTAGGACTGAATGGAAGGAAAACTCTGGATCCATAATATGATCATTAAGCTTAGCCACCAGCTACTCGAAACTATGGGTTTCTGTGAATACACAGACATACCAATTTTCATGCACAGGAGCAGGTCAGAAACCAATGTCAACCTAAGCTAATCAGGAACAAAAGAAATCTCAATGCCCAGAGAGAGCTCATAGTTTTAGAACAAGCCCCATATGCACATGTTTTTTTTGGTTCCCTGTGAAATGCAGTGATGGATTTCTGCCTCTTTAAAAATGTGACTGGAGGTGAAGTTAGTGAGTAGTGCAGACAAGTAACATTTGTATTGCCAGGAAAATGCTTATTTTTCACTAACTCTGAGGCAGGCTTTCAGGGGCAGCATACTGGAAAGTGAACATATTAAGATGAATGGAGCATACATTGTCAGTAACCTTGAAACACATAAAAAGTCTTGCAGTTTTCTCCAGGCTAACAGTTCTAAATTCAAGAAAAACAAAGGCAAATAAATATATATATGTAAAAGAAGAGGAGGGTGGGGGAAAGACCTAAGATGCAGTGAATGCTACTATAAATCCATATTCAGAGTATCAAAAAGAACTAGAACCCAACAACTATTCAGTTACCCTCATTACATGTTCTGATTTACAGTCCCAGTGGTGGAAGTGGGGAAAGTGATGGCACTTAGAAGCAGATTTCCATAATAGTAACAGGTAAGCATTCTCCTGACTCAAACAATACACTTATCTCTTCCTTTTGGAAACAATTTCCATGCATGCCCTTAGCAGTAGCTCATTTTTTTGTAACTGTAACTAACATTCTTTTCCTCTCTATAAGCGGCTTTGTTTAGATACACAAAATTAATCAATGCAGAGTATAAAGTAACTGAAAAGTTTGGAAGGATCACATAGCAGACTGTTCCAGAGAAACATTTATTACTTTAAGAACTAAAAATGCATTCAGAAGTTGCTTTTTGTCATGTAGATATTTGTAAATATCATCACTGCAACATCTTTGGAGAGGAAAAGAACCCCAAAACAGTCCCCCTAAATGAATGACTAAGAAAGAGTGGCTACTTCTCTATGTAGCTGGGGTTTAACAGCTGTAAAGGAACTTACTTTTATTTACTGCTTGCTTTTAAGTACTGTAACATCCTCATTAATAAGAATGTCCCATTGAAACATCCAACAAAACATCTGTAAACTTAATTCGCTGGAAATATCTTTTTTACACTGAATATCATGTCTCCCAATAAAATTTGTTATTTTTGCTGAGATGTCTGAAAGTGGATAATTGTAGTAATTAGAATGTGGTATGTATTAAATACAGTAACACCAACCTCTTATGCTTTGAATAATTTTTTTTATGTGTGTGTGTAAAGCAAGGAAGGCAGGAAGGAGAAAGGAAAAGTGGTCTCTTCAAATTTTTCTTTCTGCTCATGCTCGTAATCCAATGCTATGAAAGTTTGTAAGATGTCATTCCACAACACGTTTCTTGCAGGCATTGAAGGCAGTTGACTGTGGCTGTCCCAGAGACCAGAAGTTCTCTGTGTGTTTGGGGACTTTAAATAAACAGTATTTGACTCACAAAGTAGCTTGCTTAAATCAGTCTTATCTGGATTTCAGTGACTGTGAAACAGGTTTTCAAGAATTGAGGCTGAATGTAATTATGTGAACAGTCTTATCACAAATATTTCCTCTTTTGGATAGAATCACAATTAAAGGAAGTGCTAAGAAGGTGTAAATTATAAAGATAATGATTAAGTTACTGTTATACAAATCTACAAATGAAAGGTTGGTTTAAAATTTGAATTTTAAATGCTTGCATTTTAATAACATTAAAGAATTTACATTTAAGAAGGATAAAAAGAGAATATCTGCTTTTTGTGCTAATGAATTTAAAATAAAAAAAAAGAAAACTTCCTCTTTGTGCTAGTGTTTAATGTGCAGCATTTCCTTAGTAGCAATACGCAAATTGATTTTTCACTAAAGGTTTCGCTGTGAAGGCATAGCTTTTTATTTGATTCAGAGATTATTTGGCTTTACTTGGCATTTCTCCAACAGGCATCTTCCATAAGTGGTGGGGACCAAATTACTTTTGACTCTGCTGTTATCTCCAGTCCTTTATTTTACCTGTCACACAGAGCAGACTCAAGTACCTGCTGTTGCTTCATATTAACTGGAGCTGAGATACTTCATGATTTCCTAAGTAGCCTTGATTTGTTTCCTATAAATGTCATAACTGAGATTCTCTTCTTAAGCCTTCTTTTTTCAACAGTCTTTTTTTAATTTGTGTGGTGTTTTGGTGGGAGACAAAAAAAAATGGGGAAAGAGATTGTTTGTTTGTTTTGATTAAGTTTTCAGTGTTCACTCTGTTTGATTATAGAGATTCTGCATAATTTATTTTCTTTTCCATGTCAATAAATCCTGATGAATGTATCATCCTTCAACAAAAATAATGTAGTTCAACATACTGAATTTTCAGATGTTGATTGATGTCTTATTTTCCTAGAAGTCATGTGGGAAGTTTTCTTGAAAAATAAAAGTTTCTAAAACTCCCTTGATGGAGAGAAATTAGCTGGGGCAGTCCTAGTTTGACTTGTTAATTAGATTTCAAGGATATGTATGAGAGAAAACCTTTGGCCTGAAAGGTTGCATGAGCTGTAGGAAAACATATTTTGTTCCACAATTCAATGAGACAGATGCAGCTTCATAATGTGAAAATAGTCAATTACATTTTTATTCAGGATACATACCAGTATTAAATTACTACCATGAGAATTTTTTCACATCTCTACAAGAGATATTTGGATACAGACATGCAATTGAAGTACAACACTGCATCTTTTGTCCATTGAATAAAAAAAATTCTGGAAGAAATCCCATGGAAATTCCCTTATGTTCAAGAAAAACTGATAGTCACCATTTAGATGCTCATTGTTATATATCAAATGCAGTTACCAAGATCCTGTATAAAGCAGGATGAAGCTTGTCATCTGTTTCTATGAGAACAGGTTGCTTTTCCCAGTGGTTGGCAACTCAAACTACTGGCTTGCAGCAAAACTTTTACTCTATGTATCCAGATAAATTGCATATGTGAAGTGGAGGTAGCACGGCTATCAGAAGTTAATCTATACATGAGTAGAGTGACTCACTATTGCAGACATGATGAGTTTTATGTGTCATAGTTGCTTTCTGTGACTGTATGTATGATTTATCTAGAATTGCCCCAGTGTTCAACATTTAAAAATTATTATCTATAATGTCAGGATGGAAGAAAAACAGAAGAGATTCTGATACAACCTATTTGCTTCTGGCACAGCATACGTTAGTGATATTATGGGAGCATTATATATTAAAACTACCTTTCTACACATGACTTGAAGGCATATTCATGTCAATTAGAGCAGAATCTGGATGCTTCAAGCTATTATTTCCCACCCTTTCCTACTGACTGCAATGGGTGTCAGTGTAAAAGAAGCAGGATTGCTACCACCTTCTAATCATGAGTTAGAATTGCTTGACTCAGGTAAGAAGTCCCCCTTCAGAAAAAGGCTGCCCCTTCTTATTATGGATCAGCACATAAATATTCAGAAGAGATTGGAGAATCCTGCCTGCAAATGAAAATTAGAAGAAATTCTATACATAAGAAATTGTTTAGGAATGAAAATTTGCTGGGTAAATGTCCTGGTGGAAATGGTATTGCAAAATCCCAGATTTAAGAGATAAAATTAAAATGCAAGTTTTGTAGTTAAATAGCTAATACCTGACCTTTACATGTAACATCTTCATGTGAAAGGTAGTTAGGGTAAGCAGAATGACACTGGACAACCTAAATCAGCTAAAACCTGATAAGAACATCACCACATTGGAGTTATGAGAGGTATAAGGAGGAATTTTATAGCGTAAGGTTTGAGAGGGTATTCTGTGACGAGGAATGACGTACTTATAAATATGAGAAAAAAAACCAATCAAAGTGTTGCCATAAGACATTTGTTCTCTATCGTCCTATATTTGGCAGGTGACTTCAAAAAGAATGGACAAATGATGGTCAATTCAGTTATTCAGCAAACTGCACGGACTCCAACAAATCAGTGGAAGAAAGTAAGTTAAGCACAAAATTCATAATTTTACCTTCATGTTAATGTCTTTGTGGAGTCAGGGCTAGATTAAAATCATAATAAATTATTCACTTTAGTTACAGATTAAAAATTCAGGACATTTGCACTGTAACCTGAAAGATGCCTAAACCAATTCCTGCACAAACCTGACTTTGGTTTAGTTTTTGCTTGTTTGTTTGGTTGGTTTTTTTGCTGGTTTTTGTTTGTTTGTCTTTGTTTGTTTTTTTTTTTTTTTGGGAAAATAGAAGGGTATTTTGCATCAGAGACCTAGGTTTTGCACTGTAAAGTAGGTTGGGAAAGTAAAGCACAAGAGAATGTTTTCCAGCTTGTAGTCACATTGCGTTAAGAATCATTGAGCAGAAGGATTAAGTTGAAAGCTTCAAATTAGATAAACCAGTACGACTCACCTGTGAAGGCTTTCTGAGCTGTCATGGCATCTGGTTATTTACCTTGCAACCTTCTACTTCTATTTAAATTTGTAGAAGTAAGGAAAAAACTATTTTTCACTACTCTTTTGCAATCCTCACATTCTTTTGCATAAAACACGAGGGTCTGCATCTCCTTCTTTGCAGTGGTTAAAGTTGGTGATTAAGCTACACAACATTAAAAAAAAAAAAAGAAAAGAAAAGAATAGGTCTACTAGTGAGCCCATGGCAACTGTAATTCCTTCTTTACCCTCCCCTCTGCAGTTTATCCAACCCTTTCTCTACTCTAATTATTGTATAGCACAAATATGCACATCTGTTCCAAGGTGATTGATTCATCTTTTAGAACAGACATTAGAAGAGGTACTTTAATGAGGAATAATAAACACCAGGACTCCTAAGTCATATAGTCAGTGTGACTGACTATAGCTGGAAGTCAGTTAGCAGTATTCAAGATCAGGAAATAACCTAGCAGGTTTTAAGGCTTCTGTGAAAGGGAAGGTTTATGAATAGACATGGATTTAGAGCTCTGTCTTATTCTCACAAAACTGTGTCCAAGTGGCAAGAGGGAGGGGCTGGGGGCAGGGGAAGGGTCCTATGTTCACACACTACTTAAGTTAGACCTAAAAAGATAAGATTTAAAAAAAAAAAAGAAAAAAAATTTTTGTCTTGTAATTCAGCTATTTTGTGTTCTCACGCTTTCACCTTTTTTTTGCATTTATCACCACCCCCTACTTCTCCCTTTTGTTAGCCAAAATACCATCAAATTTCAAGAAATAATAAATATGTTGCCATCAAGGATGCACAGATTTAAGCCTTGATTGCTACAATTCAGTAGAATTAATTTGTCTATTTTACAAATTTTTATGTGTACAAATATATTTGTATTTACAAGTAAGGTTTTACCTTAGGCAACAGTGATCTATACAACTGTAGTTATTAGACTCAGCCTTCATACAATAATAAATTGTTACACTGATTTTTGAAAGGTCTCACTATAGTTCTTTAAGCAGTCTATTCCAGTGTTCTTTTTGCACTCACTTCATATTTCCTTATGTATTACATTTAAATTCTAATAATTTTAATTCTATCTGAAGAAATGTTTATTTGCTTTTATTAAATCTATTGAGAAGGATCTTCTTTTGTTTAGTTATATGTTGTCAACTTCACCACAATTTAAGTGAGAAATTTTTCTTTTTCAAAGTCTCTCTTGAACCTTGGATTTGAAGCATTATGTGAGTAAACATTTTAAAAGCATGTTATTATTGCGCTCTGAGGTATATATTTGAAAAATAAGCCTGGGGATGTAGTCATTCCTTTAGAACTAAATTTTAGTAACTACTAACTAATAAAAGCACAAAAATCAAAATATAAAATGCCAGTTAATGTACACTTCATGGCTAAATGTGTAAAATTACAGGGTTTTTTTTTCCATTTGTTCGGGGGAAAAAAATATCAAATATTTGAAGTGGTTCAATAGTGTTAAAGACAGCTACTACTATAGTCCTAGAACCTTGAGAAAATAGCAGCATCAAAATGTTTCTTATTCAAATTGCAATGAAACTGAACATTTAGTAGTTTTACTAATTGACCTTGTTCTTCTAAACCCTTATTTTATAAGTGTGTTTTGAACTAACATCTTGTAGCACCTTAGCTAAGTAAGAATTTAAACTCCTAACTCATAAGAAAGCTAGGCTTCATTAGCAAGTTCTATATCTCAAAAGGAGTAAATTTGTAGGTAGAAAAAAATATACTAGACACTTGACAACTACAGTATTGTCATTTCAGGGATTTTTCTCTCAAAGTAGTTCTAGTCTGGTCTTGTAGACTCAGTGATCATGAGTAGTTTTAATGCATTAGATTAGGTACCATTCTAATTTATTTTGTTAAAACATGATTCTTGTGTTCTTCTTTCAGGGATGCTCTATGACATGAAACAAATGGCATCAAATACAAAAGATAAACATTTCCTTCAAAAGTATACTGCTACTCTAAACTGAAAATGCTAATGTGTCCCAAACAGCCAAATAGATGTTTTACCTCTCCCAGTAGCCTCACTGGTGTAGCTATTTAAAAGCAGTGAGATAACTTCAAAAGGCAAAACTGACAGAGGACTTGCACAGCACAGCTAAAACAGTACTCCTGTGATATTTAGTCAAGCTTCACTTTAAAATTGTGTGAGTGACCTTGAAACACTAATTTCACAGCAGTCTGTTTTCCATATTTTGTGTAAAATCTGTTAACACCAAGTCCTATTCACAATATTTATTCCCCGACTATTTAAATATGTTTCTAGATATCTTAAACTCCATTGTGGACCAGAATGGATGCTTAAATGGATGTTGAAATTGATCAGTATTTTATTCCTAAATCTGTCCTCTTTTCTCTGTTTTTTGTTCCAAGTCAATTTTAATAGCTATATGCACAGCTCTGTTTCTTGTAGGGTTTGATTCCGTAAGTTCTGAGCAATGCCATCAGTTGTGACGAGTATCAAGACTCCATTACTCATACATTTGGATTTGGTCAAATATTTATACATACTGTTTTTATATTATGAGATTTCTGTAGGCTATTTTATGCATTACTGATATGTCAAACCATCCTAATAGAATATTGAGGGAGAGAACTGCATAATTTTTACTATGTAGTGATATTTGCTGAGCCTCCAAAGAAACAATATTCTATAGAGTTTTCTAAGAATATTTCACAAGTTTCAATTCATGAAAAAGAAATTTTTAATAAAACTAAAGTGAATCCATCAATTAGAACCTTTGAAAATATTCTAAATGTCTTTAGAATGTGATAGAAAACCATGACTACCACTTCCTCTTGCACTTGTAGCCTTTTCATTAATACTGGAAGATTTCTCTGATATGACACTTGGTTCCCAAACCAAGAACTGGTCAGTCTTCCAAGATCCTCAGAAGGCACACAGCATGGGCTTTGTACTGTGAGGGAAGAGAAAGGATGTCATGCAAAAATCAGGGAAAACCAGATTTTCCCAATCTAAGCAGCACGTCCAGATATGAAATCCAGGTTGCAATTTAAAGCTAAAGTTTTGATTTGCTGTTATCCTAACTCTTATAAAAAAAAAAAAAAAAAGTCTGGTAAAAAAGATAAAGAATATGTGAGCATATTTGCATTTGTCTCCATGAAATCCCATGCTGTGCTATCAGTAAATGTTATGCTTTTGATAGCAGTGTGATAGTTTTTAAAGATTTCTTTTAAATACTGGATATTGTTTACTGATAATATAAGGAAAACTTCAGGTCATAGTACTGAAAATGTCTTATAAAATTGATTTTCCCATTCTGAGTAGCTGATTCTTTTAATGCTCAGCTCTAAATATGTGTGTGCAAATGGTCCTTTCAAGGGTTAAATTACCTTACTACAGACTACCTTACTGCAAACTACCTTACTTCTTTTACTTTAAAGTATAAAATTGCCTTACTACAAACTAGTCAAGGTGGTCCCTTAACACCAAAGGTATCTGTCTGTATTGATAACTTCAATTTTCCATTGTAAAAAAATACAGAAGTAAAAATTCCACAATTATAATTTCTGGTGTCAGAAACTATTTCACATTGTGCATAAACCAATGTTAATATGACTTTTAGTATAGCATGTAAATATTCACAAAAATGACAGTAAATGTTTTGAAGTCAAGCAAAGAGAGAGGAGGAGGAGGAGGAAATGAAGCTTAAAAAATAAGCAGACTGATTTTTACTTACTATTGTATTTGATTTAACTAAGCAAGAAATTGCTTATTCTACTCAAAAAATTCTCCAGAATACGGTGGTATATAAGAGTTTAACTGTCCTGAAGAGAGTTAGTCTGGGTCAAACTGTATTACCTGTTATCTACATTGCAATCCCAAATTTTATTTCCACTGAAAAGCTACTTAGAACCCCTTGACTGCATCTCAGCACTCTTCTTCCTATGCAAATATTTGTCTCTTTTCATTCTGCAAGAATAACTTCATCATATTTTACTTATTACCCTATCAACTTCCAAGCAATCCCACTTCATTTCCCTGGATTTAACACACTTAGCAGTAGCTTGAGTATATCCTGTACTAGTCCATTACATACATTCTCTTTGATTTGAAAGTCTAGCTTGGATCTACTTATTTTCTAGATATCCAAGTGAAAGGAACTATTCGTCCAATTCAACAGTGATTTTGCCATCAATCTACATAAATTTGTCTCCAATTGTTTTTCTTTATATAAATGGCACCAATTGCTTTTTGTACTTTTTTATTAATACTACTTCTGAGAGAAATGTCATCTGATTTTTCTTAGTCCTCTAAATACAATGTACCTAAAAATATTTCAGGGTTTCTTATATTAATTTCTGTATCCATTATTTAATGACACATTACTACTACTGATACCTCAGAATGTGACAGTCTTTAAATTTTCAAAAGAAAATTAAAATATTTTGCACTGCCAAAATAGCATTAGATATCCTGAGATAAAAGATATTAACCTTCTGTATTTTTAGCCAATTCTGGGAAAAAAAAACCAAAACCACAGCCCTCTGTAACACATTGACAACATCCCTACCTCAGCACCTTCCAGTCTTTGTGACAATCTTCCTTCTGCCTTAGGGAAGGTTAACAATTTTCCTGCTTTCTACAACATGATAAATTGTGCTGTATCAATACATCACTGTTTTGTGATATTTGAACATGTCTGATCTGAAATCTAGCACAATGGCAAACAGCACAAATATATCTTTTTCAAAAAGGAATGAAAAGTAATAGCTACTACTGTCAATGTAAATAATGGTATGAACTACTCTCAGATAGCAGATAATGGGCTGCTGAAAACCTGAGTTCAAATTTGCAAGTGTTTGGAAGAAGCAAAACACAAATCTAAGCTGCCTTCAGTTTCTAAACAAAAGCTGAATTAACTACTAGGTGCTTGCTATTTAGAGGTGTGTTGCCTCTTGCAAGCCTCAATGGAAACTTCACACACACCAATATGATGTTTTGGAAGCTTCATCTTTTTTGGAAATTATACTTACTTTTATACAGTTCAACAACTACCACATATTTGACTACTTAACTTGTCATTGGTCACACACATAAAACACACACTGTTCACAAGATTAAGCTACATTATTATTGGATAGTCTACATATCTTATCTTTCTAAATTCTTCTCCTTCTAAATCTAACCACAACGCTCTATTTACATGCCTCCTGGCAGGTTCAGCTCAACCTCCTCTCTGCAGGTGTTGTTTTTCTCGTTCCTGCAGATGTCCAGTCCTTGTCGTGTTCTCAATACACTTAGTCCTTGAAACTCCTCAAATTCCCATCAGCTGGTCCACTCCTGCCTTAACCCAAAAGGTCTCTAATTCTCCTACAGAAGTGTATCACCAAATATAGTATATTGTGTTTTGACCTTCTGAAGCAGAAGCCCAGTTGTCAAGAAGCCCAAAAGTCTGTGAGTCCTAGAACTTAACTCTGAATTCTTGTATCTAATCCATGCTCTTTATGTAATACACAAGATTCTAAAAAAAAATTTAGTAATAGGTGACTATCTTATATGGTAGTTTTCACTTGCAAAATCCACCCTCAAGGGGCTCTCAAGATTCCTTTGCTGCTGATCTATCTCAAGAAAACCTAAAGTTACTCTTATCTACACACAATGAAATTGTCTAGAGACCCTGTCTCAGTCTAAAATCAATGGACACTGAATGAACAACATGAAAAAATGAAATACAGTAGCTATAATTAAATCTTGGCTAGAAAACTCTAGTGGGACAAAAGTTTATTTGGCCATTTAAAAGATGATTAAGAACATTTACTCTAAATAATATTGCAAATTAAAAAAGTAACTCCAAATAAGTGTAATTAACTTTAAAATTCCACATTTCAGGGTACTTTCCCTCCTTATAAAAGAGCAAACATAGACCAAAAACTTTGTTATAACAGTGGTTTTCAGAGGAAGAATGTGTTTTTACAATACCTATGTAGCAAATACATGTGCGCTGAAAACAATAAAAATATTTAGCAGAAACACATTTAGCAGAAACAACTCTATTGTATTATCTAATGATAACACAGCAGATATCTCATGACAATTTTTGTTAATTTCTTCCTCATTGGGTAACACAATTTTATCCTTTCCAACTAGCTCTACAGACACACAGGAGTTTTGACAAAGAGAGATCTTATTTTTTAGTCTCTCTCTCTCAGCAACATGTAAAGAGTTATTCTGCCTCACTTTGAAGCATTCTAGCAAACTCTGACAGGGTACATTTTCAGAAATTTACTTCAAACCTTTGTTAGTCATGGGTCTATTTGTCTATGAAAAGTAGGCTTTCTTATATTCACAGGGATTTTCTTCTCTATTTTTTGAAGGGAAAACGAGGGAGGAAAAGTGAAATGCAATTCAAGCACACCAAAGTGCAGTATTAACAGAAGACAGGTTACATTCACTGGCTTTGCAGTTCTAAGCTCTTTGGAGCAGAATGCTCAGTGTTATAAAGAGTACCTAAACTCCCCAGTGTTTAAATTGCATGCCTGCTGAGCACTACAGACAGGGTGGCAGCTTCCCCTAACCAGCTTGCTCAGCAGGGATTATACATTTAGGGACTATCTTCAGCACAGAAAGCCTTTATACATATAAGTCCTATTGAAACAGCTAGCCTAGGATAAAAGTTCTATTTATGAAATCCTTTGGTTTAAAAAAAGCGCTTGGACCTTCTCCGAATTCTTTATAAAAGCTGAGTTTGCACCGTGTATCTCAGTGAAGCCAAAGAAAAACTGGAAGTCATTTGAGGAGACCAGGATTAGACCTTATATTTGCAGGACTTCGGCCTTGCTTAAAACTCTGGCTATGTTTATTTTCCCGACCAATTGTAAAGACTGTCACTTCACCTTGCACTTCCACTTTTCGTGAAATTAACCTAAGGGTCTAGCTTGAAGTACTGTCTGAAATCAAGGCCTAAGGGAGCTAGTTCTAGGGAAGAAGGTTTCTCTTACCCTAAAAAAGGTGAAGTCTTGCATACAAAAACTCTTTCTTCTACTTTAATTTTATGCCTTCCAAAGTTCCCCACGAAAAAAAAAAAATGTCTACTCTGCCTAAAATTGACTCTTGTAGCCAAGTATTTCAAAGTTTTATTTAAATAAGTATTTTGAAAGTCTTGGTAAGAAAATACAAATATATCAGCAAATAAAATATTTTTGCAATAATGTGGATGAACAGTTGAGAATGTTTGGAGTCTTCCAACAAAATGTCTTTTTCACTGGACATTGCATAGTTCCTTAGGATTAAAAACTCCTCATTAATTCTTCTGGGTTTGTTAGATAGTTTTGAGACTTCAGTAGACTTTTTGACTAAACATAATTCTGAAATAGCTAATATGGATAAGCGTTATATTTGTTTAAGTGTTCAAATATCTCTGTGTGATCTAATATGCTTCCTACATCCTTTTGATTCACACATCTCATGTTTTAAAAGAATCATACTTTCTACTTTTCTGTAACAGATATTACCAAATAACCAAGTTCTGGTATTGAGAAAGCCCTACGTTTTAAGCATAGTTATATATAGAAATCAGTATGTAGGACCACTATAAACCAATCTCATAATTTTGTTTTCTTTTAACACAATTTACAAAAAACCCTTTGAAGTTTTAATTTTATATTTTAGCTTATTTGTGAAAAACTAACAATTTAATAATTATTCTGAAAAACTCCAAACATTAGAAAAGCTGAGACATTTCAAAACTAAACAATATTTAGTATCAAAATAAGATCCTTGTTTTAAATGGGTTTGGTTTTGAAACAATATTGCATTTGAAAATGTGGAAAGAACATGTCAATAAGACAAAGATTTCATATAACGTCAAGGAAAACATTTTTGAACAATGGTTATAGAAATGCAAGCAGTCATTCTAATTAAATTTTGTCGGTCCAGATAAAGTGATTCTCATTCTATTTTTCTGTTGTCTTACCTAGTTCTCCGGTGTTTATTGCTCCCTCCAATGTTTATTTCTTCCTCCTGTATAATACAGGACTTAAACTATGTAATTTTTCTGACTGCTGTGTTGTATGTAGATACTGAAATAGATTTAAATTACCTTTCTCAAATAGTAGTTAAAGTCTAAATGGAACATCACTACAAGTTGATTTATACTACATTTCAATATTCTGATTTAAATAATAGTGAAGCTTAGACGCAACAGCACCACAAACAGAACAGTGAAATATTACTGTGCTTTTGGATTTTAAAAATATCCAGGTTATTTCCATGGTACTCTGGAGACTGTGCATATATATACAACAGAGTTCACCAAATGGTTCGTCACAAAGCCTAATAGTTCTAATTCTGCCAGACTCTCTTAGATATAGAAGGAACTGACAATAACTGCCAATTCAAAGCAAATGTTGACATGTGAATGCCAAAATACTTATGTTTACTTGGTTTAAGTATCACCATTGCTAATTCATCCTCATGGTGTTTAAGGCCAGATGGCTTATACTAATACTAATAAAACTAAGTGTAATCTATACTGTTTGGGGATAATATCCCAGAAGGGTGTGCTGCTGCTGTTCAGCAAGACCCGCACAGGCTGGAGGGTTTGGCAGAGAAGAACCTGATGAAGTTCAAGAAGGGCAAGTGTAGAGTCCTACACTTGGAGAAGAATAACCCCAGGCAGCTGTATATGTTAGGGGCTGATCTGCTGGAAATGAGCTCTGCAGAGAAGGACCTGATGGTTCTGTTGGACAGCAAGTAGGCCAGTGGGATCCTGGGGTGCATTAGGAATATCATTTCCAGCAGGTTGAGGGAGGAGATCCTGCCTCTACAGTCAGCCCTAGTAAGGCTGCATATGGAGTGCTGTGTCCAGTTCTGGGCTTTTCAGTTCAAGAGAGACATGGAGCTCCTGAACTGGGTCCAGTGGAGGGCTACAGAGATGATTAGGGGACTGGAGAATTTCTCCTACAAGGACTGAGAATGCCTACTGTCAATGCCTACAAATATCCTAAGGGTAGGCATAAGGAAGATGGAGCCAGACTCTTTTCAGGGGTGCCCAGCTACAGGAAAAAGGGCAATGGGCACAAAGTGCAGCTGGAGTATTTACTTGGAGCACTGGAACAGGCTGCCCAGGGAGGTTGGGGAGTCTCCTTCTCTGGAGATAGTCAATCTCAGCCGGACACAATCCTGTACAATTTACAGTAGATGAACCTACTTTTCAGTGCTCTCCAGAGGTGCCTTTCAATCCCAACCATTCTGTGGTTCTGTGATAACTAAAACTGTAAAAGTTTCATGCTTCTAAGAAGAGAAACAGGGACAAGAATCAAATAGACCACAATCCACCAGACAGAATTTTTCTAGTTTGTTGGTTTTTTTCCTTCCTGTACTCTCTTCTAATTTTTTTTTCTCAGTATGCATCTCTTTATCCCACAATAAATACTTGAAATTATGCTTAACTACATGAATAAAGGAGAGTTTAATCTAACTAAATTGCAAATGATTTACAAAAACACATTTTCCCATCCTTTTTATGGTGGAAGAGAATTGCTGCTTTAACATTTAAGAACATGGCATTTAGGAGTATATTAAAACCAAATACAAACCTATGTTTCATCTAGACAAAAGGGAATAATGAGCATGACCATACACTGATATATTTTAGCTCTCTCAGGGCACTTAGAGATGCTGTTACCTTTTTTATTTTTGTTTTTAGAAATAGAAAAAAAGAGAGAGAAAAATATAATCAAGAAAGTAAGTAAAATTCTTTTTTAATGATGTCTTTGTGTAGCAAGCTACAAATTAAAGAACTCCACAAGATAAATGACAGGTGTTTTGTGTTTTCCAATTTATATATTTATAAACACTTAAACACTTATAAAAGTCAAGATTCAGTTGAATAGCATGTGGTTCCCTTACTGAAAACTGTATTCTAATATATATGAAAAAAAGGACAAAGCTAAGGGTGCTTTTCATTTTCTGATTTTTAATTTTTTCTTTTTTATTCAGTGCTCTTTTAAGGATATTGTTTTATAAAAATAGTAAATATCTTACCCAGTTCGCTTGATTTATTTCAAAGATAACACTTCTCAATAAACCTTATAATAGAAATCTCTTTTCTAGACATGCAAAGTGCTATTCTAGTCCTTTCATTAATGAGAACTGTGCTTAATTTGAACAACTTAGAGTTTTTGATTTTTCTAATTGGAAATCTAATAACAAGCATAATTTCACTTAACTTGTCCATATCATATCAGTGAAACTGGGATTTCAGCTCAGGAGTTTATGGTTCCCACTAACAAATTCAAGCGGACTTAGAGACATTTGTATCTGAAGATGGGTTATTTATGTGTTTTGTTTGTTTTTTTTTTTAAATGAAACCAAGTTTTTAATGCCAAAATGCAGTTGTCAACCAAGCTATGTATTTGTGGAATGGGAACTAACCATTTGAAAGACACAATCATATAAGAGCTCATTTAAATTATGTGTTGCATGTGGTCCATAAAATAATGTTTTCTGTTTGCAACTGCAGTTGGTAATCATCACAAATACAAGCTTTTTTACCCTATGGTCATATGTCCTATGCTGGTGATCCAGCATTCAGTGTAACAGCTGATGTTCAGATCACAAATTTGCAAAGTCATTGTCTCAAGTTGCAGAAAAAAAAGGTGCATTTGATGTTCTGGTTAACCAATAATATGAACCACATTCATCTATTTTACTAAATCTTTAATATTAATGTACCCTTGTTTGTGGCTTTTTTGGGTAAATATTTTGAAACTTCCAGGTATTACTTCATGGCTAGTATGTTATGTAAAATATATAGGTACAGGTTAGCAAATTAATGCATGTATGGAACAATAGGGGAGAAAGGCTGTGTCTATCATATATATTATTATCAAAACTAGTTGCATTAAGCTAAGACTCTTTTATCTTTCCTGCACTTACTTAAGGTTTTCCAAAATATTGCAGTTCTGTTTATTTTCATGTATTTATGAATTGAATCAGTATTCTGTCATGAGAAAAGTCTGTAAATTAGATAATTTGTGAATTGTAGTGTATAGACTGCTATTTTTTTTTGCCTTTATTATCAGCAATTCTTTATGGCAAAAACTTACTGAAACCATTTACTTGGACTGTATTCTATATTTTAGCATTAGGTTTATTCACTGTGAAGCATTTAACACACCAAAACCAAAACTCACTCTTCTGCAAAGGGAGGAAAATTACAATGGTGAGTTTAGTTAATTTAGCATTTTTTATAATAGCTTCAAGTTCCTTTGAAAAAATTATGATCTATAAGTAAAAAATATTATCTTTTCAACTCCTTACCCTTTAGTAAAATATATGAATAATGTATTCAAGAAATATCAACAGTAATATATGTAAAAATAAAATAAATGGATAAACAAAAATTTAAAAACATGACCAGGACTAACATAATTGGGAGCAGTATTTGCACATATTATAAAAACCTCTAGAAATACTATAAAAATCTTTAGAAGTTCATGGTTGATTTACTTTTTTCAAATCAGTATTAAATAAATGCAAATGCACAAAGGCTCAGTTGGTTAGAGTATGGTGCTAATCACACCAAAGTATATTCTTGCTGCTCTCTTACGAGTGAAGTGCATCACTCCATTTGCAACACCCCCCCCCCGCGCCTGTGTAGTAAAGCCTGTAAAAGTAGCAATAGGCCTGTGTTTTCTTTATTATTGTTTGGAGAGCTCTTCTAAAACTGGATGGCTTACTCCAGGCTTGCTCCTCATATGAAATATTCTTTCTGTTTAGGTGTATTTCTTTTCAGGATCTCCATTTCAGTTACCCTAATAACATTTCTGTTCCAGGTTGAACTCATCTGTTTTGATTGCAGTAATCACAGGTGTACACACAAGCTCTAGCTGATGATGTTGTACAATGTCACTTTTGTTTTCCTGTCTGTACTTTGCCTCAAGCATCCCAGAAGTATATTTGCCTTTTTCTCAGGTGTATCGCATTTATAACTCATAATCATCTTTTGATAAGTTAACACACCTATTTCTTTCTTCTCTTCCCTTTTCCAACTAAAGATACTTCAGCTTATAACACAATTTTTTCTGTTAGGCTATAACTAGATGCATTAAATCACTCCATTTTCATTATTCCATTATTTTTTACCATCATTTTTGGTATAATATTATGGCACTCTTCTGTAGCTCAGGATAAGAGGTCTTAATCTTTCTCCATTTTTTAAAAAGCCAGTTGTATTTAAGGTTATCAGTAAGATGAAGCTGTCTGTAATCAGAAGTGCATAGTGAAAGGTTGATCAACAGTCTGCATAAATTGAAATGAGACATCCAGGCTGAATACAAGGGGAAACTTTCACTGTTTGGAATATAAGAACACTGAAACGTTGTCCAGAGAAGTTGTACAACCTCCATCCTTGGGGGATTTCAAGCGTTATCTGGATAAAAAACTGAGAAATCTGATCTGACCTCATAGCTGACCCTTCTTTTAGCTTGAAGTTGAAGTAGATGACATACTGAGGTTTCTCCCAAGCTGAATTATCTTTTGATCCTATGGTTTTTATAATAAAAAATTGTCTTCCTTTTTTAATTTCAGTCCTGATCTACTGAGTCTCTTCTGACTCTTTAAGTATAAATGTCATAAAAACACTGTATGAAGCCAAGCTTTAGTAATCCATGTTCAGTCTGTTGCAATCTTTAGAAACACCCTAAGAGAAAGGTTTTATATGACAAGCAGATGTGCAGAGAAACAAAAATGAAAGGAACAAAATGTCTCAGTGAATGCGTCTGGGACAATTCTCACCATGCTAGCTGTTTAAGGTGGAATGGTCTAGAATTCATAAAATTGTTGGTACGAGTTTATATTTGAGTTAGAGGAGAGGATTGGATGGATAAGTCTTGAAAAGAACTTTTTAAGAAAAAAAAAAAAGAATCTTTGTACTGGAAAAAACTTGCTTTTAGCCATTCCCATAGATAAAACCTATGATAAATATTGTTTAATAACTTTCTAATTCCCAGGCTACTAGAGTGCTGCCTGTTACTAAATAAATATCTTCATATCACGTATTCTTTTGCTATATACCCACTTGCTTTTCTTTGTTTACTATATTACATAGTAAGGTGCACTCATTGATTACATTAACAAAAAATGAAAGCTGAAGAAATGTTTTTTATGCAATTCATGATTTTTGGTGTCCAAATTTAAAAACTTTCAAACAGCTTAATGATGAGATTGCTATTGCCTTAATGAAAATGTTCTGAACTTCTTCATTCTTAGCTTCAAAACTCATGACAGGGAAATATACCTTTTTTTAAGTGTGGTATCATGGTTTCGTTCCTTTTAGTTCTATATATATATATATTTTTTTTTTTTATACTAGAATATACTTTTTAACTACTGCTGTGAATGAAATATTTAATAAAATTATTTATTATTCTGTGATTATAAAAAGGATATATGGTTTACACTTACACCAAATTCAGTATGCTCTTATTTGAAAGAGACAGAGAGAGACAGAAAAGACCTGATTTACTTAAAATTCTTTTCGTTCTAATGAGTTAATTTTTAACTCATCTGGTATCATTTCTCAGGGTAATCTCAAAATTTAAACTAATAAAAAAATAGACCTTTTTATAAATATATTTTTGTGCAGGAAACAGGTGGACACCTTGTGCTTAAAAAAGAGAACATCAGCTGTTTTGAGTAACTTGATGTCCTGAGTACCAAACATCTTCCATGGTTCACATGGCATACCAAGTGGATGTCCCCCAGAGGAAAATAAATAAGAAAAATAAACAAGTCTATCTGCTGTAAATACGAACCAAGCTTCTCTTGAAGGACTTGTTCTTGATACACGCATTTCACTGCATCTGGTATGCCCTGCAATGAAGTACCACAAAACTCAGATTAATAAAATTGAAGTATTTTATAAATAATTTACTAGATAGGTGAGAAGTCTGAAATTTATTTGTTCCACAATAATCACAAAAAAAAAAAAATAAAAAAACCTCAGTCAGTGTTGATGTCCTCTAGAGACAATCCAAACATCACAGTGATCTAAGGCTGTTATGGTTTACAAGTGAAGAAAAACAGAAGAACAGCAGTAACAAGTAGAAACACGCAAAGGGAGTTCATATTCCCAGCTGTGATCAGCATCATTAGTTTAGTGAGATTACATGGGTTTAGAATGAAGTTGACAGATTTTCCAATAACTAAGAATCCATGCAAAATATTTAATTCAAGCCTTACTGAGAAATTTAGCTAGATGTTGTTTTGCTGGATGCTCACTCAGTCTTTAAAGCTGAGAAGGAATTTTTATGTTTGATTTCTTTCCTTCCCCACATATACTTTATATTTATTTACTGTATTTAAATTTTATTATAATTCTAGTTTTTTGTTACTTTTGTTTATTTTATTTGTTTGATTTGCTTTTTTCAAAATATAAAGTAATCATACAAGCATGTTTACAGTCAGCAATTTCAGCTTTATCTAGGTTTTGTAATAATGCTCACATTTGCAGTTGGAGATTTTTTTGCTGAACAATTTGATGCAGCCAGGGTACTAAACTGAAGGATAATTAGGAATTCAAATGGAGCCCCAAAGCGCTAATACATCAGTTCTCCCTATATTGCCATACACATGCTATTTCCAAGCTCTTTCACCCATCTGCATCTTTTCACTCTTCAGTCCTTGATCTTCCTACCATAGAAAGCATCTCAGCCCATCAGACCAAGATGTCAGCCAACTGCAATTTCATCGGCACAACACCACTTCTCACTCTGATTGACACCATTTTTAGCATAAGGATTTCAATATCAAACATATTTATGAATTCAACCCTTGTTCTCTTTTAGATACTTTGTATATGTATGTTTTCTAACAGAAAGAATTATAAGAGACTCTTAAAAAACCTATCTTACTATCTTCATCAAAATTAAGTTTAAAAAATCCCTCGTTTTTGGTGATGATCTAAAAATTTACTTTTTGGACAGTAAAATGGATTATAAACATAACTGAGAGGGAAAAGTAATTATGGAGAGGATTCCAATTTGGCACAAGAAATGCAACATATCCAGGGGACTGTGCCAGTGGGCAATGAATGTATTGGTGCCAATGAATCTTGCAATGTTGTCATTAAGCCTACTTGTTATTGTTTATCTTCTGGTTGATCATCATCATTTGTCATCATCCAATTCATAGGAAAGCATCACATCACACTCCAAGTTGATTTCTCACTGGATGATTATGCAGTGTTGGGATTTCTGAGTGCCTGCCTGCTTATGGCTGCATGCAGGCTGAAAGGCTAGCTGGTGTGTGAAGCTTTAAGTAATTGCCAAAATATGTAATGACTACTAGTTTAGTCTTCATAGGGATTTTTAAAATTTCTTTAGTTTTTATGTTTGCTTACCTTTAGGAGTCTCTTTATAGCCACAATTTTTTCTTTTTGTTTATTTAAAATGAAGCTTTGGCCTAAGTCAAAAGACAGAAGTGTGCAGGTGAATCATTCAAAGGAGATTGCCTTTACCTGATACTCTGTTTCTCCAGTGAGCTAATACTGTTCCTTTGCATCTATATGCATGTTCAAATTTGTCTGATGTTTTGAGGTGAAAAAAACCCCAGCATACTCAGGAAACTCACTGCTGTAAATGAACTGCGGACTTAAAATTTTTAGAGAAGGATAGAGAGTGACCCTTGAAAATACATTGCCTGAAAAACTAAGACCTCCATTAGAATTCAGCCTTCACAAGGGGAAGTTGTACTTATGAATCCCTGTAGAACTGAAAGTGAAAAGAAGGTCATTTTCATCACATAGTCCCTAGTAGTTAAAATCTTCTATAGCTGCCATGTTAGTCTCCAAGCTAGAGTCACTCTAGAAATGAAATGTCAATGCATAAACACACACACACATACACACACATGTGCATGTAAATATAATAGCAATAAACCTGCTATCAACTCTGTTTAACAAGTCCCTCTTGCACTGTAGGTCAGAAAAAGCCCAGAGGATTTTCTGCTACTCCACAGATGCTCAGTTTCTATTTTTAAGTAAAAAGGATGGCTGGGGTATTTCATCCATACTTAAACCAGTAAAAATCTGTGCTCTAGTATAGATATAAGAGAGGTTTCAGCAAAGCTCCAGAAAATAAAGGTGATTAGAAAGACTACTCTGAATAACAGTTAGTATTGGATCATCACTTCACAGGGATTGCAAAGAACAAGTCAATGGTTTTTTTCCCCCAGTAGATCAGTGTCAGGTAGAGGAAAACTACAGAAAGTGTAAATTAATGCATATATGAAAAAAAACAACAACATGGTGCAGAGATACTCTAATGGCAGGAATAGCACTAGCATGATTCTAGAGAAATGGGAGAATTTTTTGGAGCAAGTCATAAAGAAAAATAATAAAGTGAGATGGGAAGTGTCATGGGAAACTGATGTTGACTCTAAATTTTACACGGTTATTTTAGAAATCATAGTTGGGTTTGGCTAATTTCTCACAATAATGAAGATTTCATTATATTCTCAAGATTTTAAAAGAAAAATATAAATTATTTCTTGACTTCCTAGTTTTTGAGGTTTTGAAATATACCAGAATCTAGTTTTCTCAGCCTTTTAATATAATAGGCACCTGATTATTTTTTTTTCTTAGAGATGCTGATCTAAATTTATTTCACCAGAAGCTCAAAATTTTAAAAACTGCCAGGATAAGAAATTTATAAAAATTTATTTGCACCTTCGATTAATTTATTCTACTACATTTCTAGTGAAAATTCAGTAATCTCAATTCTCAACTAAATCCAAGTGCATTAATTAGTTATCTTGCTAAGATACTTATGTTAAATATAAATTATGAGCTACAGCATGACTTTGCAAATTACCTTTGGCATAGTATTGTAGTGTGAAGTCTAAGCACTGCATCATAAAGCATTTGTTGAGCCAATATTCCATTATTCACACACAAATAATTTTTATGAACACTGATCTTTGAAAGGACATCCTTTCACTCTAACAATGAATTATATATGTTTTATTATCATTGCAATTTAATTTTACAGCTATCGTATTAAGAAACAGTAGTTTTAATACTGAAAGGATAGGTATTCTCTAACTGACTTCTTGCCATGCTTAGGAACTTCAGAACAAATATGTTGTGCAAGAAAATAAAGAAGACTGTTGTCTGGGGGCTTTGGTGGTTTTTGGTTGGGGTTTTTTTTGTTTGTTTGTTTTTTGTTGTTGTTGTTGTTGTTGGTTTGTGGGGTTTTTTTGGGTTTTTTGAGATAATATTGAGCAGGAATCATCTAGATTTGAGGCAGAAAAGGAAAGTGTATGGGCATTGGAAGAAAAGACTACAGAGATTCTGTTCACCACTGTAAGGAGAAAACTTGCACGGCCAAAGCTTGATTAGAGTATAAGTTGGACTTCACAGTGAAGAACAACAAAAAGAGCTTTTTAAATATGTGGACAGCAAAAATAGGATCAGAGATTGGTCTGTTTTGATTTTTTTTTGTGTGTGTTTTTTTTTTTTCCATGAGAGACATGAAATCCTTTTAAGTCATCTCTATTTGCAACTCTACTATCCTTTCTTCAGGGAGCTCTTGATTTTTTTCCATCAATACTAGCAAGTAAGTGGTCCCAGTGTGCCTACTGACTAATTGTGGACAGATATAGAGAAAGCAGAACCCTTAAATTTCATTCTCTTTTTCATGTTAAATAGGAAATGTATATACAAGACTCATCTCTGTGTTTAGGTGCAAGTCAGGAAAAAAATAAAGAAAATAATGTCTTGGAGATTTAATTAGCTCAAAAACCTGTTAAATTCCTATAATCGATATATATGTGTTTAGGAATAGTTTTTAAAACTAAAAGCTTTGGATTTTTTATTCTTCTCTAGATTATAACATTTACCTGTGCAAATCCCATTCTTCCTATAGCAGTAGTCATGACCTGGTTCAGTAAGAATCACTTAAAATTAGGGAGACAATGAGAGCCACTGTTCCTGTCATATATTCAGTAGAAAAGGACTGGAATCCTCAGAAGAAAAGAAAACATTTGCTCTAAGTTTTAATGAAAGAGACCTTTGAGGTCAAATGGTTCAAATAAGCTGCATCAAATTCAGTTGAACTTCTAAACGGATACTCCTTTTGAAGATTTAATCATCAGTAAATTACTATCCTTTTATGCTGACTGAAGAACAATAACATATGGATCAATGTATCATAGTGTCTGTCATTATATTTAAAGAACCGGAAAAAGGAGAGCTTATAAAAGATAATGAAATATTACTTCACGAAACTCCTAGAGTTTCTCTCCCTCCTCTCCCTCCCTGAATTGCATAAGAGAACAAAAAAAAGAATTCCTTAAATCAAAGTTATTATCTTTTGAGCAGCACACTGATTCTAGATACTGCTTGATGTATTATATATTTGTAGCAGGCAATATCATGACATATATTTAAATGCAGAATTTTATTATAATAGACAAAGAAGATGTGGCTGTTTTAATAAATATGATGCATTTAGTTTTTCTGCTGTGAATTGAAACTCAGGAACAAAGCAACACATTGCACTGCTTCTCCCTTCTTTCTTCCTACCTGTTCCCTTGTGTCCACCAGCAGTTTATCTGACATTATTAACTCAAGAATTCTGTATGGCATCTTCTGAGCTACTTTAATCAACAGTTTAAGGGACATATTCACTTCCTAACATAAACAGGGGGAGTAGACATTATGGGCACTTCAGAACTATATAAGTTGTCATTATTTTCTCTTTGGATCCCATCTGGCACCTAAGCCATAACTAGGTTGCATATATCTGCTTGATTTACCAAGCCTAAACTGGAGACTAAAGAGTCTACAGGCATATTGAAATTATTTTATTATTTGTTTAAGAAAGACAGTATATTTATTCAAGCAGCTGGAATTAGGTTTCTCATTTAACAAGTCTAGCAAGTCTGCTCAAAATTTCAAAGGGCAGCAATAGAATTTTATGAACTATACTTCCTAATAAGTAGTAGACTTTATATGGATTTGTCTCACTGTATTGCAGATTTTTTGGTTTAGAAACAGTTCCATCTTCTTGCTCAGCAATGAGTTGTCATCATTCCTGAATATCTAAGCTATTTTAAAATTGTTTGTTATTTTAGAGATATTTTTTTACCTAGAATTTTTAACCATGCTAGTGTGACTTGGATTCCAATGGACAAAGAAGTGTCACGTTGTCCCTGAAAGGCAAAAGGTAAATATGTCTTTTGAGAGTACTTTGAGACAAGGCTAATTCTTCAGATTATGGAGGAGGGAAAGGTGATTTTACAGTGCTGTGTGATAAACACTTAACTGTCTGAGAAAAAGCCCACAGTTAAAAAAACACAATGTAGGAGTTTAGGAATGTTATTCTCCAATTTAATGTTCCCGCTGGAAGCACTCCAAACCAAGTGCCACTCGCTCACTTCCCCCTCCCCTGTGTCGAGCTGGGGAGGAGAACTGGAGGCACAAAAGTAAGATATATCTTATTGAGATGAGAATGCTTTGCTGGAAACAGCAAAGAGATAAGAAAACAGAAGCAGCAACAATACTAATGATAGAGGTACAAGAAAAAGGCAAGCGATTCATACAGAACCCCTCTGACAATACCCAACCACTTGTTCCTCCATTTTACTTGTTTACTTGACCAGAAGACAGCCCTTTCCTGTCCTTGAAAAGTTATCTGAGATGGTATAGAATAACCTCTGGGTCCTAGCCATGGCATTCCTGGATACTGAAAAAATTAAACCTGTCCTGGCTGGAACCAGGACATTCAGTTATAATCCTTTTTAAAAAAAAAAGTGAATTTGACTTTGGTTCGGGAACACTTCTGGGAAAGAAAATCCACAGAGAAAGGTAAAAAAAGAAAACACACACAAATGCATAAGTATTGGCCAGTGGTGTAGGAACTTTTCTCTATTCTCTGAAAACATTTTCTTCGTACATTTTTTGAGAGGCTCAAGCACTTTAGAACAGACAGTTTTAGGAGATATTTTTCTTCTCTAAAACCATGAAGAGTACCTACAAAAATCAAAGGTAAACAATTATCTCATAATATCTTTATCATTTATTACCAGGATAGATGTAACACAGCTAAACCATCTTCTGTATCACTGTTGTTGGGGCCGTAATGAAAAATGTAGTTTCCAAGTATAAAACTTGGGGTACAACACACCCCATCCAATTTGCTGATGGAAATTTCAGATATGAAAAAGGAGGATTTAGTCAGATCCTTTTAATTCAGTGGTCTACAGGGTACTTCCTTCTCTCAGGAAGTATTGAGAGTCATTTTGTGCCAGTGGAAAGGTAGGAATCAGTCTTGTCAGGAAATCTAGCAAAGTCTTCTAAGGGCTGGGATAACAGCTGTTCAGCTGCATGTCATAATTTCTATTTCTATGAATTCTTTTAGCTTAGCGTCAAATGCATTTAAAAACTGATTCTACTGTTCCATCACTGCTGCTTGTGATGTTCGACATTGCTAAAACTTGCAACATAGTGACAACCAGAAAGTCCTTCATGACTACAGATTTGTTACAACACATTGGATTTATATTTATCCCAAAGGATACCAAACTGTATTATATATATCAGGCACACAGCAATCACTTCATCTACCAGCGAATCAGACACCACTGGGGTGGAATACAGCAGATGTTCAACGGCATAAAGTAGTACTGCACAACAGTTTTAAGACAGAAAGTGAAAAATGACTTACCAAAATGACACTACAGAAGGAATTTAGGAAGACAGAATGTAATTAAGCTAACTGCAGTTTATAGAAGAAACTGATGGTAACACATTATTCTTGCAAAACAATGCTGCGAGATCTTTAGCAGACAAATGTGCTAAGACTTCAGGTTTAGATCTTATCTGCAAAGTCAAACTTTCAGCAACACAATAGCCTTTAATACAATGCTAGAAATAGATAACTGCCAGTATTTAAAAGGTACAATTAATTCAAGATAATTAACTACCGAAAGAATAAAATTAAATATCTAAAAAGATAATAATAAAGCAGACCCTGATCAGTAGAAGAGTCAAACATTAAACAGTGGTATCAGTTTAGTGATACTACTCTGGAAAAAATCTTTTAGTCTCAAAGAAGTTATTGTGTATTTGTATGAGGTGTCAGATTCTGTCACAGACCCTAAAATATTTAATTCTGTTGAAATATTAAATAATGAATAAACTTTAATTTCTACACAATGTTTTTTCTGTTATCTTAAAAGTGGAGCATACGTTGCAAGCTATCATGATTCTCATTGGTTCATAGTTTTTACAAAATGTCCGTCTAAACCATATAATGAACTAATAAAAATGATGATGCTTTTCTTCCCCAGTAGCTTTAAAATAAAGGAAACCTCATGTCAATTAATTGTTTGTTTTTCAAATTTGCATATACTGTTGCTTAAATTTTCTTAAGGCTTGAGTTCTGTAACAAGAGAGTAAGAGTGAGAAAAAATGGTGATTTCTCTAAATCTCTATATGACAGTCCATAAAAGGGCTGCTATGAGTAAATCTTCAAAAACTGTCAAGTTTTCTACATGAATACATGTTTTTCATTTTATAAAAATCTTGGCTACAAAACTCCCAGCAAATTATTTTTTTTTTTTTTTATGATGTTGCTTTAAAAAAATCCATAAGAAAAAATTAAAATTTTCTGTACTTGGAGAAATACTGCTGCTATTTGAATAAATGTAAGAACCATGAATTATGAAATGTTAGGCATATTATAATATATAATGAACACTAGAGAGGAAAGAAATTTTATTAGTATTCCAGTGATCCTGACTATGATGTAAAGACAAACCATCAAACTAACAGATAGAAAACACTATGGATATTATCGCCATAAGTCAGTGGTTGAAATCTGAGGTCACTACCTAAGAATTTAAGAGAGGTCTTTCTTTGTAGAGCAGTCATGCATGCAATAAAACACTTCACAAAAAACTTGAGTGCGAACACTTGTTAGAACAAATGTAAAAATTCTCCAATTTTCACAATCTGCTGTGACATGTTCTTAAGAAAGTAGTAGTTTAATTCCAACATTTACAGAATCTTCAAGTTGAACGTATACATATACAACCTTACTTGATCTGAATCCACAGTTCATCCTGAGATTTGCCCGTATCCAACAGTCAAATGACTAAGAACACACATATATGATTTCACCTCTTACTGAATTACTTTCATTGAATGATATGAGAAATCAGGACTTCTATCACTGTCCTTAATGCTGTTTAAAGTCACTCATTACATTTGTTAACGGTCATGTTCAGAATGCCATTATAATATTCAGAAATTGATGTTTTGTAATCCTGAATAGAAAAAAAAAAAAATCCCTTGGAGTTTCAGGATTCAAAATATAGGCATAATAGAAATAAACACTCTCATGTATTTTCTGATGTTTTGTCAGCTTTGTTTGGGGTTTTTGGTTGTTGAGTTGTCTGTGGGTTGATTTTTTTTATTTAACAAGAAAAATACCACATGAAGCACAAAAAAACTTCATTCAGTTTGATTAAACTGCAGACTTTGCCTAGCACTTTAAAAGTGCCATTCATATTTTTTGAACTTAAAGAGTCTTTCAGTGAGGATTCTTATGTATTACTATTCCTGTAGATAGGAAATAGATACCTAATGTATGCAGCTGTTATACTTAAATTGCTAATGCAAACATTTTAATTGGCATTCTGATTGCAGAGATTTTCTAAAGAATTTGAAATAGACTGCTTTCTAAACATATTCTGTATTTTCAAAGAAATTTTTTTCAGAAGAGAAATATCAGAGGATATAAAGAATACTGAATATCTCTATGGATTTCCTTTGCTTATTCTGTTATTGTATCCTCACTTATTTCAAATATTTTTAACTTCAGTATTTGTTTTACCAACTGACTGACAGTCAGAAGCAAAAATGTAATTTCTTAGTCCCAACACAAAGCAAGCCATCATTTGCAATAGAACAAGTCTATGTCAAGCACAGGATTATGATTATTAATACAACTACCTGCCCTTAGTATGTTTTCTTTTAAGTAATTGCATTTTAAAATTATTAATACTGTGAACTATCTTAGAAAAGAGAATGAAATGGGACCCTCTAACTGGCAGCAGATTCTTCACTTCTCTCAAACAGTGGAGCAGAATTGTTGTGGATTCAAATAAACTAACTCTCTGGTCACTATGATAATTTTAGGTAGCAGAATTTGGGGGGTTTGTGTAATTAAAGGAAATTATAACTTCACTAGGAGATGAAAATGAAGGGGCCCCGTCAAATGGTCTGGTATAACACAGCTCCACAATTCTCAGTGCAGCTGCTATAACTGGAAACTATGTAGAAGCAGCCCAGGAGATCTTGTAAGGAATCAGCCAGGAAGCCAATCAGATACCCAGATGCTACACTGGAAACACAAATTTGAGAGCTTTCCATCTGGGATCTTGCATCTGCCAAATTTGTCACATAAGTGGTCACAGCAGTTAGATTCTGTGTTCCAGATGAGAGGAAAAGGCACCAAAGGGAGCTGTTTACTACCCTGCAATCAACAAGAAAATGCTGTGCCAACTGAAAGTGTAATCATATCTACTGCAATGTGCTAATGAGCTCTGAAAATGTTTAGTAGAATAAGAGAAGCCTCTGGAATATAGAGAAATCCGGCACACTGTACCTCGACATCCAATTATATGGTAACACTTATGATTAAAATCTTCATCAGCCATAAGTTGTCTATAAAAACAATTAAATCAAGCCAATAGTAGAACTATGCTGCATTGCTTGGCTTGATTACATATCTGAGGTTCTTTCTTCATGGGAGCTCAACCATTAGGAAAAGCACTCACTCTCCAAACTCTTGCTGGAGATAGGCTAAATATAAGTTGATTTTTATAGCTAAATATTAGAAGATGGGTTGGGCAGTGAAAAAATAAATAAACAAACAAACAACAACCCTTTTATTAATCAACAAAGCAAACAAGCAAATGATCAACCAAAAATAAAACCAAATCACAACAATAAACACACACAACCCCCCAAAGCCAAAACAGCATCAAAAAAACAGACAAACCCCGAACAACTATTAAAAAAACCCACAAAATAAACCTACAGAAATCCCTGAATCCCCCAATACAAAACCAAACCAAATCAAAAAAGGAAATATTTCAACCTCTTGATCATTTTAGTTAAAAAAGTTTTAATGTTTCATTCAAAAATTTTATCCTGAGTAATTAGCAATGAAACAAGTAAAAATGTCTTGTGTCCTGAGGTGACACTGAGCTGCATATGTAGTTTTAAGATGAGACCTTACCTTTCTCCTTTTCCCTAGGTTAGATTACAAACTGAGCTAAGGCCTGCCTTGTAATGTTTCTGTGCTGCATCTAGTATAGACTGCAGAATCTACTATAAACAAAATATTAACAAAAAATCAACACTGAAACAGTGACAGAAACAGAAACACTGAGTCCTATGGATACTCTAAACAGAGAGTACAACCTTTGGTAGTCAGGAAACCCATTATGACCAAATGTGATAGACAATCTGGTGCACAAATAGCACAATTAAAAAATACAAACCATTTGACAAAAGTGGTCAATAAAATGATTGCCATGGCCAAGTTAATTGGTTGAACCTGTTTTACAACTTTACCAGAGACCAAAAACAACATGAAAAGTTTTTTTTCCCTTGAAAATGTCTTATTTGTTAGCTCTCTTCAAGGAAGAGAAGATTGCCCAAAGATATTGAGGTGCTCCTGAGCTGACCCTAGTAAACCATGAGGCACAATCTGATACAGTTAATGTATGTTAATAAGGGAGCCATATGAATTCCATTTGTTATTCTTCATAATGTACAGCCTTGAGAAGATAGAAAATGCATCTTTTATGATATTTTTTCCTCTAAGTAGGAACTTAAATTAGAACCTGTATATGCAGTGAAAAGGCAGTATTTTCTCCACTTAAAATCAGTGGTTATTCTGGAAAATTACTGAGATAACATTTTATGCTTGATGTGTTAAGCATTTTTCCTCATGAGTCATAAAACCCACACATTTAGGTAAATTTTATATTGTCTTTTGAGAGGTGTTTTCTTAGATGCACATTTGATTTCAGCTTATTATTTTGAGATGTTTCAGTGGAAAATATAAATTTAATGAAAATAAGGTTCTGTACATATCTTCTTTTAAGAAAGAAAGAAAAAAAAAGAGCATGACCAAAGACTTTGAACTATTTTGAAAATGAAATGAACCAACAAACTCAGAAGTCAAGGAAATAAAAATACATATTCAGTATAGAAGTACTCAAATCAGTATTAAAAATAAAGCATAAAGAAAGTGAGTGGTTGTCCTACAATAATAGATTGCAAAAGATTTTTTCATATTCCTACATATAAATCTATTTATGACACATACTTCAAGGTAATAAAAATGAAAACAAATATAGCTAAAACAAAGACCAGTAATTTTGAAATAAATATTTACATAATGTTGTTAGTATTAATTTATAAAAATTAATTTATGGAAGGGGTTCCATATTCATAAAAAAAGTTTAGTTATCTGTTTTACAGTGCCTATAATATAACTTCTTAAATTAAATATATGGAATTCACCTGGTAATTTTCTGAGCTTCTTTAATAGCAAAATGGAAGACAAAAAACCAGATAGGCTTTATAACATATCTAGATTTCTAAAAAACTGAATCCTAGACCAATTAATTGATAAGGAAGTTAATTTCCAAATCGAGGACCCTCACAAATAGTCTGCCAGCTATCTTGCTATTTACATTGAGAGTGTCAAGGTCAAGTGTTACTGCCTACAAGTGTCCGAGTCTTAAGATGTCAGGGGATTTACAGGCTAAACTGAACACCATTATTTAATCAGGAAATACTTTTTAAAAAGTACAAAAACTTGTACTCTGAATATATAACATCTGTTTAGAATGATGTTTCTGAGGAGAAATTAGTCTGTGATGTAAAGCACTGCAACTGCAGTAATGAACAACAAAAAAAATTTTATTAAATAACTATTCATTTTGTATTCAAAACAAGCCTGAGCAAGTTTTCAAAAGAATAATTTGTATCCTCAAGCTTCATTTACATTGAACAACCACCCATTATATGATTTTCTTTCAGTGTTCATAAACACTGACCACCAAGGCTCTTTGAAGAATGTTTTGTAGGTGGTAACAAAGTTACCACGCTGAACACTGAAGATAGGTGATATTGATTCCATCTTTTCCTTACTGACTTTGCATTCCTAATGTATTTAAAATTAGGTTTTGGTATGCAATCATAAATTACATACAGTTTTTATTGTGTGTTGGGTTTTTTTAAGTCTACCAAACATTATAAAGACTGTAGATTTACAACGCATTTGTAATGCTAATAAACACATTACTAAGTTTATTTTTCAGATTCTTATGCTTAATTTTACAAATATCTTCTCATTTTTGTACTTGAATGGACATGACTAGATAAGTAGCAACCTCCAAAACATTCAATATACCTGTAGTTGTAATGAACTTGTCTGATGTCATACAAGTAACACCCTATAGGACTAAGAAAAGAAACTAGGATTTCTGGACCAGTTTTCTTTATCTGATAGTACAAAACTCCTATATGCCAGAGACAAAAACTCATACAACAATCTGTACAATTACTGGATGTAAGAAAGGATAGTGTGTGAGTATGCTTGCTCAAAGTAAGTAAATGTTGCTTGCTTGGGTATTAGTGATAGTAATGATGTGAGAGTAAAATGAAGAAATAATAGCTCTGCCTGGACATTGAAAACCAACAGTGGAATGAGAAAGAACCCAGCAACAGCAAATGAAAGAGAGTAGTGATATAAATCTAACATGGTAAAGAAAGGGGTTGGTGAGAGCGGTGGCGAAATCCCTCATGATCACAGAGAAATGGTGCTGATAGATCTAGCTCCTCTGAGGAGCTGAGGAGAAAATAATTCTCCTATAGAGTTTTGGTATTGACTGTTGGTAGTATGTAATGGTAAGTTATATCTGAATGATATGCATGTATGTTTGTGCTTGAAAAGTTGTTTTTTTTTTGTTTTTGTTTTTTTTTTTTTTGTTTTGTTTTTTTTTTTTGTTTTTTTTTTTTTTTTTTTTTGTTTTGTTTTGTTTTGGTTTTTTTTGGTTTTTTTTTTGCTTTAAAAGATAGTTTTGTGTACTATCATTATTAATTCTAGGAATTGGTTTTCTGAATTTAATTGTTTGAAGTAGTATTTGAATAAAGGTAGTCCCTGTATAGTCCCTGGCATTGTTGTACACAGTACAATCAATTCTCAAAGTGCAGCATTGTGAAACTGGTGTGTGGTCTGAAGATGTAAAAGGTATTAACATCTGATTATTGTGTTACAGTACTATGGCCATCCTGTGACAGATGGTGGAGAATGCAGGCAGCTCCTGCTTCTATCATTTACACTTCCATTTCCCTCTTCATGTCCAAATGCATAGTCATGTACAAAAAAGGTCAAAATAGGCTAGTAGGAAATAAAACAGGTTGTGCCCCATGTAATCACAATCAGTCTTTAGAGGAATTGCTTGGGAAGGAATTCAAGGCAAGAAAACCAATAAATGACACCAGAGATAGACAATGTCAAGTGCATAGACAGGAAAGAGGTCATTACTTCATTGCAAGCATTGACTTAATAGATAGACAAGCCAGTTCTGCCTCACATCAAGCAGTAAAAGACAAAGGAAAATTACAAAAGGGATAGCAGTAGTCATCAAAGTAGCCAGTGTTAAATGGTACCAGGCAGACAGTGGTTTTAATCACATCTGGTACTGGTTCTTGCAACTGTCCTCACAGCTTTAAAACTTGATGGTCACATTTTCTGGACAATCTATGCCTGTTAATTGTGTTATATGAATTGTTGACTCCAGAATGTGCCAAGACCCGTTCCTTCTTCTTGACTGCTACAAGCAGACCTGTTGCACGCCTAGATCTGAGGTCTCTCCATCCCAGCGTGATCAATGCAGATGATGTTGTTCAAGTTTGTAAGTTCAGCCAGCAGCAAGTTGAATGTGTGTTTCAGAAGGACACATTACAGATAATCACACAACATTTAACATGCATGGCCACAGAAAGCACTACAGAGAGAGCAGTGCCTTTATCAGCACCCATATAAACATCGGCTGTACTAACATAAAAAACACTGTTGTCCAGCAGGTCAGTGTTGATATTCACTAAAGAAAACACACCTCCTCTCACTCTCTGCACTCCCAAGCACACTAATGTTCACCTATCCCTTTAATATTAGCAATGGCTTTAAGTCCTTACATTTGTGTTACAGAAAACACAAGGAACATCTTACTGTTATTACGACCTCACTTGAGGCCAAAACCTACATAGTTATAAATAACACTATTTTAAATTAGTTTTTATTTATTTCTTTCCCGGTACAGTTTATCTTTGTAGAATCTATTCACTGTATTGCTTGTTTAATTCCACTATTTCAGCTGACAAAATTACCAGTATTCCCAAGCTAACAAAAATATCATGATGTTCTTTTATTCCTTGTACAACAAAGAGGTGTTGGTAGATGAAAAATTTTCAGGAGACTTCTATTGACAGTAGAATTTAAATCAATAAATAATTTTAAAAACAAATGCATATTTTTTTTTTCCAGTCTTGGGAATTTTTCCCTGTCTAGGCTTAATGTTTGTTTTTTCTTTTGATGCTCAGTATCAGCATAGCACCTACCTCCAACATATTATGGGATCTTATCTTTTTAAATCTCAATAACTCCAAATTTCTGACTGTTTTCACACTCCTTCTCATTTCAGTCCTCAGTTTATTTCATCACACGTTGATGAAGGAAATTTTTAGTTCTTTTCCGATTTACTTGTGTTATCTTAAACTGCTTATTCACATTCAACAATAATTATATGTTTGATTTTAAACTAATAAAAGTAATACAAGGAATTATGAGGGAAGTCTGATTATACCATGTTATTTCAGCGTCCAAAGGATGTTATTACAATGAAATTTCCTCTCCCATTTGAAGAAGACTAAATTCTGTATCCAGATTTTCCCCTTACAATTCCATCATAGGGACTGTCCCTTCAACTCTTCCAATTTGGAAACATCCTCATATAAAATAGCATTAGATATTTCAGCCAAAGAAATCCCATTATGAATACACAACATAAATCAGCACATTTTAATGTTTGCTGCTTGGGAAATGAGGCTCCTGGCAGCAAATGCAGTTATTGCTACCTGAAAATACATTATGGATAAACTGAGTTTCTTGTAAACCCTTTCCACAGATCTACTTTCCAACTCAAGGGCATAACTTTTTTTTAAAACTTGGGGGTTTTTTATAAAACTTTACTTTATCCAAGTCTCCTGAGTAGACAGATGTTCAACAGTCTCAATTCAACCAGTTCTTCAGAGCCTGGAACTACAGATACACAGTTACAGTTTTTTTCCTGAGAGCCTGAAGGAATGATATAACATTGCCAGCAGAAATGTAGAACTTGGACAAACCTTTGGCAATGCTCAGGGTCTTGATCAAGACCAGTAAATCTCATCTGAATAGTTCTGCATTGTGCTTTTACAAAATGGGAAGTTTTATGAGAAAAAGATAAATAAGAAACTGATAAGAAAAAAAAATGTAGTCATGTACATATCAAACAGAATGAAACATCTGGATACACATTTCCACACTTCTGAAAACTGAATGATTCAGTGAATTATATTAATAAATTGTATTTTAGTCCACATATGATGAAGAATATTAGCTTTTGTGAAAATCTCACTGACATTATATACCTAACTTTAATTTTTTCTTTGAAAGTCTTTATCTGTCATCAGGGTTTTAAAACTCTTCTGAGGAATATATTTACCAGAAATGCCAGCACAGAAATTGAATTTTTGTTCAGTAGTCTCTTAACTGTAGTATTTCTGACTTCAGGATGCCTCCCAGAATAATCTTCTCCATATGCTTACCAGGCACTTCAGTGAGACTAACAGGCCTGTAGTTTCTGGAGTCTTCCTTCTTGATCTTGAAAATCAGGACATTGTTTGCTAGCTTCCAGTCATCTGGGACCTCTAGGATTCCCAAGACTGCTAAACTGTAAGAGAGAAAATACTGTAGAGGTCAGTTAAGGGACAATTTTTTAAAAAATCTGTTAATAGTAAACAGTAATATATAAGTTAAAAAATCTTAATTAATTAATCTAGTTTTTTTCCTTTGAAAAAGTTTTACTTGATAATATAGTGTCACAAATGGACAGATAAAATAAGGATCATTGCAAACCACTGATCACTCATTTGCAACTAATTTTTAGCTACCATAATTTGAAGCACTTTGCATAAAATTTAGGCTAACCTTAATCAGAAGCTGCTCTATACCAGTAAATGCAGTTTATTATTACTAGCTTTGTTAAGTGATCATGCAATGGACAATGGAAGACGACACTAGGAAACTGATGTTGTAATTGTTCAATTGAGGTAACTTTAAAGAGTTTTTAGTGTGAAGGAGAGCTGGGGAAAGGGAGCTGACTACCACAGGCTGCAGGGGATGATAAGACGAGATGGCAGATTCTTCTTACATAATGGTATAAATACAGTATCATTAAGTACTAATAAGATTGTCTAGGAAATTTCCAGCTTTGGAAATCTTGAAGATTATGCTATACAAATAAATGTCCTGAGTAGTGCAAGGAAAGTTAGTTCAGTCTGGGGTACAGAGGGCCATATGACCTGCAGATCACCTTCACAACCCTTCAGAAAAAAATAAAAATGTTGTCAATATAAGGTCTAGCTAATCCTATCTCTTCTCCCATTCATATAAACTGCTTCATATAAACCCTCTTGTGATGAGACCTTTTCCTTTCATTCATCAGTACTAGGCTAATAAAACAGCAAATGTCAAAACAGGAGTGTGCAGCCAACTGAAAGACTTGGCATTCAGAAATTAAATTGCTATTTAACAGCTCTATATTATAACTTATAAACAAGTACAACTGTTTTCATGAAAGACGTGTACACTGAATCAAAACATATGTGCACATTGTCTAATCAAAACTATATTTCAATAGAAAGATTTTCTGACAATAAAAAGGATGTCACTTCTCCAGTCAAAGATAATTGATGTAAGCAGTTTGGAATAATAATAATAATAAAATAAAAAAAACCAACCAAACAAAAAGCAAACAAAAAAAAAAACCCACCCAACCAAACAACAACAACAACAGCAACAACAAACCACAAGTTACATTCAAAATAATTTTCACAGTTTTATGTTAGATTTAGTAAGTTTTAGACTTGTGTAACACATCAGTTGTTCATATAAGCATAGAATTTATCCAGAGTTGGAATTGACCTGCTAGGATCATTGAATCTAACTCCTGGCCCTGCACAGGGCAGCCTCAAGAATCCCACCATTTGCCTGATAGTATTGTCCAAACACTTCTTGAACACTGTCAAGCATTGTGCTGTGACCATGGAGCTGTTCTAGTGCCCAACCACTCTCTGTGTGGAGAATCTCTTTCTAATATTCAACCTAAACCTTCCCTGACACAACTTCAGGCCATTCGCTTGGGTCCTGTGACTGGTCACCATGGAGAAAAGGCCAGTGCCTCTCACGAGGAAGACTCTGATGAGGTCTCCCATCAGTATCCTCTTCTCCTGGATGAACAGACCAAGTGATCTCATATGACTTCCATCAAGGCTCTTCACCATTCTGATAGCCCCCTTTTGGATGCTCCCTAATAGTTTTATATCCTTCCTATATTGTGGTGCCCAAAACCGCACAAAGGACTCGAGGTGAGGCCACATCAGTGCAGAGCAGAGCGGGACAAGCCCCTCCCTCAGTTGGCTGGTGATGCTTTGCCTGATGTCCCCCAGGACACAGTTGGCCCTCCTGGCTGTCAGGGCACAATGACTTATAGTCAACTTGCCATCAATCAGGACCTCCAGGTCCCTTTCCATAGCACTGCTTTCCAGCATCTGATTCCCCAGTCTGTGTGTACATCTAGGGTTGCCCCATCCCAGGTGCAGAATTTGGCACTTTCCTTTGTTGAACTTCATACGGTTGGTGATTGCCCAGTTGTCTTATTTGTTGACATCTCTCTGCACGGCCTCCCTACCTTTGAGGGATTCTACAATTTAGTATCGTTGACAAACTTACTTAGATACTTCATATAGGCTTTCACTTAATATTAATGTTGGGAAAGGGGAAGGGGAAAGGGAAGGGGAAGAGAAAGGGAAAAAGGAAGGGAAGCAAATCTGCATAACTTTCTGTTTCACTGATGTACCATACATTTTATGATTTTTTTTCTTAGATATTCTGCCTCACAGGAAAAAAGTAAACATATTTTCTAAATGTCAGTTAGTAAGTTTTACAGAATTGAATGCTCATATCCTAGGGAATTTATCTGCGAAATAAAAGAGAGCTCTTTTCCCTTAGAGAAACAATACTCAATCTGCTATATGTGCTCAGGATAAGAAAGCGTATAAGTTGTATGGTTACTCTTCCTTTCCACCCTAAAAGGTTTAGATAGACTTAGTGACAGGCACAGCTAGAAAGCATTAAGAACACCAACTCTGACATGGCTTCTGCATCTGGAGAACAGCAAATATGAGAATGGAAGCTATGATATGGTCGTCTTATTAGTCTGTCTTTTACCAGTGGCTAAATTCTCAATTGTCCTGCCTGCAGCTGGACCTTTCAATGCAGACACTGAAATATGAGAAAAGCAAAATTTGAAAAGAGGAAGAGAAAAATCTACTTCCTGTAACACTGTTCTTAGGTCTAGGACAAAATTGTCTAGACAAACAAGTACCTTGGAATTCTGTGGATGGCTGAGTCTTTCTATATTGAAATGGCCAGGTTTTTTTTTTTTCTATGTTTTCTTTCCTCAGTAGGGGCATCTTGCCTTATTCATTTTCTTATCTGTATTTGTAGTGGACATGTAGTACTCAGACAACTACTCAGGTTTAATAATTCATTTTCACAGGTCTTTGGGTAAGACCTCAAAAATTTTGCAGAAAATCACACAAACTAAAATTTGAAATTTCTTATTGTCCATCAGCAAACGTATATAACCCTAGTGCTAATCAGGCAAACAGAACGGTAGTACATAAATACCTCAATTCACTTAACTCTACATTCCCTAGAAGAGCTATTGCAGGAACTGAAAAAATTTCAAGTATCTTTCTGTAGCAAAAAGATAGATGTCTAATTTTCTCTGTATGTCAGAATGAGTCTGAACACACATTAGAATGTTTTCTCCAGGGAGACGTACTGTGTCATCAGCTGGAAAAGGCTGATGTTTCTTCCAAATTTCATATCTAATTAACAGAAGTATTTGCAGGCATAGCATGAGCATGTTTTGTTTGGCACTCTGACCAGGATTTTGTTGGAATACAGTAAGCCTTATGTCATTAATAAAGTTATTATGGAATTTCCCCAAGTCCAGGCATTACAAGGAACTTTAAGAGAAGACATCTGGGGAATTTTTATTTTTGCAAATTTCAAGAAGAATTCTGCCTTCGAACAAAATTTTACATTCTTTATCACTGCCAATATCAGACAAGTTTTTTATTGGATCTTTGCTCCACCACACATGGATGGGTAGAAGACCAGAAGTCATCTTTAACCTTCTCTTTCTTTTTCTGCAAAGTGTCAAGTAAAATCTCACAGCTCTTGTCTCCTAAAAGCAAAAGCTATTTGTTTCTGGAGTGTAAATAATCTCAGATCTCCCTTAATAACTGATACACACCTGACTAAAAGTAGCACTTTTGTACAATTCTTATCAGTTAATTTCAGCTAATATATTAATAAGAATTTACATTTCCTGAGCATTATACACTAATTGATTGAAGAGAAAGAGGGTATTAAATACTTTAAAGCCCAACTACACAGTCTCTAATAGACCCTATCACTCTCTACAACTACCTGAAAGGAGGTTGTAGCAAACTGGGGATCAGTCTCTTTTCCCAGGTAATAAGTGACAGGACCAGAGGCAATGGCCTCAAGTTACACCAGGGAAGTTTTAGATTAGATATTAGAAAAAAATCTTCACTGAAAGGGTGCTGAAGCATTGGAATGGGCTGCCCAGGGAAGTGGGTGAATTATCATTACTGGAGTGAACAGGAAAGGGACTGGGTTAATGTTTGGACTTACATAGCAGTGAATACTAATATGGAATCAACCTCTGTAAGATTCTGGAAAAAAGTCTCATATATTTGAAAGAAGTGTCATCCATAAGATCATAAATAACATTTAAATGTATAGGAATTTCAGGATAATTTGTGGGGGACATGTTTCAGTCACCTTTAAATATATAAACAGTTCACTTTTTGACTGAATTTCAAACATTACAAATTAAATGTTAATAGTTTCAACTAGGACATTATTGAAGAACATCTTTGAAGGCTGATGTTATTGCTTCCTTCTTGGTAAGATATTTCTCAAATTTGTTAGTAATGCATTAGAGAAATAGTCCTGTCTCTCTAGGAGTTGTTTGTATCTGCTTTCAGGATTAGCACTGCTGTACAGCAAAGCTTTGGATTTTATTGAGGGAAAAAGTCTTTCCAGCATCAAATAATGAGATAGAGACTATGAAACATTAATGCTTGGGATTCATAATGTACCCTCATAGCTCTTTGCTTAAACCTCAGATCAAGAAAACAGTAAAAAAAAAAAAATTGTAATAACAATTAAGTTAAAGACCTACATGTGAAACAGAATAACCCTATGGTGAGAAGAATTGTTTTAATTTGGGATTTGGAGAGGGATGTCAAGTTTTATGTAATTAGCTGTTCATCATGGGAACTCACATTTCTGATATAAACATGCTGTTAGCACATGCAAGGGAAGGACAAAATAAACACAAAATGTAAATTAAAACAGCAGTGGCAACATTTAATAGCAATCATTATATGCTGCCTTCAGCTAATATGCAACATTGTCTGTAGAATAGTGCTTAGGAATTCACACAAAAGAACAAAAAACAACCAGTCTTTATCAAGATGTGGAATACTAGTATTCAGTTTCAGCTGAAGGACTGTTTCATCAAGGCCAAACAATTTGTTGTTCAGCATTTGTTTCTTCAAAGAAGGAAGAAAGTAGGGGACAATCATGTTCCATACGTTAGTGTAGTGAACCTGACAAGATACTAACTAGAGGGAAGAGTCCTCAGCTGAGCTTAACTGGTCCCTGTGTATAATTGCTTTAGAGAAACTCAGTCAGTGGTATAAGCGACAGTTACATGTTTAGTTTCACACATCTGCTATCCACATTTTGATAGCACCTGTTCTTCAGCACCATCTTTTCTGGTTTTGCTGCTGTCATGTAGCAGCCAGCCTTCATAGAATTCTAACATTTCTGTTAGTGGTACTTAAAATGTTCCACAGCAACTATACTGTTTCTCTTTATTAGACAACAGCTGTTAGATGTTTTAAAATAATTTTCATAGGGTTTGTGAAAGTGTGGCAGCTAATTACTTATAATTTCACTTCAATTTGCTAATTTCCAGACCAACAGGATGTCCCTTGTCATAGATGTTCCAGGATCGGCTTTTAATTGCCTCAACACAGCTGGCTGTTACAGGAACCAATTCACGCCAAAGATGGTTTCCAGATTTCCCTACCTGTATGGGTTCTGAAAAATGATTTTTTAAAAAAGAGAGTTACTACGAACATTTCAAAAGGGTTTTAAGAAATAAGCCTTTAATATCCTTTCCTTCACCCACCCCAGAAATCGACTATGTACAGCACATTTGCAACAGGTAGATCTTGAAAAGCTTTATCTTTTTTCCCCCCATTAAAAAGTTGGGAAGCTTCAGATGTACTACTGGATATCTCAGATGTTTTAGACTTCATCAGCCTCAAAAACCATTGGAGTTGATTCTGCTTTTTGATATGCTAAATCAGAAATACAGTAGAGAAAAATTTACCTATGCTGTTTTCCCCAAATTAGAACAGGAATTGAAGAGTTTATGGCTGGCCTAGTACAATTTTGGATATTTGAAACTTCAATTGAAGTTTCCATTTGGTGGTTGATCCCATACAACAAGCCTCTTCTCCATACAAAATACTAATAAAAGCAATAATTTATTTACAAGTAATGTTTCAGGCCTTGAAGATTCACAAAATAATTTTTATCATATTATATTTGTACCAACAAGACAGTGATGTGGAGTTTGTAGTGCCATCATATTAAGTCTTATATAAAGCTATAAATGATTTACAAAAGAAGACTGCCATCTCCAACCAGGCAATCATTTCCAGTTCTAAACAAGTATTGAATGACAACACTTTGAATTTAAAATGCTGAAACTAATTCCAAGGTTTATCTCTTTCTTTCTCCCCCTTTGTTCACCACTCCACTAAAAACATACAACTCAGTATAAAATTTCAAACAAGGCATTCCCTAAATTAATTAGAAACAGAAAACTTTTTCATGTTGAAAATGGAAAAACCATACCTATGTAAACCTGACACCCAAGATTACTTTCAGCATTAAAAGTAACACTAATTTAGAGAGAAATAACTGTTCTTGTAAAATGTTAATTTCAGATTTGAGATTACTTTCCATGAGATCCATTTGGGATTTCTGCTTGCATCTTCTGCTAAGCATTAGCAGAGGTCTTTTCCTCCAACATCAAAGTATCAAATCTTCCTATTCTTAGTCCTTTTAAGATTCTTCTTTAATATATAATGTTAATACATAAGCCAATATACTAAAACTTTTTCTGAGGTGTTTCTGCAAATGCACATGTGCATTTAACTGTTTAGACATCACAACAAAATGTGTATTGAAACACCAAAGTATCTATGAGTTTAGAACAAATAGTTTTGTCTTCTTATTGCTTTTCTTGCCCTTGTACAGATGAGCACAAGGATTGTAAATGTGGTTCTAGTTTCCTAGAAGTATTTGTATCTAAGATTCTAATTCAAGCAAATCTTTGCTAAATGTTTTCAATGGTTAGCAAACCAGTGCATATTTTAGAAGTCTCCAGATTATATTTTGCAGTAAGGCATCATACCAAATATTAAATGCATCCACTCCCTTTCTTTACGTCTGCACCAAAGTCTAACTAATAAGAAAATGGATGATAAATAAATAAATACTAACTACTCCAATGTTAAAAAAGTTGTTATTTGTAGAGCACACAAAAAAAATAGAAGAAGATCCTTTAAGAAAGTAATTTTTTTTTACTTTAAGATATCAAGAACCCCCTCCAAATCCTTAGATACTTCATACTAGTTTGAGGAAGAAGAACAATAATGGCTGTCCTACCTTGTGCGTTTGAAAAGTAATCAGTCCTGGTTAGTAGCAAAGCAACTTTGGTGAGCCCTGGCCTGTGACTCAATAGGCTGAATTCTCCTAGCCCTTTCCAAATTCCATTACCAATTCTACAGTAGGGGTTAGTGTAGATTTAACCCTGATGGACAGATAAAACTAGCAGTATGTGCAGGCTTACTATTTAATAGACTGGGTCTAAGGTCTCAGTGATTGCTGAAATGGACTGTCAACCAATATAAATGAAAAAAAAAAGGTTTAATCTCCTGCAGTCCCTTAAAACAATAATGCCTTTATTCTCTTCAGTCTGTAAATCAGAAGATTTCTGCTTGGTTCCTGCTTTTATTATGTACTTCATATGCTAAAAGGCTTAGCAAATGCTAATTGCAAATTATTACACATGAAGAACTCTCAGAAATTTCAAATTCTGGAGGGTTTTTTTAATGAATCTGTTACTTTTTTGCTTTACTTTCCTCCTCCCAGCCCCCTCCCCCTTAACTGTGAACATTCCAATACAAATTTGATTTTGAGTCTTGGGAATGATATCTTTTATGAGGTTAATGTGAATTTTTGTAAATGTAGATGTAGGTACTATTGTTTAGCATTGCTTACTGTTACTTGGCTTAGAAAACACCAAAACTGTAATAAGTCAGTCAAAGCTGAAAGTACACTCTAGAAAAAATGGTGTAATCTTCAAATAATGAATACTGCTTGGACTTACACCTGCTTACATAATACTTTGAATCCTTTTTTTTTTTTTTTTTTTTTTGACATCTTTGAGTACATCACATGATAATCAGGGAGAGTCTCCAAGAGTTAACTAGCATTGGAGAAACCTGGAAAACAAGAATAAAATTATGTAATTTTTCCAACATCTTCGAGGCTATTCCAGTCCTTGATCTTCAAGAAACAGGGGGGAAAAAAGTATTTTTCCTTCTTTTTTTTCTCATTAGTTAGGAAAAAAAGTGAAATTCTAAAAGTTGTATTATGAGGGAGTAACTGTTCAGTAATTTTTAGTAGAAAAAAGAATCTATCATCAACAGTTTTCTCTAATATGCCTCTGGAAATTACACAAGCTTATAACCTGGTGGTATGAAGGCTTATGTATTAAATGTGTTTACACAGTTTATATGGCATAAAATCAGTACAAAAATATTTTAAGGAAGAGACAAGTGGGAAGATGATTCATGTGGTGAAGAGAATGATGGTTCATTATGCCTGATCAGCTCTCCAAAGTTTGGATTGTTAAACAGCTTTCCATGGTCTTCTCCCTCATTCCTGAATCTTTCAACCTAATCTGCTCAATCGTTCTCCCTCCAGAACATGCTATATACTTTTGCTTAGCCTTGGTATTTCTCTAAATCCTTTGCAGCTTTACTGTATCTTTCTTGAGACAGAGGAAGGGAGATTTACTGCATATGGGGTTCCATGGAGCCAATCCATTTATACAACTGCATAATGATCTTATTTTATTTGCTATTTCTTCCCCAGTAGTTTCTAGGATTCAGTTTTGGGATTTAGGCTCTGAGCACATTACTATATGTATAAACTTAAAACTGATGGAGTGGAGAGAGGGATACTTTATATTTAACTATATTCAATTTTCACACTGACATTTTATTACTTAATCACTGAGTAGTGTAAGGAGATACTGCAGTTCTTCATATTCAGATTCTGTCTCTACTCTCCCAAATAAGTCAAAATTGCAGCCAAGTTCTGCCACTGCTATTCACAGCATTTTTCACATTATGAATATGTGCATTTAACAATACATGTCTTGTGGAAGTTCATGGGTGACCTTCACTGTGGGACCATTCATTCTTATTCAGTATGTCCTCCTTTGCTATTTGGTAATGAAGACCATATCAAAAGTCACCTTATACTTCAAAAAGTGGACTTTTAACTGGTTTCCCTTTCGTTACAGTTCTTTCAAGGAACTGAAGAAGACTTATGAGACAGCTTCTAAAATCACGACAACTCTCACCTAGTATGCTGTTCATTTATGAGCACTCCAACTCTGGTTTTTTATTATATATCCTATTAATTTGCCTGATAGAAATATCAGTCTTATCAGTTTCAGTTACTCAGACTTGTAGAATCCTAGAAAAACAATTGTGTGATTTTACATAGTAGTATATTAGGTATTTCATATTCATTTATAATTACAGGTAAAATATTGCCTAGTCTTGACAGGTGTCCTGTTTCTACATTTGTCTATCTGCTCTGTAGCTGCATCTAGTGATTCCTCATTTAGAAAGGATCAACTAATAATCCTTCATGAAGACTGGTGAATCTCATTGAAGTTCTTGAACCATAAACATATAAACAGGTCATTTGCATTTTTCTTCCATAGTAGTATATTTTATATCGGGATTGACTGTTGGCTTCAAACAAACTCTCTGGAAGGCTTCTTGATTTAACATATTTCAATAAACAAATATTAGGCACTATGCTTCATTTTATTTGTTCTCTAAACTGGTTTTGGCCTGACTTTTTATGTGTTTACATTTAATTTTTCTGAGTTCAGAATTAGTTTTTGGTTCATTTGTTTGTTTAATGTAGATATTCAGTGAAAGATTCCTTCCCAACATTTTTTCTACTTTACCTTGCTCTTTAGCTAAGCCAGATTCCTTTGACTTTCTTTGGTTATATTTCCTACATTGTTTAATACAGATATTTAAATACTCTGCACTTACAATCATTATTTTTTTCTAATGCTTTCTATGTCTACTTTAGCAGATTTACCTATTTTTACATAGACCATCTCTTCAAATTAGGCAAAATAGTAACAAAACAGAGTTAAAATCTAAATGTGGTCTGAAGAAGCCTATTAAATTGTATTAAAGAACCTGGAATAAAACAATTTAATTCTTATATTTTCTTTTTTTTGAAAAATTTCACAAATTAATTTATAAATATGCAAATCAATTATGTGGCTGTAGAATAAAGGTATTTCTATTAACAAACATTCATGGTGTTCACATATACTCTGTTCTCCATGTTTTATACATATAAAATGCCAGATAAACAGGAGGAGAAAAATATAAGACTCAAATACTCAGTTTTCAAGTTGAAATCTGGAAAAAAAGTCAGTAGTTTCTCTGCTACAAACTAACATGATTTTCACATTACTGGGCAATGTGCCTTCCATCTTTGAATCCCAATCAATACAAATCAAAGACAATATGTTGGTAAGTAACAATTCAATTAAGCTGACAAACCATCTATCATCGGTACTCAGTGATTAAAATGTCCTTGTTATCAGTGTTATTATCCATTAATTAAAGGCAAGATCTGTTTCAACAGAGGAAAATCAGCAAAATAAGTTGCAGCAAATTTGATAAATCAACTCCTAATTAAAAAATGCTGAGAGAATTCTTTTTATTTTGTTTTCTTTTGTTTTAAAAAAGGGAATGCAGAATCAGATACTATGAAAATGCCTGAAGATGAAAAACATAGAAAGCTAGTAAAAGCATATTTACCGTTCAGTTTTTAAAGTTGTATTTTTGATTTTCTGTGGCTTGTCAGCATGAGATATTACTAGTCTTTTCGTAGCAATTTGTGGAAAGCTTTAAACATGTGCACTTTGCCTGAAATAAATCAAATTGCTTTCTTCACTCGTTCAAATAATTATGGATGTGGAAGAGTAGGCTATCTGGCAATAATACCATAAAGATGAACAGTAGTATCCAAAATCTAGAAGAATTTTAAAGACGCTGAAATTATGATAAATAGCGTGTTGAGATTTGCTCTCCACTGCAATATACAGAAGAAACCAAGGAAGATGCACATCCATGAGGCATAACATCTACAAAAGTGAACAAGGTGTAAGAAAGATTAATTTTCTCCTTTCTTTTTCACCTACTATGTCACACCAGTCTTTTTACATCTCATACAAAGGAAAATGCTTGGATGTGTAACATAAGCTCCTTTTATATCCGCATGCAATAACAATAAAAATATTAAAAAAAAACGCCTTCAAGTTTAGAGGAGGGCAGTGATACCATATAAGTTTGGTGTCTAAGATTTTTAGGATCTTCACAGAAGTGAAAGAAAGGGTAAATTATTCAGTCTAAATTAGCATTCATTTCTTATTTGCGTTTGAAATGTTCTCTTTTTCTCAACACCAGTGAGGCAAGAGAAGCCATCTTAATCAATGTATTTGAGTCAAATAGTTGAAGTTTTGAATATAACAAAAAATGTCTCTATTTCCTTACATTTTTGAAGACCCTTGTCTTCCCAAATTTATTGTTTATCACTCTTTAGACTTTATTTTGTATGAAGTCAAGACTTTTATCTCCATCTAGATACACAGAAATAAAACAAAGCATAGCTTTTGATAAATCAACAGTCAAAATGTGATTTTTAATGCAATGGCTAGTTCATATTTAATTGAAATTAATAAGAGATTAGATGTAAGGGAGATCATCTATAATATTGGGGTTGAGTGAACTGTATTACTATGAAGATTTTTGCTTTTTTTAAATAACAACAGCTCTACCTAAAGAGTAATTCAAGCATACATTTTCTAAAACCATTAACTTCTTATGGTGAACTATTATGTAAGGGAAAACAGAGCCTTGAATTCCATTATGGATCAGTTTCCACATTCGTGGAACTTGTGTACAATTGTACTAAAATATATAAAGAAAACTATGGTATATACACGCTAGCTGAATATATTTCCTGCTTAAATAAGTACATTATTTTAATTTTGCATTTATTTTATGCCTTAATATCCAGGAATTTGATGAGAAAAGCTTACATTTATTAGCATTTGCAAATAGATCAGGTTTTCCTTCCTGTTTGCATGTCAGTTACCTTACCTTAATCTAAAAGCAACTGTGTTGTACCTCAAATGCTAATAATACAGCAATTCTGAAAAAAAACCTCTTCTTTGGAAAATATGTCTTTATCTATAAATTAATGAAGAAATGATGGACTTTTCAGTATGATCTGTAATGAGCAGCTAAAACAAATTTGCCTGTCTTGGAGTTCCAGTGTTGGATTTTCTTCTTCCTTTCTCCATTCCCTTTTCTCTCCCTTTCCAACTATTTGCGATGTCAGATACTTTTATTTCTTAAACTGAAAATGACACAAAAAAGGAAGGTTCAACAAAAAGAATTGACTTTGGCTTTGGTGGAAAGCAGACATATTCTCACAGCTTCATATAGGGAACTACTTCTACTGCAGTAGAAGACCCTATTTCTTATTCTCACTGTCCTGCTTCCCGAGGACACAGGTGTGTCTTATATAGCTGTCATGCATGTCATTTACTGCAGATATCTTACTGTGGGTAGTATTTAATGTTAATCAAAATATCCTCATCTCCATTAGAGTAATTGTTTGTCTCTCCCTCCCTCCTGTGGCTGTTTATTATGCCTACAATCTATCTACATAATTGTTGTGGGTTTTAAATGAACATCTTCTCTCTTGGTGGCAATTATAATTCTTTACCTTGTTTTCATTGCACTTATGATTGGATGAGAATTTTAACCAGAAAAACTTGGTGAAAAAAAAACCCAGGAAAATTATTATTAATAGAAAAAGGTGCAGCAAATTCTGTTTGGCCTTTTATGGTTGATTCTGTCAAAGCAAGCAAGTTGGTCCTAGGTGTGCATCCTTCCTTGGCTCATTTCCTTCCTTTAGGAAATTATTTCCATTAATGTGTATTTTATAAGAGCCAGTTTACACGTCGGGTTTCATAACATTACTAGGATAGAAGTATATTTTTATTCTATTAAGAATATCATTGCTAGGTTATGAAAGAGACATTTTTAATTAAAACACAAATCTCCCCTTTGATATAATCAATGATTCAAATCCAAGAAGCTGAAAAGTCATAAGTATTACAAAGCTATGGAACATAATTTTATGTTCATATATGAAATATTGGATTCATATAAATTTGTCAGATAGATGATCACATTATCAAAAATTTTAAAAAATCATCACCCCCTTAGTTTTAAGTGTTTTCTAGCTGACACATTAACAAAAGCCAAGGCTGAGAGAAAAAAGTGATCAAAACACTCAGCTGTAGAGAATAAAAAATCCCTACAACTACAGTTGTACAGTTCTACTAGAGAGTTTGCCAAGACTTGTAGCAATGGAAGTAAATTAAGACCAAACTCTATAGGAAAATAAGACTACTTTAATAGGACAAAAAATCAAACAGAACTTTAATGCATATGCTAATAATTAACATTTTAATTTCAATCTAACTAGAGAGAGAAAGGAAGAAAGAAGAGCCAGATTACAAATAACTTTCTCATTACCTCCTATATACTTTCAAAGAAGTCCTTGCTTTCAAACTTTGTTTCAGTCAACCCTGACTTCCTGAGTGTCAAGAACTTTAGCCCACTACCTTGGGAATTTCCTTTTCATGACCTTTGAGTCCTGTCTGTTGGTTTTTCAAAATCTGTCTCGCTGTGAGCTGCAGACTTGCTGTTCCTTTATATGATTTATTTATGCTTTTTTATGACAGCCTTGTGTCTCTGAAACTTTCTTCATCAAGATGCGCAGCTACCCTCAAAAGAAGAAGCAGAATCTCTCATTTCAGGGGTATCCATCAGACCTGATAATTCACATTTTTAGAGGAAGTTGACAATACTGTGAACAAAACACTAACTAAGAGAAAAAAAAAAAAAAAAAAACCAGAAACGCAAAAAAAAACCCCTCTGCTTCACACTAGTGAACTAAGATTTTAAATGTTAAACTTCTCCAGTATTTGACAAAGTGGTTACTGATGCTGGGGTCCATCAGTGATGATCATTTTTTAAACATTACCTCCTAAAGTTTTTAAACATAAAGAGGTCAGGTCAGATTAGATATTAGGAAAAAATTCTTTACTGTGACAGTGATGAGGACTGGCACACTTTACCCAGAGAAGCTGTGGATTCCTCCATTCCTGGAACTGTTTAAGGCCAGGCTGTATGGGGCCATGAGCAACCTGGTCTAGTGAAAGATGTCCCTGCCCACGGCAAGAGGGTTGGAACTAGATGATCTTTAAGGGTCCCTTGCAATCCAGACCATTCTATGATATTTAGGTACAAGCCTCAAAATAACAACCTTGCAACACTGTCTGCAGTCCTGAAGATGGTAGATGCCATTATTTACAAAATATTTTCCAACAGAAGTCTACCAGATCTTCATTTCCACAAAGGAAATGTTATATTATAGTAAAGCTCATGTGAAAACTATCACACAGAGTCTCAGATGCTCCCTATCAGGCTCTATTATTACATATATTTTGTGATCCATTGAAATTTACAAATACCTAGATTTTAAATGTGTGAAAGATTTTATAAAACAGTATGAAAATAGTGCTTTGTGTTTATAGAGATTCTCTGCCCTCCTGACCTATGATCTATTCAAACAAGCCAATGAGTTACTAATCCTGGCTTTACAAGAGTGCAAAACTATTTAATATTCTTCTCATGTGGAAGCTGTTGTCTGATCATTAGTCATGTTTAGTTGCACCTGCAATTATTTTTTCATATATTTAATATGCCAATTTTATTGCAGTGACTGCTCTCAGGAGGTTTATAATAGTGATTAAAGCAATGTTAATTGCTGTGTTCATTTCAAGATTGTTTCAATGTCAGCGTGATCAATGGTGATATTGGGAAATATCAAAGTTTTTACAAGTTTAGAAAGTTTTAATAAGAACTTGCAAACAATTTAAAACTTTAATTTCCAGAAGTCAGACCCTATTTTTCATCAGCCCCCCCAAAAATAACCTTTCAATAATATCCAGTGGTTTTTTGCAGTGTAAAGTATGTCCAAAACTTTGCATGTGGTACAGGTTTATAGGTGAGTACATATGTTCAAGGGCATTGTCTATCCTTGCTGTTGCCTTGACATCTTCTCTATTTCTTCAGAAGTCTGTATCTTTTCCACTAGCAGGCTTCTTTACAAAGAGCTGATAACATCTGAGTGTAGTCAGTAGCTGATATAGTAAAATAATTGATCGCATTTGGAACACAGGCATTTAGAGCTGAAAAAAAAAAGATGGGAGAGAGTCTGCTGTGAGAAAGTATTAGCTTTACACTGCATGTTGACTATTTCTCAGAACACTGGGGCCTCAAAGGATTTTTTGTTCTTTACTGAGCAGCCCTTAAATTTCTTGCCAGCAGTGTAAGTCAGCACACTTACTTTTAAAGGAGGAATCACTCAGACAGTCTAGATTATTGCTACAGTATATAATAGATCTCTCAAAAGTGACATTTGAAAATGAAACCAAATATTCATGAACACTCTTGTACCAACTAGGCTGTGCAGAAACATTGTTCTATAATATTTTATAATACTGTACAATATAGACATGTCAGTCCACTGAGGACCTCTCTGTAATTTGTCAGACTCTGAAACTCAGCAGCCTGATGCATGGATTTTTGTAGTGGCAGTTTGAATTTTATTTCAGCTTCTAACAGAAAATATATATTTTTGGGATGATGATCACAAAAACTTAGAAATTTCCTAAAAATCCACTTTCTGTTGCCTTAGTGAAGGGTTTTTTTAGAAGTTGTGACTAGAGTAGGTCAATATTAACATCAGATTAATGTTCTTTCAGATTGGGGAGTTAGAAGGGGAAGTGGAGAGGTTGATATACCCCATTATTTGTAACTCTGATTGGAGAAAAGTGAAAGGCTTGAAATAAATCAATTTGTTAGATCAGTACCACAGACAGCTGTATCACTGTGCAAAATGTAATAAAGGATCTTTTTAACAGTCTGTAGATAAAATGAAATTAATTATCCTAGTCATGTATTTAGGGAACCTGATAAGGAAATTTTAGTGGGCCTGATTTAGTTTCCCTTTGTTTACATTCTTCAAGGAACAGTTTGTCTGTTTAATTGACAAATTTCACTCAATTTATGTCCATATAAGAACATTATTTATTGAATTGCTTATACTTAAATGCCTTTCCCTGAAGAGGACTAAAGTCCCACAGACTCTTCACTCCTATAGCTTTTTCTATCAGGCTAGCAAGTATCTGTGTCAAACAAACAATTTTCTTCTGCTGTTATGATGACTACTGTGTCTATTTACAAAAGCCTTGCATGGCAAAGTTTCGGCAGTGGTGAAGGCTATAGGGCTGGCTTCTGTGAGAAAATGCTGGAAGCTTCCCCAATGTCCAATAAAGCAAACAGCAGCTTGGTCCAAGAGGAACCTGTCGCTGGCCAAGGCTAAGCCCATCCACAAAGCTGGGAGCTCCTCTGAGATAATATAATTAAGAAGGGGGGAAACACTACACAGCAGCCAGGAGAGACAAGTGAGAATATGTGAAGGAAACAGCTCTGCAGACACCAAGGTCAGTGAAAAAGGTGGAGGAGGTGCTAGAGATGCCAGTAGCTGCCATCTACAACCTATAGTGAAGAGCATGGTGAGGCAGACTGTATCAGTGGCACTGAATCTGTGAAGAGCAAAGGAGTGGAGGGAAAGTGTTTTAAGATTTGTTTTTACTTCTCATTACCCTATTCTGATTTTTTGGTGTTAAATTAAGTTTTCTGAGCTGAGTCTGTTTTGCCCATGAGGACAACCACTAAGCGATCTCACCATGTCCTTATCTTGATCCTTGAGCCTTTCATTACAGTTTCTCTCTCCTGACCATTTGAGGAAGGGGAGCAATACAGTGGCTTGGTGGGTATCTGGCATTCAGCCACAGACATCCCACCACAACTAAAAATATTATTTTTCCTTTTAAATATTATAGTGGTTTAGAAAATGAAATTTTATTGTTAGGTTACTTGGTGTAGGTGAATTGTCCAGGCAGCTGGGATAGTAAAATCCACTAAGAATCAGTAGTGTTTGGGGTTTTTTTTCCCTCCTAAATTTTTGTATGCATAAAGTCAGATTGTGTGATCTGGTTGCATGAAAAGGCAATGGAATGTAGTCTTTCAGCATGATGATTCCTCTTAGATTTCATATCAACCAACTGTGCTGGTTGTCTTGGAGATAAAAACTAGAAGTAGAATGGGATGAATTGGAAGAAAGAGAGCAGAGCATGAATATGGACATGGTGGTTCAGTGGTGTTTGTTTTCTGAATATGCAGACATTCTTCATATACTTACACACACAATATATTAAAATTATTTTTTAGTAGTAAGGTTAAAAGCATATGGCTAACTTTGGCCAAAACATGGTGTGAAATATAGGGAAAAGCAAGGTACAGGCCATAAAAATGTCTCCATCCTTCAATGTCTTTGTAAGGGTCTTGATAGCAATCACTAAGTTCCCCAACGAAAGAATATGTTTATCTTTCTTTGTTTCCAAAGGTAATTTTTAAAATTTTAATGGACTTTTGTCATTTTTATGGTTTTTGTTTGTTTGTTTGTTTGTTTTGTGTGTGTGTGTTTTGTCTGTTTGTTTTTAATAAATACCACTTTCTTTTGGGTAACATAAATAAATTTAGTACAACATGGATGCATCCAGATAGAGTCATGTCTCACAACTCAAGTGTTACAGATCATTCTGAAACTGAAACTACCTTTACCTGTAATCTACTAAGGAGTTCTTATTGTAAACTAATATAAAAATTGTAAAGGAGAGAAGAAAATGTCAACTTATTTTGTACTGAATGTACGCATGTGTCCCTTCCCGCACAGACTTGCTGAAAATGTTTTGAATTTAGATTGTAAAATACAATGCTTCTGCTGGAGATGTGTTTCTGCTCCCCAGTTATCTCTTGTCTAAACTTCAGAATAGACCTTGACAGCTGACACAGAAGTATTTCTAGCTCTAAAATACTGATGATTTAATATACACAAATATATGATGTAATTTGAAACTTTCACTTTGTCAAAACTTAACTGATTGACAACTTTCTGAATCCATTCAGACATATTTCATCCAGGCAAACTCACTAACTGAAGCCAGAAATTAATTCCCCCTGAGAAATGCTAAAAATGGGTATTTATAATACAGCTTTATTGAAATCCCATGCTGGTGTCAGGCAATTATTATAAAAAAAACAAGGATAGGAGGTTTCCTTGGTAGTTTGGGTTTGTCTGAAACACAATTTTTTTTTCTAGTTCTGGAAAAGTCAATCATCGGCTGTATGGTTTTATATGAAGTCATAATGTCAGAGTGCGCTATTAGTTTGAGTAGAAATTCACTTAGCATAAGTATAATAAATGTCTTCTGGAAGCTACAACACAATAATATGATGTACTCAATTTCCTCTTAACCTAAGCTTTGGAATCTATATTTAGGATTGCACCAAAACACAATATGAAGAGGAAGAGTACAAAAAGTCCAATTTTCTACAAAGGCTTTTGTTGTTCTAAAATGAAGCATCTTGACCCCTTTCTCCAGTTTGCTGTTCCTTCTATCATATTATTCTGATTTCTTCTCTTCAAAACAAAAGTTATCATAAATATTACAAATTTAAAACTGTAACATCTGAGCAATTAATCAATCTAATTCAGAAAGAAAGCAGTTACAGAGGTTAACTATTTTTAGTTACATGATTCTTACTTATTTTCTCACCATTAAAAGACTTGCGGACATGAGGGGCAAGTGAGTAAGGCTACCCTTATTTAGGTAAGAACTTACTGGTTCCCCCCTCTCTCCTGAAGAATGATTAATTTACATTTGAATTCACAGGTGCTTTTAGCAAGGAAATGTATATAATTTGCAAACTCTCTGAGGACTTTGATGCAATGACAGACAGCTGTCACTGTCAAACCTAGCTTTTAAGGAGAGAGTCAACTTACAATTGCCTTCAGGCTTTGTTTCATTTAGTATGAAATTTGTGACAATGGAGGTTGAAAGAAAGGGTTAGATTTGCTTTTGATGAGTTACTTTAAATTTCTGTATTTCATATTGTAATAGAAGTTTTTATTTGAACTACTCAGGAAGCAGGAATTCTAAGCTTTTGATCAACTTCTGTATAAATATTTGACCTTAAATAAGTGCATAAAGGTAGAGGTCGTGTTACACATAGAAGATTCCTTGGTCTTGTTAGCTTGCTTAGGGCATGAATGAATGAATTCCAGTTCTGGAACTTTGAAGTGAGTATGGATAGAAGTCCTGGGAAAAGATTATATAATGTAGATGGATGTAATTTGCCCTTGGACTTGCATCACTGCTTAACTGAAAGTTGGTTCAAAATACCTTCCACGCTTCAGTAGTTTGTTAGGAGAATTATAGAAGACATGAAAATTCTATCCATACTAGTTAATTTGGGTAACTTGATTAAGTTTTGAAGAGAGAGAAACTTGAAGAAATACTTTAGAAAACTTCAGGTTGGCTAGAGCCCTGCAGATGAAATCTCATAAGTGATAAATATGTATTTTGCAGGACATATGGTTCTGTAAAATATGCATAAGGTGTAAATGTATTATTTGATAAAATAGAACAGCTTACAACATAGTATAGTTTTCAGAGTTAAATATTGTGTAATTTCTCAATGGTGCTAATTATTTGAAAAGATACTTAATTTAAGTGAATATCAGTCTGGTAAGTGGCAAAGAACATGGAAGACAACCGGAAGAGAAAATAAAAACATGCTCAAACTCACCCCTCACACACATACCTGATCTTTGACTACAATTGTGGCTGTATTGTTCAGGAGTTTTAGCTCACTTAGAATGTTTTTTTTTCTCATAATGGTGACATTCAACATAGTGTATCTTCAGCTATTCTTGATAAGAACTCCTGGTCTCTGCTTGAATAATGATTAGTTGTTACAAAGGAAAAGCTATAACTTGGGATTTTTCAATACTTGCACAGTGAGGTACTTTGATGTCCCTCATTTCAAGTAAAACACCTCGGTAAAATCTGCATGATGCCAAATATGTTTCTTTCTTTTATTTTTCCTTAGCAGTAGCAATGAGTGTTAATTGTTCCTAATTTGATTTTTGATGGGTACTTACCTAATTAGCACTTAAAGAGTTTTTACAAACATAAAGAGACGTCCTTATGCAGAAGAAGAGGATGACTCATTACCATTTTTACATATCAGCACAAAAGCATTGTAATAACAAAAAAATACATTTTCATATTCTTGTCTGACCTACCAAGCATAGTGATTTTTCCCTATTTGAAAGCTTCATTCTTGAAATCTGACACATTGCTAATTTAAGATATGTGGTTCTATTGTTCTGCCTAGTAATTAATCTTTATAATTATAGCATCTTTCAACAATAATCATGATGATAAGCTGGGTAATAGCAGTTAAAAGGAAAGAAGTGCCTTAATATGCACTGCAGATTGAAATACCCTCACTTGATGGAAGTCAGTGAAAGAGAAATATCAATTTACGATAATGACTTATACTTACAAGGACTAAAGTGTAACTTGACCACAATTTTTTTTCTTGTTCTCTCCAGCTTTTTCAGTGAAAACATTAATGCTTTGTTATGACAAATCAGCTGCAGAAACTCTTTTGAATTGAATCCTTGGCACATACTGCATGACAGTATCACTTTTCTTTCTGGAGAGAAGCTAGATAATTGGTTTGATATGTCAGTAGAAAGACAGTTAGTACTAATGGTCATTTCCAGATCCATTTAGAATAGCAAATCCTTTTTATATCAACTACTGTGTAATCCTGTAAGATATCAAACTTCCTTAAGTGAATAATTTATTAGTTTTTTTCTTTTTCTGAGGACAAGTCTATTAACGTAGGTGTTCCTGTATATTTTTGGCAGATGGAACTGTCTCTGTCTATGTTTAATAATTTTCATATTTTTAACCCTGTATTATATTTTACCAGATTAAAGTTTATTTGGTACCTTAGAAAAATAATTAATGAGGATTTTGGCTACTTAAGTCTTGCTACACATCACAGCTGAAGTGAATACCTGGAAAATTGTGTAGCTTTATCTATATTAATATAGTTAAGAAAGTGTGAAAACTTTGCACTGTTAAACAAAGATTAGGCATTGTGAAGGTTTATGTTGCTGTAGATTTTCTTGTTTGAGTAGGAAAATTAAGTATATTTAGATAGACATTACTGACGGTGATATAATTCATATAACTAATAAAATAATATACATAATATATAATAATTCATACATTTATAAATGCTATTGAATTCATAAGGGATTGTAAATTAGTATGTGTATATGTATCTATATAAATATATGTATGTTATTTTGATCTTTTCTTTGCTTTCTCCCGTTAGCCCTTAACTAATAATTATCGCTGTTGAAAATTTCTTTACAGACTGCGTTTGACCATCAGAATTGTAAATACTTCTTAAGTTGGAAACACAATTTAGGATGAATAAATTGATTTTCTGCTGTTCTTTGCGTTGTGTTATCCTCTATGTAAGGCTGCTAGAAAATGCCAGCATTCTTTCTTCTAACTGATTTCAAAAGTAGCCAAAGTTTTTGGCATGAATTGTAACACTCAATGTTTCTCATCTGTGCTTAAATGATATTTTAGTGGTGTCAAGCACTAATACTGTGCCTAAGGAAGTGAGGAGGGTAGGAGATACAGCAAGATAGCCATTCCATTATTCCTGGATGTTCAGGGAAAAGAATTTAGCCCTTTTGCCCAGTGTATAAAAACAAAAGCTCCACAGCAGTTACCATTTTGAAGAAATTACCAAGCTTTGCAAAGATAAGTTACTATGTAGCCTTCAGGCTTAATATTGTACAAAAAGTAAGTAGTTGCACAAATTTAAGGCCTAAAAGTCCTTTCACTTGTGGTCATTGCCATAATCACAAATTTCAAGTATGGAACCCCTACTGAATGAAATGACCATTTTTTTTGTGGACTAAAGAAATGAGAAACACCAGATTTCAAAACAATATTAGCAAAAAATTAGTTTTATCAAATAGGAAACAGAATTGAAAAATCCTTTTGAATTTAAACTCTAGTGTTTTATCTTGGTTTCTGTCCATTGAGCAAGGTTAGTATCAGAGATAGGAAGGGGGTTTTGGGGTATTTGGGGTTTTTTTTGGGGAGTTTTGGTTTGGTTTGGTTTTTATTAATGGCTTATTTTCTTTAAAAGATGCTTTCATATGTCTGATTCTGTGCACAGATTGACAACAAAATATGGAGGTAGGAAAGTTTAAACATATGCCCTTCCTTCCAGATTCAAAAGATGTTTCATTCTAATTGAACTACATTTTTATAAATATTCACCAGAAACTCTAAAAATCTAATGATAGCCTAAGCTACTTAGGCATTTTATTTCTCAGTGACTTGGAGCAAACAAGTGGTCCAGTTGATGACTTACTTTGTCACAATAATTTATTGTTTGTACTTACAGAAGCTACCAACATTCTTTGCATTAAAAAGTTACATCATGCTGTGAAAAAACAAGTAACTTTTTAAGTTAAGATTCCATTTTTAGAAAATTCCACATTTGATATTTTCATAAGGGCAATTATTTAACTAGAAACATTTCTTTTATGTGGAAAAATGAAAAGAGAACTAAGTCGAGAAAATAAATATATACTTCAGTTATCCTTAAGCCTCTGAATCTCATTGGGTTTTCTATTTTATGTTGTGCCATTTTAGTTTTGTTCCTTAGGTTACACTTAGGTATATTATCTTTCATATGATGGGGAGAGATACAACCAATACGGGAAGGAGCTTCATCTATGTCATATTTTTGATACATCAGTCACTGAAAACTACAATGTAATTCTTTTAGATCTTTTTCTTGGCCAAGGAACATGGATTTTAATCCCAGTGAAGTGTGCCTTTTATTTCATTACTTCATCCTATACTGGAATCTGATTTGGAAAATGGTTGCTTTACAAAAGGCATATGAGACAAATGTCAACAATTTTGCTATCATAACAGTTAACATGTGTTCCTAATTAATTCTTAAGCAGATAATCATCTACAAGTATGTTTTGAAACCAGATGGTCTAAGATTTCCAGGATATCTGGCAGTAAATAATGCTTCATTATAAATCCTGTATTGAATCCAGGTCTGCTCATAGGCATGCAGTGTATACTCTAATTGAAGGTGAACTAAATAACTTTGAAATATGAAAAATGGAGAAAAGCAGATTTCATTTTTCAAAGCTTTTATTCTGAAGTAGGTTGCTTTTCACTCTCTTTTTCTGCTAAAGTATGACATGATTGTATGGCTCTCCTTGCATGCCAAAACACTTTTATGTCTGTTTTTCAAGATTGCTAAATATATCCTCAGTAACATGATTTTTCTAGATATTCTGCAAATGTATTGAAAAATAATATTTCTGCCTGTAAAAATTATGAATTCGTACACAGCTGGCAAATCAAAACACAAAACAGCTGGCAACAAGACAATTATATCAATTTACTATAGATGAATGTAAACATCTACTTGTTACTAGCTCGGAAGAGAATGGAATGGGCAAGGATTACATTTTTTTATAGATTTCCCCTTCTCTCTTTTTAACCATGAAAATACATCTGCATAAGGAGAAAATATACCTTCAGATTTTATAAGAAAGAATTTGTGACAAAAAATGAGCAGTAAATAACAAAAACTTGTAAAAAATAGTTTCACAAGGTATGTTTGCTCAGTGAGAAAAGTACAGAAAATTCAGAAAACAATACATTATTTTAAAATTAAAATATTTTTGCTTTCAATTGAAATAAAATATTTCAACATTTCCAAATTGAAATGGTTAAAATACCATTGTCTAAGTGAGGAGTAGTGTTATGCCTAAGGTGACTTTTTTTTTTAAATCCCCACAATCAATTCTCTGCCTTAAAAAAAAAGTGTCGGTTTTCCAAGACAAAAGATATGACTGAGTTTAAAATAATCTCTTTCATTCCCTCCACCTCCACCCCTGCCTTTGTCTAACAAACTTATTTTCTTCCTGGAAACTCAAAAGACTTTATTTTAATTGCATTGTGTGTTTTCCACCCCAAGGGAAATTGAGAAGATCATCAACAGGATGTTTTAATTCTAATTTTCAGTCTAGATAAGCATTTAATTATCAATCATTCTTCTAGTACAACGATGGAGAAAAAGGACACATGTTGGCAGGCAAAAACAAACCCAAATTTCAGTCAACAGGAATCTTTTCCTTGTCCAGACTGCAATTTGGCTTCTAGTAGCGTATTTTGTAAGAAAATTGCTTTAACTGGACTTTTTGGAGGAGTATTCTGGGATTCTCATGTAAATTTTGAAGCATCCTGGATGTAATGGAACATAATATTTTGTGATATTTGTACTACAATTGCAAACAGTAAACACTTTTTCACAGCAACTTTGAACATGAGATTTAAAAAAAAAAAAAAGATCAGGCCTTATGGCATTTAATTTAGTGTCTTTGTTTTCAAGAAATAAAGTCTTTGACAGTGAACAGAGCAAGATATTTTAGAAGATAAGGGTAAAATCCCAAGCATGCTGGTGTGGGACAACTCACTGATGTATTATAACAAAGTGGACATCTCCTAGGATTTTTTTGTGTCTAACTACTAGCTGGTACATGACTTTAAACTGAAACCCACAAATTTTAATATCTTAAGTAAACAGCAACTGCTGACAAAAGATTGTACTAATTTCTGTCAATGAGTTCTCAACAGAAACGGATTGCTCTTTAGAGAACACATTTCAGTGAGAAGTGACCATTGTTTTCTCTTCAAAATCCAATTATTTTTCTTTTTTCAATGTGCAATTCAACTGACCAAAAATTAACCTTGTGCATAGTATCCTGATATCCTATTTCATCCTTTGAGATGAAAAGCAGGTTCGGTGTCAGCATTTCTGTATCAAAAATGCCCACTAAAAGAATGCAATACAGTGTAAGTGCTACTTCTTATTTACACTTACTGACTTAGTCATGGGGTATGATATAATCTGCACCAGGAGTGTGTGCATTAAGGAATATTCATGTAACCAGGAAATATGTGTATTTTCTATGATTTTGATCACTTTTGTGCTGAATTCAGTGATCACATTTGTGATGTTGAAACCACAATTGTTGGCTGTTTTAATATACTCAATAGATCTTGAAAACAATTAAATTCTATTCTGATTAAGATGCAAAGTGAAAGACCTTTTTTTCCAGAGTAATCCAAAACAAGTCTGAGCTTTTGCACTCTGCTTAACCAAAAAAGGAGGTGGAGCTATAGCTGATTTAGCATTCAAAACAGTTTCCTAGGTCATATTTTCTCTAACTCAAAAATCTTATGTAATGGATTATCTATAAATTCAGGATATATTCAGGATATAAATTCAGGTATATTCTGATGGCTACTGTAAGTATATTCTAATACAGGTGAGACTTCTAAGTCTCATGTAGAAGACTTTTCAACTCCTTGGAATTCTTGAATTCCTCAACCAGTAAAGAGGCTTTCTTCACAAAAAAAACCCCCAAAACAAAAACAAAACCAAAAACAAACAAAACCCAAACCCAAACAAACAAATCTCACAAAACAAACAAATAAAACAGGATGTTTAGAAACACGCTGCTGAGTATAAGGTTAAAAATACACAAATATACTGTTATATTTTTACTAGTAGGTAATGGTTAGGTAACTCAAACCAAATATGTAGTCTGTGCAGATTTATTGTAGTTCCAAAACCTGCTGTAAAACAATTGTAAAATCATCACAGAATCACAGAAGTGCTTGGAAATTACCTTCAAGATGATCTAGTTCCAACCTCCCTGCCAATATGTCAGACTGTTCAAGGCCCCATCCAGCATGATCTTGAACGTTTTTTGGGGCATCCACAGCTTCTCTGTGAGTTAAAGAGCACCAGTCCCAAGACAGAGCCTAGAGGGATAGCAGTTGTCGCCAGCTTTCACCTGGACATAGAGCCATGGACTACAACTCAATCCTTCTGTATGGTTTACAGTGATCACATTGAAAATTCTATGCATGATACTTAAATTATATTAATCATAGTAGCTACAAGGCTTCCTAATAAGTGGTAACCCTCCTTTTGAGACTACCCTTGTGTACCACTGAAAGGTAGTGCTGCATAGCAACACTGAACATTATTAACTATGCTATATTTTTTTAAGTTGTCCTAAACTTAAGAAGAATATGCTACTGTAGTGTGGCAAGTTAAACTTACGTTGGTTTGTAGTAGCTATATAACTAAAAAATGTAGAAGTATTAAACAGTTTTTAGCTCATGGGTAAGGTGTTTCTTCATGTGGTGTATTAGAAGCAAAGGTATTTATTGGTGCTTGTTTTGGAAAGCAAAGGAATGAAAACAAGTTAAGTGAATTTACCATAAAAATAAAATATAAATGGAGCTACTGTTGAACAAATACATTCTATTACTCTTACTTCTACAGTTCAGTTAACTTCAATCAGTTTATTATTTAAATAAAATTACCTGTTTGCAGGTGGTAGATCACATAATTTGAACACTGAGCATTATTAATACACTATTAGTCACAGAAGAATAAAAATAGAAACTTAAGTATTGAAGAATTTATAAGGTAAAAGACAAGTGATATTTCAGTTGTCAAGGACATTACATTATGCTCAGAGAAGACAAATGTGTGCACTAGAAACTTGGCACCTCTAACAAGGTGAGCAACATGCCTAATGCTTAGTGACATGGCAGGAGCGTAGGTGCCTACAACTTTTTGAGTAGGGGGACTTAAAGTATTTAAAGAAAAGCACCCAGGTTATTTCTAGACTACGAGGGGAATTTTGCACTAGACAACATAAGAAAGAAAATAATCAATATTTATGGAAATCATTTGCTCATGGTTAATGCATTACATTTAATCATACAAATGTTGAAGGTATAATGTAAAAAGAAAATCTATAGGTGGGAGCAGGTCAGTGTGTAACTTGGAATCTGTAATAGCTGAGAGTTTTTTTATTTCCTAAAAGAATGTTTTAACTGCAAAATTGTCTCACATAAGGATAACTGTCCTAAGGGGCCTGAACACTGACTTAACAAAACCATAAAATTCCATTTAAAAAATGATGATATTAAAAGATAAAAACTTGGATGTGAAACTTGTCTGACAGGAATCTTTTCTATCTCTTTCAAGAGCTTATTTTGTGTGATACTGTTCATTTGTTGGTATAATAAAAGTCCTTGTTATAGTCAGTTACAATAATTTTTTTTTTACTATCTCAAAATACCACTTTAGAGATAATTTCTGTGCCTGAGTTTTAAAACAAAGCATTCATCTTGGGTGGGGAGGAGGAGGGAGAAGAGGTAGGGATGGTGGTTTCCTGATTGATAATCAAAAAATTTACTTCTGAGTCTTTATCTTCTTCAGATGTGAGGGAGACTCTCATTTCTGAGACTATGGCAGTTCCAGAAGTAGTTAATGACATCATTCACCCAGACTTATGCAAAGCAGTTGACACTGTTGCACACAATGTCCTTTTCTCTAAACTGAAGAAACACAGATTTGATGGATGGATCACTTGGTGGATGAGGAATTGGATGAATGGTCACACTCCAACAGTTGCGGTCAATGGCACAATATCCAAGTACAGAGCAGTGATGAGTGGTGTCGCTCAGGGGTTGGTATTGGAACTGGAAGTTTTTAACATTTTTTTTCAGGATATGAGCAGTGGGAATTGAGTGCACCCTTGGCAAGATTCCCAATGACACCTAGCTGTGTGGTGTGACACTCTGTAGGGAAGGGATTACATCCAGAGGGATCCTGACAGGTTCAAGAGGTGGGCCCATGAGGACCTCATAAAGTTCAACGAGGACAAGTGCAAGGCCCTACATCTGGGTTGGGGCAATCCCAGGCACACCTATGAGCTGCGTTGAAATGTAATTGAGAGCAGCCCTGCAGAGAAGGACTTGGGGGCTGATGGATGACGAAAAACTCAACATGAGCTGGCAATATGCACTTGCAGCCCAGAAACAAACTGTATCCTGGGCTACATCAAAATAAGTGTGGCTAGTAGATCAAGGGAGGTGACTTTCTCCCTCTACTCTCTGTCATGAGGCCCCACCTGATGTGCTGTGTTCAGCTCTGGGGCCCCCAATATAAGAAAGACGTGGATCTGCTGGAGCAAGTGCTGAGAAGGGACGTGAAGATGACCAGAGAGCTAGAGCACCTCTCCTGTGAAAAGCAGCTGAGAGAGTTGGGTGGAGCTGAAGAGAAGGTTCTGGGGAGACCTCGTTGTGGCCTTCCAGTACTTAAAGGGGGCTTATAAGTAAGCCAGAAAGGGACTTTTAAAAAAGTTGTGTAAGGATGAAGGGAAACAGCTTTAAATCAAAAGAAGGTAGGTTTACATTAGATGTTACGAAGAAATTCTTTACAGTGAGTGTGGTGAGGTTGCCCAGAGAAGCTGTGGATGCCCCATCTCTGGAAGTGTTCAAGAACAGTTGGATAGGGGTTTTGAGTAACCTGGTCCAGTGGTCCTAGATTATCCTCATCATCCTTTTGTCAGGGACTGGAACTAGATCATCTTTAAGGTCCCTCCCAACTCAAACCATGAACTTCAGCAGCACAGTGATATAAAAGCAAATTAGAGCAGTGCTTAGGGAGTTCAGGCATCTATTTTAGGCACCCGTCTCCAGGACCAGTCACCATCTGAGTGGACAGTTACTTAGCTCTAAACTTTGCCAAGTCTATGTGTAGCAGCAGTTAAAAAAAAAAATTACATGTGAAGAAGACTACATTTTTTATTCAGAAGAAATAAAGAAGCAAGAAACACTGTAACAGGCCTTATGTTTCCAAAACTGAAATTTTCTAAAATATCTACAATTGTCTAAAAATATTCAGTGTATTAGTGTGAAGGCACTGAGAATCATTGCTTCTCAAGACAAGAGCTAAGATCTTTAAACTCCCTTTTTGTTCCATGTGTAATACAAAGAAAATAGAGGATGCTGGTTTCAGAAATAGTCTTTGTGGTGATTCAGTGTCTCAGATTTTGACAATAAAAAATTCTTAGCTATTCATAAATAGGGCAAACCAGTTATTTTATCTGGCTGATTTCTGATGCTAACCAATGCCAGAAATTTCAGAGAAAAGTGTAAACTGTAATAGGAACAATACTTGCAGTAGTTGAATTAAAAAAATTGTACAATTTAACCTTAAACAAAAAGGGGAGCATTTATTTCTCAGTAACTAGATGATACAAGACCCTGAAATTTATTTATGTGATTTGCCATTCAAGTAAAATTTTAAAAGCAGTATCAATTAACTTATGAATATAGAATATAAACTGTTATATAAAACTTCCAATCACAGTGATATGCCATGTTAATTTCAAGAAGAGAAGTTAATAAATGAGTAATTTCCTGATTTAAGCCTAAAAATAAATTATTTCCTAATTCCTGATCTAGCATTCTTTCCATTCACCTTAGTCTGTGAAAAATCACTCGGATGTATGGTCCCTACTTCAGTATTACTTGCAAAAGGTAATATTACTTTTAGATTAAAGACTTATGGTGTTGTTTTTTATCCATTTTGAACATCTGCAATAGAAATTTCAAAACACCTCAAAATAAAATATAATGAAGAATATTTGTCCTAACTACATATTCAAAGCATGGATAATAAAATAGGGATGATAGCTATCTGTCCATTGTCAGAGTAGAATTACCCTTTTTCACGTTCTCCAGAATCTTTTTGCCACCTTACTTTTTGCCAGTTTATATTCTGGTGCCTCAATATATTCTCCAAATTAAGTATCTCTACTTTTATTATTTTATTACTCAGGATTCCTGTATCATATCTTATATTGATGACTGTAGATAATTTTTTATTCTATGATCTTTACAAGCTGCTACAGCTTTTTGCACTGTCGATGCTCAAGAAGTACCTTGGCATTAAATGCAGTACGTTTCTGGACCACTGACACTGCAGTGCATTTGTGCCGCTTCAATTCTGACAAAGATTTACAAGTACTTGACCTTTTCAGTTGAGAAAAATGCTTCTATTTCTTAATGCTTCTGCACATATGCTAATTTCAAATTCTGTTTCTTAACAGAATATAAAATTATGCATGACAGAAACTAATGGCATTAGGAATATTGAGTTGGTACCAGACAAAATTGATCCTGATTAAATATATAAACAGACTATGATAGATAAAAAAGAAAGTCAGAAATAAACACTGTCTTGTACTTTCTGGATAAAATAAAATAAAACAAAACAAAACAACCAAATAAAAAACATCCCTGAGTAATTATGACTGGGAGTTATGCTGTGAATATATTTCAGAAATATGTCATTTTATTTTTAATGAATGTCCAAATCAGCCTTCATCATTGCAAATGCATTTGACATGTAACTACTTTCCAAATAGCTTGGATAAGCAATTGTTGTTCCATGAAACATTTAAAGACTGTTTAGTGTAATGATTTTCTACTGATTTTTTTGGCACAAGTGTGCAGATATCTCAGAGAGTGTATGCTTACTCTCCTTCTGTATTTCTTTAAATGCAGAATTACAAATGACAAAATTATCTCAGAGGGTTATTTTTGTTCCCAACTGCACACAAGGAATTCACACAATTTCAGAAGGGATCTTTAGTATTTGGGACCTCCAAAGCTGTAGAAAGTGCATGGGAGTTAAAGTACATATCCCTGATTAAACCCAAAATTGAACACAGCCTCTGGATTGTTAGCAGTAGAGGAACAAGCAGAAGGGGTGCTGAGTCAAAATGCTGGAAGTTCTCAAATTGTTTCAGCTGCAGCCACTGTTGTCATCCACAAAGAGGAGCTGGAGACCCATGACAGTGGGGTGCATGAGGTGGTGTCTACTGCAAGGTGCCCAAAGAAAAATAAAGGATCATATTGTGGATATTAAAGTATTTTCTGCAGCTCTTATTCTAACTGCAGTAATGTTAATACCACATTATCAAAGTACAGATTATCTTCCCATCCAGAGGGCACACAGCCTTCCAAGGAATTCAGAACAGACTACACTGGCAATACACCCACTCACTGTGATAACCTGAGTGAAGGAATGTTGACAGGAGCATGTTGGTACAGAAATATTACAACATGGCTATACTTCCAAACTGGAGTACAAAATGAAATGTTTCATATAGTTTCCCTGTATTCCATCAGAGCTAAATCAGTTCCTCATACCCCAGGGGTGGGAGTAATTTCCTCTCTGTCCCTGAACTAGGCTCTGAATTTTTTATAAAAATAATACTATAAAAAATGATTTAATGAAGAGAAGTCTCTTTTCTCAATAGGTGAATAGACTTTTTCCTATTGTCTCTTCTTTTTTTTTTTTTTCCTATTCTTTTTTTCTTTCCCAACTGAAGAGGAAAGAAATCTCTAGCTTTATTTGAGATGTAATAAAATGATAATTAAATGAAGGCATGTAATTTCTTAACTTGGTCCTCTGATTTTTACCCTGCTTTCATACTCCATGTGGGCAGCTGTGTGGTAACCCCCAATAGACAGATTTTGGAAGAGTAGAATAGTGGACTTTTGTTAGTAAGAACACTTTTTTTCCTCCTGGAAATAACCCCTTTTCTTCTAATAAAAAATCATGTTATATTGATGCTCATTTTATGATGATTTTTTCTCAATTAATGACAGTTTCTGAATAATCAGAGACTGTAAGTTTTGGAAAGAACTGTCACATTCTCTTACTTTCCTTTATTGCAGTGTCATTGTTCTTCCAAACCTTTTAGGTTTTTAGCAGCAGAAAACACTGAATATAAGCAAATGCTCCTAAGCAGAACCTTGTGGACTCATAGGTTAATAACAGTATTATATTACTCCTTAGTAGTAATTATATAGGTCAAGAATTAAAACTGTTTGATCAAGATTTAGTCAATAATAAAGTCCACAAAACTTACGGAGTATGAAATAGAAGGCCTTTTTAGTAAAATCTAAAAGTATGCTGAGCATTATTTGCCTTTCAGTACTGCTGTATGTTGAGCTTGTAAAGAACTTGTAAATAACACTGAATAGTTCTATCTAGAAATAGGAGTTAAAACTACAATTATAATAAAATATAAATTATCAAACTCAGAAAAATTGTAGCAACTCTTAGAAACACCTGTCAGAATATTCTTAGTGTCTTTTAATTATCTGGTTCTTGAAAGAAAAGTCATAAAATTTGTTTTATATATTTATATATTTATATATTTCATATATATTTATACCTATATATGAAATATGTGTATATGATGATAGTTTCATCTGGAAAAAGAAAATATTTCTTGAAACCTTGGCATATAATACACATCAGAATCACACCATTTCCTATTGCCTCCAAAATAAGATTATTTTATTTTTGGGACATAACATTCACCACTTGTTTTACATACCTTATCTGTGAGTTACTACCAGATGCTTCATCTTTCCATTCTGTTGCAATAATATGAAAGTTTGTTTCATTACTGCAACTATAATTATCCTGTATTCTCTAAAATAAATTAAAAAAAATAATCTTAATTAAGTTCTTTAGATGTAATTTTATCTCAGGCAGGTGGTTTCTTCAAAAAAAGAAGAGTTGTTTGTTTCTTGAAGAAATGTTTAAGGAAACTTGCAGCATCTATAGAATAGTTACAGAGGGAAAATAAAGAGAAGAAAAAACTGAAGGGATAGGAAGAGAGCAGGAAGAAGGAGAGGAGACTGGAAGGATGAGGGGAATACTGAAGGAGAGGTTAGAATGGAAGGTTAAGAGGAGGAGAGGACAGGAAGGGAAGGGAAGGTTAAAAGGAAGGGAAGGTTAAGAGGAAGAGGAGGAAGGAAAGGAAAGGGAAAGAAAAAAGAAAGGGAAAGAAAAGAGAAAAGGAAGGGAAGGGAAGGGAAGGGAAGGGAAGGGAAGGGAAGGGAAGGGAAGGGAAATCAACTTGTGAAACCTTGCATGTCTTGGTGTTTGATATGCCACAAAACTCATTGATTAAAGATGTCAGATGAAATGTTTTATCTTACTGGCTTAAAAAAAGATTAGGATAACATTTCATAGTCTGACACTTCTCAGAGAAGGCAACATCCATTTGAAGAAGCTGGAACAGAAGATCACTTGCAAAGTAAAACCTGCACAAGGCAGAAGCTATGCAAAAGGGGACCAGACTGGTCTCAGTTCATGGAATCATTTCATATAAACACCAAGGACACAGAGTGGAACCTGGGGAAGAAAGAAGACAACACCTGGATTTTAACTGCCCCCTTTGAAGATGAGTTGAGCCATCTCAGTCACAGTCACAGGCTTAGAACATCAAAGACTGTGGATATCAGAGGGTATTGGAAGGCAACACATCATTTTTTCAAGGCTTAATTATTATGTTGTATTTATATATGATTTTCAATTGTTGATAGAGTACTTGGAGATTATATATAAATGTAAACAAAAGCATGCCTAAAGTTCTACAATTCACTTGGTGTTTCAGTCTCCAAATACTCCCATCACATCCGCTCTGAATTCATGGCACTGTGATATGGTTGTAGTCTGCTGTGTTTCATTACAGAGAAAGCTGTATCCATAGTAGCTAGTATATAGCTATGTTTTGGATTTGTGCTAGGAATAGAGTTGATATCACAGGGCTATTTTCATTATTGCTGACCAGTCCTTACACAGAGTCAAGAATATTTTGGTCTTGTTGTACTGCCCTTGTCAGCAAGAGAGGTGATCACAGAAGTTTTGAGGGGACATAGTTGGGACAGCTGACCCCAACTGACCAAAGGGATGTTCCATACATATGTCATCGTGCTCAGCATGTAAAGTTGGAGGAAGATGAAGGAAGGAGGGACCTTAGAAGCTATGGTGTTTGTCCTCCCAGGTAGACACTATGCATGATGGAGTACTGATTTCCCAGGGGTGGCTGAGCACCTGCCTGCCGATGGGAAGTGGTAAATTAATTTCCTATTTTACTTTGCTTGGGTGTGTGTTTTTTTCCTTTACCTATTAAACTGTCTTTATCTCAACCCACGAGTTTTCTCACTTTTCCTTCTGATTCCCTTCCAATTCTCTCCCCCATCCTTGGAAGGGAGTGAGCAAGCGGCTGTGTGGAACTTAGCTGGGTGCTGGGGTTAAATCAACATGAACAATTGCTGCTTTAGACAGTTATATACTTCAAAAATCATGTACAATACTGATTGGAAACCATCCAGGAAAAGCTGGTCCAAGAATATGGAAAAAGTCACACAGCAAAGTTAACACCGTATTTTTCTCTTTTATCCTTTTCAACTTGTTTTCCATATCTATTAGAGTTTATAAGGAATTCCTCATCAAAAAAAAAAAAAGTTTCCTTGCTTTTATTAAAAACACAAAAAATAGTCTCATTATAATTATAAAGTTGCTATTGATATTACATTATGGGGTGGTTGAAAAAGAAAAGAATAATTGCTGAGATAATACAGTAGATTATCTAGAAGCAATTAAGGTAGAAAAAAAAGTTAATTAAATCTGTCCTGAGACTTCCGACATCGATGAGCATCTGTTGTCTGTTCAACCATTCTGGCTGAGCAAAATTTCTTTGGACTATTAATTGATTTGAGATTGTAAATTTTTGCTGTTCTTCTTTTCTCCCCCACTACTTCTCATTCAAAAGACCCAAGCATAAGATGAGTCATTACAAAAAAATGTAAACAAAAATTAGTTCCTCACCAACAGTAAAAAAATCTATCAGGTTCCTTGACTGAGAGCCAAATGCGTACCTAATAAGGTAATCCAAGCCAGTCTTTCAGTCAGTTGTGAGTATGAGCACACTGTAGTTTCTAACTTTCATCTGAAAAACAAATCTGTTTGTCTCCTTTCCAGCTGTATTGGCACCTAATCATCTCTGACAGTGAGAGCTGCGAAACTCAAACCATCACTGCATGTCTGAGCTGGGAAGGCCCACGCTGTCTCAGCCAATTACAGAAACAGTGGCAGGATGCAAAGACTGTCTGGGGACTCTACCAAATTTAGATCCAATTATCTGATCCTAGCAGTTGCATTAATTAGATTCAAGGAAATACTGTATTGAGGGTCATGGCATACAGGTCTTATTTAACATTCCTTCCCTAGCAAAGCTGAAAAGCCTGAGAAATGTACAGAAGGAAGAAAACAGCTTTAAGAAAGGTAAATTCCAGAAGCAGTGCTACAGAGAGCTGGACATATGTCAAATGTTGACTCACAATAGCCAAAATGCTCAAAACATTGCAAAAGATAAACACAGTCTCTAAATTGTTTTAATATTGAGCTAACACTGGGAGAAAATTTTTATTCTCATATGGCTCTCATCCCAAATGGTCTCAGTACTTGATAACAGTTAATGGCAGTAGGTTATAAAATGGGAGATTTTATATAAATTCATGAGTTGGCAGGAAATTGGGTCCTTTTTGTTTAGGCTTCAAAGAGGGCCCACTTGGTTAAAACCTGTTGTTGCCATGGATGGCATTTCACACACTGGAGAGCAAAGTAGTCAAACTTACTCTGCTTCCCATCCAAGTTTGCACTGGAGACAAATATCACAGCTGGTATTAACTGGCATCTTTACAGGCACTGTTAGGAGAAACTGATACTCTTCTGGCTGCAGAGCCAGCAAAACTACCCTGAGATAAGGTTTCTGATAAACAGGACAAGGATAGCAGTAGGTAACAAAGAAAAAGTTTACTGTTGGTTAAGTGGATCCACCAGACTTAACTGGCATTTGTACTAATATAGTGCAAAGATTATTCAAATGACACGGTTATAATTAAATATTTTTTTTAATTTCATGACACATACAGTGTCTACAACGCAAAAGACTCATCAAAAGATAAAGAGGGTTGAAGGTGTTATTTGGCATTTATTCTGCTCTTCCAACAAAGTAAAGCTAAAACTATTGGTTTCATGATCAGTGAAATGATCTACACCTCTAAAAAAAATGCATGAAAATGGAACATGTTGTAAAATACCTATATCCACTTCGCGAAGGATTTTAATGCCTGTTTTTGCCAATCCAGTGCATTCTAGCAGTGTCAAACACATTTGATTGCTGTGAAAGTAATTACTTAATTGATATTAAAAATTCCACTTGCAAATCCATTTCCTAGTTTCCTCAATGAAAGATGCTTTCTTCTGTGCAAATCTCAGAACAGACAGCTGAGCACACTAGAAGCTATTTCCTTTTAATACATGTTTGTACTGTATTAGTTTCAGATGGCTAAACAGGTAGTACAGTATATTAAGCAGTCATTTGTGCATTTATGCATATGCTAAATTCTGTCCAACATAACATAAAATAATGGGTACATTTTTGAGCCGTTTGACATCTTGTTTCCAGGTTCTTCACTATATCTTTTAAACAGGAACTGCTGATTCAGAAGACATATATGTTTGCTCCTTTTAGGTGATTCTGGAGGAATTACAACATATTCTGGCAGTGGCAAATGATAAAGGAAGTCTCTAGTGCAAATTACAGATAAATTTGACAAGTTCCCCAGTTTCTTCATGGCAGAGTTGTCAAATCTTCTGCTTCATTAATAACTAGATGGATTTTTAAAAAATGTGTTTAGTGTTTTAATTTTGTTATGCAAATTCATTCAATTTTGTATTTAAAACCAATTTTCATTAGGTAAAGGCTACTAGTAATTATGTAGTCTAATTAGTAAAACTCTGTATAAGTTTATATTTTTTTAATAAAAATATGCATAGAAGGAAAAAAACTACAGCTGGTGCAGATGAGCTTCTCTATACATGCTTTTTACTAGTTATTCATGCAGCAATGATTTACAGTTGGGCCCATTGTGCTCAGTGATGTATTGTTATGTCATCAACACATGGTTGTAGGAATGCCAAATGTGTTTTGTCCAAGAAGTACACTGAACAAATTTGTTTTCTAGAAAACTAATACAAAACACATCCATATGCCTGTGGTAAATCTGTATAGTAGGGATATTTCGGCCTGTCTGAAAGTTAGGGAAATTCATACTGCTCTTAAATTCTTAGTTTACTTAATCATGTTGTTAGAAGAGATATGTACATCCCTTCTTTTACAAATGGAAGAACACATTTTTTCTTCAGAAAGCTAATAGACATGATATAATGTAAATCAGAAAAAGGTACACAGTTTGACACTTCCTTGACTTCTAATACAAAGCATAATAAGACGCTGCCCACAAAACTTCCAAACACTTGTTTTCAGAGTTGCTGTTCTGCACTAAAAGTGCAAGAAGAAGCTATGTAAACATACTAGTAATCCTCCTGCTTTAATTGAACATTTAAAAATAAATAGTCAATTTTCTATGCAAAGAATCCCAGGAAGCCATGTGTCAAAAAAAAGTGTGCAATACTGTGTGCAAGTGATAGAGTTGGTTCTAGGTTATGTCCTTTGTATATCTACCCTGAATACTGACCATTTCCAGATTCCTGTCTCACCATTCTGAAATCAAGGACTACAGTACAGAAGCATTGTACTTTGTCTTCTGTGGTTATAGTGTCTTGCTGTGCCAAAGTCTCATGCTTATTGTAAAGGAAATAAATGGCTCACTGGGTTTGGACTAGTGCAAGTGGTTCAGTGATAGAGCCTCTTTATAAATCTGACTAGTCTTTGGCTTCTTTTTTTTTTTTTTTTTTTTTTTTGAATATGACTAGATGGATTGGACCAGTAGGCTTTTGAAGCAGTAATAAAATGCTATACACTTTTTGATGCCTTAAAACCATTTCTGTGCTCTATAAAAAATGCCTTCTTGTTCAGAAAATAATTTCAATAAATAGGGTCTGTTGAGAGGCTCATATTCAGCAGTGCACTGGTGATGTGCTGGCTCAGGCGAGAATGGAAGAATTGTCTTTCTTGAATGTCATCCTGTTTTCTTCCTAGGCTTTTCTTTGATTTTGTATTCTCTCTTCTAGTACTTTTATCATATTTCCAGATTTCATTTTTCTTTCCTCCTTTTAGGGCTGTTCATATTCCAGTTTTCCTACACAAGGATTCCTTTTTTCTCTATGCTTTCTTCTCCAATCTAAAACCTGTGATCCAGTACTTCTTTCTAAGAAGTTAAGATAAATTTGAATGCTTTTCAAATGCAAAAGAGTCACAATTTATAATAATTTAGACACCTTGTAAATTAAATATAACATCTTTCATTATAATTTACCAGGTTGAATAAATTGTGGAGAATCAGAATACTATTATAAAACCCCATTTTCCTGGGAGGAAAGTACCCTGAGAGCAAAGTTTCTGATTTATCATGTTGATAGTTTCTGATGTAAAAATATTGATTTTTAATTTTATGTGCATGCAAGGCTATTTAACTCAGTGAGGTTAAGATGGTGAATTATGGCACTTCTGGGAAATCCCTTAACCGAAGAGTAATAATCTCTGTGTTGTGGTCCTAGCTTTTGATGTAAAGTTTTGTGGTATTTTATCTACCTGAGACTGCCATTCACCTATATATTTTTAGACAACATCACTGCTAAAATAATTGCAAAGATATTTTCTTTAATAAATTCCATTAGTTGTATTTAAGAGCAAGCAACAAAACTGAGAGCGGGCATCTAAAAGCAGCATAATATATTATAAGAGTATGATAATTTGTATCAGGAAGGAGAAAAAATATTTATTCTCCAAAATTGGGAGGAACTTTTGAAATTAGAATCAGTTTTGTGTTTAATTATGAATATAATATATCAATTTTATGAAACTGATTACTGTTTCTGACTTTAATGAGAAATTTAAGCCTTTCATGATTTGATCCTTCACTTAGAAGCAATTTTTTTGTTCAAAAACAATTTTCAAACTCTTTTTAAAAACTATTTAGTGGACTATATTCTGATCTTTTTCCTAATGAATGGATATTTAGTCTGTATAACAACATAACTGAATATTATATTATATTACTTAATCCTCCTGTTAACCTCATTTGTATGGATCTTTAGTTCTTCCAAGAGACTGTTACTATTCTTTACAAAAATCAGGCATCTTTGGTTAAGACAGACTCTTTATGTTGAGAATTCGGCTATGTAATTTAATCTGTATATATATTACTTTAATTTAAAGACCAGTTTACAAAATAGTTTGTAAAGCACATGTAATCTATAATAACTGTCAGGATTTTCCAGAAGTAAAATCATTTTTTTTTGAGAGATGAAAGAATCATTCCAGATTTTCACACAGTCCACAGGACAGCTATCAGGCCTCCACTCCTCCCTTGTATCCCTGCAAGCCCATTTACATGCTGGTGAGGTCTTTCTATGATTGTAAACATTATCAGAGAGTGGTGCCTCAGTTTCTAGGGTTTGGTCCTTATGAAACTATTTCCTTATATGTTATGATTCAGATTAAAGAACTCTTCTCAGCCAGAATAACTTTCAGTATCACATACTAGCACTAACGAATCTATCTCAAAGTTATCAAGGGTACATCAGGGTATTATGTTTAAGTATAGACAAAAGCACTTGTCACTGCCCAAAAACTACTGTGTTGCATAAGGCAGTCTATTAGACCTATCATAAAATCCTGTTAACGTTTAAGTTATTGGGAGTTTTATCATAGATTTCCCTATAATTAAGTTTTAGGCCTGAAGTATTGAATTTATACTTGTTGTACAGGTTTCCTTTCCCTCAGGATAAATTCCATCAAATACACTGATTTTCTGTAACAAAATTCCCTTTTTCTGAATGTTCAATGACTTTTGAGAACTTTTGGCAGCACTTGAATTTAAATTTATGTAAATCATGAGAATGGTAGTCTATATTCAAAGGCAATTGAACATTAACTTGATGTGAATAATTAGATTGTATTTAGATTGACTTGTATTAGAAAATACTTTTTTTTTTTTTTATGTATAGTACACAAGATTGTTGACAGCAACACTGCTGCACTACATGTTTTCTTCAACAAACATTTAATCAAACTTTAACAGCTCAGCTATATACAGAGAAACATCTACCAGGTCTGTTAAAAGCTTTCTCTGTAGCCACTGCAGATTTCCTTAAAGCCTTAAAAATTCATCTATGTGGCAACGTGCTTAGAGGTTCCTTCAAATTAGTGTCAAGAATGTCAGTAAGCCATGAAATACAAGTAATAAATACATATACCCTCTGAAATGATCTTAAGGATCTTTTCATGTGAGGAAACAAATAACAGCACTGGATAAAGGAACTGCATTTCAGTGCAAGCAAATTAAGCACACTTATCAAAATTCTATTAACAAACCTGTATGTTTTCTAAGTTTGTGAATGGTAACTGGAATCAGATGGAACTTTTTTCTCACTTGTCTTCATTTTGCTCATTCCTTTTTGTTCTCCAGCTGGCCACCTTATGAAACGAAATGTGCAGTCAAATGACTGTTTTTAACCCAGGATACTGTCATAAAAGATTCAGATTTTTTTCTAGTTTAAATAAGCATTTCTTGCTCTTAATCAAAACAATGATTTTAGTGACAAATCCAGAGTAGATGTTTAGCCCCAATACAATATCTTGTTATATACCTGTGTTAAAGATTCTAAGCTGCTTCAATTGCGAGAACAAAGTTCTGGTTCTTGTAAAGTCATAGTTTGAGAGAGGTATGAAGAGATATGGAGACAACCAGCATAGTTCCATATTGCTTCCTCTGTTATTGGTACCATTTAGAAAGTTATCAATAAAACTGCTTTGCTCAAAGCACAGATGGACATTAACCTGGTGTATAGACGTTATCAGTGATATAATGCAATAGACATGGCAGGCGGTAGTGCACGTGTATCACCTTACACATGTACGAAGGGTCATTCATGGTTATGTGTAAAATTTTTGGAAGTGTCTAAATACAGCTTAAGAATAATTTTCAGAAACCTGGTAAGGCATTTGGTTTAATAATTTTAAAGAAAGACCTAAGTTATTCTCACTTGTCATATTTTGCATAGTGAAATATTTGCTGCACTCATGTTCTGAGCTTCTAGAAAAGGACCTCAGGTAGCAGCAGCAGCAGCATGGTGCTCAGCATAATCTAATATATTTGTCTATCACTGGCCCTATACTGGTTCAGTTTCACTGATATACTTGTGCATTTGATTTGTCAGAGAGGGGCTTGAAAGAAATTTCATCTACTTAGAAATACAGCAGGTAGAGACCCAGTCTCCCTTCTGAGAAAAGACTTTAGCTTCTTGAACACACAACTGAGTTTGAGAGATTTGGAGTAATCCCAAAAATAGGATTCTGTTTCAGACTTTTTCCATTTCTGATTAGACTAGAAATACTGTGAGATTATTTCTTTGTTCAACAGTAACCTTTTGAGTGACAATAAATTAAAATGCAGTCATGTAAGATTCATTATACAGATTCCAATGAGACTTACTCACCAAGTTCTCAAAACTTAACAAACTGCAAAGAATGGTAACTTTACAGTGAAGCCCTCGGAAAAATTAGGTCTTCCTTGTGATTAATGTGGAAAAATTTCTCTGGCGTTACAGTTCAACAAATAACCTTCTTTGTTTTCTTTATCTGATTTTGTTTACAAAAGTAAATCACTGGTATAAACATTAGCCAGATATCTTATAGTTTATTATGTTTTTGAAGAAGATCACCTTTTTAACCTACAAATCTTCTCAGCCCTCTTTGATAACAATGTCAATCATGGTCAAGAATTCTTAACTTTTGCTTTATCTTGAATGTCAGATAACAGATTATTAGCTATGAACTTCAAGAAGTGAAGCTAGGGGAGAGAAAGGAGGAGGACGAGAAGAGAGAAAAACTACAGTTAGTGTGCCAGGGTTCCTAAGTCTACTTAAAACTCATTCCGTTTCACAACCAGACAGGCAAGCCATTATTCTGCATTATTTTCATTTTTGTCTAGTCATATTACAGCTGCTTTTTTCCTTTTCTCCTTTTTTTTTTTTTTTTTTAATTAGACATTACTGACATGGTTCAGACTAAATGTGATTTTTAGCTGTTCAAAACTCATTGAGCTTACATGATTAACTATATTTTCTCCTCTCTCATGTTCATGATATGTACAAACTAGTACTGTTTCTGCCTATTCTACTTTTTTATGCTTTTTTGCTTGCTTGTGAGAATAGAAACCCCCTAGTTTATATGCAACTGATTCTTCACCCAAAGTGCAAGGCTTCATGGGTAGAAATGTTGAAATATAACTCTCCAGGCTTGACCTATGATATACCATTCATATGGAAAGTGCCATCCCAAGTTCTTGAGAGAACAAAGCATTATGTGGAAAACATAAAAATTGTTGAAATTATGAAATTATGAAATTCCTGCTATTGGAGCACACACTTAATACTTTTACTCAGTTAAAATTTACATTTAAAAATAAATATTCATTGGAATAATATGTGTTACTAAGGTGGTTACCAGGGTATTACAGAGGAATCCCTTACGGTCAATAATGGCATCTTATGCCACTTTCACACTGAACAAGAAAGGGAAAAATAATCATATATGATCTATTTTAGGTACAAAGAGAACACATACCTCTTTTTGACATTGCACAAGTACACATCTGTAAAAAACAACCCAAAACATATTTGTTCAAAAAATATTTGACTCTAATATTTCATAGATGAAAGTAACAGACACTGGAGGTTTTATCAGGACAAATGATATTTTGGAAAGGAAAATGCAGACATTTCCCTCAAGGTATTAGGAAATGATAAACAGTAACTCCTAAAGAGTGTGAGTAAGCATTCAGTTTATGCTGATCAATAAGACATGTTGGATTTGAATAATGTAGAAGAAAAAGTCATAGCAATTTAAGAAAAAAACACTGTGGACTGTAAACACGATAATACTACCAAAATGAAATATAATTTTTTTTTTCTTTAGTGAAGAGAAAGCCTTTTTTAGTACATTGTAGAAAATGAGGGAAATGCATAATATCTGACAATTTCAAAAATATCCACTAAGCCATGACATGCCCATTGGTTGGTGAAAGTGGTTTGGGTTGTTTTCCATCTTTATTTCTATGAATAGGACAATGCCTACAGGGAGAACAATAAATCAACATTTACAATTTCATGCAGCCATATAGTGGTCTCTTTTCTGTTGTTGTTTCTAAGTATCTTTTTCAGTTTCAAGTCTCTTTTCTATCATCTGATTCATCCATGAATTTTCTCTGATCCAAATAGTCTCAAAGCCTGATGACTGACTTCACAGATAGAAGATACTGTAAATTCCTTTGTCAACAGAAGTAACAAAATAAAAAATATTTGATTAATTATCTAACTTGTGCTAAGCAAACTCAGACTAAGAAGAGGCAAAATCCTTTTTTCACAAGTATATAAATGCACATCAGAGAGCAAGCCTCAAATAAAGTCTACTTAGATATAAAACTATACTACATCTTACCTTCATTGTGTTTTATTAGGTGCTGGTTTTATTAATATAGCCACTACACTCTAGGATGTCTGTGTCGTAGGACTCTTCTGGGTTTATGCTCAAATCCTCCAACATGCTGCTTGAATAATTCTGGCTGCTCATAGGCAGCTTATGTATTAATGTATTAAACAGGACTTGGAAATGGAAGCATTAGAATATAAGAATTAATCATAGATACCAGATGAAAAGTCTGGTCATCCTGTCTCAGAAATTTATCAGTAGCACATGAGAAAGGAATAAGTTAAGAAAAGGTGAGATAGAGACAGATGATTGATCCTCCTGTTATAATACACAGATTCCTGGAATTAATGGTGTACAGATTTCCTCATCTGGAAATCGCATCCACACTGACTTGTTTAATGACCAAAAATAGAGATGTCCTTTGAATCCATTCCTATTTTCAAGGTTTTGTGATACAGTGCTCTGCAAATAACTATTTGTCATAAAGTGTGAAGCATGAAAAAGCTTTTTCATTGTATTACTTCCTTTGAAACTGTTATCAGATCATTTCCTAGAGCATTCTTCTTTTTTCATTATAAAATATTTAATAATTGTTTCTTTTCTTCCATTTTCTTCAAATTCTATATTTATTAATAGATTTTTGTTATGTCATTGAAGTGAAAAGTGATGGTCCATTTCATTTATCCCTAGAGTTGTAATACAGCCATGATAGCAAAACACTGAGAATTTGCTCTTTCAAGAAATAATGACATAATGTTCCATCTTGAGTCCACACAAAATTTTGTAGTAGGTTTTCACTGTGGGTAGGCTTGGTGAAGGTCACAAAATAAATGCTCTGTTCCATGGTAAAGATGGAACAGAGTGAAGTGAAGGAATTACTCTCACTAAGAGGCAACATCAGTAATTATGCAAAGCAACTTCAAAAGGACACAGAGCTCTGAGGTGAATTTGAACATTTACTTTCTTCCTTTCTGGATGTCTGCTGAGATTTAGTGCAGATGTGAAACTACCTTTGGCCATAAGCAAAAGTCACACACAGAAAGAAGTAAATGTCAGATTTTTATCCTTTACAAAAAATTGTAAAAAGTTTAGCTTTTCCTTAACCTTAGATGATTTGCACACATATTACTATAATTAGTGAGTTAGTGCTAGTATACAATACCCACAGCTAAAAAATCCTCTAGAAGTGGTTGAAGATGTTAGGAAGGAAAATATATTAATTTATAGATGTATATAAAAGATTTTTATAAATCTCACTATTTACTTTGTAGAGTCACGAGGTAAGTGACACAAGATTGGACACTGTGAACGAAGAATCTATTCTTTGACAGACTGTGATTATTGAATTGACAGCTCAAGAGTTGCTTCTGGATATGATTTTTTTTCAACTACTGACCCTATTGAGTACTTTTTTCTTTTGCATGCCTTGGTCAGAGACAAATTTAGATTCTTCTGCTTATTGAAAACTATGCTTCTATTCAGGTCTTTAAAGAAAGTTAAATTCAATCTCCTCCTTCACCCCCATTAAAAAGGAAGAAAACTAATCTATTCTCAAGTATCTCTCATTTTTATATTACATAAATATTAAATAGTCTTCCTTATAGTGAATGGGCCTGATTTGGTTATATAAAACAGTAAATTCTATGTGTAGTTATAGTTACATATACATTCTTTATATAAATTAGTATTGCATCTCACACAGTGCAACTTGAAGCAAGCAACATTGTCACCAGTTTGAAGCATATAAAACTTAAGAAATAAAATACACAAGTAATATTATCTTTAAATGATGTTTACTACAGTGAAAGGAAGTTCCACTACCCTGTTCACTATTCTAACACTGATATATCTATTAGGCTGTAATATATGAAATACTAAATGTTTGTGATGAAAACTTGTTAAATAGCTGTTTAATTAACTTGCTGTGCAGTTAAGAGGATTATCATTGGATATTAAGGATAAACTTTCTAACTGCATAAGTAGTTAAGCTAAAACATTCCACCAAGGAGCAGTTCATCTTTTTTTGGAGGTTGGTAAGAAGAGATTTTACAATTATCTCTCCATACATTATCTGACCTCAAACACTGGAACCAAATAGGGCTGGGAAGTCTTTAGGCTGCATGAAGTATTTTGGAAGAGGATACAGTTCACTGTCTTATTTATCAAGATTTATGTCTGTCATAGGATCCATTTCTGATATACCTTTCTACAAATGTGTAGAAGGCAGAATGACAGGGATGCTTGGAAAGAAACTGCAGAAGCTGATATGGTTAATGGATTTTTACATCAGACACTTATAATTTTCAGGAACAATAGTGACTTTGGTTCAACTATTGGCAAAAGATGAGAATTTAAGGTCTCATTTCCTTCTAATGAGATTGACATAGTATATATTACATATATTCTATGCCAAATGATTTGAGAAAATTATATTTTATAAATCACAAAATTCTACTTTTCTTAATGCATTATCAGTTTGATTTTTTTTTGTAGAGGCATATATATAACAGGTTCTGCAAGTAGAGTTATCTTAGCCCATACAATAAGATATACTTAACACATGATAAAAGCTGTATATACATTGAAGAGAATAATGTAGTGACTCCAGCAAGTTTTAAATGGTATGCAAGTTATGCACTAATTATGCACTAGTCCCACAAACATGGAAATGAATGTACATAGTAGCTGAATGATGCACACAGTTTTGGAGGTCATTAATTGAATTTTCAATTTTATCAGAACTTATGCAGTGAAATTAGAACTATTTTGTATATTTTGGCTTTAGATGTTACTGAATGGATTCTACAGGGTTAGACTTGTGTAGCACTTCCACTGTTCATAGAATCATAATATCATAGGATATCCTGAATTGGAAGGGACTCACTAGGAGAATTGTGTCCACCTCCTGATCTTGCACAGGACAGCCACAAGAGTCATAGCATGTGCCTGAGGGCATTGTCCAAATGCTTCTTGAACTCTGTCAGGCTTGGTGCTGTGACCATTTCCCGGGGAAGCCTTTTCCAGTGACCAATCACTCTCTGGGTTAGAATTTTTTTCCTGATATCCAATCTAAACCTCTCCTGACACAATTTCAGGCCATTCCCTCAGGTCCTGTAACTGGTCATCTGAGAGAAGAGATCAGTGTCTGCTCATCTGCTGCTCCTTATGAGGAAGCTGAAGATAGCAATGAGGTCTACTTGCAGTATCCTACTCTGTAGGCTGAACAAGCCATGTGACCTCAGTTGTTCCTTTTATGTCTTCCTATCTAGAACCTTCACCATCTTTGTAACCCTCCTTTGAACATTCTCTAATAGCTTTATATCCTTATATATGCCAAAATTGCAGAAAATTATGATTTTTCTGTTCCTTATTTTCAATATAGAGAACTGATATAACCAAAAACAATTTCATTTTTAATCTATTTTTCATCTTTTCTCTTTGGTGTTTTTATTACAAGGTTATGTGTTTTCCAGAGGCACACTCTAAGTTTTTCTTCTGTCCATAAGGAAAGCCATGAAATATAAATATGCGCAGTACTCTCTGAAACACTTTTTCCTTAACATATTTGATGCTCATTCTGTATTAATGCATAATTTAATTTTTCAGATAAGGCACAATGTACTGCATAAACAAGAATAAGAGATGAGACTGAGAAGAAAGTAAAGAAATATAACTTTAAAAATGTACCAAATAATAACTCAGAAAATGAGGTGGGTAAAGCCATAGTGAATGGTGATTATAAGGAGCTGAGTATTTCTACTAGCTTATATGTTTTCTGTTGTATATCCTCCTGAATAAAGAAGATTATTTCTTCTTCAAACCTCCCCCCCCAGACATCTTTTTAACCCACTTAGCTTTCTTGTAGCTTCTGGAAGAGCTTAGAAAGAATTAGCAGATATGGCTAATTCAGCTGAAATGGAAACCAAAGAGAACTCCACCCCTTGGGAGTGGTGATGAGTCTGGCTTGGCAGGAGATGATTTCTTGGCAGTAGGATCTTAGAGAAACATATGTTGCCTGGGAGGATTGGCTTCCTTTGCCATTTTTTCTGCCTCAGAAATCATCCTATATAGATTTCCAATGAAAGGAATTAAAAAGCAAACGTATTATTTACTTTTGCAACTTTTTAAGCAAAGGATGAAAATGAAAATTGAGGTTTGAGAAAATGCAGGATGACCTGAATATTTATAATCTTTTACCCTTTAAATGAAGGAAAAAGGTATTTTCTTCAGGCCCAAAATTTAAAATACAAGTCTTGGGAAATATATTGGCTACTAACATTCATCTGAGACTGAATAACATGCCAATGTGAATCTTTTATAAGGCCTGGAACTGCATTAAGTTCTGATAAAGGTTTAATCATTAACATGTTGACCAGTTTGGTGTGGTGGTTGGCTCATGGATCAGGTTTTGTAAATAGCAACACACTTATTTAATAGAAGGATCTCAAAACACATTATAAACATTCACTATCTGAGGTAATGATATGGGGGCTTCAGAAAGAAATACTCACTGTTCCAAAAACAATTTTCCTTCTGTATATAAAACTTCCTTCAGTTTCCATGTCTGCATACTTTACCTGCACAACTGGGTCATTCATCTCTAAATTCATCTCCTTAAACATTTTTTCTTCACAGTTTCATAATTACACAATGAAGAGCTTTTATTTTGGGGAAGGGGAGATGATGGTCATTATCTACAGTCCTTTTAAACTTCCTAAATTGTGTTGATTTTATAGTACTCAGAATACAAAATCAGGATGCTTATAAAAGATTATATGCTAAGATGAAAAATTTCTTAAAGGAGAATAAAATCAAATAGCAGTCTCCTTATGTTTCTTATACTTTATATATACTGATATATATATATATATACTATATATACTGACACAGCTTAATTCATGCACATTTATGTATTTGGATAAGTTTTCTTAAGAGATCATATGAAGCTCAAATTGAACAACTAAATTTTGGTTTTTAAAAAGCAGCATAATAAAGCAAAACAATGTCTTTCAGACAATCTTGATGGTTTTCACATGATAATATAACAATATTTTGAAGATACTTTTCACCTTTGCTTTGTCACTTGACATATTCTTCACTTACTAAATTTTGATCTATCATTTATATTAGTGGTCTCAAGTCTTTGTTTATGCAAGAGAGAGGCATGAGCTTACAGCAAAGCCTTTGGAGACTAAAATGTTTAAGAGTTTTGACAGTGACAGAGGGCCCCAGGGTCCCTACAGTTCTGCCCCAATAAAAGCCTGCTACTGCAACCAGTGAGTGGGTTCATAGTTATCTATTCATTATGCAGAAAGGCATATATGTGTGTACTCGTTGCTTCTTTGCTTATGCCTAAGAAACTATTCAAATATGTAGGAGTTATTTTTTTCTTGTTTTACTCTCTTGAGATTTGAAAGGCATAAACTCTTGCTTTTTTACCCTTGTTCTCCATTTTCCACTCTTCTCTCATCTTTCTAGTAAAAGTGCTTTTATAAATGGGGTACTGATTTTTTTTTAAAGAAAAAAAAAAAGACATTCTTTCAGTGTTCCCCGGTGAACATGTATTGTGACTGGGATACTAATTACTGTGCAGTATTTATTGAGAAAGACATTAAATAACACTACCGTTCCAGAATAGCAACAGCAGGTAAGGGAAAGAAAGAGACAAACTTTTAAAGTCTCTTCATCCATGAAGAGCTCTCATGAGGTATGGTCAGTCCTGGGGGAGTGAAGAAACTAGGTTCTGAAATGAGAGAAATATCCTATAACTAGCAATGGCAATGAAACAGGCGAGGATGAGGAGAAGGGAAGGAAAATTCTGTTTATTATTGATAGTAAAGAAATTTCCTTGTGAGGAAATCTACAAAAACATGACTTAATTTTGAAAAAAAGTGGGAAAGAAATAGTAAAATATACATGAAGAATGAATCAGTAGAAAAGTCAGCAATCTGCACAAAAAGAAGAAAGAGAAAAATAGTATGTAACAGAGATACAGCTTCCAGATTCAAGGCATTTACTAGATTGAAACCTATTATCTGTGCAAAGTTCATGTTGCAGGCCTGTGTGTTTCTGGGTGCCTGCCAGATATAGGAAAGGAATAGTGTTGAAAATTTGTTGATTTGTGACTCATAAATATTCGCTTTCACAAGCTGTGAAGTCCTAGACCACTAAACTGATCCTTTACCAGAATTTCCTAAATACCAAACAGCAAATTTCCTGTTAAAGACTGATAATTTACATTTCAAGTTTTTATTCTGCCTGTAGCAATGTTATTTAACACCAGCTCATGTGTCTGGAGACACTTTAGCTCACAGAGCTTTGCATCTTAAAGGGTTGATATGAAAAACAAGATAGTGTTAAAAAGCCATTCAGTGACCATGATACTCTTTAGGAAGCCACAAAAGTGCTTTAGTTTTAGAAAATTAGGTAGACTTTTCAGAATCCAGTACTGCACTTATACTTACATTTTTGTTCAAAAGCCAGACATTATTAAAACGGTGAACATCAGCAAGATAAAGTGGAAGTACAATCTGAGAACATTCCTACCAAGGTCTACAAACTAGGTGAATAAAACATATAGAGCAAGAAGTTAGTAAAATTGGCAGTTGTTGACCAGGTACAAACAGCAGACTCAGGAAAATATCTCACCCACACATACTTTCTTAATCAAAATATTCCAGTTTATACTTCAGATTCTAAATTTTTGTTGTTGTTGTTTCTGCTGTACTCACTGTTCACTGTTCTATCCATTCTTCATTCTTAAGGTAATTGAAAAATCAGTGGTAATGTGAAGTTTGATAATAAGTATTAGACAAAGTAATGTCTATAATTTCTGGTGAGGCTTTGTACTCTAGGTGACTTAACGCTGACAACTGAAGGAGATGGTGAACAGTTGGACTCAGTAATTTGTTTCCCTTTTCACTTAAGTGCCTAGCAAATCAAAATAGAAGTTCATACATGTTTTGAAAGATAGTAATAGCTTTACTGTAATTTTTATATCAAACATCTATTCATGACAAAGTACTATGAGCTGTGAAGATTACTTAATATCTGGGAGTCATGAATATTTTTATTTAAAGTCAGACAATTCTATCAATTGTATCTGGACAATTATATATGAAATTATGTAAATAGATGTTACAGAGTGCATCTCATTAATTATTCTGATACGACCATCTAGATTGTTTCTGCAAGTTGCTTGCAATCTTTTATGATAGTAACGTAACACTCAAAGATTACATTTTAGATCCTTAGACAGTCCAGAGCACTTCAGGAGAAGACTGCTGATAAGTTTCTTTTCCCATAAACACAATGTGCTGACTATCTGTATGTGTGTTATATTGGTTTGTCATTAATCAGCAAAAGAAAGTTGAAGAAACCCTTTTGTAAACAGCTTTTACTATGCAAAGGCAGCAAGAAGCATACAACCTTTGAGAACACTCAACATTCAAATATATGAAAGCCTTCTTACAGTAAATGAAAAAAAATGTAAATTTAAAATGTTCTCTATAGAGCTGCCTGTACAGTTTTTTTGCATTATATTTTGCAAACTAAATATTTTCAAAATGTAAGATTCTAATTGCCCATTCTACATGCCCTAATATTAATAGACTCTTTGTAGGGCATAAGAAGCTAAAAATCTGAATAAATCTCCACATCAGCAAAATTTCTTTATGTAGAGATTTCATTTCAATAACATTATCCACTGAGTGGTGAATAACTGGATGTGGAAACAGTAAAATATTCTTTGTGGCTAGGGAGAAATTAATATACTATTTCCAAACAGCCACCAGCCTTTATAGCTGATCTATTTAAAATGCGCTTTGACCTAGAACTGTGGCAGCAAGGATATAAGTCTTCTCTGTATCAAGCTCATTAGAAACAGAGAAAAGAATGATGCTTATCCCACAATTCATATAAAATTATAGGTACTGACTAAATTCATTGCTGGCAATTAATCAAGTTAATGACAGAATGAAGGGTCAAACTACTCAAGATCAAAACAAGACAGAATATCAGCACTTTCAGTAGCTGACTACTATGTCTCTTGTTATCCAACACTAACAGTGCCTTCATTCACTTGCTTCATTTGACTTTCTTGCCACCTCCTGAATAGGATACTTGAGATCATACATGAAACTTAAACATTATAAGGCATTCCAATTTGCTGATTAAAGTTGATTTTGAAAAGCCCATTCTTGCATTGGGTTACCTTCATATTTATCCATTCTTTTCCTCCAAGATAATTGCATCTATAACAGCACATCCCTAGATGTATTAATATGTAGGTTATAAAATGACTAATACAGAAGTTGGTTTCATATCTGAATTAGAGGAAGTCTTATTGGAAGAGCACGCCATAGTAGTCCTAGTTCAGATGCAAAGACAATTATCTCCAGGACTGTTCAGGAGACAAACTGTCCTAAAAGAAAGAGAGAGCTTGCTTAGTGTAGACTGTACATCTAAAACTGTACTTGAATTTTCAGTCAATATTTTAGATCTGCAAGCGTTTTCTGCACTTCCAAGAAAAGATCTGGACTTGCTGTTCTGCACGTCCTTTTAAAAGAAACACATACTAAGTTTTTCTGTTTCTCTCCTGGTTTTTTGTTTGGGTTTTGTTTGTTTTGGTTTTTTGTTTGTTTGTTTGTTTTTGCTTTGTTTTGTTTTTTACTTATTTGGAGATTCTTGTGGTAATTTTCTCTATCTGGCATTTTTTCATTCAAAAATCAGATTTTTTTGTGGCTTTTGATTTTGCTTCTCTAAGAGTATATGCGTTGATAGAAATTTTTGGTGAAACATCACTGCTGATGAGTTTCTCTTCATAAATAGGTTCATTCAGCAGGATTTTTTTTCCCAAATGGTTTATGTTTACAATTTGAATGTGATTGACATAGTTTTAAAATAAAAAGAAATAGATTTTTCTATGGAATTAAGAAGTCATTTTCTGCTTTAGACTCTGATTATATCTTATAGGGGGAATAGGAGTGAATAAATTACTGTTGAATGTTTTGGTTTATGGTCACTTACAGAAGAAGGTACCTGGGAATGACAGATGCGTTTCTGATTGGATTTTGCAAATGAAATACTGCAAAAGAATACCTAATATAAGGGACAATATAGATTTTTACCTTCCAAACAATCACAATTGTCAGAAGTTATGTATGTATGTAGTTATGTATTTCGAATCAAGTAGAACATGTGATCTTACAATTAGAGTAATTACATCTCGGGGTCAGTAAGGACTTCCGCAGAACTCATGTTCAATTGCAGTTTGCAGGAATTTTGCCATCAAGTTCAGTGAGAAAAAGATTTCATTGTAGGAACTACAAGTCTTAAATTAACTTCTTTTTTTTATGTCATTTCTTGTGGCCAAGTTGAGTCCAAAGACTTGTGACACAAGAATATTTTCTTTGCTTAAAAATGAGAGTTATGCACTCTTTGCATTCCCCCACTGCAGAAGGAGAAATAATAACAATTTTATTTTGAAATTACAGTCAAGAACAAAACTTCTGTCATTCCAAAAGATGGTTGTTTTTTTTACTTCATTTGATAACAAATCCACCTCTTGAGTGATTGCATGTTCCCCTAGGAAAACTTGGGCACTGAACTCAAAGATGTTGTTCATACAGTTTTTTCTCTACAGGAAATCCAAATACGACAAGGGACGAGGGACCTTTTCTAGTTCTCACATATGCATAATTAAGTGAGATACATGTCCTGTGTTTGCTTCATCTTCCATCACTTACTTTGAAAAATAAATGGGCATAATGTGTCCAGAGATACTTAAAAGATACACTCACAAGGAATGTGGGATAATTTTCAATATTTAATTACCTATATTGAGCTAAGAGTTATAGGATTGACTTTCCTGAAATCCTAAAAAAATTATGAATAAATCAATCAACAATTATCTAAGAATCGAAAAATTTAAAAAAAAAAACCACATAATTCAGCATTTTTGTAAGTTAAAAACATCTGTTGTAATTATAATTACTGTGAATTTCTGAATTTCAGAATATGCAACACCAAGCAACACTATCAGAATAGGTTTATGTTTCAAATGGTAGCAAATATGGGAGTACACTGCTTACCAGACTAGAATTATAATGACATATATTTTGGAAAGGTATATACAGTCCTAGCACTGATAAATTCTATTTTCAGTCTTCCTATGCCAAAGAACAAAGAAAACAACTGCTATCCTGCAGTGATGGAAATAAGTAACTTTCTGCTCTACATGAGGCCATTTTCCACTGTCAGGATGTTTTTTAGCTTATGATACAGAAAATATTTAGTGGTTATATGCAGATATATAAGCCTGCCACGAAAAATGACAGGTAAAAAAATCTACACTAGTTACCCATACAGTCTCAACAGTGAAGAACTGCAATTGCTGCTCCCTAGGTAAGTTTAATATAGAAATTTGCTGAACAGGAGGCAAAGTGACAGCTCAGGAAAAAGATGGAAACAAAGACACCAAGTGGTGAAGATAAAAAATTGACAGCATGAACAACAAAGAAACAAGCAAATTCTACACATTTTTATTGCTCAATAAGAGCTACTAGTACCCTCAAGAATAACAGATATATAGGAGACAGGCACTATATCATAATAAGAAAGTATGGGATTCGCTTATATGGGTTAAACGGATGCCAGGTTACACCTGCTCAAAATAAAGCATTGCTAACCAAGAAAGGAGGCCTGAAGGTTTTGTGGAGGGTAGATTTGTGATTTGGATAAGGCTGTTGCCAACTGAAAACCTACTAGAAACAGAAGTGTAATACAGTAGTCTGCCTTATAAGGAGAAAGACCTAGCCTTTTGGTGAAATGAGGAATGGGGGCCTTCCAAAAAAAAAGCTTGGTACATGAAAAATGAAAAAGCAGTTTGGTTAAGTTTCAGGCTTTTCATGCTGTAAATCTCTACAGGTTTTCTATCTCTCCAGTAGTCTGCAGTGATCTATTTATATCTAAGGGAGAGAAAAGCTCTTTGAAGTGAAAGAGGATTGGCATCTTAGTCTCAGAAAAAAGTCTCTGAGGAGGAAATGATGTTCAGTGAGTGAAATAGTTAAAAGTTTTTGCTTTTTAGCATTATCCTGTTAGTTAAAGCTTTAATATAAAGAGATTGAATTTCTTCATAGTCTTTACTACCTAGGCAACTGGACTAAAGAGGAAGTTCTGAGACTTCCCTTCAGTTACTGTTAATTGGGGCAGATTGATTCACACATCCTGGGGTAGCATTCTTCTAAGTCTCCTGTGGAAACTGGTTGATCTAGGAGCAGCAGAACCAAGCACGTTATTCTTTTTTAGGAAATTCTTTAGAAATATACATTTTTAGATAGAACTCAGTCCACAGAAGAAAATATGTATTTTGACTAGTGATCACTTTCAAATTGCACGTTGCCACCAGATCTTGTGGTAGTTGTTTACTTCTCTGAGTTACTTCATACCATTGAGCTAACTCAAAGATGAACTGTCTCTATGGAAACCAGAAGATTCATAACCCTCAAATCTGTTGTTAAAACAAAAATACCCTCTTTTTTTTTTTCATTTGTCTTACATCCATATAGTGATTACAGGAAGCAAATGTGTTTTTTTTTACCTAGTAAGTGTTCTAAAGCAGAGCGGGACCCTTAAATTCACTACAGTGAATTTACACTAACCACTGATAAATAATAAAACACCAGCAGGAAAATAGCAAGTGATCTGAAGGGTCAATGAGCCATGTGTATTATCTGATCTCCAGGGATGAATTCCAAAAACATCAGCAGGCTTCTTTGCATGCTGTTTGTTACTCATTAAGTCTATCCTTTAGATTTTTTTAACGAGATTTCAAGGCAAATATTATTTAGAGACTACTAGAGAGCCCTCATCAACATATCTCTTTATGTGAAAAATATAATCTTATGGTTATCATTCCTAAGTCACATACATTTAGAGGTCTTCAGAGTTTAAAAAGCTGTCTCTGACAGTATCTGAGAGTAAACCCCTAATACCTAAAGCACTATACTAATAATGGAAGGGGATCTTTCCTTAGTCAACAAGAGAATGTTTCAGCTACTTGTGGATAAATTGGCATCCTAAACAGTGAAAATGAAAGACTTGTCGCAGCCTAAAGTTTAATTTTTATTAGTTATGCCTAGACAGCATGTTCATTTTATGATCTATTTTTTCTTGTTTCATTGTTATCCTCTTCTAAAATGGGATTGCTAATCAGAGGTACCAGGACCCTTACTTTTTAGGACAAATTTTGGTAATAGTAGATTTTTTAAGAGTTAAATTTAGGACAAATAATAAGGTGATCATTTATATTCCTTCTGACGTGTAATTTCTCTTGCAATGCCCCCCTTACGTACAGAATACTGCCAAAGTTTCAGTCATATATCTTCTTGTTCTACTAATTAAGCCTTTGAAGCTAGTTTATATCATTAAACTGAACTAGAATTATGCCCACTTAATTAGGTATATGCTGATCTATACTGTCTGCATGGCAAACACAGCAGATGAGATGTTAGGAAGCTGGTCATATTCATCTTTTGGTTACTAATTGCTATAGTTTAACTGAAGAGTAACATTCGGCCTGAAGACACAATAAAAGAGGAGAGTAAGTTTGAAATAAACTCCAGCCTGCAGTCAAAACTTGCACTAGCCTGTGAACAGACTGTCAAAACTGGAGACTTCAAGAGTTAAAATTCAAACTGCAAGTTGTTCTTCTACCATTCATTTGAAACTCCAAGAAGACAAAAGGCATAATTCTTTAGCTTTTACCATCTAACTAAAGCCTCTTTCTTTCCTCTAAGGTCCAGGGTAATAAGCCACTTGAAAAACTTGCTTGTTTCTAGAATGCAGTGAAATGAATTAAATATTGGTTGCTAGGTCATATATGTTTTGGGATCAAAACAGAAATCTGGATACTTAACTCTTGGGGGTTTTTAATATAATAAGGTGGTGGAAGGCAGAGAGATTGAGGATCCTGAAAAGGTTTACTTTTAAAAAATATTCCTGTCTGGTTTACAGAGGACTTGCTCAATCTAAAGGTCCTAGAACAACAGATGTGTTTCTAATTGCATTCTTAAAATGAAATGCTGCTATTGAGAGTCTGCAGCACAGGAAATATTCTTCAGCAAAGGGCAACAGCTGCAAAACAATAAAATGAGCTTTAAACATTTATCCAGTGATTGGCAGGTTTTTTGTCCCCCTTGGACCTTAGAAAGTTCATATTTATTCATGTAAAATGCAAAAGAGGAATTTTATCTGGTTTAAAATAAACTAAACTATTTTGACTATTCATATAGTAAGTGGCCTGAAATGAAAGACTGTGAGTACCTGCAGTACAAGCTGTTATGATTTAAATGAGCAGTGTACTTCCAGGCCATAACTGTTTCAGTCACCTAAATACTACTGAAGACAGTGGTATGCTGATATTACTTATGTGAGCAGAATAAATATTTCTACTTAGACAGCGTTTAGAGTCTAGTTTTTTAATATATCCATAGTGCTTACTGATTTTGAAAAAAAGTGGCAAAAATATTAGTATGAAGGACATTGAGGTGCTGGAGCATGTCTGGAGAAGGGCAATGAGGCTGGAGATAGGTCTGGAGCACAAATTCTGTGAGGAGAAGCTAAGGAAACTGGGGTTGTTTAGCTTGGAGAAGAGAAGGCTTAGGGAAGACCTTATTGCTCTCTGCAACTACCTGATAGGAGGTTGTAGCCAGGTGGGAGTTGATCTCCTCTTACAGGCAATCAGCAATAGGGCAAGGGAACACAGTCTTGAGCTGTGCCAGGCTAGGTTTAGGTTGGACTTAAGGAAGAAGTCCTTAACAGAAAGAGTAATTGGGCATTGGAATGGGCTGCCCAGTGAGGTGGTGGAGTCACCATCTCTGAGGTGTTTAAGAAAAGAATGGATGTGGCATGGTCTAGTGCCATTGTCTAGTTGACAAGGTGGTGTTTGATCATTTGCTGGACTGGATATCAGAGGTCTTTTCCAAACTATGAACTTCCTGTAATGTTTTGCAGGCATGACTTACATGTATTAAATTAAAAAATTAAAAATGCTCTTTTCTGCCTAGGAGTCTGGTAATTTGGTTATGGTATAGTCTGTTTAGTCAATGCCCATAAACGTTTATGTTTCATTGCACTCATGAGAAGATCTGGTTTTTGGTGTTCTGTTTTGGTTTTTTTTTGGGATGGGGGGGTTATATCACCAACTACCATTTGTTCTCAAGACCTCTTTTTCACCTTTTTTCATCCTCAGAGAGAATTGTTAGTACAAACAAATCATCACTGAGTATCATTGGTATATGTGGTATATGTATGTTCTTGTGAAACTTCTGTTCAGACCACCCATCTAAATGGATGCTACAGTACATAGGAGCAGTCAGGAATTTGAGTAATTATAATTCCTCATGTATCAGATGAATAATTTTTGTGACAAGGGGCAAAAATATTGGATGCAACTGCCCTCTTTTTAGGCTAGTTTTAAAGGGTAAATAGAAATATTTTGGCAAATGAACAAATTTCTTCAGAAGATCTGAGCTAAAATGTTTTTGACGTGTTTTTTGTGTTTACTCAAAAAGGGAGTTTTACTAAAATGTGTGCATTTATATACTGTAGAACAAAACCATTTCCCATCATACTGAAAATCCAAATAAAATAATCATGACTTCATGTAACAATAAGAAAATGTTGATAAACAAAATGATAAAGTAATAAACAAGTAAGAAAGAGTGTTGGCCCTTTCCATTGTCTCATCCTCAGGAAATCTGAAGAGGGGCAGAATGTTCAACATAAGTATGAAAAGTGTGATATTAATATAAGCAAGTTCTCCAGAGTAATGATGATCTCACACGTTTTACTAAGCATGTTTCATCCCTGTACCTCCTATATTGCTTATTTTTATGAGGAAAAGGACAACTACATAATCTGCAAATGACTTATAGTGAAAGGATACAAAACAGTAGTAGCAAAAAATAGTAGTTATAGATCTTATAGTCCATGTGCATGCTTTTTTTTATTATAAAGAGAAATTAGAAGTTGGAAAAAGAAACATACATTAGATTTGTCATAAGTACTGGCTCTGTATTTACCCAAAGTGTCCTGAAATGCATCCACATTTTTTTTACTTTATTCTGTGTTTTAATAAAAAATTCTTCCTCCATTAGCTTTTTTTTTTTTCTTCTACAGTGCCAGTATGTACTCCTAGGTCTTATATAAAAGATGATATAAAAGAACTGACTTATCATATTTTCCTGAAGTTCAGTGGCTCAAAAAATATTTCAATCTATGTATGGCTGGGCCACTGAAATTATGAAGAAAATAAAAACTAGTCACTAGATGCAGGCACAGGCAAGAAAATCCTCTTTTGTCAAAGGAGGGGAGTTGGCTTCCCATCTTACATTTTGAAATAATTACCTATTCAGTCTCCATATTATCTTGTTCAATTGCTTCTGAAATCCACAGATGTCCATTACTCTAGCTGTCTTGTAATATATTGGAAGATTATCTTTTTTTATTTGTTGATTTGGTTTGGTTTATCTTATTCATTTTATTTGTATTATTATTTTTCATTATTATTAATTTTTTATGGTATAGTCCAATACTATTTTTCGGGCATCTCCATGCCAGTAATCATCTTGTGTGGGAAAAATAGAGAAGTCTTAGTATGCTCTTTGTACTCTATTGGTAAGTTTCCTTTAACAAGCCCAAGTCAATGATTACTATTTTATCCTACTTTTTCAAAAAGTAATTAGCTGTTCTGGAGTCCTATATTTTTTATTCCAAACTCGGGGTATCTACTGTAGATATGACACTCATAAAATGATTAAGAGCTAGATAGTTCAAAATTGCCCTCCCATCAGCACCCTGATACTGAAGAGTGTTCATTATTTCTATTTACTTTTCTTGTGTTTCTAAATTTCATATATGGTGGAGTTTGAGTAACTTTAGTCATTAGCATATGCAGGACATGAAAATTAATATGCATGTTTGTGTTAATGAAGCAAATTTCATCTTTTGATTACCATCTGGATCATTCCTTTGGCTTAGTTCCTGTTATTTTACATTGTTTTTGTTGGAACATACCCATAACACCAGTGTGTTGCTCCATCCCTTGCTTCATATCTGCATTGATTTCAACAGAGCATAACCACAGCACCTTCTTGCCACTCCATTCTATGTTTCATGTTCCCTTAGAGTTATACCCCAAGCTCCCTCAATGTTCCTGCTCCTAAGGTAGTATGCAAACAGTTTGTGCTTGGTGAACTATGACCCATGAATGCCCTCCTTCTTGCTGAACTTTTTTTTCAGTCTTCTCCCCACAATAAGCTTTAGCATTTGGTCAACCCCGAAGTGGTCAGGAAATTAGAATTAGAATATTTCTGATGGACTGTCAGTTGGACTAGATGACTATTGTAGGTCTCTTCCCACTGAAGTATTCTATATCAAAATTAAGGGTCATTAATTTTATTTTAAAATTTAAACTGAACATTTTTTTCAACATGTGAAAAACATTTAGTTTTGTTTTGATTTAGTTTACATGTAAAAATGTGTTTTCTTTTGATTTTACCTGAAGAAATATATTTATCGTTATCAGAAGATGAAAAGGATATATGAGGCAGTTGGTCAATTCTGTTTATAGATATCTATGACTATGCATATCTATGACACACGTGAATGTCTATTGTTATTATTTTCCTGAAGGATAGCCAAATATTCGTAAATATTTCATATTAACTAATTACTACAACATTCAGTGAAAACAAAATCTGTGAGAAATCTCATTTTTGTTGCTTCACTGTCTTGTCTTGAGGTTTTTATGAGTATGATGGAAAAGAGGAGACAGGCATAGTAGTTGTTAGTTAAAAGTAGCTCATAATTAGTTCAAACTTTACCATGTGTCTGTATGCTGAGATTTTAAAGGCACTTTCTTACTTTCGGATATTATAATATATGAAAAAAAGTGTTACCCAAGAAGTAGTATGCCTGATTTTTCATTACAGCATTTGATCTCACAAATGTTTCAGCTTGTTCTCATCATCTGATATAATATTTAGTCTGTTGCTGAGCTCTGTGGGACTGGATTCTATGGGTTCTATCCTATAGTCTCTGAGCATGAGCCCAGTTTAAATGATAGCTAAATCTGTTTTCTGAAGGTAATGCACTGTAATACTTTTGCATCTCCACTGTGCTTGCTGATGTTGATGCATGTACTAGTCATGAGATGATACCCCTAGGAACAGACAAAATTCAGACATACTGAAGTTCACCTAATGTGTATAATGTGTATATCACCTAATATTCCCAAGTGTGAGACAGTATCAAAATGTTAGATCAATTTGTTTATTTAAATGCTGTTGCTACTGTAATTTGGATAGCACATATGTTGTAGGGAAACAAAAATAAATCTGCTACCATTCAAGGTTTAGATGAATATGGACAGGCATCAGTATGCAGTGATTTATATGGAAAAATAGTAGACAAATATCTACCTTGTATAAATTTAAAATAAACTCCACTACATTATGTTAAATAACCAAGACAGTACACAAAGGTTCGTATTAGAGTTGTATTCAATGTAATGTCTCTATGTGAATTTTTTCTAGGGGGACTTTAATGTAAGACACAATTTTATTTATCACTTTGAGAAAAAAGTAGATGCATTTTGAATTGGTTTTGGGTAACAACACTCAGTGCTTTGTTATTGCTGGTGCTGCTAAACAGCCTGGATTTAACTTGTTGTTTGTGTACGTGTCTCAATTCATGAAGCCCTCAAGGGCTTTCTGCATATTTGTTTTTAAATACTCAGCATTTATAAAATATATGAAATGTAATACAAATGAAATATTAATAGGAAGATAAGATTTACAACTAATTTAAAGAGAAGAAATATCAAATCCAGGATTTGGAGGAGCAGTCTAACATGGTAATTAAATGAAGTGAACCTCAAAGAATTGCCAAATTTTAAGAGATCAGAAAAACCTTTTGCACTTATAAATATCTCAACTCCTGTTTCGGTATTTAGGCAATGTCTATTACAGACAAAGGAAAAGGTAATTAGTAAAAAGATATTAGTTCTTTTAATAACATTCCTGTTATTTCATAAACAGTTTTATATTTTTTGTCCATTTCTCTTAGAATCCTAAGAGGGCCTCTCTGGTCTAGACATTTATTTACATGTTTATTCCCAGAGGAATGTGTGAAAGAGGCAGTGAAAAATGGGTGCCATGAAATAGCTATTTATTTCTTTGTATTTACTTAGGACAGAAAAGTTACATGGGTAATGAGGGAAAAGGAAGAAAACCTTAGTGAAGCATAAGCAAGGCAGGGATGTATGTGACAGATAAGAAAGGGCAAGATTATAGATAACAAACAAACCCTAGAGAGCAGGCAAAATTATAGAGAATTCTCTGAAAAGCTGAAAGACCTTGAATTGGTCATTGTTGCCTATTCTTCTCTTGCCTTTCAGACTGAGGATCTAACTGTATTTTTCGAGTTCTTCTTTTTTTCTTATTTTGTTCCTTTTGTTTTCTTCCCCATCATTTATGTTGAGTATCTTGTGCAAAATAAAATAAAACTTTCAATCTGTGTTTCTTGGGAAAGTGCAATTCCCCTGAATTTTAAATTTAAAACTACAGAGTTTCTCACAAATGAGGCTAATAGTTTTGTGACTGTGACTTAATTGATTGCTTTGCAAAGACTATTATTTGTCGCAAAGTATTAGTATCACACTATACATTTTACCTCTGGGGCATTAGCAGAGTTTTAAAATGTTTTACCCCATAAACCAGAAACTGCATTTGAATTTCTACATGCATTGCCATATTGTTATGCACTTCATATAACTCTTCTTTATGAAATTCATGATTGGTGGAAACAAGCTGCTGATGTTTGGCTTTTCTATATAATCGCTTTCTCTATCCTGTTCTTCTCACTACTCTATTTTATCTTTTTTTCAGGCTCAAGTTTTATAGTTTCTGTACTAACATACTAACACACCTGCCTCAATTTTTACAACTCTTAAAAATTTTAAGCAAAGAATAATAATCTTATTTCCTCTGCTCTTCATTTCTACAAAGGGCACAATTCAAGTAATCTGTTCCACTTCTATTCAAAATATTAAACTAGCTCTTACTCAAATAAGTTGTGAGCAAAGATATATAACTGCCATATGTTAGAGATTTATGCTTTTGCACTTTTATTTTGTAAGCATTTAAATATTTTTGTATAGAAGATGTAACAATCTAAATAAATGAACACAGACGAGATACTGTTGAGTATGATAGTTGTTCCTTGTCTCTGAATTACAAAGCTCTGGTCTTTGGTGAATGAAGACCCATTCTCTCTTTCAGATTCAAACTTTAGCTGATAGGATTGATTGTGGTTATGTAACTATTTTGTTTGGATTTTTTTCTTGTGTGTGAAAAAAATGAAACTCTTCCTCTGAATAGAGAAAGAAAACTCCATAAAATTCCTTACTGAATGTTGTGTCCTTCATGTACTGTTATACTTAAGTGCTCTAGTAAGTGAATGAAATATTGCTCTGATAGTATTCAGACTTTAATTTTAGTTAATTGGCTTTATGAAACTACTGCAAACAAACTGCATGCGAAAGCATGCTGCATTTTATTTAATTGCTTTCTGAATTTCTGACTTTTAGGGGTTTATGGGCTAATGACTGCTGCATTATGACTGATTTTGAAGCCCCAATAGCACCTTGGCAAAAAAGGAACTGCATTCTCTCTGCCCATAATGGGAGCATATTCAAAGCTAGAAGTCTCTCCTCTCAGTAAAGCTAGACTAATATTAAAGAAGCTTTAAGTGTTTAATAGGGAAGAAAAGCAGTTATATATACATGTTAAATTGTTAGTACGTTCTATTAAGATGAAAATGATCTCAGATACCCTTTGCTGTTAGACCTTATGTTAGTCTGTCCTCGAAAAAACAATTATCATGGTTGGTAGGTCCCAGTGGTACATAGAATGACATTAAATAAATAAGAACTGAAAATAAGGAGCTTTTCTAATTATTAATTCAGAGCAGAGGAAGGTCATTATATTGTCACTTCTGATTTCATTATTGGATTATACCTTCAGCAGTGAAATTGATTTTTATTTTTTCAGCTGTTAAGATTAGGGGTAGTTCGCAGCTTAGTGTACTTGAAAACTAATTTTTATTTCTATTCTGTATGCATTCTTTCCAATACATTTATTGTGACAATTATATTTAGTGATATGATTTTATTTACCTTCTTTTTTTTTTCTGGATCAGGTGGAATTCAAGAATGGCACTCTTATATGATTAATATGCATAATAAAGACACAGATGGGCAGTCTTGTTACTAGTTCTGCAAAGAGACCTGTATAAATGGAAAATGAAAAATAGCTCTTTAAAAGTGGAAATTTATTTCTCATTTCTGTGACCTTTTTATCTGAATCAAATCCCAAGGGATCTTAACTTTGTATTCTTTACATATGGCTTTTTGAGACAAAATATAAAAGCCCTTGAAGTTCTGTTGCTGTTCATAGGTAAGACATTTTCATGTATTCTAAGTGAGCTCCCAAACAGGACAATTTCCTTGAAAAAAGTCCAATGGTTCTAGTCATCAGTAAGAGGAAAAACAACTTACATTTAAAATCAACACTTTCTTTGGAAAACCTGATAAATGTACTTGAAACAGATTAGAAGAAATTAATAAACCCCTCTGGTTCTCAGGAAAAGTAATCAGTTTAAAAGTAAGGTTTTGTGTCCAGCTGGGTAGTCAGCTTTCAAACCCTACTGCCATAAATTATGAATTATCCAAATACTTTATCATAATGCCTCAAGAAAATGTTTGCAACTGTGAATATGTTTTTATAAACATTGAAAAATTGCCTTTTGTTAGCTCAATAGCTCCATTAAAGTGGAAATTGTGAAACTAGAGTTATTTGCTTACTCATTTACTAACAAATGTATCAATATAACAGTTATGATGCTTCTCAATAAGTCAAAGGCAGCTCAATTCATTTACATATTTTTCAAATCTTGACTCTGTTATACCCATAATAAGTCTGTTATAAAACCTGCTCTGAGTCCCAAATGACATTAAGGAGTTTGTCACAAGAGAGACATATGTAACAAGCAGTATACATGATAGCATTTCTAATGAACTTTTGGCAATGCTCATGCAGACATCATCAGGGCATTACTGAAAAAAAAAAAAAAAAGAAAACGAGCAGCATTTATGATTGCTCAGTAATTTAAAGACAGAGGTTTGGGGATTTTTTCTTTTTCTTCATCTTTGCCTTTGGAATATGCATTTTAGCATAATTTATTTAAGGAAATGAGGTTTTATGACTAAGGGAAGAACACTAATATCATGGTCTTCTCTTCATCCCATACACCATCAAAAATTGCACCCTCAAAAAATTCTTGAATCTGTTGGTATTGACCACGTTTGTCAAAGAGATAGGAGTAAAAAAGTTATATTTCTGCAAGTGTAGTGAAGGTGATATCTGGTTAGAAGACAGGTATGATGCCCAGTTCATAAGTTCATACATAACTCTTAAGTTAGCTAAAGCTCATACTTCATACTTGTTTATTAGAATTAATATGTATGGTACGAGGAGACAAAAACCTGTGAAGTGTACCTAGGCATGGACTGAGCAGAAAATGCTTTGAAAGACATAGGGCACAAACATTAATAATCTCCCAAACTATGTATGCAGAAATACCAGAGTTGAGACATATATGCATGATGCTGCTTCTAGAGTAAGGTATTATGGGTAATATTAATCTAATTTTGAGTCTAAGGTTCTTACAACTTATTATTACTATGTATAAAATATAATAACAATATATGTTGATCAAAGTAAAGCATTTTTCTTATTGTAAAATAATTTTATAGTACATCTTATAAGTCTATCACCTAATGGAAAAAACCTCATCTCATGACATTTCCTCAGTTTTCTGACTTAAGTTTATCTTGTGCACTCAGAAAGATTTTGAGAAGCCCCTTAATGCAAAACAGAACTCGTGATAGTAAGAAGAGTGTGTGTCTCCAGTATCTTATTGAAAATTCTAAACTTCGTGGATTTTATCTGTGGGATGCAAGTGTTTTCTCATTCTATGGTTATTTCTTTTTTTTTTTTTTTAATTATTTACCAACTTTACTGCATAAATGCATTCCTTCATCTTTATCGCTATAATAAAGGAAGGGAGACTGGTTGTGTTGGTTTTCAGTACAAAGTGAATTTAACATCATGGAAAGGCAGCTTATAAATTAGTCTGCTTTAATCTGTGCTAATTTTCACTTTTCTGTTTTTTCTATGTAAGGCAAGTGAATCTCAGGCAAGTGAATAAAGTAGGGTGTAAATCATGGAGTGTTTGCTTCCCATTTGCACTTATCTTGGTAGGGCTAAAATAAAATTGGGGAAAGAGATTGTAACAGACACAATAATAATGGAGCAGGAGGAAGGGAAGAATTTAATATGGTATGAAACAAGAACCTCCTCTCTTCTGTTATCATTTATCCTGTAGAAATCTTTTCTTCTTCATTACTACTACCAGATCCCTTTTCTATTTGAGCAGGTAAGAATGACTTTAAACAGGACCATGTGTTTTGGCAGAGAGTACATTGCAGGTGTTATGTAGAAAAAAAAAATAGATTAAGCACCTTTAAATGTAGAGAGGATCTTTGTTGCTTACGTAGAATTTCCTGTTACTTGCTGAAGTCACATACTGGCTCTTTTTCCAACAATAAATCATGTTCCAGACTATCTCCCCTTCAGACAGTACCAGAGTCTTTTGCCCTAATACAGGAATATGGCTCATGGCTGGCTACCCTTATATCTATGCCACCATTCTCTGGTTCACTGAGAATCAGGATAAGTTTTGGCATTAAGTATTTAGCTCAGACAAGACAAAGATCAGTATTTCTTTAGACAGATTTTACAGACACCAAGAAGTCTGATTTAGAGAGGAGATGAGAATTTAGCCAAAGGCTGTTTAAAAGTAGAAGTGTGAGGAAAGAGGATTGTTTTCCTGTCATCAGTGATAAAGGAAAATGGAGGAACAAAAGACTAGGAAAAGCGAAGTCTAAAACTCCAAAGCTTACAGTCTAAACTCGAACACTTTTTATTTCCATTTGATCTTTTGTTATTAGGGAATAATAGAGTTGTATGAAAAAAGCTATATTTTTCTTACATATTTTAGTTTTATTTTTCCTATTCTTCTAAGTTCACCGTTAGAGAAAGGAAAACCTTTTGGAAATGTAGAACTATGCTGAAACAGGAAATCCTTTATTATATGTCTCTTGTTATTAATACACCTGTTCTAATGAGAGTGGAAATATGCTCACTAGGTCTATTGAGCTAATCCATGGCTTAATCCATACATGAATTTTTAGGTCAATGTTTACACAAGGATTTAAAAAATCTTTGAAGTAATTTGTCTTTACACATATGGTTATTTATTAAATTACCATAATTTACCATTATTCATTTTGGCTTTTACAGTGTATTTTTCTTTTTGGTAATGTAGAAAAAGAGAGTGAGAAAATAGTTATGAAACTTAGTCAAGTATATTTTGGTTTCTTGTGCTTAAGCAAGCGCAAGAGGCCCTTTACAAAATGTATGGAGACCTACTGGCTCCTGAAAATAAATTTAAGAAAGCATTTCATGTAATGAGGATTAAACCAAACAGTACTAGAACTTTAGTCATAAGTAAAGTTTTAGAAATAATAACTTTTGGCTCCATTCTTCTTGTAGTATGAAAGAGTGAATTCTCTCACTGCAGACTCACTATCACTTTCTGGAGTACATCGTATATTTATGTCAAAATGAAAATTAAATCACATAACCTTGATGGATTTTGTAAAGCCCTAACCTGTTACCTCTATATTAATGTGTTCAACTTTGGAGAACATGTATCATCAACTTGAAATTTCAGGAACAGATAATTTACCTTAGAAGTTAGTTCAGGTGTAATTTCATTTCTATGTATTATACAGTATGAGGTCATGACAGAACTACCTTCATCTTCACAGAATTTAAAGATGCTTAGTATCTTAGGATTTTGACAATATTTGGGTTTTCTTGCTTATTTTATTACAGTGTTCAAGCTTAATTGGAAATAAAAATCATCTGGAATATTTCAGGGGTTTGTCAGCCAGGGAAAAAGTGAAAGTGTATTTATGTGTAAAATATACAAATATGTTTATACAATTCCTGGAAGACTTAGAACTTGTTAGAGAAAGTAAGGTTTCCATTTTGCCTTAACTAATTTTTTAAGCTAAGCCTAATTTTAAAAATTTCTTAATTATCTATAAATATCTTAGTATAGTTATTTATGAAATGTCTTATTTATATTTATCTTAACTATTAAGATTAAACTGTTTTATGGTATTTTATACTATATCTTTAATTCTATAAGACAACAATGAAAGCTTGGAAAGCTAAGAACAATTTGTTCTGAGCTCAAGATAACCAGTAAGAAATCTCTTTAAAAACAAAATCTCAGAAAGATAACATATATTTAAAGACTTAACATTTAAAAAGGAAGTGAGTTCAATTACAGTTTGATGGTGTCACATTTGTAAAGTGCAGTTCTTTAGACTTTTTAGAAGCAGATTTTTATTTTCTTTTAAGTTCTAAAGAAGCTTTAAAATAGCATATTAGAAAACATTTTCTTTTTTGATTGATTTTGGTTTTTAATGCACTCAAGTCTTAAAAGATTGATTAAATAAATGGAAATTACTATATCAATATATATTATCACATCTACAAAGTTCTTGAACATGATGGGTTGCCCTAGGTTGGACACCAGCTGCCCATCAAGTCACTCTATCACTTCCTTCTTTAACAGGACAGCAAGGAGGAGAAAATAAGATTGAAAAAACACTCAGGGGTTGAGATAAAGGCAGTTAATTAAATCAAAAGCAAAGGTTTCATGTATGAAAAGACAGGAAAACAAAAGATTTTATTCTCTAATTCTGCTCAGCAGGTGGTGTCGGGATGCTTTTCTGGGAAGTTGGTCTTTAGTACATGTAACAATTGCTCTGGAAGACAGATATCATAAATAACAAATGTCCCTTCTCCTCTTTTTTTTGCTTAGCTTTTATTGCATAGCAGATGTCACATGATATGGAATATCCCTTTGGTCAGTTTTGGTCAGATATCCTGCCTGTGTCCCCTCCCAGGATCTTGCCCACTGTCAGTCTACTGTGAGACAAATGTAGGAGGGACAGCACTGATGTCGTGGGAGCACCGCTCAGCAGTAGCCAAAATGCTCAGGTGTTACCAACACCTGCCTAGCCACCAATACACACCAGAGGACTATGGGGGCTCCTATGGGGTAAATTAATTCCACCTCAGCCAAATCCAATAGGCTGAACTAAAAAACAAGGCACATTCAACAACTTCAAAACACAGAGTAGGATGAAAAGGATCACTTTTCTCCATTTAGAAACTATTGAGTAGGGGTGGTCTGTCGACGTCCCTGAAGTAAATGTTTCATAATTTCTGACTACTCTTGTCCTCACTTTTGCAAAATTTCTTGCAGTTTGTATTTCTACGAGTAAAATACTTGAGAAAAAGGATTTGATACACAGAAGTATCAAGCAAAACACAATTTTCTTATTGAGAAAAAATATCATAATACGGGAACTTCATGAGATTGTTGACAAGAAATATTTTTCAAGTATTAAAAAGGATCAGGAGTATTTTGATTTAATAATTTAAAAAGCTACTGAAATGCTATTGTGGCTCAAAGGAACAATCATGTTAAATACAATATTGTTTTCCTAAGGAAATTCAAGCCTCATCTTGATGGCATAAGAATACCCAGAATGATGGTTTGTTGAATGAAGTATTTCACTTGTCATTTGTATTTTCTCATTTCTAGAAAAGCTCACCACATTCCAAAAAGTCCTAATGTTAATGGAAAAATCTTGAGAGACACTGTGACAGTATAAAATAAAGAGCCATGTCTCTAAGAGAAAAGTGAATTGCTAAAAGGTATCCAAATGCTGTTGAACACTGAAATTTTACGTTGTTGTTGCTGTCTTGCTTTAGATGTTTTTCTTTATTTGTTTGGACTAGAGAGTTTAATCAGAAGTCCTGTTTAATCACATATTTTGTACTCCATCATTAAGGTTATTTTTTGTCTCTGTAGTGAAATTTTCAACCTGTTATAGTCCAAGCTAAAAAATTTTAAGAACCAGGAATTACTGATTTCTGCTAAAAAAAAAAATCTTTTTCAAAACTAAAATTGGTTTTAATTCTGCAAAAATTAGTGAGATTTTAGTGCAAGTGGTATTTTTACCAAAACTTACATTCTCTGTCTTTCTGTATTTCTCTGATAGCCCTTTTTACAAGAACAAATTGAAAGCTGATGTATCGAGCATACCTTCTGTGTCAGTGTCTTCTGTTTATGCATGGGAAGGAAATAAAAACAACTTGTAAAATTACTAGTAATCATCTTGATTATTAAAACAATCTTAAATCCTGTCATAAAGTTTTTCAGTACCTTGCTGGTTCCAATTCTTTAAAGTCACATAGTGGGTATAAGAAAAAGAAAATGTGCATGAAAGTTTTAGCTTGCACTTTTGATCTCAGAATGTCGAAAACCAGACAGATTCTATTTCAAATTACTCTAAATCTTTGTCTATGAATAAATTTGCTTAATATATGTATTTGGACAAATTATTGAGAGAAATTAATGTGGACATTACATTTCAGATTATAAAGCAGAAAAAATAAGATAAATAATAACTGCTATAGTTTTTTCTCTTTAGTGATTTAATTATTGCAATTCTGCTTAATGCTCAATTTAAGTCTTAAAACTTTAAATGAAAATGTAAAATTAAATTCAGTAAAAGAAAATTCAGTAAACTAGAGGAACTTTGTTCTCTCAATAGAGATTATCTTTCACTCTTCATAGGTTGCCAGAAAAATTCAGGAATTGGAACTTAAATTTAGTTGTTCTTGTTATTTTTTGTCTTCAATTTTTTGTGTGTGTGAAACAGAATTCTAATAAATTCTGATTATGTAGTTATGACCAATAGTGTTACCTGTGAAGAATATGTTTCCAAAACTCTCCAGCAATGCTGGAGGTGATACCATGTTCCCCCTGTTAGAGCTATTACTCACTGCCCTGAAAAATAGTCACGAAAGTGATTCCTTAAGCCACTGATCTGAAGAACTTGCAGATTCGATCACCCAAAAGTGTTGTTTACTTAAAAGGACATACATTTTCTCCTGAAAAATATCTTTCTTAACTGGAAAATGCAGTTTTAGGTCAGCAAAATCACATTCATTGTGTAGTTTTCTCTAGAAACCTGACAAAAGGAGGTTTCCTTTAGAATTTCCCTACACTGTTTGTTGATGCACTCAATATTCCAAACGGAGGTCTTAATTGAACTGAATTTATTTTTATCCTTGCTAAACAGGTAGAAAAATGCTCAAAAATGAAAGAAAAAAACACCTGTCTTACTCTTGAATGCTTTGTAGTTTTCAGTACATTATTTTTCCAAAGCCTATGCAAATCCTGAAGATATCTGTAACAGAAGATGCCCAGATCTGTATTGCAGAGCAAGGAACAGGGAGATCAAAAGGATAATCATTGTAAATTCAGGAAATAAAAGCAATTATCTATGGGTTTCTGTCACTAGCATGACAAGTCACTTCCACTTCCCCTTTCGAAATTTTTTTCTCAGATTTGTTTGTATTTTTCTTTCTCAACACAAAATATGGTCCATTTTCAAAGTACTGTTCTCTTTTTCTTGGTCACTTTTTTACCTCCCTGTGAGGTTAATCAGGTTACTTACATTAGCTGTGTAAGCATCCCATTCTATTTGACTGTGTTCAGCCTTCTGCAAATATCTAACCTGGATTTTTCAAAAGTACTCAGAGTTAACCTCATTCATCTTCTGAAACTAGATAAATCACAATAGTGTGTCCAATGGAGCAGATTTGGGCCAAAGTGCACAGTTTCTGAATAAAATATCATTGATATTGAGCATGCTTAGAAGTCTAATGCCACATTGCAATTTCTCCAGCAATATAGCATTTCATTTATGTAGCTCTTTCCATGCCAGTAACACAATGCCAGTTCTTCTTCTATTTGTTTAAATTGTCTTCCTCTCAAGGTTTTGCTGATGTTTTTTCTTACTTTTCTTTTATCTGTTCTGATACTTCCAGGAGCTTTCCAAAAGAGAACAACAAGCTGTGACTGCAGCACAGCAGTAAGCCTCAGAGACATTGTCTGTCTTTGGCAATTTTCACTGTGCCCAACATGTAACTTGGATGTTTGCTAATAATACAGCAAAGTGAATCTTATCAAACCAAGCCAGTTTTACTTGGAACAGCAGTGTCTTGAAGGAGAAGGAGGAAGAGTGATGCCCACATAATGAGCTGAAACAGTTTTGGGCAGAGGAAAAAGGTTTGTAGAGATGGAAGAGAAAAAAATGCTCTCATCCAGGTTGGTAAGTGTGTTTGCAAGTTCTCAGATGGTGGTTACAAAAGTACTTGACCTGTCACTACTCTTCCTTTCAACCTTTAAGCATTAATAATAGTAAATGAATCTTAAAAGCAAACTATAAAAATGGCAGTAGAGGAAAATGTTCCAGCAAATGAGACTCATTCTTTTTATTGCTTGAGTTCCAAAATCATCCAAAGTGTCTAAAATCACAATTCCCAGGTGTCAACCCAATCATCACTTAGCAATGGAAAACTTCTGCAAATATCTGGATGACAGATATAAGTTATCACATTTGCTGTGACAAACAGCTCATATGACCTGCAGCAGGAAATTTTCTAAACTTGCCTACTCATAGAAACCTCATTAAAATGTATAAATTTGATTTTACAGTCCCCACAGTGTTTTTGTTTCTGTAAAAACTCTGAAATATGGGGTCATATTTAGTCCCTATTTTGCTCTCAGCTTTTTAAAATTATGAATAAATTAATCTAAAGCTAAATTTATGTAAAGGAAATATAGCTAATTTCTTATGAAATTTTAAGAAAAAAAAAATCACCCCAGAAGGAAATTGTTTTACGTAATGCTGAAAATACAATGTGTACAAATGGAAAAGATTCAATAAATTGAAAATATGACACGGTATTGAATGCTGTCATATTGCATTAAGGTTACATGAGAATTTTATATGTATTTTCATAAGAAAGAATTAATTGATTTTATTTTTAATAGATTCTGGTAGATTAGAACTTTTTTTAATTACCATTCTGTAAAAAAAAATTGCCTTGTAAGTTTCCAAAGCTGTCAACATCTTTTTCTTTTCTTTCCTTTTTTTTTCTTTCCCAAAGATGGGAAGAGGTATTTCTAGAATACAGTTAACACATTTTCTGTACTGGAGAGTTAAGATTACAATCAGTTTGCTAGTGAGGATTTTGTAATAGTCTAAATACAGACCAAAATTGAGAGAAAAATTCTGCTTGTTCAATTTACATTTTTATAATGTATAGGCATTTCTAATACCTGTAGAGTCTGAGCACTGTTACCATAATAGAAAAATGTTGTAGTATGATTTCTGATAATTTATTCCCATTCAGCGATTTCTTAGGAAATTTCTTTAGTGTATAAATCTGTAGGCTTGCAAGCCAATCACTGATTTTTCTAATATCTAGCATTGAAAATAGAAAATAAGATTGCTTTTTTTTTCTTATGTAAGAAGTGACTCCAGAATGTATTGGATATGTCAGCTGGTGATATCTGATGCAGGACAGCACCTAATTCACTCTTCCAAGAGCTCTGCATCTTGTGTTCTGTCATTAAAGAAGTTCAGAGAAAATTGGAACCTAATTTTTTTGAGCTTGTTTCAAGTCAGTTGTTGCCATGGATGTAGCAATTAGGTTGCATTACTTTTGGGGGTTTATGATCTTTTCTTTGGCCATGATTTTTCTTTCTCCCTATCACAGAAGAGGCTGAAATCTGGAGAGCAGCAGTTAGACAAAAGCAACTGTAACATGACAGAAGTGATTTAGTAGAGCAAACTTATCTCTGGTTTATGGTTTAAGTACTGAACTATGCTTCTCCTCTAGTACCAAAGGGATTAAACTTTAGAGTTGAAAGTTTCCAGATCTCAGGTTGCTCTTGAATTCCCAGATAAGCTGTTAGTTCAACTTTATCTTCATGGTGTAACTTGAACTTCAAAAAAATTCTATTTGATACAATTATATTCACCAGAATTGTCTTCTGTCTACTGCAACAGTTTCTATGTTTTCCAAGTGTGGAATCTCCCCAAAATGAAGAAAGATCCCAAAGCTGGTCTGACATCTTGGTTAATGCAATTAATGTATCTCATTCCAGAAGTGATTTTTATTAATTCAGTTATAGAAATAATAACACATTCCTAATGTCTTTGGCATCATGAAGGACAGTGGCATCCTTTCTGAGTGATCCAGGACAAGAAAGCTATATTTTTACTATGGTAGGGATATAATATAAATGTAGTGCACCTGAGACATTATCAAATCAATATAGGTCAGAAAAGGAGATGAATATAAATATTTCAGTAATATATTAGGAATTTTCCAACCTTTTTTTCTGGAATTCTTTGAATGCACCACTGCTGGGATTTTAATACTGAGATCCACTTTGTCACACAAGCATGTCTGTGATATATATTCACCAACTTTTTGATAAATATCCATACAAATTTATTAATCATTTGTTAATGTCTATGCCAATATGGAGTACATTATGTTTCACTCTCAATTAGAGACTGAAAGCTCACAAACATCCCACAAAGCAGTGGGAGGTCTATCAGAATGCAATGATGTACAACTTTAGTAAACCCCTTAGGAGTGCTGGCTTGTTGTGCTTTTGTTTGTTTATTTATTTATCTCTGTTCCACCACCTCATAGGAATATAGACAGTAGTACAAATTGTTCTAATTTGTAACTTTCATTCAAAGAAAATTATAGGGCTCCACAGCATGCTGGCTTTGATATTTGGTTGTTTGGATTTTTCCTAGCTCTTAATATACTCCATTCTTGCCTCCTTCAGAAAACCCCTGTTAAGGATCTGGTGACACTGAGTTTGTGTCTTAAACGAGTTTTGCCTACTATTAAACCCACTCAGTAAGGGAAAGAACTGGCTGCTCACAGTGACACATAATCCTCATTTCTTAGATAAGCATGTATAAGGGAGCTGTTTCAGAGCTATGAGAATTATTTAAGTTCACATCTTCAAATAAACATTTGTTATGATCTGTTCAGTCCATCAAAACATTTATGTCAAATGAGTGAGAGACTTAGAAGATATACCACCATTATCAATTTTTAACACAAATTAATTATTAATATTTTCCAATAAATTCTGAAGTAATTTCTGAAATTCAGAAATTCTGAAGTAATTTCTGAAAAAGAGAACAAATAAATTAGGATTTTAAAAACAAGTTAAAGCCTTGAAGTGCATAATCTCATTTTTTTTCCATTTTGTGTCCTTCCCTTTGTGTAGAAATAATCTGAAAGTCAATACAAAGTCATAGCAGTCTTTATCTCTTATTTTCTACCTCGGGCTGTACTAAATAAATGTACAGGTGAATGTTAGAATTATTTTTTAATATATTCTCCTGTGTTTCATAAACTTCAAGGTATTGAAATTCCAGGCTCAGATGATATAATCTTATCATGAGAGATTCTAGAAGTTACTTGCACACTGTTATACTTTTCAGAGAAAATAATTGAAATATTTTCATTTACTTCATTTTTTTTATTATTTTGAGTCAATCTTTAAGCTTGCAATATTAACACTAAATAATGACCTGAATTTAACAGTGCATATTACATTCGTTCAGAGAATCACACTTTACCATTTTAGAATCCATTCAAAGTGATCTAGAGATGAACTAGATTTTTTTCAACAAGGTATAACAGAATGTGCTCTAGTCTCAGTTATTTCATAGATCGTTACAAAGACCCACTATTAAAATTTTATTACATGCAGACATTAATTAATGCAACATACCATATCTGCTCAGTATTTTATGAGTTAAATACCCATTAATTTAAGGGCATTGCAAAATGATCAGAAACCTTTAAGGGCAAAATGATCAGAAATCTTAATATTTTTGATTGAGAAAATCAAACACTATCTCAAAAAAACAGGTGATTGAGTGAGGTAAATGAAAATGATAAATAGTACAGAGTATTTGTATTAAAAAAATATAATGTAAAATCCTTCAATGACATGAAAAATTGATGTGGCAACTATAAATCCTAGTAAGATATATTCTGGTTCAAAGTCATGATAAAATGTAGAACTTTTTGGTACATTCAGATTATGGAAATTTAAATTTAGTAAGATTTAAATAAGTGTTTCAGATTGTTCTCAGGAACTGACAGACACAAAGGAAAAGTGCATTTTCCTATTCTTAACTTCCTCTACATTCTCTAAAAACATCTGTCTAGAGGCAAAAACAAAATATAAGTAGTGGATATAGTTAACTATATGAACAGCAGCAGAAACCTTCCAGTGCAGCATAATGTTTCCAACAATGACTATCGATAAATGATTCAAAGGAGATACAAAAAACCTTACTTAATCACTAGGAGTCAGTATGAGTAAAAAAGTTTGAATATGATAGTTATATGTATATATAATATTGGAACATACATTTGCGAACAAAATTTGACTTATATTTAAAAAAACCCCACCTCCCTATGATTTCTTCCCAAGAATCTAATTTTTTTACTCTTGTGAACAGAAAAATTTTAAGCAAAAAAAAAAAGAAATGGTTCTTTGCTTCATATACTTCAGTCCTTCATTTAACTAATTTTTGGAAAAAATAAAAGAACATGCCAAAGTATATTTCAGATGAGAAATAAAATCCTGACCCTGAAACAGTATTGAGAAGGCTTATAATAATATATTCAAATGAGATTTATTTTATAAGCCAGTTAAACCAGATAAACCAGTTAAACCAATTAAAGCTCTGTTAATATTTGAATGCAGATTTGTGATGTCAAATGGAATTGCCACTACCTGACTGAAGTATGAATTCTCAAGATTTTAGAAATTGTTACTCAGAATGTGCAATCACTCAATGTCAACCTTGAGGAGTTCCCGTGGGCATCATCCAGGCCCAAGGTGATAATCACCGACTGCAGCTGTGATGCTCCAAGGATGAAGGACAGAACTCTCTCGTGACCTGTTAGGGCTCCATTCATACTGTAGTCACATCCCATCTGTGGTCAAATGTGGTCGCATTGCTCCTCATTGGCAGGGGGGTCTGACCTGCCCCACAACAGCCCCCATGCAGACAAGGTGGAGGTCAGCCAGCACAGGGGGTTGGCAGCACATACCTGAAGCTGGTGCTTACATGGCTGAGGTCACTCACAGGTCACCCACTGGAGAGCCTTGAGCCCTGCTAGGGCAGGTGCACCTCCCATAGACCAGCTGCCTGCTGGGATGGCTGAGGTCAGGGAGTGTGGACCAGCACTCTGAAGCCTGCAAACCCTACTTTTTCTATTTTCAAATTGCCTACTTGGCTGCTATACCAAAAAATAAGAAAATAGGTTTTGGAACACACTGCCCTCCCCCAGCACTTCGTTGAGATGGGAAAGATTCTGTTTCAAATCAGCATATTACCCACAACACAGAATTTTATTTCAGGTAACAGTATGTTCAGTATCTCCATATTAATGTGACCAAGAGTATTTAAATATCAACAGAAAACCTTTTTCTCATTGTTCTTTCAGTGAAAAAAATAGGAATTCAGGACCAAATACAGCCATGGTAATCAACTAAAATGTGCTACTGTTGTAATAAACTCTGATCCAGCGAGGCTTAGTACAGACAAGCAATATTTTTTCTGGTGCATGGGGAAATCTATTGCCACCACTATCCTCAGTAGCTTAGAGATTTCTGCTTTCAATTGATTGAGTCAACTGAAAGACAAATACCTACTTCCTTTGGCCCTTACAAATTACAGATGATTTGATCCAAGGAACATAAATAATTCATTTCAGAAAACAAATGCTGTCTGTCATCTAAGCTATTCCACAGGTTTTTGACAATTTGTTTACCTTGGTTTGTAATTAAGATGTTCTTATTACCTTCATGCTTGCTTTCTGTCTCATGCTCCAGCTTGGATTAAGATCAAGAGTGAAGGGGAACGATATGATGAAAAGCTAAAGCTTGAAGCAGATTGAACTATTTGGTTTTCATGGATGGAAAAAAAATATAATGTGCTTATAAAATATGTGAGGCAAATATACCAGTTATTTTAGTTATATCTTTATTTATGTATTTATTTTCACCAGTCCTAAGTTAGGAGCAATTACAGAATAAGCCTAAGGTCACTGAGAAACTATAATATATATTCAAAAGGATAAAGTGTAATTGTGACAGGATCTAAAAGGGCATAAATGAAAAGTCATAGTGAAATTTCTTGGAGCTGTAATGCAGAGCAATGTAAGTGAGAATTCCATGTCATTTGGCTATATTTGCTGTTAGTGTAGGAAAATACAGCCAAATGGCATCATATCCCATAACTGTCAGGAAGGTTTGAGAACAGATATGAAACTGCACCAAATGATGATTAAGGAAAGTTGTGTTTCTTACTGAGGTTTAGAGAATAAGCTGCTATTAACTACTCCTCCTCAGACTTACTCCTCCTCATGCAACACCAGTGAGCTGAATGCTGATGTTGCTCTTATTTTGTATGTTACAAGGTTAATAACATTGGGGTGCACTGCAAATTATGTAAGCTGTGTGTTTACAGTGTCAATAAAATGTCACTGAGCTGAGGTTTTCTGAATAGCACAGTGATGATCAGTAATGATCAAATATTTTCAATTCTTTGTCCTTTGGAAAAGAGCTTTATGTTTTAAATGTACGAGGCACGATAAAAGCATAAATTCCACTGTGTTCTCTGTACACTTATTTTGAAAAGAGGAAAATGTACTGAGGGTTTTGGAAAAATTTTATAAACAAAAACATTATCTGTTGTAGGTCTGTATTCCTTGCATGAATTTAAGCTTAAACAAGATTTATATATCCAGCCATCATAATTCAGAGAGGTACAAGAAACTTATGGCTACACTGACATAAGTTGTATGCACATAGCAGAGATATAACAATGTTACATTCTTTTTTGTAGGTTAGAGTGATTTGGTTTTTTTACTAGTTTGAGGAAAAAAGAGTGTACTGATACAGTTACAGAAGTACTGTAACTCTGTGTCAAAATCATAGACTGTACTCCAGTGTTTAGCACCTTAAGAGTGGACTTCGTTTTCTCATGGGCAGCATATATTGACATTTGTGGACTGGTACCTTGAATTAATTAAGTCAAAAAGGGCAAGCAAGTGACATTTGGTTTTGTTTTGAAATCAGAGAGTCCTAGATTTTCACTGATTAAACATTGAGATTTTTTTTTCCACTGTGTTTTTAATATGAATTGGTATTCATTCATGATGATTTTTTCCTTCTGATTTTAAATCTGGATGCATATTAATAAGTTTCTTAAAAAAATATTTTGCTTTTGAAGGGAGCTAAATACAAATACACATAAACAAACTCGCATTTCTGAGTCATGATACTCTTCTTAAATAAGTATTTGAATTAGATAAGGCTTTATCAATGCTTTTATGAGTATGTCTCTCAACATGTTTGATCTTAATTATAGAATCCTAAAAGAACACTCAAAATCTAAAGTAGCAAGAAAGTCTAGTTTTTGTTTATGAGCTGAACTGGTTACATGACTTATATTGGGGTGGGGTAAGAAATATAGTAAATGCCATATGTCATCAACATTGCCATTGGAAGAAGATGCGGGATCAAAAAAGGTAAAAAGGAACACGTGAAATTTATTACATGAAAAAACAAAAGATAAGTGCATTTCCTTTTTTTTTCTGATTCTATGAAAGATACAAATTCAGCAAGACAAAGTGAAGAGAGTTTACAGCAATGAGTCCAATCACGTGCCTAAAGACAATTAATATTTTTCCATCAGGAAGAAGGATGAATAAGAATTGAAGTTGCAGAAGACTTAATGACACAGGCTCACTAACCACTATGGCTAAAATATCCCATGTACTTCTAAGTGTTCACTCTGCCATCTGCAGAAGCACTGGGAGATCAGAGAACAAGCAAGCCAAGGTCGACACGGAAAGTTTTTCTAAGTTCCTGCTTGCCTGATGATCTTCTAGTGAACCACACAGCTCTCCTTGGAAGCCTTCCATGTATGGAATAATGGGAAACAGCAATTTAGTAGCACTCAGGTCCAATTTACGCCACTTAGCTGAAAAGTTATCTACTAAATTTTTCTCTAGTTTATCAAAAATGAAGGTATATCTATATGTGGGAAAAAAGAAATTCTACATTGTTCTGGTAATAATAACTTTTATTGGTTTGTAAGAAACCAGAAAACTATTGTCATCATAACTAGATCAATATCCTAACAAACAACTCAGTAACTCAGAAGGCAAATAAGGCTCTTGTTATGCAAGATTATAATCCTGAAAGATTATACATGTGGACAAAATAATTGTCCACAGAATGAAAAGCAAAAAGAGTAAGCTTGGTTTTAATTGAAAAGATACTGAACAAAAAAATTCAAATTAAGATAATACAGATCTTGGAATGTTTTTCATATTGTCTATTAATTTATTTTTCTAATTTATATGGACATGGAAGAAATGTTATATTTTTCAGTCTCATTTGACTAAGATAGGAAATTTATGCCATTCCAAATTATTTGCATTGGTGGAGGCTTTTGTGGGCTTGTTTTTTGATTGTTGGTTGTTTTGGTTTTTGGTGGGGAAACATTGCAGCATTCTTGAAAGGGTTGTAATAAGAGAAGATTGTCTTGGTCACCTACATATCAAGACTGTTATTCAGTTAATAAAACTGTCAGCTCTCCCTGCAGTTCAGCCACTTCTCGACTACATTTCCTTAAAGATCTCTAAGGGCACCCAATAATGCACTTTGCTTTAATGTATGTGTTCTATGTGTAGAGGGAAAAGAGAAAACCTCAGATTTGTTCACTGTTTCAGATACATATAGAAAATTTAACTTTGAATGGAACATGCAATATTTGCATTTTCAAATTTGTATCTAGTTTGACACCCTGTGGGCCATGACAAGTAACAGATGCTGTCAATACAAATTACAACACTTACATAATACTATAACATACCTTAGTGAATTTAAGCATTCATCTCAACTTACTGCCTCTTACAAGGGTGACACTTCACATTTGTCCTTCTTTCTTATAGTATCAGCCCCACTGTTTGGAAAAATTAAAAATATTGCATTACCTATGAAAATCCCTTTTCTGGAATGTAGTAGATGAGTATCTTTGCTTTCTCCTGGAAAATTTGTATATGAAAACCCTTTATTTAGAAGATTATGGATGTTGATGCTAAAGGTGACCATGCAGTGAGTGTGGTACATTTCAGTCTTGCCTTTAGAATCTACTGAGAACTTCTCCTGTTCTTTGCTTTTTCAACAATTTACTTTAGTACTGCACTCTAATCACACCTATTTGACAGAAATAACGCAATCTTCTTTTGCTGGGCTTGTAATGATATACAAGAAGATAGGTACCTCTCCTTACCATTTCATTTGAAAAATAAATGCAAAAGAGACTAACAGAACAAAAGGAAAAATATAAACATCAGGTGATGCACGGTACATTTATATTCAATTAGAGATCATGAGATGAGTACCATTAAATCATCAGCAATAATCAGGATGATGACTATAGTGGGAAGTTTTTTGCTCCCTGTTGGGAGTAGTATTGAGCTCAAGTTGAATTAAATATGAGAAAGGGATAAAAAATGGAGTAACTTTTATGACAGGGTCTGGAACTTATACAGATTCTCTAACTACTGATTATCTTAAATAGTTAATATCAGTTTCTCCAAATGGCTTACCTTAATCAATGCAAGGCTGTCTCAAGACACTTGTTCCAAATTTTTGAAATCCTTGGCCAGTGAAAGGAAAACTCAGTAAGACAGATGGTTAAAAGTGCCCTAGGAATGTAAGTAGAATTGAATACCTTTATTATGGAATTCATTATCTAAATGGCTTTGTTAATAAGGATATAATTTTTTGTTTTATTTTGTTTGTTTATTTGATTGGTTGGTTTGGTTGGGTTGGTTTGGTTTAATTCAAAGACAGTGCTAATAGTATATCAGAAAATTATATATTTATCTTAACAGCCCCACCACTACTCTGTGATAGACTTTATATAATTCCATCAGGAATATTAAGTGCTAACTCTGGAAGCTTTTTAAAATTATTTTTTCAATTATTCACTTTTCCTAAAAGTGTATGAACAATACACTATTAATTACTCACACAGATGCCTACTACATTGAAAGCCCTGTCAGCCAGGTGTTCAGCTAAGTTTTTGGAAGCAGCTGCTGGAACTTATCTACAACATCAGGTCCATGATAATAATGCATATTGTGTAAGGGAAGCAGTTAAAAACCAGGATATCAAGGCTCCTCAAAAAAAGGGAATAAAAAATATGGAACACAGCCGCTGTTGAAGGGTAATTTTGCTCCAATATTCTTACTCTTTTTCATAAAGAATAGCTGAAATTTATCACAAATAATTTTCATGCCTAGGTAATAAGAGAATTCTGGTCGTAAAAAAATGTCATTAATTATGGGGAAATGACAAAAATTCTCTCTCAGCAATATTATTCAAAGAACAACATACAAGAATATTTTAATTTCTTGTTTTACCAAGTTCTGAATTTTCCATGTCTGTCAAAGTATCTCTGGACAACTGGAGGGTAGACAAACTTGCTGCAGAACTTTCTTGCTATCTAAATCTACATAAGTAGAATTACCAATCACTCCAAATATACCAACTGAAAACAACTTGGACAACTTGTAGAGGTGGTCTATGTTATTCTTTAGATATCCAGGAATATTCCATTGGGGAATTCCTCCTCAGATTTTTTTTTTTTTTTCTCATTAAGTTTTCTTTTCAATATACCTTTGTTTTGTTCATAGATATCTTTGGCTCCGTTTCTGTGTTTCCTTTCCAGATACCAGTTTTACTCTTTAATATTGTTTCAGGATCTTCTTAACTGAATAGTGAGCAGAGCACTCAGGACCACAGATATGTTGGGATAAAATTTTGAGAAAATATAAAGAATCTGAAAGTGCTCATCTGGTATGAAGTCTGAGCATGTTATAGAAAGTAACTTCTCTTATTATAAATATAAGCAGGTATTTTCCAACCACAAGACCTCAGTTTTATATCTATTCACATCTAATATCACCTGGAGCACACGTTGGTATAGCATTATGGTTGAGTAACAATTCACTGTAGAAACCTTCTCCCTACTAAATTCTTTCAGTATATATTTTCCTCTTTCCTTATAAGACCTATTATTGTACAACACAAGTAATTACAGTCCAAATTCTTCTGTCAGGTGCTCCCAAATAAAGTAAATATTCATTAATAATGGGTTCTTATCTGCAAAATAAATAGCATACATAATAAAATTAATATGAGCTTATAATTTAGGCAATGTTAGCTAAAATTATCATGGTCAATTTTCATAAACTAATTGTAGGCACTAAAAGTCACCTTAAAATACAACCTGGCAAAGACAGCATACAGCCATTAAATGTGCATGCTGTGAGGCTATACAGGACAGTGGAAGACAAGCCATATTGAAAGAGTATTTAGTGTCAATGACTCCCACCTCACTCACATGTAGGACAAAATTTTGGAAGGGCTGAAAAACAGTGAATATTTCTTTTCAGAGACAAACTACCACAGTAGATTACCAGCAAATACTTGTCTATTTGAAAGGCAGTATTTCTTGTATCTAACTGAATTTCTGCTGTCATACAGAACCCCTGTTATTTGGAAAAGTCAAAAATTAGTCTGGTAAGCTCTCTGTGAAAGGCTTTCAACCCCTATACTAAGTTACACGCACAGAGAAAGCCTAACACACACACACAAAAAAAAAAAATCTTAACTACCTGATTCATTTTTTTCTAAACAAGTTTTAATATCTATTTTAAAGGCAAGAACTATCATCATGCAATGTCTATCTTTCATGCAGAATGTTTGCTGCAGTTTTATCTCCCAGTTTTCCTGAACTGAGACATATAAAACTGAAATTAGGTGAATGATAACTGCCTAACTATTCACAGCATTAAACTTCTAATGTGTTTTCAACATATTAGAGCACTGGTTTCACTTTTCCTGTATTCCCATCTCCAACTTACACACACTTACATATGCATTTTAAAGGCAGAAAAAAATTTTGAGTGTTACATTGTAAATAGTAAGAAGAGTATATATTAGACTAATGAAAATATTTCTTTTGTGTTGGTGTTTCTTTTGTATCAGTATTGGTATTCATAGGACATATCCTTCCTTTACCACCTACATTATTTTCCCTTATTGATAATTGTATCACATCTTCATATTACTATTCACTTTTTTCTGTTTCATCCACTGAAGTGATATGTATATGATACATAACATAAAGAATGCCATTTATTATTTCTCTTGGAAAAATATAGCTTAAACTTCCAGTAGAAAGCTTCCTAAAGCAAGATTGGGGGTTTTTTGGGTTTTTTTGGCATATATCACCTGTGACAACAGCATTGTGTAACAGATACGTTAGATGCAAAATCTGGATTATCATCTAGGTTTCAGTCCTGCTACCTGTCCCAAAATTGTTGGCTAAATGTATTTGACAATTTCGTTTTAGGAACAAACAACAGTCACAGATTCAAGAGAGATCCAAATATTCTTGAACTTCAAGACCATTTGTAACAAGGCACTATAAACAAGGATGATTTAATAATATTCCTTTAAATTTAAATTAATATCATCTTGAGCCACAGTGATTAATACATTAACATTTAAGAGAAGGGAAATCTCATTGGGAAAATCAAAATCTGAAAGCAAGTGTAATTGGAACAAAAAAGTTCCATTCTTTATTGGATTTTACATGTTCTATCATTAATTATTTTTCAAGAAAAATGTGCAAAGACTAAGCTATTTTAAGGATCCTGTCTCTGGAAAACAAAAAGCGGTTTTAACAAACAATACAATTTTGAGGGTCAAGGAAATGTAATCCTGAATGACTACAGACGTTTTTCAAGAGTTTGTTTCTTATCTAGAATATCAAAAGAGAGAAATAAGGGAAAAGGTTTGATGATTTGAACAGGCCAGTCACAGAAGCTGCATACAATCCCATAGTGGTTATAAATTTGCTCTTGTCCTGTCACGGGGTAGGCCAACTGCTCCCTAAGACACATGTTGCCGGGAATGACAGGGGGTCCTCAAAGGGGCAAGGCAGGGACCTGACCTGGCAGGGATTCTTCCACTGCCTCCAGGGAGGAAGAAGGGCAGGCCAGATTTGGAGGAACATCCACCTTCAACTGAGAGCCCAGAGTGCCAGGCAATTCCTTGTCATCAAGGCAGCTCTGAGGTCAGGGCAGGCACTCGTGAGCTAGCCAGGATCAGGAACAGGCATGATGACAGTAAACAGGGTCAGACACAGCCCCATCACTGGGTCACCGCAAGTCTGCAGTGGCAGGGCACATGAGGATCAGGCCAGGAATTCAGCCAGTGGTTTGCATCCCAGCTGCAAGGCAGTAGTAATGGAGCTCCAGTGAGGCCCAGGACCGGAGCCTAGGGCTGAAGTGTTTCCCATAAGACAGATGTCCATCTGGGCCCAGGCTTCCCCCCCACAGCACTGCCAGGGAATGCCACCTGTGGGAAGGGGGCAGCCGTCACAGCTGCACCAGCCCTGGGCCCCACTGCCAAACCCCCGGGAGCAGGGACACACTCAGGGCCCTGGAACCAGCTTCTTTCAGCAAGGTTTGTCCTCCTGAATTACACAGCTCTGCAGGACTTGGTTATGAAATGCTGTGGTCATAGTCAGGCCACGCACAATGTCAGCTGGATCCCAGGTCAGGTCAAGGGTCTCAGTAGCTTTATTTCAGGGATTCCTGGGGCTCTGTGGGTTGGAGTCATCATGGATCAGTCCCAAAACATCATGGTATGCCCAGGCAAGAGTTCCCAGGGGACACTGTCAGGTCACAGGGTGGGCAGAGAGACCAAACTACCACCACTGAAGGGTTTGCAAGGCCAACTGAAGGGTTCCATCTGTCTCTCAGAGGCCTTCCAGGGCAGAGGGATTCATGTGACCACTGAAATGCAATGCTTAGTCAGGCAGGAAGAGCAAGATGCTGACAGCAACTGCTTCTTCTGATGGTCCAGTGATCCAAGTAAACATGAGGTCACAAACCAGGTCCAAGGTCAATCCAGGAAATCCAGGCAATCCAAGAACGGTGCTGGAGACTGGCATTGAATGATTAACTTGATAGCAACCGGTGGCCTTGGGCTGAGCAGGAAGGGGGCTTCTGGGACCATTGAGTGGAGTCTCCAGAGAAGAAAGCTGCTCAGAGCTGTGGAGCACTGTCAGGCCCTGACAGTGATATTAAACCTTTGCTCCAGTGAATAACTCTGCTTGTACACAGATGTGCCAGACACCCTGCTCTCAGGGGCCAAGCACAGAGATGGACAACAGCAGCTGAAAAACCAGGCTATTTAAGTGGAAATGCCTGACCCAGTGAATGCCCCTCTTATCTCAACACTGGGAGTGAGTCTAGGGAACTGTGTATGATCTAATTCAGAAGAGACAATGGAAGGTGCTGGTATTCAACTGTGAAAATTACAGAAATGAGAGAGAATTGGTGAAACACACAGAACAAAGGACTTATCCCAACAGAAAAAAAGATGAGAAATAAGCATCAGTAGCAGGCAGAAACTCCATTTCTAAAAAAAAATCTAAAAAAGCAACTAAAATAATTTGTTACAAAGCAGGGGGGGAAAAAAAAGAAAAAAGATTTTTCTTTCATTTGTGGACAATTCCTGAGGTACAAGGGATAGTTCATGATGTGACTGTGACCTCGGTCTATTGAATGCTCAAGACAAATACTGAAACACACCATTAATGTGAAGCTTTTTGTTTTGACAATACCAGTATATATCATTAAAAAAGAAACACTTTCAGGATGTGACACAATAACTGCTTTTTGCTGGAATTTTTGGTGGACATGTGTCTGGGGATTTTTTTCAAATCTTTTCAACCATGTGCTCCTAAAAAGACAAACTGAAAAGCTAAAATCCCAAGAAAAATAGTTGGGAAAATCATGTATTTAAGATTCTGGAAAGTCTAGGTATATGTTGCTAGTCCTCACAGAAGAGAGAAAAATAGCTGAGTTTAGAATGAGAGACAGATATTCTTTGCCCAGAAGAATTGCATCATTTCTACAGTTTGATTAAAACTGATAACTAAAGAGAAATGTTCAGACTAAAAGGTTTTATATGTCATCAGTATATAAAGTCTCCTTCCAGCTATTGAAGTCACTTGGTCAAGACAGATGTGTGTTGTTAATTTGTTGTTTTCCAGTAATTATGAATGATTTGCTAATATTGATGTTTACTATCCTGAAATAGAAGTTGGTATCTTAACTAATAATAGTAAGTGACTGTTAATCATCTTTCAGAATATTCTAAAGACTATATATTTCAGAAATATCTCTGAACCTTTAGAAACAAAACATTTAAAATTGTCATCACAATTTGATTGTCTTTATATCTGACTGCTCTCATTCAGACAACCATAAAATCACAGAATCATTAAGGTTGGAAAACACCTCTAATATCATAGAGTTCAATCTTTCACCAAACACTACCATGTCAACTAAACCATAGCATCTGGTTGTTTCTTTAGACTTCAAGGGATGGTGAGTTCACCACCTCCCTGGGCATCATTTACAATTCAGGCGTAATTCTGGGTACCCCTTCTCTTCCCTTTCCTATTTAAACTGGAAACAGCACAATCAAGGGACGCAGTATTGGAGTTTTTCCTGAGGCATATTCTAAGAGTTGCCTTTGGCCAAATTAAAGGACTAAAGTGGCTTCAGCAGGAAAAAAATATTTTCAATCAGAAATGTCATGTTCTGTTATTTCTGTGATGTAGGACTTTCTGGATAGATTTCTTACGGAGACTAAAGTTCTGATTCTACAATAGTTCCATGAAAGTTGAACTGAATGTGACACATATGTCCCACCTCTTTAGAAATTTGTTTAATTTATGAAGAAATAACTTTAGAAATTGAAGATAAATTTCAGATTGGGCAATGACAGAGAAAATACTTATCAAAAAAAAAAATTGAATTGTTTATTTTTTTTTGGTGGAAAAGAATAAGAATGAAATTAATTTAACTTCTTTAATTTTAGTGCATATGAAATATGTACTAAAGAGATTGAAATAAAAACTGAAAAATTTCTTTGAGTTAGGAGCTCCCAGTTAAGGTTCACAATCTATTTTCAGGATGTTTCATGAAGAAACTGATGTCAGATCATATTCTAAGAATGAAAATAATCTTTAGAACATTCTTTGATCTTCTCTTTTATTCTCCATTGATGAAGTAATTTTAACCAATGGGATTTAAATGTATTTTATTTGGTAGAAAACAAAGTAATGGTAAGTATCAAATCCCAGTGCTACTTCCGTATAAAAATAATTTCTAAAGCACAAAATTGGCAACAGCCACAGATTTTTCTCGTGCATAAGAGGGTTTGTCTTTCTCATTATCTGCCCCTTTCACCTTTCTCTACATTCCAAACATTTCCCTGAAGATCTCCAATGTCTTCCATGCTTGCTTCTTATATGACTGTTCTTATTGGCATTTTTGTTACTCAAAGAATGTGATTACTTCAAGGATAATTCTTGTTTGTGTAACCTTATTATATGATTCTTGTCAAATCAGCGTAAAGGCTGTTTTTTTTGTGTGTGTGCTGACTTTGCATTTGCATCTGTTATTCTACATTGAATTAATGGACAAAGGAAAATAAAAGGAAAATTTGACTGGAAGCTAAGAGACTGAGTTGCCAAACCCAACAGAAGCAGAGTCAGGGTTAAATATATTTTATGCTTAATGAACATTCTATCTTATTCCCTGGTGTTTTCAATACTACTCTTCTCTAACTCAGTACTACTCTTCTATTTATTTTCATTTATTTATTTTTTTATTTTACTTTTCAGATCAATTTCCTATGAGTTTATGGAACCAATAGATTAAAAAACATAAGGAGTCCTATGAAAACCTGTTGATTCTGTACCCAGTGCATAATAAATAAGAATTAAAAAAAAAAAAATAAAATTGAAACTACAGAAACCTAAAAAGGTATTAACTCCTATATAAATTCATTCCTTTTATGATTTGTATTTCTTAAATTAAATTACTCAAAGAATAAACTCTCAAGAAAGAACATATTGTTCCAGCTCAAATATTAAATGAAAGCTGAAGACTAAACATTTATTTGTACTAGATAAAGAAAGATTTTAAGTAATTAATTTAGTCAGTGGCTAATCTATGAAAAACAGAGCAAAATTAATTTGTGATTTGTTATCCCAGTATAACTGAGAAGAAAATTTGAAGTGAGAATCTCACCAAAGAGCTTTATTTATGCCCCAAATAGCACAGTTTTAAAATATCTTTCTGTGTAAATGTAAGTCATTGTCAAGTTCTTTACTATATACATATCCTTGTTTTCCAACATTGGAGATGTGCAAGGGAGGGTTATGTTCAAAACTGAAACTCCTTAAAACAGGGCTTAATGAAGTAAACCACAATTTTTCTTCCTGTGTAATGCTAGATACTGCATCTTCTCTTGAGCTTGATATATATATAGGAGTTTAGTTTGTTTCTTTTAAAACAAAAATCACAATCTTGCTGTAATCATATACCACATACATTCAGCTGCCAAAAGCTGCTGTAGGCCTTCACGCTGATTTCCATTTTGCTGAAGCTTAAAAGTGTTATTCATAAGAATCACAGAATCATTTAAGTTTGAAAAGACCTCCAAGATCATTGAGTCCAACCTTTAAATAATCACCACCTTGTCATTGAGACTACAGAGCCAAGTGTCATGTCCAGTCTTTTACAGTAAAAAAAACACCTCCATGGATGGTGACTCCACCATGTCCCTGGGCAGTCCATTCTAGTGTTTAACTATCCTTTCCAGGAAGAAATTCTTCTTGATGTCCAATCTGAACATGCCTTAGTTACCTAGGAGAAGAAGTCATCCCCTATGTTTCTACACCCTCTTTCTACATAGTTGTAGAAAGCAATAAGATCTCCCCCGAGCCTCCCTTTACCAGGCTAAACAACCCCAGCTCCCTCAGACACTACTCATATGACTTATTCTCTAGACCCTTCAGAAGATGGGCTCTTATTAAAAATTTGAAATTAATTTATAAATCTATACATAGATAGGCAAAGTAACTTCACAGTTCTGCATGCTACAATCTTTCGCGTACACTTGATCTAATGTTTCTACTTCCAAACTTCTAAAAGTAAAACTAAAATGTTAGCCTGCTGCTATTTTCCCTCTGTCAGTGAAAATAAAACATATCTGAATATAGAAGATAGAAGACTTCAAAAAGCAACAAGAAGTGCTTCAAAAGGTCAAAATGCCAGTGAAAGACAGATTTTTGAGAAGAATAAATAGAAGGACAAAAATATGTCTGCAGCCTGCTTGATGGTATTTTTCCATTTTGTAAAACAGTTCTCTTGTTCTTTTGGGATGATCCAGTTTGTTTTGTCTTGTTTTGTTTTGTTTTTTTCTGGAGAAACTTGGAACACTAATATTCTTAAATCTTCTTATTATGCATCCACAGTGATTTGCTTCTCAGGCTTCTGTTTCAATGAACATAACTTGAAATCATCACTTGCATTGTACAAGATGGAGGGCTATTTTTTTTGAATATGCAGGCTGGAATTCAGTGATGACTCAGTTCAGTGATAAATTATAACAGGATTAATAATTTTTAAAAGCCCATCCTAAATATCTGTGTGTGTCTTAATAATAACATACATAGCTGTGTTATTGCAATACTACTGTGAACTCTATTGGATATCAGTTAAAAATAATGGCAAATAAAATGGCTATTTGCTTTGAAATATTAATGTGTTATTGTGTGGTTTTGTGTTATTGTTATTCTGTTATTTTTGTATCAGCATTTCCTGTACATATTTCTGGAGGTGAAACAGCAAGATGATATAGTATATTCAAGCACATGTACATACCTGAAATGCTTTGAAAACATTTAATATTAAAAAACATTTGAGGTGCTAAAATAAATGGTAAATGTAGACCCCTCACTTCACTGTAGAAATTTTCATACATCTTGACTAAGGTTACTTTTATCCTTCTCCAGGTTAAAATTTCTAGGTGTTAATCCCCTTACATACCTTAATATACATACCCAATAGTAACTTTAGTTTAAATGGATATATTTTTTGGAGAATAATGTCTCCAACAGCCCAATAACTTCTGAGTGTAAGTCTCTGTTTCTGCAGAAAAAGGATTAAATCCTATTCACCACTATGATTAATAGCTCATAAATAGTATAGCTTGAAAAGAAGCCCCACTGATTACACATTTTCCCACTCTTTTGTGGATGACTGCTCATTCTGTTTCAGGGCAAGACATGATTATTCTGACCAAACATTTGCAGGTTTTGGATCTATGCTGACAAGCTTTTCCAAGCTTCATTAAAGTGTAGCCAAAAGCTTATTAAAACACATGAATAATGACAATTAACTTAAGTGTGGTTTCAGGCAAGGTTCAAACTGGATTTCAATTGCGATGCCATGAAAGCAGCCCAAATGGGAGTACCAATACTTCATATCAGAAATGTAAATGTGCTTCACAGTGTTCTATGAAATATCTGTATTATTTATCATATTAAATGCATCTTAAGGTCATAGAAAAATATAACAGCAATAAAAAGTCATAAAAATGATGAGATATAGTGCACTCTATATTGTGCAGTATATTGTTCAGAATTATTCCAAGAGGCTACCAATAAGTCATGAGGAGGAACAGGCTAAATGATCGAGAAAAATGAAGTTAGTGGTGCCCATCAACTCAAGTACTTAATTCTTAGAAACAAATATTAAATCTTTGAAGAAGTCCATCTAAAATCAAACTTTTCAGAAAGAATAAATAGTAAGTTAAATTATGAATTTTTATTCCCTATACTCTGAGACATTACATTGATTTGACACTATGAGACAAGTGGTATGCCATACTCTGAGAAGACAAACTTGAGGTTTTTTTCATGTGCTTCCTATTCAGATGGATGTCCTGTTGCATTTAATATTCTGAAGGAGGATACTGAAAGTACAGATGTCACAATGCACTAGGCTTCATTCATGTTTGTTCAGTAGCCTTTAAATTGTGTCACTTCTGAAACAATGAGAGATATTTACCTTTGTTGTAAATTTTAAAACATACAACTTTTCTGCAGAAAAAAAAAAACAAAAAAAACAAAAACAAAAACAAAAAAAAAAAAAAAAAAAAAAAAACAAAAAAAAACTAAAGAATCAGGGTCTGAAAAATAAAAATGCAAATCTATCTTGCCTTTTGCAATGCATTCAGAAGGAAAAAAAAAATGCCAAATTTTGGCAATTACCCATGACGTATTTATTTTTTTTCTATCCATCCTTATTTGTTTAACAAAGAGCAGATACACTGTTCCTTGCCACTGGGTAGCTCTGTGCAGTGACTAAGATGGGGTCAGGTTGCAGTCAGACTGGAGACTCCCTGGGAGACCTGGAGTGGTGAGGGTTCCCCAAGGCAGCAGCACAGACCCCTCAGCTTCCAGGGCCTGTCTTATTGTCATACTACAGGGAACAAGACTCTCCTAGCATATGTATTCCAACATGGAATATATCTGCCTATAATGAGAACTCAGTATAGCAGACTTTTTGTTAATATTTTAGAGTAATAAAAATCAATTTATTAACCTATTAATTTGTGCTTGAGATTATTTGCAGTTTATGGCAGAATGGTTTGTTGTTATGACTATGGGTACTCCATTTATTAGCTGTAGTTAGAGGAATTATTTTTAAAATTAATATTTAAAAAACTATGAGCACAATGAAATGTTAATTGTTTACAATTAACAGCTTATGTAGTTAATAGTTTATACAGTTAGTAGTTAATAGATTATAATCAGAGATATGGACAGTGGTACCGAGTGTACTCTCAGCAAGTTTGCTGATATCAAGCTGTGTGGTGCAGTCAACACCCCGCAGAAAAAGAATGTCATCTGATAGATATTGAGAGGATTGAGGGGTGGGCCTGTGCAAACATTACGAAGTTCAGCAAGGTCAAATGAAAGGTCCTGCACATGAACTTGGGCAATCTCTAGCACAAATATAGGCTGGGACAAGAACAGATTGAGAGCAGCCCTGAGAAGAAGGTCTTGGGGACGTTTGTGAATGAGAGGCTTGCATGACCCAGTAATGTGCAATTGCAGCCCAGAAATGCTGCATCAAAAGAAGTGTGGCAAGCTAGTCAAAAGAAGAAGATTCTCCCTGTCTATTCTGCTCTTACAAGACTCCACTCATAGTACTCCATCCTCCTCTGGGGCCCCCAACACAATGAGGACAAGGACCTGCCGGAGTTAGTCCAGAGGAGAGCCACAAAGATGATCAAACTGGACTACCTCTCCTACTCAGGCAGGTTGAGAGAGATGGGATTGTTCTGCCCAGAGAAGACTCTGGGGAGACCTTGTAGCAGCCTTCCAGTACATAAAGGGCATCTAAAAGAAAGATGGAGAGGGACATTTTACAAGGGCATGGAGGGATAGAGCAAGGGAGAATGGCTTTAAGCTCACAGAATGTAGCTTTATATTAGATATTAGAAAGACATTCTTTAATGTGAGAGTGGTGAGACACTGGCATAGGTTGCCCAAAAAAGTTGTAGATGCTCCATCTCTGGAAGTGTTGAATGTCAGGTTGGGTGGGGCTTTGAACAACCCAGTCTAGTGGAAGGTGTCTCTGCCCATGGCAGGGAAGTTTAGAAAGAGATGACCTTTAACCAACCCAGACCGTTCTATGATCTTATGATTCTCCTTTCATTTATTCACTAACACTCATTCTGTAAGTTTTTGGTAATTTGAAAACTAATGAATTCAGGGAATTGTTAACTTTGGTGTGAAATGGTGTTTCTATTTCTGTACTCAGAAATTTGCTTTTCTGGGAGGAGAAGGAAGGGGAAAGAAGTGAGAACCTACTTCTATTACATATTAAATATGCAGCAAACACAGATAAAGATTGGGGATTGCTTAAGCATCCTCACTAAAGAAAACAGAAAGTTTGTTTTGATGAAGTGTATAATAGACATTTGCTAGTTCCTGAGCCCTTATGATAATTTGATTTAGATGACTGACTTTTAAGGAGAGTATTAGGCAGCATCTCTGTTTTAATAGCTATTTAATAATTTTTAATTCCTGATGAGAGGAAACATACTGATATGCCTACATGTAGTTACAGTTAGTGAATGCACATTCTCACTGACATCTTGTATAAACAAGACTATTCATATTGTGTTTGAGTTGATGCAAAATAATCTTTTCTTTGCCCTTTTTGTTTGGTTCCATGCTCGTCACATTGTGTGACCCATAGAGTACACTGTTACTACCTAACAGAATTCCTGAAATGGAATAGGTGTATTGCACCCTACGCATGAGCTATCAGAGGGGAAAAAAAAAAAAAAAAAGATTCTCATGTGAAGCAAAAGTAAATATGGCAGTGGCCAAAAATAAAAGCTCTGATTAACCTCTTCATCTTTCCCTTTGACACAGTCTTTCCAGAACTGGATACAAAGTGTGTAGAGTCATACTCACAGTATTTCGTTTCCTTTCAACCCCCTGAATTTTTGAATTTTGCCCATTCCTCCTTTTTTAGCCCAAGATCCTACTCTAAAAATTTTTCTGAAGATTTCTGATCATAATTGTTCTTCAAGAAATATTTAAAGCTTTCCAGACAAGATAGTCCCCTTGCAAACAACAAATCTGGAAACTTCTGTCAGTTTCCCTACAAGACTGGTATCCTTTTTATTCTCCTGTTCCAATATTTGTTCTGATGGAGATGTCATCCTTCATCTATTTCTCTTCTTCTTTGGGTATTTTTCATTGTTCCATTGCATTTTATTATACATGATATTACTTCCATAATCAAATCCTTGTATTTTTATTTCTCTAAAATCCACCCTCTACTCTCCATAACTGCTTATGCCACATTAAAATATCAGAGGATGAGACAATTAAGACATGTGAAATTCACCTTATTTATATTCACCTTAAGTTTATTATTTTTGTAAATACCAAAATAAGAATTCAGAATTATCAGTGATGAAAGCTGATAGCCTACACAAATAGATAATACTCCTATTATCTTCATTTTTTCTTCTTTTCTCAGTATTATTCTGTCTTGTATGTGTGTGGCTGCACTTTGGGAGAGGTACAAACCTGTACTCAAAAGCACAAGCGTTAAATTGAAATTGTAGGAGCTACTTCAAATCAGACAGTAAAGAACAGTATTTCATGTCTTAGTTCAGTCAACAAACCAATTTCTTAAACTTTATTAAATTAAATATAGTTCTGAAATAAATTTAATGAAAGTTGATTTCATTTTATTTTCAGGTACATTTCAGAATTGAGTTTCCAGCTCAAAACAAATGCAGCGGATGTCCTGTGATATTATGCAGCTTATCAATGACAGAACTAAATGGCAAGTTACTGAAAATAGCCATCGTAGTACTCCCTTTACAGCAAGCCTTTGCTTTGAATGTCATCTAACATTCTTAGCAATAACATCCTATATGTGTTTTGATGTAAGATAGCAGAGCTCAATTGTGCTGAATGACCTTTTGAAAATAATGCTGTTTATTCAGGGTTTTTGTTGCTCTTAAAATTATTGGTAATATTGGTATTGCTATCTCTGAGCCTTCAATATTGCACTGATAAGCATTCAAAGGTGTACTGAAAATATTTCTGAACTATGGGATACCTCATAGTGATAGCAGGTTATGTAGGTAAACTTAGAAAGAATAAAGAGAAGGACAGAAAATCATCTTCTGTTTTTCACTTACGTGCTAGGACCAGATTTTACTTTCTTTTTTTTCATGAATCAGCTATCTTGCACTCAATTGGCAGATAATTTTCAAAAGGAAAAAAAAAATTAACCTCTAAAAAAAACCAAACAAGAGAGTAATAATATCCATTATCTGAGAGAACTGAATGTTTTGGAAAAAAATAAAGTAAATCAGGTATTTCTATAGGCCACTCCCAGTGCATGCAAGTCTGTATTCAGGAGAAAATTGGCCACTGTAACTGAAAAAATGATTCTTGATGTCCATTTACATGGCAGCATTTGTCAAAGATGCCATTTTCTTGATGATGCAATGATTCTGAAATAAAATATTTGCTTGTTTCTTGTTATTTTCCTTCCTATTCACAACATTATTCTGTTCTTCCTTTTCCTTTGGTAGGAAGAGTTATGTGATTCATTATACAGATGGTAGGGTTATTAGTGAATTAGCTATGTTTAGGATAGGAATGATTCTACTCATTCTCATTTGCATAAAAGACATCTCAAATACAGACATTTTCTTGAGTGGTCAACATCAAAGAGATATTTTCTCTTTAAATAAGATTATATGCACAAGGAAGAAAAACTTACTATGTAATAAACGTGTCTTTGAATGCCTCCATTTACTATTAATTCACTGGATCTCTTTCTGATTTAAAGAATAATATTTTACTATTCTACATAATACTTCTTTATTGGCCTAAAGCATTGTATTATTTATACTTTTGAACTGTTTTTTAAACAACATCTGTCTGCCACTTGTTAAGATACTTCTTGACATGGCCACTACAAAAAGCAGCAATAAATTCATCCAAAATATATATTCAGACCTTTGAGGCATTAAGTTATGTATAAATTAATGTGTGAAAAACCCTATAATAAGAACTCTGAAATTTATCATTTCAGCTGAGTTAGTATTTAATTTTGAGTCTCTCCAAATAAAGAAAGTCATATATATAAAGTAAGAAATATGTTTGAAAATGTGTTACAATTCAGATAGATTCTGTGGCCTAATCTCTAATTTTATTGTAAGATATTGGGTGATGAAGTATCTCTTTGATTAAATCCTCTTTCACACTCAAAACTAAATTTAAATTGCCATAAGAAACTACTCCTTTTCTATGAATGTGTAATAAAAATTAAAATTTTTAAACCTTGATCGAGAAGTTTCCTTAAGCACTATCTGCTGAAAGGGACAATTAACATATATAAATTTAGGAATAGTCTTTACTATGTATTGAGAAATACACAGAAAATGAATCCAAATTAAAAATGTTGCCTTAAGCAAGCGATGCTGCTCCTCTGCTTACCATAATGCTTTAATGTTTCAGCTAAAGGAAGAAAATATGCCACAAACCAAACGTAGGCTTTTATGGTAGGTAACAGCACAGCCCCAGAGGCAGCCAACATATGCAGTGGTTTGCACAGAAGTTTCTGGGCTCTGCTTATTTCAGATTTTCTTGAGATCTTGTCAAGATTTCTGGGCACCATGCCTGAGATACAGGAACTCCTGGGAACCCTCTGAGGGTTTCTACGGCTAAGAGGTCAGGTTAAGAACAAAGTAAAGGTAGCCCTAGCAACTCCTAACGAACTCTGTCAGCTGTAGTTGATAAGGCTTTGTTCCAACCCACCTCAGACTAGGGAGGATCAAACTCTCTCATCCTGTTAAGTGCCAGGCAGTTTATGCAGCAGGGTGGTAACTACAGCCAGCAGCTAAGCACCACACAGACACTTGCTCACTCACCCCTGGTGGGATGGGGGAGACAATCAGAAGGATAAAAGTGAGAAAGTTCAGGGGTTGAGATAAACAAAGTTCAATAGGTAAAGCAAAAGCCAAGTGCAGACAAGCAAAATAAAATAAGAAAATTTTGGCAGGCCGGTGTTCAGCTATCCTCAGAAGGGCAGGGCTCCACCACTCGTAATGGTTACCTGGTAAGACAAACATCATAACTCTGATCATCCCATCTCCCTGCCTCCTTCTTCTTCCCCCAGCTATGCTGTCATATAGTGTGGGATATCCCTTCGCCTAGTTAGTGTCTGTTATCCTAGCAGTGTCCCCTCCCAACTTCTTTTGAGTCCCCAGCCTCCTGTCTGGTGGGATGAGCTGCTGAAAAAGCTCTGATTCTGTTGAGCACTGCTGAGCAATAACAAAAATATCCCTGTCTTAGCAATGCTGTTTTTAGCACAGATGCAAACACAGCCCCATTCTATTTGCCATGAAGAAAATAAAACCCCAGCAGACTAGCAAGCTCTTCCTGTGCGGCTTATAAGTTCTTAGGTATGGTGATCACATGATCACACAGCACAGTTTTCTCCTCCAGTTCTGCAAGATTGACTGTCCAATTGCTAATGCGCTCTTAGAACCATACAGGACTTTGCAAGGAAGCTGCAGCTCTGCATGTTTCTGGCTGCGGGGATTGCCCAAGACCTGTTGCTAAGTCTTGGTCACACAGCCTTTTAGCCTGCAGGAGATGCCAGTCGTTGAGAAGCTGTGCTGCCCAGTGCATTGTGTGGAGGTTAGCATACTGTGCAGTATCAGAAATTATAAGAAAGAGATCAGCAAGATCTCTGAGCTGTTCAGTTTCAGGACTCTGAATCTTCAGCTGCAGGCATTTTTGTTGCTCTTAAAATTATTGGTAATATTGGTATTGCTATCTCTGAGCCTTCAATATTGCACTGATAAGCATTCAAAGGTGTACTGAAAATATTTTTTCTGAACTATGGGATACCTCATAGTGATAGCAGGTTATGTAGGTAAACTTAGAAAGAATCTTCAGCTGCAGGCATAGAAAGATCCTGTACCTGTGAGGTCAGCAGTGACTCCCATTGCAATGACTCCCATTGCAATGAAGACCAGAAGCTGATGATTTCTCTTACCAGGAGAAAAGGTCCTGCCCTATCTCCCAATTTGCAGTCACAGAATAGGTCAACTGCCCTTGTATTGGATGAGAGTCTTGGAGTGCTGTCAAATGCAGCACCTCAGATGCCTGAAGCTAAATCACACGCACAACCATTAGAAGGAAGCGGTGAATAACAATGGTAGGAGACTCACCACTGCAGGGCACAGAGACACTCATCCGCTTATTTGACTTGTCCCCTTGGGAGGTTTATTTGTTTGTTTCTTCGTGGGGGATTGCATTTGAGATATTGTGGAAAGACTACAGAGGTTCTTCTTGCCTTTTGACTGCTACCTTGCTGATTTTCTGTGTAAGCACTGGTGATACTATTGGGGTGACCTGGGGCGTAGGAAGTTTTACTATAGGATTCTGGGTAGAGTGCTCTAGGGAATTGGTATCCAAGTGGGTTTTTAATCCCATTGGTAAAGTAGAAAGGTCTGAGGAATACTCAGTGGATCCAGTGTGCTGTGTAGCTTGTGGTGTCAACAGGGTTTTGGTCTCTATGACCATGGGACCCTTACAACACTCAACAGCTCTTTGGAAGAAACAGGATGCATTTGACTACATGGGGAAAAGTTGTATTCATCAGCAAGCTGGCCAGCTGAAGCTGAAGTTGATCTTTGTGAGGTAGACATGTAAACAACTAAATGCCTGAAGAACGTCTTCTAGGAGAAAGCTCTCAAGCATGTAGTAGGGAATTAGCATACTTGGCTGCCTCTCTGAAGTGCCCCTGTACTGATGTGACCAGAATGGAGAGCAAACAGGAGTTAGAAGTCTGTTACAGGGGAATGACATTGTGAATCTTTATACAGGAATGGTCTCTGTGCTGTGCCTTTCTGATGTGATTTCAGCTGTGGCACACTTTGTGTTTGGTATTATTTCTCTAATTTTTATGATCCTTGATCTCCTGATCTTCTGACAAACTGGAAACTATACTAGATGGAAAATCTGATTGTTTTCTCTCTGCAATCAATTAAATTAAATACTTGTCACGATAATACAGGTTATTTTGCAACAAGGCTTCTAGGTTGTTTGAATGGACTTACAATCATCCCTCACCTTGATGTAATAAAGGATACATAGTAAATGACATGGGTTTTAGGTAAAAGTTTTGTGAAATACTGCTTTGTGGATACTTGTAGATGGACCAGTAAAAGAAACAGAAAATAATCTGAAATTACCTGTAAGTATGAATAGTGATATATCTTTGCTTGCAATGCCATTATCAGTGTTATTTATGCCAGTGCCACTTTATAGATGTGGTCTGTATGGTGTAGACACATTGCTAATGTACAGAATCAATATAGTGTATTATTAAAAACCAAAATTTTCAGGATAGTTCTGGATTTTTCTTGAAACCATATATAAAAAGAAAGGAGTGAATGGCATGATAAACTTTGGTTCTTTGCCTTGTTGCACCTTTCCTCTGCTTCCCTATCTGGCTACTAGTTGAGATTATCATCTGTTCTGATACCTGATAACAACAATATCTAGAAAAAGGAATGTAAGTAAACGTAGACTCCTGTAGGCATTTTTTCCCAGCTTTACAGATAGTATGGGTAATTTTGGATAAAATGGAAGTGTTTTTAGAAAATGAGGCTTGTGGCCTAAGAGACAACTGATGTAGTAGCAAATAAAAATATGACTATAGAATGTAGCAGAATATGAATATAGTAAATATGAAAATATGCATTTTGCCTTATCCTTTGGCCAAAGGGAAGTAGGTCATACATGAAATTGAAAAACTGAATCTTAAATTGTTAAATTTCTAAACCAATTTATGTGTTTGATATAAACAATCCCTGTTAATATTTAATTGTTAGAGACCAAATTTAGACTATTTTTAGAGTAACCTATGTAAATTTTCAGTCTTTTAACAACATGCTCTGAGTGTACATCTGTGTGGCATATTCATGAAGCACATCCAACTCTTTTAATGAACACTTATCTTACTGACAACATGTCTGTGTCCCTAATTCCAAGCTGATATTGTAGATACTGCTTCCAGGAATCCAAACTCCATTTTTAACAAGTACAGTGAATGACTTCATTTTTACTGAGTTGAAATTTCTCAGGCAAATCTGTATCCTAAAAATGGTATTTTAATTTACAGCAAATTGGTCCTACTATGAAATGTTAAATTCAAGTTTTCCGTCTTCTAAATTCTCAATGGGCCGGGTGAGTTAGATAATGTATACAGAGTTGTTTCCAAGGATTATGTTAGATGTCATCCTGCCATTTCATATGCCATTCTTCCTTTTTTGTTCAAACCAAACAAGCAGACTTTCAAGCACTTTCAACACATTCAAAAATCCATATCTGAATTAATTTCAGAATAAACTATATTCCCTTCTATTAAAACAAACTTTTAGTTTCTTTCTACAAACATATTACTCCACAACTATTCTCAGGAAGCCTATCTACAATAACAGTTTCTTGCTATGGTTAAGTTTGTGTGTTTATTCTACCTCTTCTTCTTTGAGCCTTTTTTTCTTAAGCCTGAAAAAACAAAACAAATAAAATGCTGAAAAGGAGCTCCAAGGTAAAGTTTCAAAGAATTCAGAGGATATAAAATGTTTCATAGTAAACATATAAATGATTTGAACTTATTTATAACATAAGAATTAGAATAACATTCGATAAATCAGTGCTATATGGGGAGAGTATGTATGTGTCATTTAATCTTCCTTAACCCAAATGGATTAAAATTTTATAACTTAAATATATAATCTACAGAGGATTTAACACAGTTATTAAAATAGTTTCTAAACTTTGGAAAATATACTGTATCCCAAAACATGCTTTTAACCAAAATGTCAAATACCAAGAATGAATAAAAGGTAAAAAGAAGATTGGTACAAAGAAGAAATTTTTTTAGAAGTAGTAGTAATTTTTGTTTTTAATAAAGTATCAACCATTTTAAAACAAAACAGAACAAAACAAAAAAATCCAAAACCTATAAGGCCGAACTTCAGTCTGAAGCTGTGCTCAGAGAAAACCTATCAAAATTAATGAGAGTTCCTAAAATACCATGAGAGTGGGGGGAGAGTTAGGTTTAGGTTTGTCCATTTATCACATTTAGTTTAGGGAGGAAGAAGTATTCTGTGATTAAGATGCAGAGTTGGGAGTTAAGCAATCCAAGGTAAATGTTTTACTATAGATTTCCCATGTCATCTGTTACAAATCATTTAAATGTTCTGGGCCTTCTCCTCCTCATGAGTGCAGGTTGTGCAGTGGCGTATTTCTAGTGATACTGTTGCAGAGAATTGAGGTCTTGGAGTTTTCATTTTTCAGCTATGAAATAATTGAGAAAGTCATGTTGCTTATCCTTGGTTTATGGGTCTTCATTACTTTATATCTCTGTATCCTTCTCTGGAAAAAAGTGTAAATTAACACCATGGTGTTGATATATTGATTAACTGATTACAAGAGGCAACATAGTTCCAGGAATTAAGAAAGTGTGCAGGCTTATAGGAAATACAGGCTTCATTGTCCACTTACACTGGAGTGCTGTATAACCCTGACAATCATTTTGCTGTTCTGTGTCTTTTCTTTTGTGACTCTATCTCTTCTTTTTAGAGAATAGATTTTTTTGCACAAGTATTGTATCTTAGAATTTCTTTCCTTAGTATTATCATACTTTATTATGGTTTCTAGGTGCCTCCTTAACACAAACAACACAGAAGAAAAACATTTTACTTAATTTCTCTTTTATTCAAATCTAGGGGTTTAAGTGCAATGAGGCATGCTCTATAGAAATGAAATTAAAACAGATTAATACTTATCCACTCTGTTAAAAAAAATTTCCTTCTTCCTACTTGTAATTCTTTTTTTAGATAGTCAAAAACATTTAAAATGGTAAGCCTTGAATTCCAACGAATGTTAAAAAAGTAATGAAAACTGAAAGAGGAATATGTATAAATTTTAAAACATACTCATAAGAATTCAACAAAAAATATTAGAAAGCTGTATTTGGACTGTAGTATTCAATGGAAAAAAATTCAGATGAACAAAAACGATTCTTTGGATAAAGTATTCGTGACCAGATTGCTTTCACGGCTATGGTTTGAACTAAAGAGATGATGTCACTTTGAAGAATCATAAGAATAATTTAATTTTTCTATTTAAATTGAAAATGCAATGTAAAAATATTTCCTAAAGATATTTTCTTATTACTGTTCATTGGAGCCTTCCTCACTGTTGGATTTGTTGATGGGAACTTAGCTGCATGAATAAAGTATGAGTACTCACATTGAGTACTCACAATGAAAATGTTACTTTTTTTTTTAACTGAAAAATTCTATAAAGTACTAAATATAATTGGAAACTTACAAAATCAAATTCTGAAACCTTTTTTCTGACAAAAAACTCTGACAAAATTCAAAGCAATGTGAGGTTTAACTAGGGAAGACCAATTTGGGTGGTTTTTTTTTGCCTGACTACTAAAGGCAACTTCTCAAGTATTTAATGGCATAAACTCTAAAGAACTTGATCTATGTAGTGCTATTGACTCCATCTAAAAATCATGGAAGGACTGCAATGTGATTTTAAGTCATTAAATTTTCAGTTCATGGTTCTTTTAATTTGCTTCTTTAAAAAGCATCTTTAGAAACTGGATTTTCAAGCTGCTGTCTTCAGGATTGTTGCCAGAGCCTTCTATTTTCCTAGGTAGTGCTATGTTTTGATCTGCTGCAGTTTTCAAAAGAGCACAAGGTACCATGAGAAACACTAATATTTCATAATACCATTCATGATTTGGATTGAAAAAATGTACTTTTGAAATGGTACACTAATGAAGATTCCTTGTAATGCTTTTGACAAGGGAGTTTTATTTATATAGAACTTCCCTCAAGATAACTTCATGTCTGACATCATTACAATATATTTTGCTTGATGATTCCTGTTCCAGATCCAGTGCGTACAGGCAACTACTTATTAACTAAATTATTAGACTAAGAAAGAATGTATTTGGTTCGAAGGCAATAACACAGAGGAACAAATGTATTTGGTAAAGCCTTTCTCTTGACGTTAAGGAGACTGAAAGTCAGATTATTAAAAAAATGTGACAACTTAGAACAGGAAATACATTATTTTAAGGGTTTTTTACTTTTATGTGCCTATGGACCCACAGTATTTTATCAATTGTCTAGTAATTGTTTTTTGATTCAGTGTTTGTAATCATGATTCTTTAAAGTCCACTGGAGGAATAATTGCCAAGATTTCAATTTTCCTAATGGAGAGATAAGTACATAAAGGCATATTTTAAATGTCAAAATATACATAAAAGTTATTTCTACAGAATTAGTCATATTTATTTGATTATTAGCTATAATATGACATTAAGGTGGTTTTTATTGAAATTTCGAATGCTTTTAAAACTAATGGTGCTAGATACTGTGCAAACAACAACAAAATTATCTGACACCAGTATACATGCTGATGCTTGATGAACTTTCTAATTTTTAATTCTGTCTATGTTTATAGACTTGGACTGGACACTTGTCTGCTTAGGTCCTACAAGTGTATTTTTGGAGACCAAGTTTTGTTTTCAGCTTTTCACAAACATATATCAAAATTTGCTTTCTTGTGAAATATAAGGTAAACACCATATATTTCAAGAAAGCAGTTGGCTGTTTCTCAAAGTGTTGTGCCAATAAAAAAATTATAATTAAGGTCTTCACCTTAAGATTCAGTTTCTCAGTTAAAGTACAGTTTAACAGAAGTTTTTATTCACACTGGATTGTAATTGGGATGGGGCAACATAAAACATATTCATTACCAATATTTTATTCATAACTACAGATTATTGAATTTTCTAATCTATTGTGTTTATTAATAACTTAATTATGTTTGTCTGTAAATGACTGGGCTGTTAGGTTGCAACACAACTGAAAACATTACAGTCTTCACTTTCTAGAACTTGGTCGTCTTAGCTAAGCTATTTGCTTAGACTTCTGCTATAATAGGCAGTAAATCAAATGAACAAATTTCTTTTAGATGTGTTTTTCACTGTTATCATTGATTAGACAACTGATATAAAATTGCGTGAAATACTGGAAAGCTACTGAAGGTAGTCCAGAGCAAACAAAACCCTAAAGTGAACTTCTGCTCAGAATCTCGCTCCAGCAGCAGGCATCTGTCCTCATAGACAATATGAATAGTCTCCTAATTCAAGTTAGGTGCCTAAATATAGCACATGTAAGTATCCTTCAGCAACACTAAAACAGAATTTTATTTTTGTGGACTTCTCATCCCTTGAGGTGTTCAAGACCAGGCTTGATGGGGCTTTGAGCAACCCTGTCCAGTGAAAGGTGTCCCTGCCCATGGCAAGGGGGATTGGAACAAGATGATCTTTACAGTCCTTTTCAACCCAAGACATTCTGTGATTCTATGATTCCATATTCTCTTCTACATTTTAAAATTCTATCAGGAATAAGAAGTCCACACTAAGCTCGGTAGATGACAATGATTCAATTTCCATGTAAAAGTTTAATATTTCCTCCAGCCATCTCTCCCTGATGCACTCAGTGATTTGCTGAGAGATGCCAATAGAGGTTGTCAGCATCCTCAAAGTAGGTGGGGAAAATCAGATGGCAGGGCAAGAAGGAAAAGAAGAATTATAAATGCTTTTCTTCAAAGACAGTTGACAGAGAACTTTGATCTAGTTCATACATAAATGGAGCTTTGAAGAGCTTAGATATTCCCTACCTAATTGGGTGCTAAAGTTCATTATCATGCTCACAGTCCCTGACTATTCTAAAATTTTATATTTTTTTTCTAACATTGATTTTTATCTAAAAAGTGCTGCAATGACTTTCCCAGAGGCAGTTCTACCTTCTGGAGTACAAAGTAATATTTTTGATTTCTAAAAAGTGGTAGAGTACAATATCTTTTTCTCTTTATCATTGTAAGTTTGGGGGGTGTTTTTTGTTGTTTTCTTTCTCTAGTGAGATATCATTTGAATTATGTTTTAAGTCTGAGCTGCCATGGGGAACTACTGGGATATGATTGTGTTTGTCATGTATTTTCCAGCTGAAAAAGTGAACTGAGGTGGCAAGTTTCAGCTTACAATGTCTGCTGTGGAAAAGAACTTCAGCTATAATTGGACTGAACTGAAATTTTAAAAATCCAGTTTATAATTTTAAGTGTCATATAATAAAGTAAAAAAATTACATTAGCATGTTTGATATATAAAGGAAGAAAAAACCCTTTAAGTATTTTCTGATAATTAGAATATATAGAAATGTGTTACATATATAACCATAAATACTTAGTCAAAGAGAGATGCAGTGAAGAAATCTTATACACAATAATTTCCTATAGAGGCCTATTATTGCTGTGAGTACTAGAAGTATTTAATAATTTATTACACTCCTATTATTTTATGTTGTCATGGTTAAACTCTGTCTGACACATAAGCCCCACACAACTACTTGGTCAGTTGCCACCAGTGGGATGAGGAAGAGAATCAAAAGAATAAAAGTGAGAAAACTCGTGGGTTGAGATAAAGACAGTTCAGTGGGTAAAGCAAAAGCTGCATATACAAACAAAGCAAAACAAGGAATTCACTCACCACTTCCTATGGGTAGAGAGGTGCTCAGCCTCCCTAATCAGCCTCCCTTTCCTTCTACTTCCTCCAGCTTTATTAGCTGAGCATGACATTATATGGTCTGGAATATCCCCATGGTCAGCTGAGGTCAGCTGTCCCAGCTCTGTCCCCTCACAGCTTCTTGTGCACCCCTAGACTCTTCACTGGTGGGGTAGGGTGAAGAGCAGAAGAGGCCTTGACCCCATGTAAAGGCTGCTCAGCATTGTGTAAAACATCCGTGTTATCAACACTGCTTCCAGCACAAATCCAAACACAGCCCCATACCAGCTACTCTGAAGAAAATTAACTCTTATCCCCACAAAAACCAGCACATATATATAAAGCAGGTTGATAGTGAACATTAACACTAAAAATAACCCTAAATGAGTCTTACAGTATTAGTTTAGTTAAAGAGATGAAATTTTTAAGCTATTGAAAAACTAGCAAATTTTGTATGATCATTACCTGTAGTAGTAACCATGCAGATCTTTACTTAGGAATAATTAGGTGTGCCAAAATCATACTTTAAAATACTTTGCACCTGTCAAATAACTGTTTTATCATTGACTTGCTCCAATATTGCATTGAGAACCCATTGCAAAAACACTTCTTGCATGTTGTGTTTCTGAGGACTGCAAATGACAAAATTAACTGTTTTTATAGAGGTAATGATAAACACCAGATTTATTTTCTGCATAACAATGTGCAAACAAAAGACCAGAAATAGTAGAAAATTTTGAAGAGAAAATATTTTTATATTGAAAACTACTGATTCCATTTTCTCGTTAGCTCACCTACATTTAAAGATAAATGCAAAAAATAATTTTAGTAGATTTAATGGCAATGACAATGGATGCAGATCTGTCCTTTTAGGTTTGACTTAGACACTTTCAAAATGGCCGGTTTTAACTGGAAAACTTTTACACATTTTTTTTTTTTTATGTTTTGAAGTGTAGCTCTAATATAGCCTAATATGTTTTTCAATCTGGATATTTTTTCTTTAATATATTTTGCAGGGCAGCAAGAATAGTGTGAAAATGATGGGAGCTTCATAAGCACTTTAAAGGAAATCCTTTCCCTTAGAATATTGTTTTTCATTAACATTGATCAACAGATATGTTGAAGTTATACTAGAAAGGGTGATAATTTCAGCTTTGACAAAGTTCTTTTTACAAAATATATTTTCAGGCAGCTGGTTCATTCACTATTTTTTCTCAGCAAATGTCTTCTTTTTGAGCAAAGAAACCGTAGTTTGTGTCTGCTAATTGATATGAAAGATGTTTGTTAGATATACATAGCTTTTCAAAGTTCCTACACATTTTTTTTTTTTTTAAGTGACTGCTGGATAGAAATGATCCTTGTTGTAGTGCCACTTCTACTGAGAAAATAGGGGATTAATTCAGCACTTATTAGACATCAAAGAATCCAAAGAGAAAGGCCTTTCTTCAGCTTCTTTCTGTCCACACTTTTCCCTTGCTCCAGCATGGACTTTCCACTGGTCACAATTCCTTCAGGAAATACCCTACTGCTCCAGCACAGTGTCCTTCCTTCGTGAGCTGTAATGTGGATTTCTGCCCAGTGAGGACTTGTCTGCAGGAAAACACCATCTCCACTGTGGGCTCTTTCACAGGCTGCAAGAGAATCTCTGTTTTGTCAGGAGCACCTCCTCCCCCTCCCCACTCCTTTGCTGACCTTGCTGTTCACACTGTTGTTTTACAGACTTTTCTTCCTCTCTGCTCAGCTTTCTGGTTTTTGCCTTTTCTGAAATATGCTCTTATTGTGCTCTTATAGTGTTTTTCCTCAGGTTCTTTGGGAGTTGCTTTTTATCTTGCAGCCTTACAACTAAAATTGTTTTCCTTGTCTTTGCTCTTTCCTGTTTTCCCATTTTTGTTTTGTTTTGTTCAGTTGGTTGTTTTGGAATGTTTTTGGGGTTTTTTTTTTACATAATTTTTTTTTTTTACTTATTCTTCAGCCTCTCCAATATTGTCCCATTTTGTTCATCAGAAATTATTTTTTCTGATCAGCCTGACTTTATTCCCCTTCCTTTTATCTCATCAGTTAAAATCCAAATATGTTTTCCATATTCACTTTTCGAATTAGCAAATCTTGAAGTTCTTCTATTCATTTTATTGTATCAGAAAGAAGGCCTTCTTTGAAAGTGTGTTTTCTCTTACATCCCTCTGAGGGGCATATTCTCTGTAATACGCTACTTGCTGGCTCTCACATTTAGTGTGTTTTCTCTACATGACACCATAAAAGATGGGTTGTACTTCCAGATTGGATGTATAGAGACACAAGGAAGATAGCCCCCAAAAGCTATCCCCTGCATAACCCTATGTTTGTTTACAGTATTTCCTAATCTTCCATTTTTATATGCATTTATCCTTGCCTACTAAAAACACATTGAAAAAGGTAAATATAAGTCCTTTGCTCAAACTCAGACAGTACTGGAATAATAATCTTTAAATATCTGATTTTGAACCAAGAAAGCTGCTGTTATCTTACAGACTCATGTATTTTTTTAAAAAAATGTGTTAATTTATTTAGAAAATTTGTTTCCCTAAAGTAAATATTAATGGTTGCTTAAGGAACCTTCCATTCAGGGCATGCAGGTAAACAGTCCCATTTTGAAACTACTCATTAGTGACTGTGATTAATTAGTGTGAGGAATAATGAGGTGTATGAACTAAGAGTACCAATAAATAAATTGATTTCATGAATCCTTGGATTAATAAAATCCAATTATTCTCATATGTAATTGGCACAAATTTTATTTGTACCTCCTTTTTAATATGTTTGCTAATGCCATCAGAAAGTAAACAAAACAAATTAATTGTAAATTAAAGCAAAGTTCAATTAAATCTCAAAACTCTGCCAAGCCAGCTTTGTGTCAGATTATTTCAAAGTCCTTATTTATCCATGAATGCATTCAAAGCTAATGGACACAACAATACTCATTTCTGAGTGAATGATATGGAGAAATTAGAACAATATCTTTCATGTCTGTGGAGAAAAATAGGTTTCTGGGTTTTGTAATAGTGCAGATTTTCCAGAGTGTGAAATTATAGAATTTTTATTGGTTATATGAGGAACTTTAGTTGCTTTTACTGAATATATAAGATTGACTTGCAGAAGCTAAAGCCAGTCATAAATATTCCAAGAAAGCAAAGGAATTTTTTTTTTTATTTCAAGAAGACTATTAAATTGATCCCCCTTAGTTTCTGCCAACAGGTTATGCTTTGTTAAGCATTACTACAGAATAAGATGAGAATCATCAAGAAATGTTTATGACAAGAGCAATCTGAATTAGAATTAAAAAGTGTCTCCAAAAATGTAGATATGGAAGAAAGATAAAGTAGTCAGATGCTCTGCAGCACTTTTCTAAATATATTATGAAAAGTGTAACACCTTTTTAGGGATAAGAGGATGCTCTCTCACTGTGAAGGTAACGAGGAAGAAGGAGGACCATATCATGATAAGTTCTATTAAAGAAATATCTATTCAGGAAAGAGGTGAATAATGGTTTTTTGTTTTTTTCTAAATGACTACAAGAATTATTCACAAAGTAGGACCTGGTAATAATAGGAACTTTTAATTATTGAATATCTGTTACCTAAGAAAACTTCAGATTACTTGAAAGATTTTTTGGAAAGTCTTGGGATCAGCATTATCATAACCTGTAGAAAATTATCAAAAGATGAACTATTTTACCTAAATTTTGATCAAAAATGCTAGAATAACAGTAAAAATTACTTTCAGCAGTGCTTCTCATTTTAAGGATAGAAAGGAGTGATAGCAAAAAAAAAAAAAAAAGGCAAAAGGAAATAAATAAAAAAAAAATCTAGGATGTGAATTTATATCCAAGAAAGGACTTAAAATAGAACAATAATATGTATAGGAAATAAAGGATGTCTATTCTTAGATGAGAAGATATAATTACTAATGAAGAAGAGGGTTAAAACATTCAACTCTTTCTTAACTTTGGTCCTCTCAAAATAAGTAAATTATAACCACATAACTAATGGAATTCATTTTAACAGAACACAACAAGATGAAAATGCTTGTTGTTTTTCTTACCATATTTGAAACTCAGGTTTTATCCACCAGTGTCACAAAATAAAGTAACAACCTCATTACAGCAAGAAAGGCTTTTTCATTGTGCATTATGTATATCTTATTTCTAAAAAAACCCACCCCAACCTATTTATCTGTTTTCTAACAGCCTAATGTTTATGTGTGGTTTAAGAGTATCCAAATTCAGAATACCACCATGACTCATAGCACTCTCTATTATAAAGTGAATTAGGAGTTACAGTTTTTTTACATGCCAAAAAAAAAATGGCTATTACTTGATTTTTTTGTTGTTGTTGTTCTTGTTCAATATCTGTGTAGGTGGGAAACCAAAAGGGGCTCCATGTTACCTTTCTAAAGAAGAAATATCTAAAGACAGTCCATTCTCTGAAAATTTTTACTTTTTGATATTTGAGAAGTTCATTGCACTCATACAAATAAATACATGTAAATATTTACAAATGCTCCTGCTGAATAAAAAAGGAAGAGTGAAGGAAAGAAGAAATATCATCTTTCTAACTATGTATAGTTTTTTTTGCAGGTATTAGATAGCAATGCCTCTTGAGGCTCGTTTGTTGTTTTAATTCACAATAAGTCTGCATTAAATATCTATGATTAAAAATACAAAAATCTGCTCTATGAAACTGCATGTGCAAACTGTCTGAGACTATTCTTAATGAGTTGTGATGAACAATAGCAACCACAGATGTTTTTGTCTGTCCTTGCTTTCTCCACTGCTTTATTATCCATAGATAGCATACTATGATTTTGTTGTTTTGCCACTGATGCTGTTCAAATAAATTCATTCCTTTTTTAGATTTTCTTTCCTATACAGAAAAATAGCGAATTTCTAAAGTTGTCAGAAATACACAAGCCTAATGCCTTCCTGATCACTCAGAATCCATGGCAAAGAAAACATAATCCTAAATAGAGATGGTCTGATACCATGCTAGAAGATATTGCTGTTGCTAAGTTTAATAAAATGAGATTAACTTGCTCTCTGTATCATGATCGAGATCTCATTCTTATAACAATCGAAAATGACACACTGAAACCACAACTGAAATGCAGAAATCGGAGACTTGATCCTCAGTTCAGTAAAAACTCTACTGCTGAAAGTCATTTGCTCCTCTGTTGCACTCAGAGCACAAGCTCTCTTTTCTGGGTAGTCAGGCTGAAGACACATTTCCAACTCTTTGAAACAGTCCCCAGCATGACTTCAGTGTCAGAGGAAGCCCCCTTGGTTTCTTCCTGTCTGACATACCTTCACAGTAACTGTGATCTTGTCTGAATTCTCCAGAGTCCATAGAAACAACTGTGTTAAAACTCCTAGTTTCTGAAGAAATAACGTGATCAAAACCAATTACACTGAATCACGAAACCTTATTAAAAAGAAAAAAACCAAAAAGCAATGTTATTGGCTAACTGAAATACACTCTAAAAAGTCCTGCAGTTTACAGGAGCAAGCCATATCTTAACTTGGACTCGCTTAGAAAAGTTGACTGCCTTGCTCCCCCAAAGAATCTTAATTTCTCTGTTCTGTTTTACTGTAAAAATTAATAGTCAAGGTATTCTCACTTGACTTCCTGGCTTCTGTTATAAGTTACTTCTTCTCTTGAATTTTGAAGACGGCAAAAAATACCTGCAGGACAAAGAAATATAGCAAGAGATGTTTACTGCAGTGCTGGTTACCCATTTCCAGCACCGGGTGCACCTCTTAATCATACAAAGAGCACACTGTTGTTTGAAAACGGCGCTTTTTTGTACCCTTCTATATCAGCTGTTGAATATTCATTCATTGTCCGTTTGTTGCCTTAAAAGGTAATTTCCTGCTTTGGAGGTGGGTGTTACCTTTTGACTGATTATAACATATTTCCCCTGGGCTCGTACAGGGGGTCTTGCATCATCTCCACGTTGCAAGGCATGCGGGGTCTCTCTGTGTATCCACATGGAACAGAGGAATACATTTTTATTTATAATTTGTTCCCTGTTCCCGGCCGCGAATTTTCCCTACAAAAGGGAAGAAGTAGATAACCTTTGTTACAGTGAAAACTTTAAAAATGTAAGTTCTAGAAGTCAAATATTAAAGGAGCTTCTAAAAGTTTAAAGACTAGACTGTATCAAAACATCATAATCTTTAGCTTCTTGAAATTTCCTGGAACCTGAAAAATGTCTTATGGAAGTAGGGAGATTGATTTTTTATTTTGTATAATTTTCAGTTAAAGTTGATTTTGTCATATTAAATATAAGCACAATTTTCAAACTTAGAGAAAACAAAAATTATGTTAAAGTCACAAATTGTGTGTTGATAACATTCAGGCATCATTTTTCTCTGTTTTTTTTTAAGATTTACTCAGATGAGTCATACAGATGCATTCACATGAAGGTTTATTTTTCTGGTGATGTATTCTTGTGGAGGCACGAAGATGTCTATGAAACCATCTCTAATCAAGGCAATATTAATGGGATGTTTAGAACACAGTACATCTGAAATACTGAGGCAGAGTTTATCATAAGTTACCATGAACTTGGCAAATTCTTAGTCTTCCATTTGAGTGAGATAAAAATTACTCATAAGCATATCTGATAAATAAGTAATTATTCAAAAACCCAGAAGATTTCTATTTATCTATTATTTTTCACTTACTAAATGGAATCTGCTATAGGAATGTGTCACTCATTTTAAAAACCACACAGTTCTTCTATTATATTCTCAGGTTGGCCACATATGCACAAACTATTTCTGCTCACTCTGCAACAACCAAACTTCCAATAGTTCTTTGACAAGGTTTTAAAAAAAACAAGGTTTATCTGCTATAATTCATGAAGTCTCTTCCAGAGTGCTATGTTAAGGATGCCTAGTATCAAATAAAAAGTCTTAAGAAAACACAGTGTGAGGACAGCATGTTTGGTTTTTTTACTAAAAGATATCAAAAATAACATACTAATGATAAGAATATTCTTTTTCTACCAGAATCTTGCCCTTACACTTCTCTTGTCACTTTTCTGTTCTCAAAGCTTAAGTCTTTCAATCAGCATTTGGTTACTCCTGAACACTGAAAAAAGGTGATAATTGCAGAATGCCAACTGTCAGTGGAAGCAGAGCTCCTCTGTAATTCTAAAATCCAGATGCGAGCTCTTATCTTTGAGATCTCACTAGGACCAGCTCCACTGTGAAAAATAGGTGGTGTTGTAAGCATTATAATCCACCTGCTTTGTAGTTAGGTTTTAACCAAAGTGCTGACCTAAGTAGGCCAAACAGTGTTCTGGTGTTGGTTTACTGTCAAAACAGTAGAACATATCATACACATATATAAGTTAGCAATTTAGGCCAAATTTTCTACTGATTTCTGGTTTTGCTGAACAGGTTAAATTGACATATGTTTTTCTGTATGTGTTTTAAAGTATATTTATAAATGTTCCAGTTGTGGAATGTTGTTGTTCCTAATTTTCCTTAATAACACATGATGAGAGATAGTTTCGGTCAAGGTCTGAATAACCCTTGGGGAAGCCTTCCATTTTTTAATTAACATAGAAGGAGTTTGGCTGCCTTTTTTTTTTTTTTTTTTTTTTTTTTTTTTTTTTTTTTTTTTAATTAGTTTTTTTTAATTTGGGCCAAGCCAGAATGCCTTATTTTTAAGTGACTACAGAAAAACGAGGTATCAACCAGCTAGATGGCCATGGCTAGATTCTCTAGTCACTAGCAAAAAAAATATTAAGAAATCTAGGTCATATTCACTTGTCTACACAGGAGTCCTACAGCTCCTGATGCAGAAAACGGAGTAGATTCAGTTACCTGCTTTCAAAGCTCTATGGTGAAAATGCGAGACAACACTCCTGCAAGACAACACTGGGGAACCTGATAATGAGAATTCATTTTTTATTGCTGATATTTATTTTTATTTTTTATTTTACTTAGTGATCTGATTTTTTTTTTTTTTTTTTTTTTTTTTTTTTTTTTTTTTTTTTTTTTGGTCAACCTAAATCTCAAATGCTTTGAAAGTGTCACAGTGCAGTTAACTGCTCTGGCAATAATTTTTATTGCAATTGAAGCTCTTTGGTTAAGCATACACAAAGTATTTGTCACCTTTTTGGGCTACTAGTCAATTTATCAAAAAGTTTCAAAACAAAATAAAACACAGAAAAGAAGCTCACTAATACAGATGTCATTTTTCAGTCTAAATGAAACCACACAACTGCAAGGTTTGAGAAAATTGTGGTGTGCAACGTGTGAATTTTGTTAAGGGAGGCCAGTATTGGAATTTAGGTTAGTTTTATCTTCTTTTGATAACAAAGTGGAACACACAAGACATTTGTTAGATCATAAACCAGATCCTTATTCTCTTAACAGAGGTTGTTGACATTCCCAGAGTAACTCTCAATTAGTACCAGTGGGAGGATAACGAGTCTGGGTTTTTTAATTATTCAGGATAAGTTGCTAAAAGGAAGATATAAAAAAAAGGTTTTCTATATTTGAGACAAAATCCACTTTACTATTTTCCCTGAAAGGTGCTTTTTTTCCTTCCTAAGCTTTTATAAGAGTGAATCATGAGAACTTTCTCTGCAATTATTCTGGTTGGGGAATATTTTTCAAGGAACGGACAGATATGACTTCTGAATTTTCCTGAGTAGGTGCATATGTAGTGCTTTCCCATATGATCACATTTAACTTTTCTTCCTGAAGAAGTTAAAACATAGGCATATAGATCTAATGTATGTTCACAGGATCCTAACTTACCTTTATAACTTTCAGGTTCACAAGGTTATGTAAAAACCCTTAAAGCAAAAAATGTCTTCTTCAAGGACTGAGAACTCTCTGCTCTTATTAAAAAATGACATTCCAGGATTATAAAATTATCTGGGTTGGGAGAGACCTTAAAGATCATCGAGTTTCAACACCCCTGTCATTGGCAGGGATAGCTTTTAGTTTCTCAGAGCCCCATCCAATTTGGCCTTGAACATTCACACAGATGGGACATCCACAGCTTCTCTGGGCAACCTCCCGTGTCTCAACACCCTCACAGTTAAGAACTATGAAAACAAACATGAAAACATCTCTTGTTTTCTTCATGACAGCAAACATAATATTAATGTTTTAATACATACAGTCAGTATACAGCATGTGTGCTGTAATTATGACATATTCAAAACCTGTTTCAAACCTTTCTGTTCATGTTGATACAATACACTTCACACCAAAGTGAGTACTTCAAACTGAGCTATTAGTAGAATTTATGACAAGACTTTTCACAAAAGTTGCTAAAAATATAACAATGAGAAGATGAAGACTTTAGCTTGATGATCTGTATAGCACTAAGTCTGCAATCCCCAAATCCTCTGTCTGAGATAACAGATTCCTCTAAACCAATAAGACAGGAAAACATACAAACACAATGTGGATTTCAACACAGACACATCCTCTCTCCTATCTTCACATCTTATAGAAAATGAAGGAAAAAGAAGGTCAAACATGATACTTGCCTTTAATTTTTCACCCCTTGAAACAGACATTAAAATTAAAGTCCTGATGAAACACTAATGCGTTAACTCTACTATAAACCGTTCCTTATTAGCAGCATGTTTTTTTTGTTACATTTCAATAAGCTTTCAAAATCAGTAGCTTTCAGTTGCATCAGTGGAAGTTATATGAAAATTTATTTGATGTGTTTCTTTTACATACTCTGAAAGAACTCCACAGTGTTTCAACAAAACCCTTTGCTTGTTTTCTGTTGAACAGATATTCTTGTCCTCTACAGAAAGGAAATCTGAATCTGGGTCCAGTGACATGGGTCACATCACCACAGCAAATTATTTTAAGTTAGATCACAGCTGAATTTTACCCTGATTTACCCCAAATAGGCTAATTTAAAATAGCTGGAGTAATGGGTAAAAAATAAACTTTTTTCCTTATCTAGTCCAGTCATAATTTACGTAACAGCAAGAACAGAAAAATATGACACATAGCACTAAAAAGTATACCCAAGGTACTTTCACTCATGCTTCTCAAAGGTGCATTTAGTTTTTTGAGCCCATTAACACATCATTTAGAAGAACGGCAGAGATGATCTTGACAACTTTTTTACTCCTATGCACAGTAGATTTCATTGTCCCCTGGATGCAGCTGAAGTGTTTCATGATGCTTCAGAGACATAGGGTAAGTATAAGATATACAATATATATTAAAGAGTATTCTAAACTACATTACCAGTTGCATTCTGACAGCATTTGCCTGTGAAGAGATCACATCCTGTTCTTTTGGTAAAAAACTCTTATACCAGAAGAGTTTCAGGGCTAACCTCTGCCCAGCTCATGAATTTACTGCACCAAGTTTTAGCTAAGTCAGTAAATATGACAGGCCTGAGAAACATCGAGTATAGTTAAAAAAAAAATCAGAAACATGGAGAGACTTGAATTTTACATTTCTTGTCTATATAAAGTTATGTAAACTCATTTGGGTCCCTCCGAAAGGTTTTTCAGTATGATCTTCAGCTGAAAGAAATCAGGACCTCTTTCCTTTCCTTAACTTAATGTCTGGTGTTTTCTATATTACAATAACATATAGAAATGTAGCTTGAGTTGATTTCAGAATATCTCTTTCCTTAGTATCAAATTCTACTTGGTATTCTGTTTTCTATATGCTCACTGGTGAAGGCAGTTTCCTTTCTGGTCAATATTTGGACGTTAAAAGATGAGGTTTCTTGTTTATTGAAATAACCAACATAAGGAATATTATCAGATTTATGAATACTTAAGGAAAAAAAAAATTATATCTTAAGATTCAAAGGCTTTGTCTTGACTAAACAAGGTGTCATCAAGTAAATACCAGACACTGGTGTTTGTTTTATAGCCACTGTTGGCTTTTTTGTGGAAAGAATTGAAATGGATTCATTTTACATTTTGTTTCAAGAACAGACAATCAGCACCCAAGCCACACACCAGAAAATCTCTCAGAAAACAACAAACCTTTCACGGGGAAAGAACAGTATGGATATTAGCCAGTGGAAAATTTGCTGACTACCTAGTTCTGTCCTCTGCTGTAAATTCCCATTAGTTGCAGCAAGGTAAAGAGCATCTCATTTGACGTAATGAGGAACATTCACAGAGGAATAATTTCTGAACTGTAATCAGATACAATTGTATCTATGCTTTACAAATCTCCCATTTTATTTAGTGACAGTGCTGTTAATCTTGGAGCTTTTTTTTTGGTTTGGTTTGGTTTGGGTTGGGTTTTTGTCTGCTTGGATTGATAAATTTGAATTTAAAAAATGGGAATAAGGGAGTAAGTGTATGCCTGTGGGCTTTGTGTTGATGTTGTAAGTAGACCCACTTGCAGTTAAAGTATCTGAAGTGTTTTCATTTATATATGCTAGTCATAATATAGTCCAGATGGGGGGTAAAATGTACCTGAGCTAAAGGGTCCCTGTTTTGAGAGACTGTGAGCCTCTTCACTCCTTGTGGCAAAGGTTGAAATCATGACTACTCAGGAGTGTCTGAAAATCAAAGTTTAAACACAAAAGGAATGACTGATCTTTTACAGATGTCTTTAACAAAAGTTCTAATTCCACCAAGAGCAGAATCTGGCTTTCAATCAGCAAGTTTGGTCCATCTGTAAATAGTCCAATTCTTGCTGTTTGATACTTTCAAGTAAAAGGTTAGTCATGCTCCAAAAATAATGTAAATGCAACTAAAGGTTAATCTTCCTCTCGGGATTACATTGCCTCAAGGTTACACATGCAATTTCTTTAAAGAAGATTTGTTCAAGCATATGTAACCTGGCAGTGCTTCGAAAAGCATCTGAAAATAGCATTTAAAAATAGGTAATGTATTATTAATTCCAGAAAATAAAACAGAAAAATTAAGGCAGCCTCCTGACAAATAAGGTTGAGACATAATTTGTCTTCTGTACTTTGTTCAAAAGACTTAAGTCTAATTGGCCAGTGATGTGTAGCTCTAACAATTATACAAAGAAAACTATCATAAAACTAGACTATGTTTCTTGGAAACAATTTCTAATAAAGGATCAGTTGTTCGGTTCAGCTCCCAATTTGCTACCGGACAATTAATTACTGTTGTCACATGTTCTCTTTATTACAGTTTAGCTAAACTGAGAGGAATTTGAAATCAGTCTTCACTTCTTCTTACAGTTCCTCGCCATTCACTTCTATAAGTTCAGAATTGCTTTATATGCTGAGACAAGAACTTTGCAAGAGATTTTGGAGTGACCAATTTTCTAACCTCCTCCACTTAAGGCACTAAGTATTTTTAGTAATGGCTGTTCTTTTCTTTTCAGACTATATTTCAAAGTTCTGATAAAAGTTCTGAACTTTATACTTCTACCTTTCTGGCCACTGGTGCAGGAATTTAAAAAAAAGTGACTTTCTAATTGCCTTTACAGTTTGCCTGTTTTCCTCATTTAATAAACCAAGGTATTATTTTTTTCTCTTAAATATTCTTCTCCTCATTCTGCTCACCTCATCAAAAATATGTGTGCTAACAAATCTATTCTCACATTTAATGTCATAGCAGTCTGTACTTGGAAGATGCATATTGAGAAAAGTCTGTCAATTCTCTGACTCTGGTTTATGATACATATGACAATAAAACAAGAAAATAGCAAGGACACTGTCACTTGGGAAATGGACAGGATGTCTAGTTTCAGTGAAAGTGGTCAAAACTAAATAGACATATTGCATTCAACGTTATTTTAAATAAAGTACCAGCTGGCATACAAAAAGAAAAATCTTGGTCTTTAGAAGCAGTTAACTAGTGGCTGACTTCCAAAATCTTCCAATAATCAGAACAATATAAACCAATCATAAATGTAAAATAGAACCATTACTATTCTTACACTAAGTGGAAAATGGGAGCAACATAAGACAAAACCTGAAATGAGAATCCATGTATCCTTATATTTTCTGTATTGATACAAAAAATATTCCATTTATTTTAAAATATTTATTTTAGAATAAGAATTAAAGATTTTTTATTTCTTACTAGGACATTTAATAATTTAGTGATTTATTCTTTACTGTGTTATGTCTTAATGATTGGTTAATATTTTATTTTCTGCAGAAAGAATGGGATGGAGAATCAGAAGTTGAATATCAGTGGCTTTTTTGAAACATCAGTATGACAAATGAGTCTATATTCCACAAAACTTCATTTTCTGAAAAACACCGGCAAACCACTCTAGAGATTGGAAGGCAATGTCTACATATTCATCCAATTATATGCTTTTTAAATTTTCCCCAAAGCTTAATGTCACTGAAAGGAAATAAAAAGCAAAAGGAAAATGGACACAATTCAAAAAAGCCCTTTAGTTAGAAATTGAGGGGAAAAAAGTTGAAAAGTTTCCATGTAAAATATAGGCCATCTGTAAAGTGTTTGAGTGTTACAATCTTTGAATATTAGAACTCACTTACCATTATTTATATTATTATAAACTAGGTAAAATAGAAAAAAAAACATTAAAATGTAACAAAACAATGCCTATACTTTGTATATCATAAATGAAATGAAGCTTCTGTTTCTCTCTTACAAACCACTTGCATAGCACTTGTCCTCTTTTGCTTCTTTGTCACTTGGAGAAGGAAGTTATCATCAACTTCATCAGTCATCAATTTGCTCATATGTGTGGTTTTGTTACTTTTCTGACTTCTGAAAGACATTCTAGGCTCTTGAAGTAATTGACATCTAGCACTTATGAAGTACTGATACAAACTCGTTTGGTAACCCAGAGGCAGCATCAAATAAGAATGTAATGTATAAATATCATTAGAATTATGGATAGTTCATTAAACTAATTCAAATGTAGAATCATTAACAAAATCTTACAAATTCACAAACTGGAGTTTAAGTTCAAAAGTTAAAATCAGAGAGGAGAAAAATGCAGGTTTTTCATATGTCTTGCTATCATTTTTGGTTCTCCAAACTGAGAGATGTTTAAAAGGTAGTGTTATTATATTGAAATTACTTTTGTATTGTGATATCATTGTTTCTGCAGTACCACCACTTTTTTGTTGATAATTATTATTTTGTTGGGTTTTTTTTTTTGTATTTGTATGGCTTTTTTTGTTTCCAAGCTTATGGCAGAAATTTCAAATTGTCTGTCTCCCACTATAACAAATATAATGAAAGAAAGCAGCTTAAAATTCCAGTCAACACCAAATGTAACATATGATCAATAATGATTATATAGAATACTTTTATAAACTGCAGCAAATTCCTAAGTTTTTCTGTTCTTGGATTTAGATAGAATACTATATAATTATTGATACAATTATTGATGTTCAACTTCACCAAGAAGTCTTTCCCTAATAGCAGGAAAAGTGTCTGCAATATACCATGTAGCTTTCTCACAGTGTGTTCTGAAAATTAAATATTTTTCAAAATATTTTGAGACTAAACTTACAGTTTCTTTGGAACTACAGCATTTTCATTGTCCCATTAAAACCTTCACTATCCTTTTTCTCTTTATATTCTTTTCTGCGATTTAAAATATTTGAGAGGGATTAGGAGCATTATATGAAATAACATCTATCTGTCAGCATCTGCAACTTGAAAGGAATGTCTGTGTCAGCTTAATAGAGAGCAGTTTGCAAATGGCTGGGTGAAATTCTGCTATTCAAAACAGAGTGGAGTGCTCCCTGGCTTCAGTGTTCTTGCACAGCTGATTTCAGTTATAATATTTAAGCAAGACTCGAAACATCAGACCATATGTTTGATAACTGAAACATTTGCAGCAGGGCAAAGCTGGGGTGTGTGTTGATCACTTGGCTGCTGGGTTCTACATCTGCTGTAACAAAGAAAATACATGTCTAATGCTGCACCTCATCTGAAAGGAAAATTAGCTCTTCTGAAATTGTAACAGTCTGACAGATTGCCAGATATTTCAAAGGGTACTGCCAAAACTGATCAGCATAGTATCTATAGCAAGGATCAGCTTTAATGGGGTTGAAGTTCCTTGTGTAACTGAAAAGCAAAACATCGCTGCCGTGTATGTCTTTGAGTACTCAAAATTGCTATAATATTCTTTTGTAAAAAACAGGCACATTATGAAAAAATAACAATGCTTTTCCTTTTATATTACTTTCTCTCTAAGGATTGACCAACAATGAAATTTCATAATATCCTTCCTAGTTTCAGGTATATGAGGAATTGAGGGAGAAGAAAGTAAAGATATTTGCAAAACTGCATCAGGGACTAAACAAAGATTCTGGAAAACATTAGTCACTGCTTCCTAGGTATAGGAGTTTTGCTGTTGTTGTTTTGGTTGGTTGGGTTTGCTGCCTTTTTTTAATTAAAAAACAAACAAACAAAAAACCCAAACCAAAACAAAAACACCCAACAACTTATCCCTTAGTATTTTAACATTTTTCATTAATAAGACAAATAAAATAATAAAAGTCATTTGTTTTATGACTGCTTTTCTTACTTTCATTTCTTTTTAAAACACAAGCTTTCTACAGCTATGCCTCTCCCTTTTTTCTTTTTTAATTTAGATTTTGTAATAAGTTAAATTAATCTACACTGCAATGTTATAGCTCTTTCTTCTTTGATTTATAACAGATACAACTGCTGTGTAGATTTAAATTTTTGTGATGTTCCTGAAGACAAGCTGAAGCCTATTTCAGTATACTTGATTTTATTTAAATTCACTGACCAGTACTGCTAGTACTGAAAAGAACTAAGAAATACTTGTTTAAAATGTAAAAGTACCAGTTCATACCAAGGAAAAGAGTCTTAAATCACTAGTCTGCTTCACATAAGAAATAATATAAAAAGAACTGTGTTATGGATAAGGCATTATAATCATGTCTAACATAAATACAACCATAGCTTTCAAAAAGGTTAGGAATATTAGGCACTTGGTACTTTTGAATATCTGTATTAGTATTTTTCTCTGTTTTTAAGGAAATTGTTAGTTTAAATGTGGGGTTTGAGAGTGGAGAGAAAAACTTCTCGTTCTTCAGTCATAAAAAGTTAGAGAACTTGGCCGGACCACAGTTCGGAAGCCAAGCTCATTTTTCTGCCAAAGGCCTATTAATTCTTTTGGTTTTGTTAGATATTTTTGGCCAACTCTTAAAATTCACCAGTCACAGTGTTCGCAATTTTGCCAGGAATTTAACTCATTATTAAAAACAAACAAACAAACAAAACCCCAAAAAACAAACCACAGACCTTCTGTTAAAAACTTACTTAGTGTAAATCTCATCATATTTGTGAGCCACAGCTTGTTCCCCTCTTGGCTAACAGCTGAGTTAGAGCACTTACCACATTTGTGTTCAGTCTTCTCATTGTTATGATTAGCAGCTCCCACTCTTTTGATCCCTCCCTGAGCATCATACCTAAACTTCTACTCACATTCAGTCCTCAATAACCCTGCTTGAAATGTTAGTCTGAAAACAGGGCTCCAGCTGAGATTTTGTGAATATCCATAGAAAAGGTACTTTGTTTAAATCTGCCACGTGCTTTTTCTTTCCCAAAAAGCACAACACCCTGATCAGCTGGTGGACAACTAAGTCTCCTAAATCTCTTTCTTGAAAGCAGCTGTCTAACCAGCTGGTCTCATTTACTGCTTCCCCTCTTCAGGAGGCTTTTCACTTTGTCATAGGAGGAAATTAGACTAATCAGTATTTGCCATCAACAATTTCTCTGTTTGTTATTAGAAAGTGTTTTTCTTTTAAAAATGTTTGCTAATGTAATTGTAGAAAGGGTAGCAATGTAGTAATAAGAAGGAGTTATTTTTGATGAAAATTTTCCTTATGTCTGCATATGAAGTCCTGGAGTACTTGCAGAAGCACACTACTGATGTGCTTGAATCAGCTTCCCTCTCAGAAAAATAAAGATCAAAATCACATATTGAAACACCGAATAGACATTCCACTTCCAATGTAGGTACAAGGTCCTTCAATACCTTTAAATATTTTCTTGTTAAAATTTAATTCCTTTGTGTCTGGAATTAACTGGGCTTCCTACCTGTGTTGATGTTTCTGTGGGTTTGACTAATGTAGAGAGATACTAAAAGTATTAGCCCACTAGACTACGTTTTGTTGTTGTTTGTCTAATGAATTGATATTTTCCTAGGGCCTTCTTTTGCAGTTAATGTTCTGATTGATTGATTTCTAGATGTTGGGTTATTTCTTTTTTTTCCTTGTCTATGTCCTAAGTATTTCCATATGCTTTTGAAGCAAGACTTAATTAAATTGAAAATGGAATTCAGATGAGATCAAAATATTTGAAATATGTAAGAAAATCTAGAATCTAAAATCTTAATAAAACCTAAGTAGCAGTTCAAAACCTGTAATTAAATGGGAAACAGGCAAAATTTCTGTAACTTCAGTGTTGAATCACTTCATTGTTTTAAACTACTGCTTCAGGAGAAAGTTAGAAAGATTGATGGTGAGCAAAATCAGTACTACTATACTAGTCAGGTGACAAAAAGAAAACATGATTAAAAGGTATTTTACAGAACAATTAATTCCTTTCTTGAGTAATATCATGAATGCAATCTTATAATTAATACATTTTAGAAGTTCCCTGAAAACAAGAATTTTCCTGGCACTTGGTGCAAAATATTAAATCATAAAAATAGTTCAGTTTCATTTGATTCTGTTATGCCAGATTAATAAGGTGACTTCTCATGTTTTCTATATCAGACTGCATATGTATAAATAAGTTTGTCTTCTCAATACAAACCTCAGCATAATAGATTCCAAATTCTTTCTTTGTCTGAAAAGGGTGAAAAGGCATCATGAAATATTATTTAATTATGAATACAATCCTTTTTGATCTAGATATGATATAATGGTTTACCAGTCCATTTTGATCATAAGAATTTTGGACATAAACATAGGAAACTTAGAAATAAAATCTCTGTTCTAGGAGAACAGAAGCATTATATACAAAACTAAGGAGGAAATATATAATACCAGAAGACAGAAGTTTGAGAAGTTGTTCTATCAAGTCAGAAAGAGAGGATATAAATGACTTCCTCTTCAAATTTGTGATCATACAGTTTTCCAAACTTTGCAAGCCCTACTCGTCAGTTCTGAGGAATATGTAGGTAGTTTTGAATCTCTTCATTGCAGAACACCAAGAGAAGGGGCAGTTTGCGATGACATGCTTGTCTCAAACTGAAGTTTGTTCTCTGACATAAGTTACCAGAGGAATGTTATTGCGAATCTGTGCTGGAATGTATATTCTTTAGTAAAAGGGACTGCTAGTGAATTGACAAAGTTTGCCAGTGATATAAAATGATTCAATCTAACCAAAATTTAGTCTTTTACTGACTGACTTTGCAATGAAATGGCAAAAGAAACCCAGTGTCATAAGTGCAAAATAAGGCACACAGGTGAAAACAATCATGTGAAACACTAAAATAGAAAAAATCCCTAACTGAGCATCAGCAATTCTTAGCAAAGGAATTGAGAAGCAAACAAAACTGTACTGATGAATGAAGCAAAATCTAGGGTATTGCATGCAGTTCTTTCAAAACAGATATGATAGAGTTGGGAATATATGGAAAAAAGACACTAAAATGCTCAATTTATTGAATGTCTAATGTATTCATTAAGAGCTATTTAACTTTGAAAAACAGATGAGGGAAGTGGGAGATTGGACATGAACAACTTGTAAAAAGAATATATTCTCCCAAAAGAGAAAATTCAGGGAGAAGGATGCAAGCATAGAAGTTTAGTTTTTTTTTTTTTTAGAAGTTTAAAGGAGATTTATTTTTTCCTATATAATATGCAGTAGTGATTACTACAACTCACTGACACAAATATGTTGTCCTTGATAATATGAACAGGTTAAAAACCCAAACTAGAAAGTTTTCTTTAGGAAAAGTGAGTAGGGATTATTATATCTTAAGATGCATTGAGAAGGATATGACCTCCCTTTAGGATAATACATGTGATACATAACTCTGGGAGGTAGCAAGGTATAGAAAATCAGTCACACTCTTTATGAATCTTTCTGAACCACCAGCTTCTGGTTACTGCCAATGACAACACACCAGGTTAGATGAACCAGCTTTCACTCAGCACTGCTTGGTTTTGACTTTTTTTAAATGAAGTATACTCACAATATTTTGCAATGTGTAAATTTATCTTGATAAACAAAGAGATAATGATAGTCATGTTCTTCGGAATATTTATCTTCTTAGTAGTTTGAAAGTATTTTAATATTTGCATAAGAAAAGGAAGTTTAAGGGGTGGATGTTGCCTATTTTTGTGAGAACAGTAGCCATTTGTAGTGAATGATGGCACAAGGCGGAAAAATGTGTCCCTTTCTCTAGGTTCTTTCTACCAAAATAGTGTTTAAATCTGAATCAGGTATCTTGTATTAAGAATTTATGGCCAGATTATATACAGGTAGCTATAAGTTAAGAAGATAACCATAGGAGAATCTGAGGGAAAATGTATGTATCATAGTTACCTGAGGGAAGGGAAAGGAAAGAATTCAGAACATATTTTGGATTTTGAGATCTCCAGGTACACTGCCATTGGCACTACTGATAACAAAATTCAGCCACACTCATTTTGAGATGGACAGTTTAATGCATGTGGGAATTCCTTAGTCTATTATTAACAAATAAATCTTATTCTAATTGCAGAAGATCCCATATTAATGCACAGGAAAAAAGTTACTTTGTCTTGTCTACAGCTAACTTTTTCTCTGTTCTAATCACCTTCATATTACATGCACAATATTGGATTCATTATGTCAGTGGAAGTGAAATATTCCCCAATTACTGCATATGTCACCAGGGCCAAGAACAATGGTACAAGTTCTTTGATGTAGTTGAAAGAGTTTTGCAGAAACCTGCTTGGCCAGCAAGTGCTCTTTCTCTCTTTATAGCTTACTAAGCTCATTATGTAAACATGCAGGATGATATTAAGCAAAGAAATTTAAGACTTAACACTAAGAAAAATTTCCCATGATGATAATTCTTTTAACTTCCTGAGACAAATATGAAATACGTAAAACTGGACTAGATAAAAGACTGGTAAATGTGACCCAGGAACATTTATCCATCTCTCTGGTATTAAAAGATGACAAGATATCCTGAAGGATCTCTCCATCTCTGATTTCTATGATCACAAGAAACCAATAGCATAATGTTCCTGAACCATTGTTTGTACACTCTGAGCTACTGCAAAGTGATTTTTGTTATCTAACTGGACCCTCAATGCCTGTGCTACCACACCATAGTCCATTGCTGTGGCAAATATCAAAGTATATTAAGGCAGTTTGAGGGAAAACAAGACAGGCAGCAATAAAGCTCACTATAAACTGTACCTATCTGGTTTGCTAAGACCAGACTTTTCAGGAGAGAGCTGCTGCAGCTCCCTCACTGCTCAGGGGAGGTATCATATGAAGAGAAAGAAAGGCTGGTTGTGAGGGTGTGAGAAGAGCCTGAGTGACAGTGAAAAGAACACATTAAGGTGGAGAATGTCCACATCGTTTTCTGTCATGAGTTTGGTACCTAAGCACTTGTTCAACAGTGAGGGACTTTTTGAAGATAATGAATGAACACATCATGCCTGCTTATATGTGGAAATTCCAGTTGAAATTATTTAGCGGAGAACAGCACTGGATATGAGGGTGGTGGTCTGGAAAGCTCAGAGACAGACTAATAAGGGGAAGATTTTTGGCAAGAAAATTGTAAGGGAGAAGGAGTAAGAAACAGTATTATGGGCTCTTTATTTTTGAAGGTCTCTTGGTGTGAAATGGCAAGTGTGTTCTATTGTGAGCCCTGATGCCAGTTTCAGTAGGCGTTACTGTTCCTCCTGCCACAGTGAAATTCTTGTCATGGACATGTAACCAAGCAAGCTAATGGTGCTGTGTCTTTTTGTAGAATCTCATAATTTATGAGACACAAAGATTCTAGAAAGTATTTTAGTTTCAGTCTTAATTACAAAGTTAGGAGTATATTTAATTTTATCCTTGCTGCAGACCTTGACCAAGTTTAGAATTGGTAACAAATGAAATCTCTTTTAGCACATTTTTGTACCTTCTGTTTCTGGGTATCACGCTCACCCTCATACCTATTAGCAGATCCTGGGAAATTAGTCTCATAAAGTCTGTTCTCTCCATCCTGTTTTTCCACTTCTTTGATGTAGTATTTTACCCCTTTATTCCCACGAGTAGTATCTGCAAGGAAGTCATGGACTACTACAATTTTTTTTTTTTATTTTCTGTGATATATATCTAATCAGATCTTAGCTATCTTTTCTTGTTTAATGTAGCACAGTTTTCTAATGGGTTACAGTTATGTAAATGAGAACACACAACTTCTTTAGTCTTGCTTGATTTCTTCCTCCCAGATCAGTTTAAAATAATAGAAGTAAGTTGCTCATTTTACATCTATTAGATGCCTCATGGTAAGCCAACACCAGGACTTTTTTTAATTTGAAATTCATTGCTATGTCAAGCAGAAAGATGCTTTTAACATAGGAAAACAATTGGATGCCTGAGGCACCTGTGCTCTATTTTCTCATCTGTCATTAATTCACTATGTGTCTTAAGCAATTCACTGAGAGCAAGCTGTTTGCATTCAATCAGCTAAATATGTCTGAATAAACAGCATGATCTTACAATTTTTTTAAATGAATCTGTGGATGTTTCTTGTATAAAAAATTACACTTCACCACTAAGTGCTTTCATGTGAGTTTGAATTCTTAACTTTTCACAAATTAAGATTTTGATTTTTCCCTTGGTTTCAACATTTTTTTCATGGATACAAAATGTACTCGTTGTAGACTGCTTTAAGAAATCCTTCGACTTTTAAAGGGCTTTAATACCTTCAGATAAAAATATTCTCTAGAAATAAAATATAGTAAAATTCATGGAGAGGGGAAAAATTAAAGAGTGTAGGAAAATTTCAGGAAATACTAAGAAACAGTTACTGAGTTCTCTTTCTCCCTGTTCTGTCTATGTCCCTCCTACAAAATCAGGAACTCACATGCTGTTTGCTAATTCCTATGATTCTCATCAACAATCAAGCTCACTGAGGATTTTCTGCTCAGCAGTGTTGAATGTTGCATCAGAATAAAATGATCTGGATCATTTTCAGCCAGTTCAGTTCCCTGTTATGCATTTGTCCCTGATTTACATTTGACCAATCCTATTAGCCTACAAATCAACACAAGTTACTGGGTTTTTTAATGAAATCTAAAGATTTCTAAAGAACAATTTTGGATCAGACACTAGACTTTAGTCTGAGACATTAGGTAGTACTTTCAGATTCTACTTGCAACCTTATAGTCTGCATGCATTTGAAAATATTTTCTAAGCTCAGCTATATTTTAAATGAGGATACTAAAAGTCAAGAATATCTTTAAAGCTTGGATTCATTCTGCTGATGTTACAAAAATATGAAATAAAAACACCAAACTTGAATTACACTTGTGTCAAGAGAAGCCAGTTACTAAGTGCTGATCATACAACCTGTGCTCTGGCTACCACAAACAGATGGGATTAAAAAGCCTCTCTCCATATATACCCCAAGGAACAGATGGATATGAGTACTCAGATCCCATTTTCTCTGACCCATCAGCAATTTCTCATTTCCTACCATGAAATTAAACTGACATGACCTTTTGGGTTTGACCCATTCATCTGCAAGTCACTATTTGTATACTGTGTCTTGAAAATGTTTTCTGGCATAGCAACTAGTGTTGCAAAGAAAGAAAAGTGTTTCCATGGGCAGGAAACTTTAAAATACATTTCTTTACACTATATAAGCATTTTTATATTGTTATATCTAACTAGATAGCAATTCAAAAGAGTCAGGACCTGCAACTCTATAAAATATTTGTTACTTTTATTTCATTTTTTCATTTACTCCAAGTTTTGTAAATACTTTTTAGTTCTTTGAACTAGTTTATCAAGTTCCCTAGTCCATATAATTTATTTACAAAATTACATTGTCCAAGACCGACATAGTTTAGGATGCTATATGTAAGGTGTAGCTCCAGTGAAACGACTGTGTGAATCAAATCTGTTACACAAAATATTTTCTTCATAATTGAGCATGGCCCAAAATCCTAATTAGGCAATTTATATTTTATTTTTTATCTATTTCTATTGCATCTGCCACTGCAGGTCTGATTTCTCTTATAAGGAGAAGAGAAAATTTAATCTTAGCTTGCCTATGGACTTTACAATAGGTGTTCCAAAACCACAAGCTACCTGCTGTCCACTGCCCATTATATTACTTATTTATCATGAATCCCTTCAAGAACACATTTTGTCTTCTTTTTTTTTTTTTTTTTTTTTTTTTTTTTTCAATAATATGTCTCTTAAGTCATCAGATGCAGGTAGATCCATTGTTATTTCTGTTTGGGTTTTTTGAGGTCAATATTTTTCTACTTCTTTGTTTCTCTTTTCCTGAAACCTGTTTAGTCTGAATTTGTTAATCCTTCTGGGCCCATAGTGTTTGAAATATTTTCAGATCTTTCTTAATGTAACAGTATTGTCTACATGTTCATTCATTTCTTATTTCCAAAAGCCAAGTCTCCAAAAATTCCAGGAACCATAAAACCTACCTCACATATTCAAACCTTATAATTAATTTGAAAAAGCAGGATAAATAATTAAAAAAAACAAGCAATTTTAACAAAGATCAAATAAATTATCAGGTTCAGCCTTTGAATACTTAATTATGTGAAAGCATCTCTGTGGTTTTTTGTTAATTTCAGTGTAGACTGATAGCACTTCATGTACTTCTTAAACAAATCATTTCTCTTTGAATTGAAGAATGATTCTATTAGTCTGCTTCATTATGCAATCTGAAGAGCATGAAAAAGAAGCATCTAAAAATACATAAACAAAGAGTCATGATTATATACTTGCGATGTGTTCCAATATATTATGTCAGGCTAAAGGGCCCAAGTCCTAAAGTTATGTACATATAAACTACATATAAACTTGCAGCTGAGCACATACCATCCCTATTCAGGATTTCATAACTTCCACAATGCCTTTCCATCATCAGACATGTATCACCAAGATAAGCTTTACTGGCTTTTCATGCCTTTGAAATGATCCTTCAAAACTTGTTTTCTTCAAGTACATCCTGTCTTTGATAACAAAGGGAGACTTTTTTTTCTTTCTTCTGATTTAACCTGGACTGACTTTCAGTGTCACCTGTACTCATTTGGCAACTTACAGTTTAATCAGTCAAGTACTCAAGAGATGTGTGAATTAACCATTAGCATATAACTGAGTTATACATTTCTGCCTCTTGGTGGGTAAAAATTGAGCAGCAACTCTTCTTTTGCCTATAAAAAACTTAGATTTGGAAGGATATTTTTCTTAATGGCTACAGTCCACCAAAAGTTAGTCATCAATCTTTAAGGAGTAATGCAAGGTGTTTTGTAGCAGTATGCTGACCAGATTTATTATTAATATTATTATTTTATTATTATTATTACCACCATAAATTATTATTTTAGACAATTGTTGGCTGATTTGTGTATTTCTGTAATACACTGTTGAAACTGAGGTAGTTTCAGTTAAAATTGTGGTGTGTAGAAAATAGATGTTGCCTTCTAACTTTGTAAGTTGAAGTCCAGGGCTCCAACTGAGTCAGACATGCCATCTAGAGAAAGCATGGAAAACCCAATCCAAAACTTCGAGGCATTACTATTGAATTACTTATTTTACTTTTATATTCCTAGTGTGTTTTGAATGAATCTGAAAAAAAGCACTGTTTCTTAATATTGCTATCTCTGGTTGGTTAAGACCATCTGGTTTATCTGATAACAAACCTGAAAGACACATTCTGGCTGATGAATAGACAGCATAGAGGCAGATAAGGACAAGATCAATGTCTGTGCTTTAAATAGCAGCAAAGAAACATGAAGTTTCCCTAGAAATCTTCATCGACTATGTATCACTTATTTCTGACTTAAACTTTTGTAGCCAGGAAGTTTCACATCTTTATAGGAGGATACTGATATTAGGTAAAAACAAACAAACAAAAGAAAGTCATATGATAATAAGGCTGTGGAATGATCTCACGTGAGTTTATGAAAAGCATGATAAATATATGTTGGACACCTACTAATGCCAGACTATTGCTGTCCACTTTAGAGTTTTATTTACTACACAATTAACAACTACTGGTTTTACTTTATAAACTTGGTTTGTTTTTCTTCTGCACTGATTATGTACTGTATAAACTGCAGGAGGAAATAATCTTTGATGGATGATTGCAATCAGGATGATAATATATAATTTTGATTAACCAAGGGAGTTTGATTAATTTTGATGTTGGAATTAGAATAATCCTATGCTGGAAGAAAAAACTGTTTGCTGTCATTCAAGAAGAGTAATAATACAGGTAGAGGAATATTTATTTTAAACTCATCCAAGCACTGGATGTAGCTTTCCTAAATTTTGTCTGGAAAGGTAAACAAGACAATACCATAAAATGAATTCAACATCAGTGATATATTCGCAAAAATACATTGTATATAATGCCTGTCTGTTGCCCAAGATCTCTGGAACAACCCTCGTTTATCTAGATGTGCCATTTCTTAATGTCTTAAAGACTTTTGTGACTGTTGTGTTCAGTATCTTTCTTTCTACTTTATTTTCCTATCTGTGGTGCCATTCACTCAAAAGTCACACTAAGTACAACTCTGTGGAGTCCACAACCGTGTTCTCCTTATGATCTGTTATTCACTGTATGCATAAGTGAGAGTAATTTTTAACTTGAAGTCAGTTCTCTGTATTCATTTTTTTAGGTTTTCCTAAGTTTCATTAGAATTTTTCAGGGGACATATTGCGTTTTTATTTAGTTAATCTTTTTTTTTGGCATCATTTCATAATAGTTAGCATTTTTTTTCTATTTCTTTAACAAACAGGACAATCAATTGTGGCGTGAAAAACCAGGAGAAACAGTATTGGTCAATGTACACTGTATATGATCAAGAAGATTAAGGAAAGGAGTCCATAAGGTTATAGTGGCAAAGCGGCTATCATTATAATCAAAACATGACCCTATAATAGGCATTCCTATTAATTTGAGAACAACTAGTAGAATAAATGGTTATTCAAATAAAAGAGAAGGTACCCAAGTTTGGAGCTGACACAGATTGTGATGGAGTAAAGGAATACAATTTTATTTGCAGCATGTGTGAGACTTACCTTACAGATTGCATTTGTTTATCTTGTATTCTCCTGAATTAATTCTGTGGCAATAATTAACTTTATGTAAAAGATCAATATTCCAGCGCCAAGCACAATCACATCTACTGTGATTGAAAGACACTTATAATGCATTTCATTCTGTTTTATTGATTTAGTTGGTGTTTCCTACTGTAAATTTAAGCTGAACTGCTAGGGTTATAGAGACTAGGAGAAGTGATAAAGATACTTTTCAATCACTTTCTGTGCATGCCTGGATGAATGTGGGGCAAAGAGTGTATGTTCTAAACCAGTTAGACACAAAGTCTATTATAAAAGCACAACCTAATGCTCCCTTCTGGCCTCAGTGTTTGGTTTGGCACAGAGAAATTCGCATCTCTATTACACATGGCTAGTACACTGAAAATCTGTAATGATAATGTCACCATTTGCAATTGCAGCTTATTGGAAAACTGCTAAATGTTATGCATTAAGGTTAGCATACAGTCATAAATAAAGCATGTTTTCAGTGTTATTGCTCCATATACAGCTAAAGAACACTGAAGGTTAAATACAAGTTGAGCCACAGACATGAGATATGAAATGCATTACAAGTTTTATTACTATTGTAATAACAGCAAGGACCATTCCAGCTATATTGGATAAGAAACACTTCAAACACTTGAGAAGATGTTCCTAGGGATAAATTTTAAACTAATTTGCTCATAGATTTTGGCTACAACCCCTGCATGTAAATACCAAGGCTTGCAACAAAAAATTAGTCTGCATTAGAAAAATTTAAAACCTAAATAGTGTAGTATTTTCAAGAGTGTGTCTGTTTTAAGTGTTCTTTTGTGTTCTTCAAGTGTTCTTTTGAATGCCTCTCTGTGGCTCATTCTGAGGCTTGGTTACATTCCTGTCTGCCCTCGGGTGCATGATGTGATGATGACTATAACAAACATTCCCCTCGGAAATAAGAAGCTTCAGATTCCAAGGTCCCAGTCAATGCATTCACTCCTAGGAAGTCTGTGTAATCCCAGAGATGTTTTTAAATGTAAGCAAAAACCACAGAAATCTAGACTGATGAATACAGGATATAGATAAATGAGAGAATAATTTTCTAGTTTAGATATAAGCACAAGTATGACATTTTTGTTCTAGTTTCAAAAAAAAACGTTTCACAGTTCATTTTTTAGGGTTTTTAAATTTAAAGGACATTTGAATTAAATTACACTAATTTAAAATGCTAAATTCAGAAGCTTAGGGACTGTGTCTTGGTCTTAAAATTGTGGACTAGGCTTCTATGATTTATTCAGACAAACACAGCTTTCAGCTTTTGGAGGTAGTGTTAGACACAATTTATCTATGCAGTCATTCTCATCAGGCTCATGTCATTTAATATGGTGCTTATAAACCTTTCCTCCTTTTGCCTCATTTTTTCTCACAGTTTCTGAAAATGACTATATTGTTTTAATTCAGTATCTACGTAGCACTATTTTCAGTGAGAGACCAAAAATGCAAACGCTGTTTTGAGTCTAATCATTGCAGAATGTTATGCAGATAAATGATTTCAATATAGATTTTTTTTTTTATAAAATGGTTGCATTTTTAAACCCATTAACACTGGAAGATAATGATGAGCTGCTCCTGGCTTCTGGATCAGAAACAACTAGTTCCTACCTATTATTGAAGTCCAAATCAGCAGCAAAACCTTTGCACAATTGCATAATTTTGTCACCATGACAGTTTATTACTCTGGCTGAATTAAGAACTAAAAATGAGCTGTAATGACCAAAATGGTCTTCCTCATATATAGGCAAGATACCTGCAATCTTGAGACTCTTATAACAATGAGAGAGATTGAGAGAGACTCTTATAACAGTGGCTTAAAGGTGTTATAGTAGCAGCTAAAATATTATTACATGAGATAGGCAAGAGAGGCTAGACTCTAAAAAGATTTATTTGAGAAAGAACAGAACAAATAATTATCATTTTTTACATGTGCTGAACCAAGGGCAAGAGTTTTAGTTAGAACCTTGAACAGAATGACAGTTTATGCTATGAGCTAAAATTTGTGCCAGAATTGGGATGTGCAACCAGCACTCTCAAGGTCTCCTTTTGACATTTAAACCTCAAGGATAACCTTTGTTTTATTCTATAGTATGCTAGAAGGATTTTATTTACTGGAAGCAAAACCTTACTCTGCTGTTAAAGCCTGGGGCAGTTAGTGTGATTTCACAATAGAGCAAGGAAGTGCTGAATAAAAAGGTACACACATTTTCCTTTGTATCCCAGAAAGACAGTACAGACTCCTCATGACATTACACTTCAGTTATAGCAGAGGTGATCTGGAAATGAATCATGAACATAATCTGTGGTGTTGTCTTGATTGTTGGTTGACCTAAGCCAACATTGAAGCATCAGCTCACTGCCTTCCCACCACTCTCCTTTGCTTCCCCTTTAGCAGGATGGGGGAGAGAACTAGAAGAGCAAAAGTGAAAAAAAGAATTGTGGGTCAAGATAAAGACTTTTTAATAAACAAAGAGACAGAAAGCAAGTGATACGAAAGCATCACACACCAGCTTCCACAAGCAGACCCATGTCCAGCCATACTCAATTCAATGGCTACCTTAAAAAATTACTCCCTAGTTTTACTGCTCTAAAGATGAAAGATGGAGATCAAAGTACTACTAACAATCTCTGACACCTTCCTTTTCTTTTTTTTTTTTTTCTTTTTTTTATTATTTTTAACTGTCACTCTTCTCCAAAGAATCTTTCTTGGGAACGAAAAATATGACCTTCTGCTTAGTGTTCTAAATTACTGACAACTAACTTAACCTGAGTGTTTAAACAAATCACTTTTTCATCGTTCATTTCCTAAAAGATGATGAAAAAACCTTCACTTATATTAAAATCAAATACACCTGAATGTCTTGATAGATGTCTACCTCAGGCATGTAGGTATGTTCTAATGCAATTGCTTTTAATTAGTTTCCTACAACAGTAGGACACATTAGAATTTTCTTCCTCTAAAATAATTTCACTTTCAAAAGGTCCATCAATAGCTTTCAGTCATAATAATGTAGCTGTCTGTACACATTGGATTTTAAGATATGAAACTATTACTTTATCCTTACTGTCTGAAAACTAATGCAACAACAGCTATTACTCTGATAGCTTTACCTTTCAGCTTTCCGTAGATCTCCTTTTTATCTCTCAAAATTATGATGCAAGAAGTTCTTGCCAGGGAGCAGCAAAAGTGGTGGCTCTGGAAAGCAATTTGAGCCAGGAGCCAAGGATAACAGCAGGAGAGACAGAGGCAGTGCCCTGCCAGGTGAGAAGTGCAACTCCAGACTTCCTGACAGGAAGGACAGAACAGAATTGGAGATCAGCCAACATTTCAGTGCTCAGTGGACAAGTTCACAGTGTTAGACCAGATTCAAGATCAGGTGCAAGGTACAAGGCTGAGCACAAATACAACTGCCACAGGTAAGAACAAGTCTTGATAAGGGTCAAGGGCAAAGACCTGAATTTAATGCAGCTCTCAAACAGAAAGACTGTATGGGAGAATCTAGACAAGGTTTCTAATAGTTCTTTTTAACTGAAGCATCTTCCAATGTCTCACAGCTGCACCATATCAGCCCAGACTAAGGGCCTAGGGGGAGATTGTAGGGTTGGCTGATGTAATTAGAATCCTGATAAATGTACAGGTATCATGAGTCTTGGAAAGTATAGAACTGGTGAAGGCTTCTCATTTGTTTAGGGAACATTCAGAGTCACCACAGTGGTGGAATAGATTTGGGTGGCTGAAGACAGATAAGTAAAAGTTTGAGATAAGGTAATGTACCTTGCAGGAGCTAGCATGAGGTAGCTCTTTACTTCTTGCACTCTCTTCAGCTATTCTGCTGTATTGCTTGGCCTGGGCTTGGGCTGTTTGCTTTCAGCCTAGATTCAAATATGTAACTGTGAACAGTTGAAGATTTTGTGCATTGACAACGAGCAGCACCTGGCTATACTGCATTCTTTAGCAAAGCCATTTCTACTCAGTTTTAAATACATAAATAATTTTTAAAAGGGTTAAAAAAAATTTCATGATGATGTTATTTTGATAAGGTTCTGTGTGAAATATCTAGTTCTTGCTTGCTTAAATATAAATTGTAGCTTCAAAAAAGATAAGTTCAGTGAATTTGAGCTTGTTTGCTTTTATGTTTATAAGAATCAAGGTACTACTTTCTAAACAAAACTTAGTATCAAATAAAATATGAACTGTATTTAGTTTAATACTTCATTTTTAATAACTCTTTTTTTCCCTTATCCACTGGAATTGAGTTACATTACTGCCTCTTCAAATGCATAGTAAGTTTAAAACTGTTGCCTGAACCACAGGTGGCAGTACATGTTTAAGTATGAATATATGTAAGCAGCTCGTGTCAGTATAGGAAAAAACTTGATTGTTGCTTGTTCTCCTTCAGCTAATTAAGATCAAATATTATATTTCTTACATCGTGTGAAGACAAACCTGAGTTGAATAGATTGAAGTACTTGTAGTAAAGTAATATCACAGACCATGAGAATGTCCTAAAGTAACTGTGATTACAGTTAACTGTAGAATAGGAAAAGGTTCTGTGTGTTGTCTGAGTTTTGCTTGACTTTTTTAGTCAGATGAATTAGCTTATCAAAACTAGGCATGGATGGATTTATTAATGGCCTTGTTCTTTCCTATGCATATATGAGCTTGAGCATTTTTCTAATCTACTTTGGATTTGATTACTTTTTTCTAAAAGTAGGCAGTGATTATTGACAGCTTTTAATATAACTACCAGAGGCTGACTCAAGCTTTTCAGAGACTATTATTCTGACTTAAAGTCAGAATGCTAGAAAAATATTGGAAGCTATTTGCATCCAATACAAAATACTATTTTGGTCTGTAATAATTGTATATCTACACTAATTAAATATTTTCATTTTTGTAGCAACCTTTACTACAGATGCCTGACAAATTCTGCGGTCAAACACTCATTGTGAAATCACATAATGGAAAAAAGTAGTAAGAGAAAAGTTTTTAAGCTTTATTTTTACATCTGAGATTCATCCTTCATTGGTAAAGCAGTATCTAAGCATTCAAGGAGAGAGATCCAAGGCTTCCTTCTACCTGCTAATCTTCCTAAATGGACAGAGACCTGCATAGTGGAGAGAGTGTTTGAAAAATGATGTAGCTACTACATCATTTTACCATATTCTTCCAGATATTTTTAACTATTTCTTTTTATAGTGTCAGAAAATAAGGGAAAAAAAGTCATGCTTGTCATGTATGAAAAGAGCTGTGGTAGAATTTCTTGTCTCTAGAAGGAAATGACCTTGAATTCAATGTCTGCAAAATACAGAAGTATCATTTTATTGCTAAAAGACTGATTAGTTCTCCAATGTAAAACAAGTATCTGGCTCATAGATCTGTTTTAAAAATGCCATCATGTCACTATTATCCGACTATAATAACTACTTTACTTGAAAACTGTATTTATAGAGAGTTTATAGTAAAGAGGTTTTGTACCATTGTTGTCCAAATGTGAAAGGTGTTTTTTCCCTGGACATTTAAAGAGAAAAGTCTAGTCCTCTTCTGTATATTACAAAGTTAACATAAACAAAGTGATGCTTTAAATGAGCAACACTCCAAGGACCATATTTTTGAGTCTTTTCTGAGCATTTTTTGATTAATTTCTTTTTCTTAAATACATGCACATTTTTTATGTATATATATATATAAAGTTTTATATAGATGTTGAATACAGTATTACACTAAAACTCCTATCAAAGCTCTGTACAATGTAATTATTAACTTCTTTCCTTTGGTGAAAACATCTTACTAGAAAACGCACATTACACCCCAGGGTTATGTTTACCTTCTCCATGATGCCTGACATTCAGCCACTGATTAACTGGTATCCTCATGTTCTTTCTGAGTTTTACTTCCAATTCATAATCTCAGAACAAAACTTCACCTCTACTGTCTTCAAGTGCTGAATTTTGCATGCAATATCACTACACTTTTAACCTTTTTCTGTGTAGTATCAGTGACCTCAAGGTCAACTAGATTTTTTTGGTTTGGTTTGGTTTGATTTGGTTTTTTGGGTTTACTTTGTTTCTTTGGGGTTTTTTTGTGTATGTGTGTGTGGGGGGGTTCTTTTTTTTGGGGGGGGGGTTTGTGGGTTTGGTTTGGTTTGATTTGTTTCTTTTGGGAGTTTTTTTTTTTTTCGTTTTGTGCATTATTGTTTGTTTGCTTGTTTGTGGGGGGTTTGCAGTAACAGTGCTCCTCCTGGTTTTAATCTTAGCATATTTCATTGATACTCCTTTCAGAAAGAAGATATAACATCCTTATTCTAGGAGAGATAAAGAATTGTTTGAAAAGCCTTATCCTGAGATTTAGTGACTCAAAAATATTCAAAAAGAGTCATTTAAGGCATTGCAGATTTTTCCAAGAATGTGAGTTCCCCTTCAATTCTTAAGGGTCAAATGTATTACTAAGATATATAAACCAAAAAATAGCACACAGTAGCCTCCTGTTACTTCTTTTCCTAGCTCTACTGTAACTGTTTCTCAAATGTACTCTTTTTTTATCAATCATTTAAAAAAAGAAAATTGACAAATCATATTTATAAAAGAGGTCAATCCAGTCGACAGATTCCGTTTAGCTTTTCAGTGAGATTCTTTGTTCCTCCTACTGATAAACTGACTAAAAAAAATTAAAATGTTATCATTCAGTGGTCAATGGATGTAACCTGTCATGCTAAATTCTACCATCACCTTAGCCACTTCCAAGAATGAGAATATTTTAACACCAGGAGCTCCACAACTGACACCTTGTTTGCTTTGAAAAAAAAAAAAAAAAATCACAAAGCCCACATTTCTTTCTCAGACAAATTTGGAATAGTGTTCTCGTATGCCTTCAGATTAGAAGTCTTATTTCTGTACATATTTTAATAGATGTTAATTATTTATAAGCTAAACATGTTCTAATCAAAATTCTCAAGAGATATAGACAGACTTTAAAAAAGTGCATCCTTGTTGTTTGAGGGTCCTGTATATATTTATGAATAGATATTCTTGTCACCCTTTTTTCTGATTTGAACTCTGCTACAAATTTACCTCAACAGTCAGTGCATTTGGGGCTTCTAAATCAAGTACAGTGCTTAGAAGTTCAGGGACAGGACAGGCACAAACTACTTCACTCAACATTATACAGACTAATGATTCACAAAGGCTTCTTTCATTATAAACCACTTCATATAAGAAAGGTGTCCTAGTGAAGCAAAGTCTTGATTTAACCTGATTTTAAACAGTACTTGGCTCAACAGATGTTCATGTTAGCCTCAAGAATAGACAATATTGCCTCATTGCCCAGCTGGAGTGGTAGATTTTGGGGGGGGGGGGTGTTTTGTTTTTTTCTGTGTGTGTGTGGGGGGGGGGGGGTTGTTATGTGTTTGGGTTTTTTTGGGTTTTCTGAAGCAATCACAGAGGTAGAACACAGCAGTTATTCTAGTATTTTTGACAAGGAATAAAGTGAGGCTGAATGTTACACTGATGTGTAACTTCTGACAAGGTAATATATAGAACTCCTCCACACGTGTGAAAGAGATTTTATTACAACATAAAGCCATTCTTGCAGTAGAAGAACATCTCTTCTCTTGAACACTATGTACCTGAGAAATAATTTTCCTTTTTGTTCCAGCGTTTTCCTATGAACTAAGGATATATTCCAAATCTTCCCAAATCACAGGACTTTCATAGATTTTATTCATTTAACATTCTCTGAATTTTTCAAAATCTGTTATTAAGCTATTATAAAAAAATGTAATTTCAGTTTATTAAGAGAAAAGATGCAGTAACATTTCCATTATAAAACATTTTATATTATATTTTAATTGAGAAAAGAATGATAATAGTCTGATAATTATAAAATGTGTCTTTTGAGTTTGACCTAAAGCTAGTGACTATAGTTTACAGTACTGGGATTTTAGAATTTCATTAATGCTGTGCCCCACTTCAGATGGTATGAGAAGGCAATCAGTAGTCATAAGCAATATGAAAGGCTTAGATACTTGAATATAAGAAGCCTGCTGTACGGGGCTTACTCATGTTTAGATTTTATTCATATTGTCACATCATCAAAGTCAAAGACACAAAAACTTTCCATGAACTTGAATTTATGGTCTGGAGTTGGTTTTAGCACTATTGCATTTCAGTTGATCATTTTGAATACAAGAGGATTGAGAAGCCACTACAGTTAAACAGATCTATAATCTACTTAAAATAAACAAATTAACTTTCCTTTACAAAAAGATTTAAAATGGTCTATTTACTTGATATCCATAAATAGCTGTAAAGAAGACACTTAAATTAGGTAGTAGTACATCTTGAATGAAGTTTGATGAAAAAGATTCATAATAGAGGTCCAGTAGAAGAAAATTTTATAATTGAAAAGTATCTTCTAATACAAGACATTATTTAGTTACTTTTCAGAACTAAATTTTAACCTAATCAATACAGAGATAAAATTTAGGTTGATTTAGATTTACTTCTACATTTTCAAACTATTGCATGTTCACTCAGTAGTACTGTGTTGTATTTCATGACTAATGTTTCGAATTCTTAATTCTTAATTATCTTCCTTTGGAAAACTAAAGCAAAATTTCTCTTTCATTCATTTTATGGCTAAAATGTTACATAAATGCATAAATTTTTTTGCACCTCAAAATCCTATCTTAATAGATGCTAGAAAAGTTCCTTTAGGCACGTACAAATCCACTTATATGGGTACCTAAAACTGTCATAATCCCGAAGTCTGTGCAGGTGCCTAAAATTTCAGCCTGTTGGAGTCAGAAACTATTCATTCTTCTGCTTATTAACCTAAGAGGACTCTCAGTAAAGCGTAAAGGTGCTTTGAGCACCACTGATTATATTCCTGTGGGATTCAGTTTAGTACAAAAAATTGCCATGTAATCAATATGTGTGATGACCTGCGCTGCAGTCAAAGGAGCTGACTGTGGTGATTGCAGAGGTGATGCTTTCTGACTGGGGCTAGACTACCTGCAAATATCTCCAAAGGGTGGGCTGCTTCAGGGAGGTATAAACAAAACTAGCAGCTAAAGTAAACAGCAAAAGGTTTTGTTTGCATGAAACACTCTACTGAGATGTCTAAAGAGTGAAATCGTAGTAGGTTATTTTAATAAAGAAATAATAATAACAGACACAGTTTTTTCTTTCTAGAAATAATTTCGTAATGAAGTCCCTCTGATTTAGTTAAATGCTTGGATGTACAATTAATGCCTAAATGTACAATTAAGGGCCAAAATCATTACAGCACATGACTTCTCTCTACATTCATAGAGATACTTTAGATACTGCATGGAAGGTCTGATGTCTCACTCATTCAAAAAAAAAAAAAAGTCCAATTCATAAAAAATTTTTTGTTCTATGTACAAGTGTGTTTTGCCCTGACATCTTAATTGTAAGAAAAGTCATTAAATCATGTTCTATTTGTGAAGCACAAACTGGCCAACAAACAGTTGTAAGTATTGAACAAGGAATACAATTTACTTTATTGTTATTTTGTAACCACTTGTAAAGAAGTTATTGATGACTGAGCTCAAACACACAAAATACTTCAGGGGTCAATGAGCAGGAAAATTCTTCTCCTACGTGTTTTATAGTGCACTTCCTTATTCAATACAAGAGTGAAAAAGATCATCACAGGTGGAAATGGAAGACTAAAAAAGACCGAATTTTTTTTTATCTAAGTTGGTATATTAATTTTTAGCCTGTTCATGCTTCTTTTGATAAAATAAATCATTTCTCTGTATTATCCTACTTTATTTAAAATGAAGTGCATTTGAAGTTATCATTTCCTCTGCTCAAACATGTTACTTCTCACTCTCTGTGCCCTTCACATGAGAGCCAGTAAGTCATTAGACATAGCTATGACACTCTGTTAGGCAAAGTAACTTCCCTTAAAAGTGAAATTGCCTTCTATAGATTTGCTTCCAGGGCAGCACTGTTTTGGGTGACAGAATTAGAAGAATATCCAACAAGCTAGGAAAACGTAGTTAGATACTGTAGCTTAACATGCAATTTGAATACAGCAACAGCTTGTGGAAGGAGTGTTAATTTCTAAAATGAGCTAGTTTTATTACTGATTAGGATCTAATTGTACTTTACAACCTCATGAGGTTCAGATGTGGTAACCCACACCCTCTCCATATTTCATATTATTTGTTATTCTTGTTTGGATTCTCAAATACAGAGAATTTTTTTGTGTTTAAGTCATGCCACTTTTGAAAATGCCAATTAAGGCAACTGTTCACTCCTTTTGCTCTTCTTTTTGGGGGTGGAAGTTGATACTGAGTAATAGCTGGATGAAGGAGAAACTATCACAGCCCTCCACTGTATTACTGACAGCATGAACTGCTGGCAGAGCAGTTAACAGGGCAATGGAAGTAATTGTACTATGTCATGGCAGGCTGATGGAACTGCTCAACTTCAAGTTACAAATAGTAAGTCTGATTTCCCAAAAACTACTTTTCATCAATTTTTATCATCAAGTCTCCTGAAAACAACAGGTCTCAGTTTGTATTTAGAATGCCAGCAATCTCCAGGATTGGCGGACAGTGTGACGCTGAGATGTGAGCTACTCTAATGAACACACATGACTGATGACAAAATACAAAAATTACAGTCAGTTATTAGCATCCTGACAACATATAGCACAGAAATACTGCTGTCTACCCATGAATTTGTATCTTGATATTTCAGCGTACTGAATACAAGGTAATGATTTTACTATACTTCAAGATGTGAAAAAATAAAAAGTTTTTTCTTTCCCAAATTTTCACATAGCTGCCACTGCCTCTGAAGGGTAAATAACAGGACTTGTGGTGTCTGAAACTCATACTTCTCCTTCAGGGAAACAAAAATTCTGCTCTGCACAGTTTTGGGTTTCACTTAGCAGTGAAAACTTTGCTACACAGTCTGTGTGTTTTCACTGCCTTTAAATGATAATCAATGTCAATTGCCAGCTCATTACAAACCTTTTTTATGGATCATCAGAAACACAGTACCTGAGGGGATGGCCTTTCTTATTCCACTGCAAACCAATTGCACCTGCTATTTACTTTAAAGTACAAAATGTAGCCTATAAACTAGCAGACCAAAACAATGACTACATCAGACTAATTATTTTTGCTGGGAAACCTTACTTTTTCTATGGACATAAAACTCCCTAATGATCTTTAGCAAAGAAGAATTTAGTAATGCCAGTTCATCTAAAGGAACATCACATTTAGATCTATGTGGCTTTTGTTTTACATCACAAAACTGAAATTGGGAAGAAAATTGCCTTGTCATTGAAATGCCATCCTCAAAAATTATGGCATGAAAATTGGGCATCTTTACTGTGAACTGTTTTCTGCTTAATAAATTTTACATAGGTTGGTGGGTTTATTGTTTGTGAGTGGTAGATGTTTTATTTGTGATTTTGTTGTTGTTTGAGTGTTTATTTACTTATTTATTATGTATTATCTTGACAAAAATTGAGGTCAGTTCTTAAGACTGTGCCTCTGAGCAGCCAAGAAGGTACAGATGAAGTCAGAAAAAGAAACAAAGATGTCTATATCAACAGTATGTGGTTGTAAATCAAAGCAATTCTATGATTTTTTCCAGCTTACACAGTCTAAATCAATTCAGCAAGGAGCTGTCTAGCAGTGAAGTGCTCTGTCATGGCTACAAAACACCTGCCCTAGCCTTAGGTATTTTTGAGATGTTGATAGTTTAAGATTGTTTGCTGGCTCATTGATATATGAGGAACTCAAGTGCACTGTGGGAAATTTCCAAGCTGGGAGAACTCAAACTGTTAGTTTGTTTTGTTGATTTGGTGTTTTGTTTTGTTTTGGTTTGGTTTTCCCTGGTTGTTGTTGTTGTTTTTTTTATGCAAGAACAAATCTGTGTCTCAAAAGTTATAGTATGTGTTTATTCATCACAGCAGAAATCTGGGATTTTGGAAGCCTGGGTTATGAGGAAGAAAATATTTTTACTATATGACAGGTCTGTGAAACAAGCAGGTTGTCATGCATTATTACTGCAATATTCTTCAGTTCAACATGAACAAGATAACCCAAGACACTCACTAAAATATATCAATGGATAGAGCATTTGTCTTCTGACTATGGCTCTCTTTTTGGAAAAATTCCCCCTTGTTACCAATATTCTGAATCAGAAAGTAGCTGTGCTGATAACTGGAGAAAAATATAAGTTAAATGAGTAGAAGAAAAAAAAAAAAAATTAATGTATTCCCCCTTCCTGGTTTTGTGGTGTGTTTTTTTTGTTTGTTTGGTTAGTTGGTTTTTCTTGTTGTTGTGGGTTTTTTTTTTTTTTTATTTTCTCTCTCTTGAGACAGGAAGAAAGTCAAGTGCTACTAAGCAAAAGACAGTCAAAGGCATCAAAATTCAGCCTCTGCTTCAAATGTGTGACATTGTAACTCCAATCTGTTTCACTCATTTCACAGGGTAAATTAATCCTTCTGATTACTTACCACAGCTTCCTCTACTGAAACAGAGATCTTCTTTTTTAAGAAATGTCAATTGAAAAACATCAGTAGTGGGGTTCTATGTTCTTTTTAGTTTTTGTTTGCATTTTTCTTTAGTGAAGGGCTTTTTTTGTTTTGTTTTTGTTTGTTTTTGTTTTTGTTATGGTTTGGTTTTTTGTTGCTATTGTTATTCTTCCTTTGTTTGGCTTTTTAAAAAAATATTCTTAAGGCTTGCATGAGAAATAAAGTTTGAATGGAATAAAAGTATGTGGAGTATAAAGTGTATGACAGGAAAATTTAGCTGAAAGTAATTTTAGTAAAAATTAAATTACAAGACTTCATGCAATTTCTTCTTACTTTTTGATCTATGTAATGAATAGTAATCTCTATCTTTTAACCACCAGATTTTGAAGTGTTTCTTCTCTAGACATCTCTTAGCAGTAGTTCTGTCCTGTAATTCCCTGTAGATTAATAATGGGCACTTTATATGGCATTAAAAATTAGAGTTCAAGAAATAACAAAAAGCAGTCAAAAATCTAGAAGGGACTTGTCAGGGCAACATGAAAGAAGCAGCACTAATTAGTTGTATTTTTATAAAATTAAATCATATTCCATGTGATATCAGTGACTTTTCAAAGCCTGTTGTCAAACTACCAGGTAAACTGAAAATCTATAAAACCTCTGTTGAATTGTTCTTTTTTTAAATGGTACTTTTCAAGGGGACTCTCCTAATGCTTCAAGCCCTGTAATGATTTTCTTCGGAGTCCTCAACAAATTAGCCTGTTCTTTTGATAAGTAATCAATGGTTCTTGCATCTACTGTAGAAACAGAAAAAAAAAAGCACTTTGATTACTGGTCAGGTTGTTCTGTTTTAAGTAGCACCTTCACAGATGTGTGAAACTTTGGCATAGCTATTAGAATGTGATGTTAGAATGTGACCTGGTTGGGTAAAATGAAATATCTTTGGCTGTACCGATCTATGAGTCAGGAATATCCTGAACAGTGAACAGATATCCCTGTGAACTTGATGAATGTTTTCTGCTTGTCCATACAATGTATTCATATTGATACATTCGGCATTGCAGATAACTAGGAAAATGCATTCTCCTCTGCCTTTCACTTCACACACTTCTAGTCTCATTGAACCTGTATGTGCTTCTGAAATGTATTCTTGTTCCCTGATGATGAAGGCCGAGACATGCAGTCTTTGGTCAGCACTGCGAAGAAAAGCTGGGTGAACCTCTATGGCTATGGATTTGAATAAAATGCTACAGCCTAAAAGTGATTGTATTTGCTTTTTCAGATTTTTTTTACCTCCTAAGACATTTCTACCCTGCTTCCATTTCACTTATTATTTCTATGGTACTTGGAGTTAATGAAAACAAATGAAGAAAGAGAACAATATATTCAGGAAAAAAGAAAGTAGTGTGAATTCTATAAGGTGTTATTGTACCCTTTTTGTTCTTTATTTTCAATTCTACTGTTAATGAGGTTTGATAATCACTCCAGGCAACAACTTGACATAAATCGAATGAATTTTAATTACTCCAAGAGAGATGATTGATTAGAGTGACTTTTGCTTTAATTCCGTGTTTGTTCATTTAGAATTTAATACAAATGTTTATTTTACTGAATAAACATTTAACTGGTTTCTGAGGAAGGTAATGAGAAAACTAGAAGACAATGGGTTTTTCTCAGGCATACAATGCACACAGTCTTAGTGAGCAATCCTTGCACTTAATTTTGAAGTTTTTACTATGTATATATTAGTTAAAATGCATTTGCTGTTTTGCCATAATTAATTTTTCCTCTTCAAGGGCCTCTGGAGCTGGAACTTTTGGCTTTGTTGGAAAGAATTGCAAAAGTTAGGACAAAACCTGATGCCTCCTGTTCAGGTACTTCCACATGCTACAATATTGCAATTAGAGAGCAGAATAGTTCCTCATACTTAGGAACTGGCAAATGTGCTAAGAAAACAGTTTAAAACTCAGGTGAAAGGCATAGATGGGAACTTCTGTGTGAGTAACATGCAAATACACTGAAACTTGATCCTGCACAGTATACTGAATACTCCTAAAACGAATTTTTACCTTCACATTATTGCCTCTGATTGTAGATCGCCTGTAATGCTTTTTATCTGCTCTAGCACACCTCACCATCCTGAGTACAGCTAAAGGCCACAACACGTGTGTTTGTGTGTATATGTGTGTGTATGCACACACCTACACACATATATATGTGTGTACATACATAAACTTATGAACATGTTACACACGCACGTTTGTAATGCATTAACGTCTGGTGTTTGATGCTAAAATTAGATCGTAGCAAGTGAGATTTGGAACCCTCTGGAAGGAAGTCATTACAGCAGGCTCCTGAAATATTTTAACTATAAATGGTTTTTAAAATAGTGTGTCTGAAGCTTTTGTTAATCTAAATCTTTTGTTAATGAAATATAGTGAACATTGATCCATAGCCACTAAGAATGGTTATATTGTGAAGGTATTGAACTGGAATTTAAGAGTTTTGGGCTTTGATTTTTTTGGTTTCTTATTATATTTTTTGCACTTTCTTCTCTACTAGAGCCAGGAGTTGCATTCTTCAATATAGATGGTACTCAAGGCATTTAGCTATTTTCCATTTATATTCTAGTTTTCAAAGAACTCATATTTTTTATTTGACTAACTTCCAGGTTCTAATGATTTAAAATAATTATAAACATGATTAATGAAACTCAGGACTTGTATTTAGGATTTATAGATTACTATCAGTTCAAATGAGGGAGTTTTTTAAGTTACTTCCAAATTATATATGAAGACCTTTATTTCTCTGATAGTACTTGAAACTTTTAAAAAGTCCTACTATTTTTCTCCAGGAAAAATCAGTCATGCAGCTGTTCAACAGTGTCTTAGTCAATTGGGTTAAAACCTTTTTACCAGAATTGTTAGTTGGAAACAAAACCGAAAGGAGACACACTGGGTGAACCATTATTCTGGCATATATCAATGAACATAAAAAAATCAATAACAGGGAAAAAACCACCATGCATCATTATCAACAGTAGCATAGAAGTCCATCATTCATGTGGAATAGTGTAGAAATCAAGGTTGATTTGAAAGTGGAGGAGATGAAGTCAGTCCTCAAAAGCTGAATTTACAAGTAAATACCATGGGCAATTCATACTGAAGTCACATTAACTCTAAATTATTCTTCTTAATTAATTATTCTTTGATGTTCATCAAAAACATCAATAAAGATTAACCTATTTATTGCAACATCTTGCTGACTGGAATAATATTTTGTAAAACCGGCACTAACATTGTGCATCTGTCTTTGCTATTTATGTAGATCTAGATGCAGAATAATTTATAGGACAACTGCTATAGCTCTAAAAATGTAGGCTTCATGACTCTGGCTGTTTCCATGCCTGATTGCAAATTCACCAGTACATGCCAACAGGCTTAGTGAATACCAGATGTGTTTCTGCTTCTTTTTTTTGTAAGTTTGTGTTATTATGTATCAATTTATTTTTATTCATGAATATAAATTAATGTTCAAAATCAATGGGCTTAACTTACATACTTTACATGTCTTTTCCAAGAGTCATACATTAATTAAAGAAAAAAAAAGGTACATGCAAATCAAGGATTCCTTTATTCACATTGCTCACCACTGGACTTTGAAAGATACTTTAAACTCTTGAAGTTATTTAACCCTCTCAATGGCACTACTAGATGCAGAGTAGTGACATTTGAAACTCAAATGTCTGACTGACATTTTAAACTCAAATGTATTTGTGTCTTGCATAAGAATGGATGCATTTATTCCAAATTATGGTGAAAATTTAATTATTTCCCAAAAGCTCCACTTAGTGGAGGACAAGGTAGTGTGGTTTTTCAATTGTAATAATACCAAGAAACAATGAACGTTTTGCTTTTGGGGAGACTGCAAAAATATTAAGCAAATATTAAGTCCTGTAGGGGCAGATAGATAAAAAGACTGGAGAAACATTGTGATAACTGAATGTGTTCTAGAGCGCCTGGAGGCAGAAAAGAAGAAAAACTTACTTAGAGCAATTTTTTCTACTTTAAAAAATTGAGCTGTAAATGGTAGTAAAAAAGAGATCCACTTGGTTCATATTTGTGTCACTGGACTTTAATTTTCATTATCTGTCTCTCCTATCAAATGTTTTTCTAGTTTATCTAACATGCTTTTTGGTAAGCTCTTCATCATAAAAATCTGTAAACCAAAAGATCTTTTCTGAAATAGATATAACAGGTACTGAACTGAGGTGCAGAGCTTGCTTCTGTTTTAACTGTTCAGAATTGTTTCTTTTTCAGTCATGACTCCTGGAGGGAGAGATGGATACACAGGCATATGGCATGATTCTTGGGCCTCTCCTGTGCAGGGCCAGGACCTGGTCTTTGATGATTCTTGTGGGTTCCTTCCAGTTCATGATATTCTATGATTCTATGATACAGTTGTTTACTGTTAGTGAGAATATGGGCATCTCAGGAAAACACTCAATTAGATAGAGCTTTTGTTGGGATATAAATAAAGATATGCACTACTTCAAGACTTGTTAATTTTTTAAAAATTCTTTAATTAACGCAGAGGCAGCCTATGCAAAATAATGCACTTTATTTCTTGTTGACTTCTGAATCTTCTGATGAGTCCGAATGTACTCCTGTTTGAACTGGAGTTTTGTGTAGAAGGCAATATTGAATAAAAAAAAGATAATTACAGAGAATCCGCAGCAGCCAATTTTTCTAATAACTAATTTGCACTTTAAATTAACAAGGAGCATTATTATTTAGTCTGTACTAATCAATCTATATTCAGTGATAACCACTGTAGAATAAACGTAACCTAGTTTATGGCTATCAGATCACGAAGCCCTCTTTTACTTTTTGATTTTGAAGTTTATGTTCTTTTTGGATGCTACAGTAGCTCCTTGAGCTTCTTTTATTGTAAGGTTCTCTTCACATTATCAACATTCACTCTGATTTATTAACAACATTGTTACATAGTAGTCAACAAATGTCAGATGAGAGGTTATATGTTCCTCTTAATCTTACTCAGTGTTCTCTTTTCTGCTTATTCAAGTATAACATTTTTTATCTTGGGTACTGCAAAGCACTGAGAGTTCATTTATCACTATCCATAAGTCCTTTTCAGAATCATTATTTCTCATAGCAAATTTTATCATGATATGTTTTGCGATTATGACTTTTAATTTTTTTTCTGTTATTTGACCTTAAATATGAATGTATCATAGTTTTTCATTTTTTGTTATGTTTAGCTTTCCAAGATAATCTGCAGAAAGGCTCCAGGAGCCAACATCCTCTAATCTAGAATATGGCACTCTCTAATCCTCTCAATAAACAAGTGCTCTCCTATATTTCTCAGGCATCATCCCAGAATTCTACTCTTCTGACTTCAACCAAACTTGACACCTGGAGGTACAGTGCAACAGTGATAGAAGCCAGAAAATCTGTTAACCCATTTCTGACAATAGCCCACCCCATATATTTAAAAATCTGGTCAGCAGGTAGCATGATCGATTAGGAACAGATTTGAAGAATAAGTTAGTTGGTGATAAGGACTTGGTATGCACAATGCAAGTGTCTGAGTGTGATTACTTTCTGATTTGGTTTAATTATTTGCAATAAGTGAAGCTGATATTTTAGATGTACCATGTGACTCTGATAAAGACACACTATGTTAGAAGAAAAAATTCTACATTTTTCTACTTCTTCTGTAACTCACAGATAGCCATAACTATTAAGGATTTAAAATTATAATAATGTAAATCTTCCCAAGATCTATCAACAATATAGAATAGAATATATTCTTTTAAATAGGACATTTCAAAGTACTATACGATCTTTATGTAAGTGGGCAGTTATTTTCTCCTTATTTCTTGATGACTTGATTGATTTTGTTAAGATCTTGATTCTTGCCCCAAGTTTGACTACTATAAGTTGTTCCCCTTTTGTGATCTTTCTGCTCTCTTTAATAGTAAAGTTTTCTAGACTATTGTAGCCTACCTGTTCCTTAAAACAATACATACCCCTTTAAATTGTAGAGGATACTACAGCAGTTTTAGACCGCATTGTACAAAACCAAACTGCTTTCTTTATATTTTTAATCATGAAAAATATTCACTGCCTCAATCTTATAGCTTCTGTCGTTCTTGAATACTGGTAAGTTGGAAAATGCTGAGAAGATAATTTTATAATCTTTCCCTTTTTGACTTTGACAGTCAGAATTCAGCTATAATTAAAGATATATCTCAATCAGAAAATATAACTAGGGGTGCATGGATTCCTAGCTATGGGCTTCAAACACATCAGGTTTTATAGAGATATGTAAAATTCTGATATTTAGAAAGTAACTGTCCTTTCTTCTGGTTCTTTCAGGGTGTACATTAAATTAAGTTTAAACATTTTGTCCGAGTACTTGCAGCTATTTTCTTAATGTGCTTGATTCTCATATGCTGTAGACTGAGCAATTGATTTGCTAGTTGAATATTTTCACTGATGTCTATTCTATTCAAAGAACTAAAATTGTAATAATGTCAACAGCTTCTATAATGAAAGATACTAATGGCTGGATAGCTTCTGAGCAGTATTCTCTCCCCATCCTAATGTCACCTTCACATCTGTTATGCTGCTGGAAATTACTGACTGACAGGCAATCTCCTTTCTATTTGACCTTTTGAGTATCTTCATTTTTCCTTGAATCACAAGTACTAATGTTCCTCAAGCTATACAGAGGTTTCAAGGACTGTAGTTGATCAATAGAGTTATTGCTACAATCAATCTGTGCTCTATCAGATTCATCTCCCATTGGTAAGGTTTAGGCCTCCCACTCTCCTATCCACTGACTGGCAAAGTTGCACCCATGGTGAACTTCAACCCTGAGTGCATCTGCATTTGAGCTAGGAACAGTGTTTCAACACTGAATCAGGAGAGTCCAGGTCTTACCAGAGGTCAGCACAAGCTTGCTGTTGTTATGAAGTGGTGCACTATGTGCATCTGATAAACAATGGTATTTGCATGTACAGCATTTTTTCAGTCTAATTCTCCAAATATTTTTTTTCATCCATGCAGTGTAAATGCCAAGAAAGCAAAATATGGCTTAAAAATAAAAATGTGAAAATACATTCATTCCTCATAAAAATTAAATATGACAGTGCCCAAGGCAGTGTTTCATTTGAAGCTTTTTTAATGTTCTCTGAAGGTGAAAATTTTCTAACAGATCCAAGTTGCTTTTATCTTACCTTCCAAGTGTTTAAAGCAAAACCTATGTCGCCTTGCATGTGCTCCTCTTTATGGTGTATGGGTATTTTTTCCCTAGACTTGATTTTGCCTTCATATTGCCTTCTGATACACTAATTACTAGATTACCTAAAACGAAATGTTTCTCCAATTTCATCCATACATGGCACAGGTACACACATCCTTATGGCTCTGGTACTGATGATGTAGTTTCATATCTCATTTCTTCTATTTCTTTCACTTTCAAAAGATGTAAATGACAGAAGTCAACAACAATGTGAAACAGAGTAGTTGGACAAAGGAGCTGGACAGCATCATGCCAATCTCAGACACAAAACCCTACTAGTACAGTGTTCTTATTTACTAAATTATCATACTCAGAATTAAAAAGGAAAGAAAAATATTCTATTCTAACAAATATTGATTGTGGATTCACTGTGTTTTTTTCTGGGCAAAACAATTTTTTAGACTAACAGTTTATTTATGAAAGTAATTGGAAGTGAGTGGTCGTTTATATTACATCTGAATACTAGTCAGTTTCAGGTAAAATTTTTAGATTACAAAGTACAGGGAGTTTTTGACCCCATTTTATTTTTGTTCTGGAAAGTTCTCAAGTTCAAATGGATCTAAATGTAATGTCACCAAATGTGGGGATTAATGTAGGCTGAAGGCCTGGAAAGAACCAAACCTTAACAGCAGGTTTCGGGCTAAGCAGAGCACAGAGAAATTCATCACAGGAATGGAACTACTGTCCTTTCAGATATCTATCTTTGATCTTCAAATTTATAATTCCAAGTTTTGGGTGGAGAGTAAAAAAAAGTAATATCCTCTTTCTTCGACATGTTTTAGGCATGTTTCTTACTACCATTTTACTATTTTCTTTGGTGTTAAAACCAGTCTTTTTTAAAATGTGAAAGCTAATAGACATAATGATTATACATACCCAGCATCAGTTATCAATAACTGAAGTCCACATTTTTTTAACTTACTCTGTTTCTATGTGAGATGCTTACAAATTAGAAAAATCAGATTAACTCTTTTCATCTTTTCTAGAATTGCCTCCTAATCTGTGCAAAGTCTGACTTACTAGACTTGAAACTTTTTCTTCTTTAATATCCTTTTCTTCTAGCAATATAATCAGAACATAACCTTTGAGATCTTTTAACCATTCTTTTCGGAACACAGGGGACTTCTGTTTTGATAATAAATGAAAATTCATCCTCCTAAGACTTTTGACCTAGTTATTTAACCTAGGTGCTGAATAACAAGTGCACTTGTTATGGACTTTCTATTTTTCTTTTTTACTTCCTAATTGACTTCAGGGTTCATTAGCACTGATTGGGAGGCATGCATAATAGTATATTAATGGATAATACAAAAACTGATTATAAAATAGGTCAGCTGAAGCACATTTAGAATGGATTGGCAGCAGCATTCAAATAATTTTGAAAGTTTGGTCTTTACACCTGATATATATTTAATTCCTTAAAATTAAAAAAAAAACAACCAACCATAACTAAGTACCTCAAACATTTATTCAATGAAAGTCATCCATTAGCCATAGTCTAAAACTGCCTAAAAATACAGACAAAATTTATTTAATAAAACCTTAGGCACCATGAAGGTAAGTGAATTAGGCTTTTTGCTAAATTCCATATTTGGGGCACCTCCAGTAAGATCTAGGAATAAAAGTTAAGAAACCCTTTCCCCACATAATGAAATAATTAGTACTTCTGAAATAATTGTGTAATAATACTACTGCTGCTGAAAATGATCTGCCAAATTTTTTTTCTTCTGAAGCTTCAGAATGAATGGTTTGTCTCAAACAAACAAATAAACAAGCAAAAAAGCTTTGCATTCCACAGGCTATAAGAAACAGCTGTGATTAATGTACCTTCTGCAGCTCCCAGCAGCTTCATATAGCATTGCAGGGAAAACCAAAAAAAAATCTTAATGACTGAGGGCATGTAGAAGACAAGGTCCTTTGAGGGGAGCAAGTGAGCTTGGTAATAATTGAGGAAAGCTGTGTCTTACTGCAGTGGAAGAAGCAACAGTCAGTTCAAGGATGGGAGAAAGAATATTACCAATTTTACCCTGTCTGTTTGAGTTCCAATTCTGGGTTTGTACCTCTTTTTCTCTCTCATATATGCACATATGTATGGTGAGGGGCATGTGTGATGGACTTTTTTCATCCTTTTAAGATCAATGTGTTTTTATTTTGTTGTAATGTATTTTTGGCCAGCTATCAGCTTGATGCACCAACTGGTAAAGGCCGAGTGTGAACTTGCTTGCCAACATAGCTTATGTATTTCTGTCAATTTTTGTCTGCTGAAAACAGTCCTTTCTTCAGCAGCCAGCAACAGCGAGAACAGAAGCCAAGAATCACTGATCAGATCTTTCTTTCCAAATTGTTTCATGTTGCACATTTAGAACCTAGAGGAGAGGCAGATTATGTATTTCCATTTATAAAAGATATTACATTGAGATTTATATATATGAGATTTATACATTGAGATTTATTTGAATTATTTTATTTCTATTTCTGATTTTTTGAAGGTTTATAAACAGAAGACAAATTTCATTGTTCTGAGCATGATGGCAAACAAATCACAATTTGAACATACTGAAATGCATCTTATTCTTTGGCTTACAGTAAACCACTGAGTTTAGATTCAAAACTTTGAAATATCAACTTTGAAAAGTTAGTAAATATTCTCATCTAATTAGCACAGAGTAGACTGAAGATGACCTAAAAGTAAAAACTCGTGTAAGATGATACATATATATATATGACAAATTTAGTACTGATGACAAGAAAGTTGATAAATTTTCTCTCTACTCTGGAAAGGGAGATTCTTTTTATTGTGTTTGTTTTCTTACTACAACACCTATGTGACCTTCAATCCACTTAGTTAACAGGAATACGACTGTCTTCACTGTTTTTGTTTTTATTTGATGTGACATTGAAACTCAGATCTAAAAAAATCCAAGCTAGATTTATTCATAGATACCCTGTTAATGAAAAATATAACAAACATTTTTCTATTTGTATGCTTACAGCTGTTGAATGTCATTAATTTAAAATTCTGCCCTCTTCTGTTGCACAGCATCTATGCACTTCTGTGGTGAGTCAAGAAATCAGCATTACATTTATAATGGTAATCTTCACAAATAATGACATAACTGCACAAGTTATAACCTACCTTACTTTCCTATGATTTTTCTGCTCAGAGGTAACTTATTTTTAAAAGAAATTAAAAGTTAAAATTAAATTGTATGTTATTCTTTTGATCTGAACAGGTTAGAATACTGAAAAAAATACCTTCATGTTTCTGATCCACCCAATACTACAATGACTCTATAATTGTTAAAACCTAATTTCTCTCTTTTCGTGTTGTATAATTTCCTTAAAATAATCATGCAGTTAGATCTCTGTGTATTTTTAGCTGGATTGTGCTTTATGTCAGGTTTCAATGGTTGCAAGAAAACTTGCTTTGTGTGTTGGCAGTAAGACAAGCATCTCTGGAATATAGTTGCTCAATGACAGCACAGCTTTCCTTTTTTTCTTTCTTCCACTGCAATGCTACAGTTGCTGATCAGTTTGTAAACATATGAGATGTACATATTGATACATATCACTTTATAATGCAATAATTCAGATAACATCATTTGACACACTCTTTGTGTAGTGAGAAAGTAAAGTATTAGTAATGAAAACACGTATGTTATTATGATACACAATACTTTAACCAGGGAAGAAGAAAATAAAAGGAAAAAACAATTTTTTCTGTAAATCCCCTAAGTATGGATGGTATGTGGTTTCAAAGACATTGAAATGTAATCCCTTGATTATATGAATTTTTGAGAGACGAACTCCCTTAATTGCATGATAAAATGGGGTTTTTGAAAAACAAGGAACTGGGTTTTCTCTTTCTTGTTTAAATGTCATTAAATTTTATATAAGTCAAAAATGTAAGTTTTAATGGGATATCAGATATTCCTAATTTTGAAGGATGGTGTCCTCAACTGTCTCCATATTTTTTTTTAATGATTTGATATACATAAAAATTCTCATACAACTCAAATAGGTTTATCAGAAGATAATGCACTTTATGGGCTTTCGTTTCCCATTATAGAATCCTTAATATTTTTTAAATTTAAACATTAAATAAATGGTCAAAAAGTTTACTTGCCATGGGTCACTTGATAGATATCTTTGGTTCCAGGACTGTGATTGAGAAAATATAGATGGACAATGAAGAAAAACTGAGTTGAGATAGAAGGAAAACAAAGGCTGTCAGTTGAGGAAACAAGAATCTTAGAGAGAGGCATACTTTTATTAGGATTTGTTAGAGGTATTGAAAGATATGAGGAGAAACATTAGGACAGATTTTTGGGGAGAAGTAAAGTAGAAGACATAGATTGCATGAGAATAGGGATATCTCAAAAATATATGCAATATGTATTTTCTAACTTCTAAAACTTTCAATTCAAAGCTTTAATCTTTGGTTTTTAGTTGAATTATTTGAGTATAATATACATATAAATACTACTGAAATCATTCTTTGATCATTTTCAAATCCAAATTGTTTAAATACCTGAATCAGTGTTGATAACTAGGAACTCACACTCCTGTTGTATTTAATTGTTTTGGTAGGACTTACATCTAATATTCTCATCTAGTCAGTTGCAAAACTGTTGAATATGAGATCACTTTGAGCAGAATTTAAGAACGAATCTCTTCCCAAACTTCCAAAAATGGGTAGATAGAAGAGGTTACTTCCAAGTTAGTTTTATCTTACAGGAAAAAGGAAGTAGCTCACACATTTGCGATACCTAGGCTTGCAATTTCTGTGTTTTGGAGAAGTCTACATTTGCATTAGTTTTGATTTTGGTCTTTCTATGAAACAGGACTTAGAGCTTTTACCTTCTTGTTGATTTGGTGGTTTTGCTCATGTGTTTTTTTTTTTTTTTTTTTTTTTTTTTTATTTTCATGTTGTTATTGCTGTTGGGTTGGTGTTTTTTTTAATTTTTTTTCAGAATATGTCATCTTTCCATATAACTAAGATTTTTTACGTCTCTAAGACATAAGTCTTAGAAAAGTCACAAAAATGTTAATTTAAGGAAATAAAACAGAGGACATAATAGAAAATTATTGTGTTAAAAAATCTGTTTTGTAGTTGTAGATCTGACATGAGACTATTGCTTCCTTCAGATTAATTAATTTAACATTTCAAGTTGTTCACAGAACAATTGTTTTCTCTGGTATTAATTATGCTTCATTATCTTTTAACTAAATCAACATTTTTTCCTTTTATTCTATCTGAATTAGATGTGGGAAGAACACAAACATTTTTGTGTTCTTTTGTATTTGCTAGTGCAAACACTGGCCAAAACTGAGAGTTCTCAGTTTGAACTGAGTCCTCAGCCTTCTAAGGCAGAGAGGAAATACTTTGGGGAAAGAGGTAGGATCAGGTGGCTCCCAGAAAGTAACTCATATTTTTAATACTGTACTATGTGTTAGCAAGCAAGGGAAAGTCTGATATGTCCTGTTCAGGTTTATATGGGAGCAGAGTGGATCAGCACAGGCACAGGCAAAGAAAGGCCAAGCATCTCTTTTAAATGCTGCCCAGCAAGAGCTCTCTTTGAGTTCTGTTTCAGTACAAAAATGAACCAGTGTGGTTCAATGTATGTTGCTAAACCAAAACAGATTAAAAACACTCATGGGCTCTTTGCTAGTTTGTTGTAATTACCACCTTCAGCTGGTGTATGCTTCCGGTTACTTTTGTGAAAGCATCAAGCAAGTTAGCTCAAAACCTCTTAAAACATTTGTCACTTGCTGTTCAGAGTATATCTATTATATTCAATACAAATTAAATTTAAAGAAAATATTAGGTAGTAGTAGTAGATGATTGATCCGGTATTTGGATTTTGAAACAAATTGTTATAAAAAATTGCCCAGAAAATATAAAATATGGATTCATTTCCTTTTTTTGTCTCAGATGGATTATATTATGCTTCTCATGAGAGTGTCTTGATCCCAGTGTTTTAAGTGATGTTAGATGAGGCTGTTTTCTATCTCTTTTGTTTAAACTGTGCTACTGGACAGTCAGGACTACTGGTTTCCCAGGACTTAAAGTGTGCTCTTGGGAGCTGAGCTTCATAGTGCATTTGAGACTCTCCTTTGAGAGTTTTGTTCTCTTCCGGTTTTATGTGTTTTATCTAACAGCAATTTAATGCAAACATATAACTGAGACTCTGTAATTTAGGGTAATCAACTGAGATTTTTACAGTCAAGTTTTAAACATCCATGATAAACCAAGCTACAGTATAGTTCTTCCCCTGGGCCCAATTAATCTTGGCTTCCTTTAGAGCAGGTGAACAGCTCCAACAAGAGAGGTGCATACAGGTTATTTGTAATGGCCTTCTCATGGGAAGTAGGAGATGCAAGTTCAAATCTCTTGGGCAGAAATGAAAATTAAACCTAAAAATGCGCTACATCCTACACACACTTGAACTGCCAAACAACTATAAAAAGGTCAAAACCATCACTAACAGTTTCCTTCTTAAAGAAATTGTCTGGCTTCATGATCCTGCTAATGAGCACATATGAGTTTAAAACTAATATAATTAGCCAAGTAGGAGTTATTGCAGTTAGAGGCAAGGTGGAGGCATAATACTAAGGTTTTCAGCATTTTTATTTTGAAAATTCCATACAGGCCCTATTATTGGCAAATCTGTACGTTTAAACCTACTCTTAATAAAAAGAAATTAGGAAATGATGATATGAAATTATAATTAAACCAACTGCACTGATTTTAAATCAATGCACTATATTCCACTTAAATCTTTAGAAAGCTTAAATATCTATGTCTGTGATAATGTTTCTTAATGTATACACTATAATGCATATGGATATGGAGGTTCCAAGAAGATTGTGCAGTCAGACTTCTATACTGCAAGGGAAAGAAAAATTAAAAAAAAAAAAAAAAAAGAAAAGTTAATCTCCTCAGTCCTGATGGAAAATGCTGCAAAGCTCAATTTTGAATATTTACATGTAAATCAAAATGTGGAAACTTTTGTCCATCTCAAAAAGTCCATAAGTATAAATAATTTATTAACACAACGCATTTTGCATTATACACTTTGCTAATAGGGAAACACTTCTTCAGCATTGCTAACTGGAGGTCTGCATCTAAGATGGATGGGGGAAAATAATCGAAAATGTTCACTTGTTATGGAGTTTAAAGCAACATACATATAAAAGTGACAGATACAGAACAGCTAAGACACAAGTTATGAGAACAAGCAGAGTACATACAAATGCCAATATTTTCATCAAGAGGAGCTTAAGAGAAATGTTTTAACTGTCATTGCTCTAAAAACAAACAAAAAATATGCTAAATATTTGAAGAAAATAATTTTTAGATAAATTAACTTTCCAACTAATAGATATTATTATTTTCTAATTTCTATTGCCAACTGTTTAGCAGCATACTGCTTATTGCTTATCATAAATAACAATGTTTTACTAATAGCTTTTTAATGAGTAATAAATAATTGCTCCATTAATACAAAGTGCTCTAATTTGTTCTACTCTTGGACTCATTCCTCTCCTGCTTACCATGAAGCTATTTTTTAAAAAAAATGGTGTTTGTATTATTTTTAAAAATCCAAGCAATTCTGAGATAACTATCTAATAGATACTTGCTGACAGGTTGATACTTTAAGGGAACGAAGATGATGCAAGTTCTTCCATCTTTATGACTTTCCTTTATGAAACTACTGACTTTTTTTTTTTTTTTTGCATTGAATTTAGATTTTATTTGCCACATTCATTTGGATAGAAATAAAACAAATGAAGGTTGAAATATCTACTTATTAGGTTAATACTCAATGGATGCCTTGCTTGAATAAAAACTTACTATTCCATGATAATTATTAAGTATATGCAGAAAAATTGGAGATCAAAATCCATAAAATTCTAAGGTAATTACATAGTACTTATGATATCTGCACAAAGAAATTCAAGCTAAATTTACTGTTATTACAATAAACCCCACATAAAATATGGTGAGTTTATTTTTTCTTTCCCCTCCCCGTTGCTTTCCCCCCCATTTTCAATCAGTCCTCACTCAGGAATAGAGCCCATTAATTTTGCATTTTATTCATAATTCCACTAATTCTTCCTCCAGTACATGAACAGATTCAGAGAGATTTCAAATTCTTTAACTGCAGCTGAGATACTGTCTGAGAAAAAGCAGAAAAGAAATGGAATAAATACTTCAGGACTTCAGTTTTTGAATGAGATCTTATTCCCAAAACAGAGGAGAGTCTAAGTGCATATTTTACATGGGACTAAACTTGAAATTTCAGCAGTCTTAACTGGTACACAGTTTTGATTTTATGCAGAGATAAGACTTTTTCTTATGGGAATGTATTATAAGGTACACTTAAGGTGTAGATATAGAATTCTCTTCAGTTTTAAGCTTTGAAAAAATCAAACAAGAGGCACATTTGTGCTGCAGTTATATTAGTATTGTCTTGTTAAATCAGTAGCTGTCCTCAGTGCTACAGGATAATAACGTGCAAAATTTTTTGTGTATTCTTGCTTTTTGATGAGATACTGTTCTCCTATGGGACTTAATCTTTGAGTATTTTTATGCCCATAGAATTCTTCAGTGTCTAGATAAATTCTTCTTGTGTCACCAAATGCCAATTTAGAAATGGATGCATGAAGCCTGTGATGAGAATTCTGGGGTTTTTTAAGGAACTTCTGCTCCTATGTGTGAGTTTTTTTTGTTGTGTAAAATAATATACTGTTTTCCTTTTGTCTCTAATAGAATGCCCTTGATATCAACCTAAATTATGTTGTAGAAATCTAACCTGTTTGTTCTGCTGACTGAAATATTATGCTCTATATTGACAAAAGTCTGTATATGTAAAACTAGTCTGTGAGATGCATAGCTGTTTTGGCAGCTTTACTAGGTGAGGGCCCCAATTCTGCTGGCTGTTTTGTACCTTGCTTTACCTAAATAAAGCAAGGATCCAATGGAAGGTCACAGAGATTATTAAGAGACTGGAGTATCTCTCTTATGAGGAGAGACTGAGGTAGCTGGGCCTATTTAGTCTAAACAAGAGATGAATGAGAGGGGATCTCATTAATGCATGAAAATATCTCAGAGAGGATGGTGCCAGGCTCCTTTCATTGTGCCTAGTGACAGGATGAGGAGTAATGGCCATTAACTAGAACACAAGAAGTTCCACATTAATATGAAGGAGAACTTAACTTTGAGGTTGGCAGAGCACTGGAATAGCCTGCCCAGGGAGGTCATGGAGTCCCCCTCTCTGGAGACATTCAAAACCCTTCTGGAGGAGTTCCAGTGTCATCCGCACTAGGTGACTCTGCCTTGGGACCAGAGTTGGGCTAGACAATCTCCACAGTTCCCTTCCAACCCAAACAATTCAGTGATTCTGTGAAATTAATATAGACATGCTGGTAGAAAAAATGGTACAAAACAGGCCTAGCGTCTTTAGAATTTCCTTGCAAATATTTAAGGTGTTAACAGATAGGTGTTGATCCACCCATGGGAAAGCAGGGCACATATTTCATGTGAATCACTCTCTCTTTTGTACACTTTGTTGTTGATATTATTGCTGTTCCTTTTATTATCTCATTGTTTACAGTAAATTGTTCTTACCTCAGCCTGTGATCTTTGCCTATTGTATCTCCAACTCTCCTTTCTATGCATTTGCAGGGAGGGGCAGAAGAGGAGGATGAAGAGTGAACGAGTGGCAGTGTGGTTCAGAGAGTCTTGGTGGGAGACCTGAACTGGGGATTACCATTCCTAAACGACAAGGGCATTGCTATATTGTTCTTGTGTTTCACTAACTCTTCACTGCATTTTTAAATGGGCTTTCATGCATCCAGGTTTTTTTGTGGTTTGAAAATATCAGGGATGGAAATACTGGCAAAGAATGTATAATATATATATTTATAGAGGTTATATGTAAAGAAATTTATATGCTTTATTTCAAAACCTGTTGCTATGTGAAGAGAGTGCTTAAAATATCTACTGGAATAAGGACATATTCAAATTCCATAGATTTGAACCATGGTTTCTTACTTTTTATATGAGTAGCCTAACCATCATTGGCTCTTTGTGTTTAAGTAGATTCTATCACGTATTTTTCAGTGGAAACTCTGTTCAGCATATAAAATAAAGTGATGCAGCCCAAGAAAAAGCAGTACTTAACATCCTAAAAATACTTAGTGATCAGAAAACTGTTTCCTACATGTTTTCTTACCATGATTCTTATTACTATTCTAATAGACATCTTGCTATACTGTTACTTCAGAACATACAGTTCAAATTCTCTATGTACACAGCATTCCTTTGTGATTGCATAGGTACTGTCACAGATGGGCAAAATGCCAGACTGCAATGCAGGGAATAATAGAACAGAAAAATCAACATGAGGCCAAATATTCAGACATATAAAATTTGCGATATTTACTGAATTGACATGCTCTTTCTGGTGTCTCCAACCATGAAATACATAGCACGTGCATGCGAAAAGAACAAAAGTGAATCTATCAACATTTACCCTGGTATCAAGAAGTGGGTTTTTATTTATTGAAATTTTCATACACTCTCTTTTTCAATTATTTAATCAGATGGCTGGTGTCAATCAGTAAAATACAAGAAACTGGAGCATTATTATGTCATTATCAGATTAATTTAGGTGTTTAATAACAAATATTCAATTATATTACATTTTTCCATTTACCTCTTCCCATTTAAACTTGTCTCTAAGAGTAGGTAAAGTTTATTGGCATGTCACTGCTGAGAGTACTCTGTAAATATAATTTCCCTCAATACAGAGAGAAATTAGGTCACCCAAATGCTTCACTGGGTATTTGATTGAGACTATTTGATTTTTGGATAGCTCCTTTTAATATAAAATATCATGTTTTGTATTAAAAATTTATTATTAATAAAATGTAGTGAATAGTGAATGCAATCCCTGAATCTTCTGTCTGAAAGTGTATAATCTCAACACCTAGCTTGTAGAATTCCAAAGTCTTTTCCATTACTTTTTCAAGCATTCCGAAAAAGAGTATCTTAGCTCTTTAACACAGATACCATACATTTTACATACATTATCATGCTTACTCAACAATAACCCCATTAAAATTCCAGGCATGCAAAATTCTTTAATCATCAGTTCAAACCTGCTTAATTATAATATTCTCATTAAAATTATTAATCCCCCTCCTGAAGGGCTAATCCATTCATCTGTATTACTTATATGTTAAGCCTTGAACTAATGCCCTTCCCAAGACAAAGACCTACCAATAATAAAAGACCAAAATTAAATGCTGATTAAAGAGGTTTCTAGTTCTGTATGTAATCTTATTAGCAGAAGGTGTTTGTATTAATAATATTCTACTGTTATTATCTTTCATGCCCATAACCTACTCTATGTCTGTCTCAAACTAATGGTTTGTCTCTTTTATATGATGCACAGAAGCTCGAGAGCGTGTCCTAATGAGGATATCTCTCATTTTCTTTCTCCTCCTCCTCTTTCTGCTCAAACAAAATCCCACTAACCTGAAAGAGAATTTCCAAAATGGAAAGTGTCAGTAGAAAATTTCAGACTGAACAGTTATTGTTTTGGAACTGAAAACTACACAGCTAGTGTTAGGCAATTTTAATTAAAGACAGAGCTTGCCCTTCAGCATTTGTGTACTGTGGGTTGAGCCACCATCTGTGGAGGGCTACATTTCAACTCATTGCACATATATTAAATCAAGCAATAATGACTGAAACAGCTGTAATATTGGGGGTGGGGGTGGGTGGATTACTTCTCCAAAAGCAGTTGAACATAAAAGTGTCAAAAAAAAAAAAAAAAAGAACGTTCAACCCTACTCAGCTCTGCTCATTGTTTTTGTTATATATGAACATTAGAGAATGCTGATTTGTGCAGGCTTACCACATTTCTAACAGTATATTTATAAATGTCTTTATCTAAACCTCAATATCAATTTCAGTGAAACACTACTGTGATTTTTAAGTCTTAACCCTTGGAGTCTGGTGTGTTGTGCTCATCTTTGTTTTTCTACAGATTTGCTTCCTGGCTTGTGCTCACTCTTTTGAAAAAAAAAATATCTAGAAACTTCATCTATATTCCTAAGTCCAAGGATAAGCAACTCCCTGTAGAATTTCCAGAAAGACTTACAGACTTGGATCGTCTCTAATCGACCTGAAAAATATTCTACAATGCTTCCACTTGAAAATTAGTGTTTTTCCAGGATATCACAGGACACTCCAATTTTTTAAGGAAGGTAAAAAAATGTTGTTTTTTTTTTTTTCCTTTCTTAATAAACAGTTCATTAGTCAGTCCCTTTTTTCTGATTATCGGTATACCTGAAGAGGTTTTTCCCACTTAAAATTATTTTTAAACTGAATGTTTTTATGCTATGAAATACACTGTTTTCTTAAATACAATTTAGTAGTATTGCAAAAAGTAATTTCTATCAGTAAGAGCAGCCAGTATAATAGGACCCCACTAGAAAAGAAAGCAACAATTATGGAATTTGTCTTTAAAATCTAAATAATAATTCTGCTGATTGAAAAGGAACACTGCCACCCCCTGTGACACATTAGCTAGAGAACCCAAAATCCAGAGAAGCTAGTGTATCTTTACCATACACAATTAGAAATGCACAGTGGAGAAAGAGCAATAGAATGAAAGCAATTCAGGTCAGTCAGAGAGGGAACATAAAGAAAATGTGGGAAAATATTAAACTGAGATTTTATACAGAAAATTCCGCTGAAACCAAGCAAAATTTAGCTTTTGTCATTCATCCTGAACCTACTAGGCTGGTTTTTGTCTAAAGATGTGGATACCATCACACAGGTTTGCCTTGCAAACTTATGCAGAAGATTCCATGTAAATTTGCAAGAGAATTTCAAAAGAAAAGCTCAGATTCTGTTTACTTGCAGCTCCAGGTGGTAGATTTCTTTCCAGAGCCGAAGAATCATCAGTGTTTAAAATGTTATAATAGCAGATGAAACAAACTTCTTCACCTTTACTTTACTAAATCCTATATTTTTAAAATTACTTCACTCTTTATTTTGCTTTGTGTTGGGATGGTAGGAAAACACCCTGAGTGCTTTTGAAATTAATGCAAATTGCAGTCTGTGTAGAGGGACTGCCATACTGGTGATATCTGGGTAATTAGTGAATGACAGTCTTAAATACACTGAGTCCAATTATGTTTTTCTGGTTGGAAGTGAACAAAAGAAATTCATATTTTTGGTTCTGTAACAAGGTATTAACAAGCCTCTGAAGAGTTTAGGAGCTGGAACTTCAATTGACATATTTAATACCTGTACTCTTCTTTTAATATTTGTAGCTATGCAATTTAGAAGAAAAATAAAAGTTACATGTAATTGCTACCTTAGACACCTTCATGGTCACAAAAAATTGTTTGTGCTCTGATATTCCAGAATCAGCATTGTGCTGCAAATATTTAATAAGAAGCATCTTTGGAAATTCCTTTCTTTACATTTCAATACAGTTTGCCAGTAGTCTTGCAGAAGGAAGAAGAAATCTGAATATCTTACTTAAGAGCAGACATGTAAACAAAAGAATAAAACATCCCATGTAGGAATATTTGCGTGTGTAGAACATCAATAAACTCAAACTAACGGAAAGTTAGAACTTTAATTCAATATATGTCGATTTGAGTGGGAAAAACACAAATATATAATATCATTGTTTTCTGGTAAAATATTTGAAACATTTGTTTCATGATTTCTTTTATGCATCACTAGTTTGATTTTACTGTTAAAGTTATAATATATAAAATTTAATTTAGAAACAAAAGTTGTGAAAGGAAATATTGAAAGAATTGATTCTGAGAGGAAAACATATTACACTCATGGAGCATTTTTTCCTTTGATAGAGTTTCATGTTATTCTTATTAGAATTTCAAAACTTAAAAAAAAAAAAGATAGAGTAAAATAAGTTTTCATTAAGCATTTTATGGAAAAAAATGTTTCTTCCCTGTTGTGATAACATTTAAAAAAAAAACAAACCCTGAGAACCTTCAAGACAGTTTGCCATATAGTACACCTAGAAAAAGGTGTGCTAAACTGAATTCTTGCCACATGTGAAAATAGAATTTTGCAAATGGGAAAATAAACATATGGAGGACACGGCATTTTTACAAGAATGAGCTGAAATGTTCTGCCATTATGCCAACAATACTTACATGGAAACACTCCTCCTTCAGATGCTCTAATTTTGTAAAATGTCAGAAAACACACATATAGCAGCAAGGCAATAGTGTAACTTATAGCAGCATAAAATCTAGGGCAAATATGCCTTCTCTGAGCTCCGATCTGCTTAATCAGACTAAAGGTGGTATTTATGATTAGCTCTGGAGTAATGCTACACAGAAATCTGTGTAGTCACAGCTAGTGTTCTCTTCTGTCAGGGGCACAGCTGCAGATTGGGAACCAGGAAGAAGTAGGTGAACAGACAGAAGAAATGACTGGCTCTGCAGATGGTACCACACTCAGTGTTTTGGATTCTATGATCTGGGACACACCTTCAGGAGCTCGGGCATATTGACATTCGATGGGGAACACCTGATCAAGTGGGATAAGAGCATTCTGAGTAGCAAGCTGACTGGATTTATTAGCAGGGCTTTAAACTAGACTTGGTGAGGAAAAAGGATGTTGTTCTGAGTGTCAGAGAGGGAAAAACACCCTGGGGATCAACAGAGAAACACCAGTCAATTTTCCCAAAGGAATTAAGAGACGGCTCCTCCCATAAGGTGAAAAGGTTGATAGCCCAGCTGAAATGCCCCTACACCAACGCAAGCAGTGGGTGGAATCCCTGCCTGTGGCAGGGGAGTTGGAACTAGATGATCTTTAAGGTCTCTTCCAACCCAAGCTGTGATTCTAGTCACACCATTATAATAAATTACATCACTATTTCTGCAGAATTTGTCCTCTTCAGTATCATAAATATTGGGAGATCCTCAACCCAATATAGTTTTGCATTTGGAAAGTTGTAGTGCACTAATAACTGAATTCTGTTTAGTGATGACACTGCTGTCATTCCATAAGGAAATTGTGACTCATGGTTGTTCGTGACTGGGCACCTATTCTTGCAGCACACGTTCCCTGCTGCAGTAGCTCATCTACCCTCTCTGCATGCTGTCAATTACCTTTTCAGCCTGATGAAGGCTACACAAGGCATGAGTAGATGCCCTTTGAGCACCTGGGAGCAATGCTACGTAGCAATGATTCTGTTAATAGAACAGATTTTCCATTACTTTGTTTTAATTTTTAGCACATGTAACTATATTAAAAAAATGACAGCAATAACAGAGAAAGAAGAACCATTTTATATGGGTAAAAGTGCAGCTTATTCATAAATCAAAAACATCATATTGAAAGCAGAGGTGGATAAAAGCAGTGTTTATTACTTCTTTTATTCTAGTTTAAATAATTTATCAGCTCTGTATTGTATTTATTGATTTTCCAAGCATGCAGAAGGATGAGTTTAAAATATTTGATGCACTTCCCTCAATTTTATGAAATTCATGATATACAATTCATTCATTATTTCAAATATGTAATTGATTCATTATTTCAAATACTAGAATCAAATGATATTTGATCCTTCTCCCTGATGAAAAGACTATATAGAGTCTAGACTAGAGTCTTTAATAGAGACAATACTTTTCTTTAGGAAACCTGGCATTTTTTGGAAGATAATTAATGTTTCAGATAAGACATGAAATTTATACCATCTTTTAGCCTAGGCTGAATCTTCAGGCACATCATGAATATGTTCTGACACAGTAGGCATGATACTGTGGTTCCAAATCACATTTCTTTCTATATTACTAAATAGAAGTCTTGTATCTTTTTTCTTCCCTTGAGCCACCTCAGTACCAGCTGCTAAACCAGCAGACAGTATTGTAGAACAAAGTATTAAAAAAATCAACAACAAAACCCCACAAAAACTATTCCCACACTTCTTATCTTTTCTGATCTTTTTTGACTACTTCATTCTTTTTTAGCTTTTCATAAGAGGGAGTGTATCATACTCTTCCCAAACACAGGATATGCCTAATATAGTAGTGCACAAGACATCATATGGATCTCACTATTCTCTATTTCCCTCATCAGTGCCTAAAGAAAATCACAGCCAATTTATCAGGTTGCCATTTGTAAGAGTTGGACTTTAACCTATCATCTGCAAAATTACATTTCAATGTTTATAAGATCTCTGTTTATGTTTAAGCATCTTGTCCATCTTACTGAAAATAATCCTTCTGCTACCATGAAACTGCATGCCTTTGTCTTGGAAGCACAGCAGAGATGGAATAATTCCTATGTAAACAAAGGAAAATATCAAGTCCTACAGATTAGCGGCAAAAATAGCACTTTGGTTTGGTGTCTTTACAAGAAAATAGAAAAATTATACTTACTGTACTTCACTCTTGCTAAAGACTATAAATGTTTTCAGGTGTGAACCAACTCCTTGGCTTTATTGATTCTACTCTCACTTAGAATAGCTGGAGGTATTATCCTAATGATTTCAACAGAAACGGGATAGGTCTCTTATTATCACCACAGACTACGAATTTTTCTGTTTCTATCACAATTTACTAAACTGAAAGAATAATAATACTGTCTATCTTACAGGTATACTGGGAAGAGTATCAGTTATCTTTTGCAGAAGTGTTCTAGCAGCCTTGAGTGTATTATGCATGTATCATCATAACCATACCAACAGAAACAAATTAAGGTAGGTAGCAATGACATTTTTCTCAGTCTGGAGAAAACACAAGGCATATTTCAGAGGATAAAATCTTGGTAAACAAACAAACAAAAAATTTCTACGTCTACTCAGAGCTTATTTTAACAGCAGTAGACTCAGTAATCAGCCGAGATAAGTTTACACTTGGAAGACCCAGAGGAAAAGTGGCTTACTTTTAAGCCACTTTATTGGTCCCCCAATACTACAAATTGCAGCACTGTGCATGGAGTACCAATTTAGCTTCAAAGAAACCAGGTATCACATCAAAAGTGAAGTCATAGCAGCAGAGCACTTGGCACAGGAAAAGCAATCCTGGTAAGTAGCTTATTTCAAAGTAAGGAGAATACAAAGTCTCTCTCTACTACTGTAGAGAGAGTGTCCACTAAGGAGGTGCCTCTTGGATTGGGTCAGTACTGTACCTGGGATTGTTTTCCGCAGTACCAGGGTTCTGGTGGATAGTGGAGACTGCAAACTTTTTATGATACTTTTTCATTCCCTTCACATACTTGGCATGCCTTGTATTAGAAGAATTTAGAAGTAGAGTACTTGCACCTTTAAGAGCAAATGCTCCACTTCCTGGAACATTTTCGTACAGATGAAAATGTCTTCTGTTAAGATCTATTTCCACTAGTATTTGTTATCTTATAATTTCACTGTTTAAAACTCCTCACAGCTCTAACTCAGATTTTCCACCAATAAACACTGAATAACCTATGTTGGAAGTAATCACATAAGGTTTTTCTCACTCCTAAATCCTTCTGAAATGAAATATTTCAGATGTCTTCTCAGGGCAACTTTTGTTTCTTTTACACCTAGCAGTGTTGAGCAGGTGAGACATGCACCAGAGACTAAGTACAAACATATTTCTTATTGCATTGTCTAAACAATATATAAAATTTAGACATTAACATATAATGAAAATAGATATGTGCAATTTTGATGTTTTCACTTATGTATATTGTGCAAAGATTTTCTCCAGTTACATTGAAACATAAGTTTTTAAGGTCCATATAAAAGCTTTGGGTGCTGTAGGGTTTTATAGTCCATATTGACTCCCCTGAAAAGCTACACAAAACAGGTAATTCAGGTAGCAATATTTCTGCTACTATTTTATGAAGGATTTCTGTATTTCTTCAGAATGGTTCCATCGATTCAAATTTCAGTTTTCTCATGAGAAATAATAAATTTAAACTAAGTAAAACATTTCTGAAATATCCTTTTAGCATGTCAAATGTCAGTAAAGACAATAAACTGAATAGGCCCTAATTCCAGTGAGCCTAAACTGAGTCAGCAGTGCATCACTAAAGATTCAAATTATAAATCAAATTATTTAAATATGCAAATGATGAGTCTAGCTCCATTTTTCTTTTCTATTTAAAAGAAAAAAAAAAAAACAAAAACAAAAAATATCATAAGCAGAACCGTGCACAGAAATTTTGTATAGCACAGTGAGATGTATTAATTCTAGCAACTCAGAAGCAGCTGAGAGAGCAGAGGTTGTTTAACCTGGAAAAAAAGAAGACTCAAGGGAGCCTCTATAACTACCTGAAAGGAGGTTGCAGTGAGGTGGGTGTCAGTATCCTTTCCCACTTAAGAAGAAATAGAAAAAGACAAAATGGTCCCAAGTTGCCCCAGGGGAGGTATAGATTGGATATCAGGAAAAATTTCTTTACTGAAAGCATGTTCAGGCATGGGAATAGGCTGCACAGGGAAGTGACAGAATCAGCATCCCTGGAAGTGTGGATATGTATACACATGGGACATGGTTTAGTGATGAACATGGTGGTGCTAGGTTAACAGCTGGACTCTGATTTTAGTGGTCTTTCCCAAACAATGATTTTTGATTCTGTAATTTGTAGAACTTGCTGTAAAATTCAAAATTGCTTCAATACCTCACTGAACTGACAATTAGAAAATTTCTTCTAATTCCACCCTAAGAGTGTTCACATACATTTGTACTTGAACCAGTGCTTTCAACTTTAGTATTGTTTCCGTATGATGATGCTTCTAAAGAAATGGATGGCATTCCTGTAATCATGAAAAAATTTTTAAAAAATTCTTTTTTCACTCTGCTCTCTCATTTTCAAGGAGAAGCAAAAAAACCTTCTTCCTTCACCACCTCATACATCTTTATCATCTTGGCATTGAAAAAACCCAATGTTAATGTCTAAGTAGCTCTCTTTTTTGTCCTTGACAATAAGTTGTAAAACTGGTGTTGCAAGGCTTTTCCTCCTTCCCCAAAATCTAGGTCCTCTGGATGATATAGAAGGCCAAAGTAAGTCCCAGGCAGTCTAAAGGGTTTTCTCTTAGTATGAGTACTGTGAAGAAAAGACACAAAGGTGCCCTCTTACCTGTTCCTTACTGGACAGCTGTTGAAGATTGATCTGAAAACAGACAAAAGGATTTACCAGTTATAGTACAAATCTTAAATTTAGATGAACTGAGTCTCTAAACTTTGTTTCCTTGTTTCTCATAAAAGGCCTCCTAAACTTTATTGTAGTAGTATTGTTCCACCCAGATCAGTTAACATGCAATTATTTCCAAGTCAGCCAAGATGCAAGATATTTACAGGAGATTCACAGTATATCATATAGAAAATAACAGAGTAGAATTCACTACTCAAAACCAATGCCATACAGTATTTTTTAATTACTCAAATTGTTAAGCATTATATTTTCCATTTTAATTGGGATTTTGTTCTACTTTCTCCCTCCTAGGTGAAAAGAATAAAAATAAACCAAATAAAAACTACATCTATCACTTCTCAGAAATATAGATTGTAAAGTCAGTAATAAGATATAGACTGACAACAGAAGTGTAAATTTTTACTTCAAATTTTAACATTCCTTTCCTGTGTTCTTTCTCTAGATATATTACATACCTGAAGAAAAAAAAAAAAAGAAAGGATGGGAGAGAAACCGCAGCTGTGTCTTTTTCTTAGGGACAATCTATTTTTATTACATTTATAAGAAAAGGGAACTAAAAGCTTCATGTCACTCAAATAATTTCACTAGCCAAAGTACAAGCTCATAAAAGTCGATCCTCCTGACAAAATTTTTAAAACACCTTTTCATTTTGTTTAATAAAGTTTGATTTTTTTATGAAGCCTTACACCTACAAAAATGCAGGCAGTTTTTATTATTGAATCTCAGTGATTTTGTTAAGTTAATGAATTCTTACGTGCCTAATCTCTGCATGAGACCTGAATTATTCCTATCTGTCAGCATTTCTTTGCTGTTTGCTTATATAGTGAATTACCCACAAACAATATTCAAGGAGCTTTTCCTGTTAATTAAAGGAAATTCAGGCATATCTGATAATTTCTTTGAATAAGGATGTGACCGTAAATTTTTTCAGGTAATAAAATTTTAAGAAGCACAAGGCTTCTAAATTTGTTTCCTAATTAATAACTGAGAGAGAGGAAATGATGTGAAGGTCTGTTAGATTTGACATTATCAAATTGCTGACTGATCTTAAATGGCATTTACAATGTGCTCCTGGAAACCTTTCATCACATGAGTATATTTTACTCAAAACTTGCTGTATTATAAGTACATCCTTTGAAAACTGAATTGCAGCTGGCACAAGTGCAGTCTGGAAACAAATGGAATCTGCTATGTGAGCTGAACTACTTCGATCTTTGGAGCATGGATAAGACTGTGTGGCTTCTGCACCTGATTTGCCCTTTGGTGATTAAGTATTTCAGAAGGAAGAGGAGAGATAGAGGTATTACTTTTAACAGGCAAATCACTGGAATAAGTTGTGTTTTGAAAACTATTGTTAATTTTTTGGATGGCAGGGGATTCCAGTGGAAGTGAGCTGCTTGGTAATGCTAAGGACTAGGTGATTTGAGGATCATGCCCCAGATTGTTGAATTTCTGTAATTTGCGGAGAGAGGGTGTGAAATTAGTTATCTACTAAATGCACTAAAAGCATTTTGAAAATCTCAAAAGAGAGATGATTCTGTTACCTTGGGCAGGCAAAAATGCAATTCTCATCACTGTTTCACTTTCTTTTTCAAACTGCAATGTTTGTTGTGTGGACCATAAAATTTTAAAACATCTAGTAAATCAAGTTAGTTATTTACCGGATGGTGCATATATGTTATTCAGATCAAAATATTGTCGGCATATCTCAGCCTCTCTGGAGAGGCTGCCAAAAAAACTTAATGCTCATTGCATAGTTATGCCTAAGTAATTTTACCTCATTCAAAAAAAAAATGTCACCTAAAGTGAAAGGTTTCAGAGTGCAGTGAAATGTAGGTTAATCCACTGAATGAGGTAAATTTGAGTGTTTTATTCATCTCTGTGCTAGCATGCAACAAAGAAGAAATGCATTTGCTACACAGGGTAATTTAGCAATATATGGTAAGGTTATCTGTGATGGATATTTCAGTCTGCAACCCTCCTTCTCTCCCTCCTGCTGGGTACAGCAAGGACTATAAACTAGGAAAATAGGTTCACTGAACTCCTACTATCTCATGGTTGTCATATACCTCAATATGGACTTTCATCCACACACACTTTCAGCTCTGGCTCTTGCTTGTACTAGAATGTGTGCTATTTGCGTGCTGTGATTAGAGCCTACATCCTTAATTTGAGAAAATATATGTTTTCCTCAGAATTAATCTCTACACTACTACGGGGAAAAAGTCTCCAAATTGCTACATAGAAAGATGAAGTTTCCCACTCTAGGAAGAAAGAGATATATAATTTAGGAATAGGACCTTTAAGGAAACTTTTATTTATGAGTCAGATGTTTCAGAACATGGAATAATTTTCCATTTTCATTGCAATTATTCTCTTAGTAATTTTTTATTTGATACAGCTAGCAGTTCAAGGTTTATTGATTACCCATTTAATTTTGATTTGTTTTAATTATATTGTCTGTAACACAATAGTAGTTCAAATAAACAAAGATCTTTTGGCTCCTTTCCATTTATCTTTCTTAGGCATTTGGATTTAGACTTTCAATCTTTAATCATTTCAGTAAGCCTTTTTTCATGGGCAATGTAAAAATATGGTTTTAGAATAAGGTCTGAAGTTCAAATGAAGCCAGTGAAAACACTCTGAGAAATAGAGTAAATTCTTGTCATTATGTGTAACAATTGCTTCTTCAGGTCCAAAATAGCATGGTGGTTCTGTGCTAACTCAAACATAATGGATTCTATTTTGCATTAAAAGAGCTGCTGGATTTTACTGTCCTCTCTGGTAACTTATCATGTGTAAATCATGATCATTAAATAAGTTATTAGTTATAATATATATTCTGACTTTAAGCAAGAAATTAGATGCATACGGTACTTGGAAAAAAAAGGACATTCAGTTAAGGGTTATGTAATCTTTAGGAAAGAAAGGATTCATCTTTAATGAGATGCAAAAGTATTTAAGCCACCTCAGTTTTTCTTTTCAAGGCTGAAAGAATTTCAGATATGAAGATATTTAGAGTATACTCTTGTGGTGGTTTGACATTGGCTGAATGCCAGGTGCCGACCAAAGCTGCTCTGTCACTCTGCTCCTTGCTGCACAGGGGAGAGAAAATATAACAAAGCTTCATGAGCTGAGATAAGGGCAGAGAGAGATCACTCAGGAATTACTATCACAGGCAAAACTGACTCAACTTGGGGAAATTAATTGAATTTATTACCAATCAAATCAGAGTAGAATAATGAGAAGTAAACAAAAATCTTTAAAACACCTTTCTCCCACCACTCCTTTTACCCAGGCTTAACTTTATTCTGATTCTCTCCTTCCTCCTTTTGAGTGGTGCAGGGTAAATCAGTTTGTAACACATTATTTCTGCCACTCCTTCCTCCTCTGATGGAAGAGTCCTTCTCCTGCCTCAGGGTGCAGTCCCTCAGATGGGAGACAGTCCATGCACTTCTCCAGCGTGGGTCCTTTCCACAAGGTACAGTCCTTCAGGAACAGGCTGCTCCGGTGTGGGTCCCACATGGTTGTCCAAGCCTGCCAGAAAACCCGCTCCAGCATGGGCTCCTCTCTCCCTGGGTCCTCGTGTCCTGCCAGGAGTGGGGTCCTGTTCAGGCTTCCCACAGGGTTACAGCCTCCTTTGGGAATTCACCTGCTACTCTGCAGGTGGATCTCTGCTTCACTGTGGATCTTCATGGGTTGTAGGGGCAATGCTGCCTTGGTCTGCACAGTATAAACTGCATTCTCAATGCACTCTTTCTGTTTTCTTACTTTCTAGCAATTTACAAAGGATTGTTAACCCTTAGTGACACCTCTTCAATAAGTAGCTGGCAATTTGAATTTGAAGTACCTGTCCTCAGCAAATAGCTATTGGATTTCAGGAAGTATTAGAAAGCAAAGGCTGAGATTAATTTTTATTTCTATGTGAGCATGCACATGAGTGTTTATTAAATATTTTAATGAGTTGAATTTTTTTCTGTCTCAGGGAAAGCTTGTGTTGAAATTGGAACAACATTGAAGAGTAGTTGGAGAATTATTTTTCAGTTCATGTTAAATTCTTCAGAAGAGTTGTCTTCCTTTGGTAGCAGTCACGTTCTATGGGTTCAGCTTATATCTTGAAAATAAAAAGCTTTTCTGGAGTAAATAATGTTTTTAAACTACACAATCAAGTTTAGATTAACGTGTCCAGAGCTAGCACATGTATCTTAAAGACAGAATTTATCATGGAAATAAAATCAGAATTCCTAAAAATATGGAGAATAAAATCGTACACTACTGTAGCTGTGAGCAATCTTTGCAATTTGTTCTGGTTTCAGCTGCATTACAGTTAATTTACCTCATGGTGGGTGGTATGGAGCTGTGTTTTGGTTTTGTGCTGAACACAGGATAATATAGAGGCTTGATAATATATTTTGTTATTACTGAGCAGGTCTCACACAGAGCCAAGGCCTCTTCTGCCTTTAGTACTGCCACACTGTCAGGGAAGTTGGGGGTGTATGGGAGGCTGGGAGGAGACACAGGTGAGACATGTGAGCCAAACAGACCAAAAGGATATTCTGTACCATATGGCATCATGCTCAGTGTATAAAGCTGGGAGGAAGAAGGAGGAAGGGGAAGACATTTCAGATTATAGTGTTTATCTTCCCAAGTAACTGTTACATGTGATGGGGCCCTGGAGGTGGCTGAACACCTGCCCGCCCATGGGAAGCAGTCCATTAATTCATTGTTTTGCTTTTCTTCTGTGCAAGACTTTTGCTTTTTCTATTAAACTGTCTTTATCTCAGCCCACAAGTTCCCTGGCTTTTACCCTTGTCTACCTGATCCTGCTAGTGTGGGAGTGACTGAGCAGCTGTGTGGGGCTTGGTGGTTGTCTGGGGTTAAACTACAACAGAGTTGAATATATTTTGGGCCTGTATACACTATTCTTTGTTCTTAAATCTGCAAAGAGCTAGAGATTGAAACTGTCAGCTCTAGGTAAAGGGAAGAGTTTAACATCTGGTCTTCACGAGAAACAACTTTCCTATAGTTTTCTCATTGAAACAAGAGTGCTTTTCATTAGAGAGCACATGTTCTTACTAATGTGCGTATGGTCATGTGCTACTGTGGTCATTTTAAGTATATTGTCATGTCAAGGTAAAAATTAACATTTTTAAATCAAATTCAATAGCCAGTCATTAGTGATATTAGAGTACCCACAATAGCAAGACAGTAATTTGCTATTTTGTTTGTAAACTAATATTACTGTGTTCAAGTATTATCAACTATACGGAGTTGAGGAAAATGGGTAAACAGGGTTCTTGGAAAAGTTTTGGATCTGGCAGCTCCTGATTACAGCCTTTTAGGAAATCTATTAATCTTTAGTCACTCCATATTGATATTCTGTTGATGGTCAATCTTCAGTTCTTTGAAATAAAAGAAAAAAAAAGCCAGCTAATGGATAAAGTATAAATGATCCCTCAGGGGAGATTCAGCATATCTGCTCCTGGACATAGGATACTAGTCTGTGCACACTTTTGTCATTCTTCTTACAAAAGTGTTCAATCAACATGGCAGTCTTGATCCCCATGCCAATAGTAGAAAAGTTCCAGAAATTTCACAACAGAAGACTGTAGGTCACAGTACTGGTTCCCAGCTTATTGTCTTCAACTCTTCAGATAGTGTGAAGTATTAAAGTTTATGGAGCCACAAAAACAGAGGAAGCAAAAGCCAAGTCTATGATGAATAATAAAATTATTGTTCTGGTTCTAGTTAGCTCTTTTACATAATTATTCAGAAGCATAACTTATGATGATGATAGAATATTGTGTGAGAGAATAGATATTTCTTACTGTTTTGTTAGTGGAGACAAAATAGCTGTGGTGCAAGAGCAGGTTAGAACAGGTGCAGCTGGAAGTTAAATGCATTTTAGTGGATTCTGACAAGCAACTCATAAGCTCAGCATGGAAGCACATCTGGATATAGACAGACATACACGATCTCTGCACACTTATAGGAAACTATATTTGCAAAACTAACTTGGCTGCATAATTCTATTGCAAGAACTATCGTATTGAATCCAGACAACATTATTTCAATTCCTGACTCTGAATTCTGTTGAGAAAGATATTCTGCATAAGTGAAGAAGTTACAATCATGCTTTTATGAGAAAAGTGGCAAAAGAGCTAAAGCAACTGCTAATGCTCTGTGTAGATATTCCCTTTTCATATCTACAGTAACCAGCACATATAGTGCTAAAATATTTAAAATGTACATAAAAATTTGAAATATGAAAGAGAGCCTGAATCTGCTCTTCAAGAAGGTGGTGGGTTCTATTCAGGTTGCTAAAGACATAATGATTTTGTAAATTATAGAAAACAAAATGAGATACTTACTTGGGTGTAAGTAGCTGCCATGATTTTAGGCCGAGGATCAAGAGGATTATGCATAATTTAATGACACAGCTCAAGCAATGCATAGGTTTCTAACATAAGTTTCTAGCACTGGCAACAGTATCACCTAGTATATGTTATTAAGTTCTGTGTTATAGAAGGTGTTTTAATGTTTTTTGTTACATTAAAAAGTAAATATCCTTAAGCATGACAGCAAGGTAGCAGAACTGAATTAAGATCAGGTTTTGCTTTATCTATAAAATAGTTTTAAGATTTGAATATCAGCATTTACTTCTTCTAAAGGATTTTATTTGAATTGAAATTCAAATGAAATTACAGATCTGTATCTCTCTTTCTGTAAAAAAAACCCCTTAATTAATTGACTCAGCAGCATGCCAAGTTAACAGGAAATAAAAAGCAGACAAGGAAAGGAAAAGGTATCAGTGAACGATGTGTGAGATCATATTTTGACATACATAGATATTATTTCTGTTTGAGATCTATCCTGCAATTCTACCAAGACAGTCCTTGTGTTTAAACAAAAATTAGAGATGCTAAGTCCATACAACTCATATCCTGTATCTATACATGAGAGGCCTGAACCTAGCAATTGAACAGTCTAGTTTATGTCCAGCTCAGCAACTAGTGCTTCACTATGTAATATATTGGCTACCATGAGCTGAGTCTTTAGCTGCCCTTTTGTGTTCCTGTGTGTGCAAAGTTAAAGGAATGTGATGGGTTCCATCTGACTTTGTCAAAAACCAAATAAGGAGATAAAAATACAGGATATTACATTTCACAGACTCCTGAGTCTCTCTTCATAATCATCATCAACATCAAAGGAAAATATCTTGAATTTTAGGAGGGTAGTGACACTTTGACAGGGCTGCATTTATCATTAGATCTCTTCAATACAGTCTGTTTTAGAAGTGAATGCTGAGATGATGAGGACTTTTCTCTCAAGCCTACATTCTGATGACTGATACTATCATTGGTTCATGTGAGTGTGTATACATATGCACAGGGGAACTTATATCCTATTAAATCTCAGATTTACACTGCTCTTCTGCTGGCAACATTCCCAAGGTGTTGATCAGAAGAGGCCTAAACTTGCCAAAAGCACAAAGAGGAGCAAATACCCATCACTAAACATGTAGTGAATATTTAAAGTAGGAACATACAGTAGATATAATGGAGGATCACAAAGAGTTTCTGTCATTTGATTCAAATGCTAAAAAGCCATGTTATGTTTCATCTGGATAAAACTGAAAACAAAAGGTCTAATTGATAGACTTTTGATATACCCCTGTGAAAGTATGTTATCTTTGCATGTTTAGATCTAAGTCCACATTCCCACTATACTCCTTTGACTTAGGTTTTTGATTGATACTTCTATGGACTGCAAAATATAAACATAAAAACAGGTTCTTTCAGGGACATGAATCAGGATTATTTTTGGTCATGTTATGTTGCATTGAATTTATACTTAATTTTTTAAAAATTCTTAATTAGCATTGTCTCAAGTATTGTCACCTGGCCAAAAGGAATTTTAAAGTGATTTAAAACATTATTTTGAAATTTTAAATCTTAGAAACTGTTGAGACTTTAGGCTACACAAATTTTGTATTAAAGAAGTTGTGCCTCTGGAACTGTTTCATATTACCATGTTACCCAGGCAAAGATCCTACCTGAATGAATATTCAATAATGTTAATAAATAAGTATATGAGTCAAATCTTAATGTACAAAATATTCTCGAATTTTCTTTGATATTTTTTTTCCCCCTGGAACAATCAGTCGCAAGGAGAGAGAACAATTCTTTTTGGGAAGTGTTCTTTTCTCAATTTGTTGTTTTGATTTGTTGTTTTTTTTTTCCAAAAAAGTGTTAGGACATTACTGGCACAAGTAGTTTTGTTGCTTTATATAAAAATTATTTCTTCTAATCTCACAAAACATATCACAGTGCTACTGGAAAATCAGATTTTGCAATGTCATAGGTTGCTATTTTATACATTAAGATTAAGCTTCAGAAAAACAAGTGGCCATTGTAAGCAACACAGCACACCTCTCTTATCTTATTCTTTAACTTTTTAATGAACATTGACCCATGCATAAGGCATAAGAAGATTGCCTTGTGCAGGCACAATTTTAGAAGGAAATTCCTATTTACTGCTTTGTCAGTGGTAACACTTTTTCAAAAATTTAGGACTGAGTCATTAACTTTCATAATTCTTCACCATCATGTTAGTTAAGTTGGCTAATCTTTATTTTCACCTGTTGGTGGTAAAGAGAAGAGCCTGAAAGACCTGAATCTAACTAAGGACTGGGTTTTTTTGTTTGGTTTTGGTTTTGGTTTTGTTTTGGTTTTGTTTTGGTTTTGTTTGTTTGTTTTTGGTGGTTTTGGTTTTGTTTTGGGGTTTTGTTTGTTTGGTTTTGGGTTTGGTTTTTTGTAAGATTAATGGAAAACAGTTGTCATTTACTTTGAAGAAAATATTTTGCAACCTGAATTTGCTAGTAATGCTATTTATGAATTGAATTTCATGAATAAAATTTGATAACTGAGGTTGCATAAGAGTGCATGATGGGGAATAGATTTTTTTCATAAAATTTGCACCTGTTAGTGTATGTTCTTCTCTGCTTCTGTTTTTCCAGCCAAAACTTGTCCCAGTGTTGTCAGAGCACACTCAGAGTTGCCTGAACTAAGACATGACAGCAATTTTCATCGTCATAAAGTGTCACTGTGATAGGATATACAACTGGCATATAGCCTAAAGGAATCACAAATCTAAAATAAATGGCAAACAAAAATAATTGTGAGATGACAATACCAGTTTCTGACAGCACACTTAGGAAATCCTCTAGAAATTGTAGTATCAAATTAAATTCAGTACCTAAGCAAGTCTGGTTTTTATATCTCTGGAAACTTCTATGTCCTATAGAGGAGCTATTGGCTTGTGTGAAACATACTGCGGAGATGAAAATCAACATATTGTCTCTGTGGGACTCGTGAAAGTGATGCCCTTGTTTTCTCTGTCACAAGTTAGTATGTTTTCCATAGGGACATAGTTAACAGGGTGAATTTCCATAAGCAAGTTCTGACCAGTATTTGCTGCAGAAGCTGCATCGCTACCACTGATCACAGTCAGTTGGAAACCTGCCCACGCTTCAGACTGAAAGAGATGGAGCCACGTCTGTACCTGGATGGAAGAACTCCAGCTGCCACCTTCCTGTTACAACAGCTGGTTATCACTGACTGAGAAGACAAAATTCTTTTCTTTGGCTTGCTAGTGAATGTTTGGCTAAAGGCCAATATATATCTGCAAGTGCAAATTTTAGGATGAGGCATAATAAGATTCTTAAGAAGATCCTAAATCACTTTGCCCTACAGGGGAAACCTGTATTTAAAACCTGTTCCTCTGTCTAAGTGCTGACCTAACTAACATCGTTTTTCATCTAGAAGCTCTACTAGAGTTGGCAGTGGTTTGTACTACAGTAAAGATGGTTGAAGTTATACATAATATAGATCTGTACACAAAATGTTTTGGGCAAATATAATAGCAAATATAATTACTTATATATATTTATAAATATTAAGAATGCTTTATTCATTAATATTTACCATTAAGTGTCAATAGAAAGAAGCTTAAGGAACAAGACACTTCAGAGATTAAACTATAGGTTGTAAAGATTACTACATAAGAAGGTAGTGAGTTTAACTCAACTATATAGCTGCTTTATTAACAGGCTATTGTTCTGTGACCTGCATGAAATGAATGTCAGGTTTTCATAGTTTGGTGCCTAAACCCCAGTAGAACACCAGATTTCACTTATCGAGCTCTACTTTTGGCAGGCCCAGATAGCAACTTGGCTTTGCTTGTAAATAGCTGGCTTATTTTCTTGACGTCCATAGTAGATTATTCCAGAACCAGAAAGATTTGTTTATGATGGCAATTTGAAGTGTTGTCATTTAATAGGTGTTAAGTCAGTGAATAAACTATTGAATGTCAGAGCAAAACACCTTGCATTGGCTCTAAATGTATGAAGGACTTTGAAAATTCCACTACTGAATATATTCTGCTTCCTTATATGTCATTTTACCAAGAACAATTGCAACTAAACTAAATACTTACTTGCTATTGCTACCAAAGTTTTGACATTTTCCCATGGCTCACATGAAGTTCAAAACTTGGTCTGAATGTATGGCATTATGCTTTTATTTTTTTTTAATTATTATTATTATTATTATTACTCCTTTGTTCCAAGGAGTAATTGGCTGGATTTATTGGTCTTCTCCACTAGTGGTTACATTGTTTGCTTTCCCAAACTGCTTTATTCCTCACTTGGCACAGGACAAAGTGTTCCCTTGGCCCTTCATACAAAAACATGAAACAGCACCAACAGCAGACAATGCGGTGATAGCAGCCGGTTTGGCATCAGAAGAGGCAGCATCAGGAGCCTCTGCAGGAGCAGAGAACACTTTTTGTGTCCTCACTGCATCACAAAGCCAACATGCTGTTGGCTTTCTTGTGTGAAGGAGGTTCTGGTTTGATTAATTCTGTTTCAATTGCTCTCCATGGAAATTCTTATTTAAAGAAGGGAAAGAAGATGGAAGTTATTTTTTATTCCTTTTTTAAAATAGGTTTGTGTTCTGCTATGCAGGTTTCCATTGCATAAGCACTTTGTAAGTGAACCCACACAGTTCTCTATATAGATCAACCACAGCAAATGAAATTAATAAAGTAGAACAGTACAAAAACAGAAACTGGAGATGAAAATAACAGTGTAAAATACTTAGTGCTTTCTTTTAATGAAAGAAAATATTACAGAATGTTTTTCCAAGCCACTTAAAATGTGCCAAGTGAAACAACTCATGGCACTTCCCTGGTGAGATTGTTCTGTTATTTAATAGGTCTCACTCAGGAAATGTGTATTTGATATCACTTTACATTTTCACCCTCAATTTTACCATAAGCAGTGGTTTTGCCAGCTAATGATGTTCCTGTGTGGAATGAACCATTTTAAAAATAAAATGTCTTTATCTCATTCTTTTTAGAAAAATTATTTTATTACAGAAAAATTCTGATGGAGTACTAAGTTGAACCAAATTCCTACGGTAATGAATTCACATGATTCAGAAAAATAATGAAGGCAGTATTCCATCAATTTGTATAAAACAGTCAGTATTTAAAAAAACTCAAATAATGTGTTGCATATTATTGTTATGTTGGAATTATTCACACAGTGATGTCTTTGATCTTTCACCAAATTTGGATATTTTTACCTGAAGTATTCTTCAAAACAGTTTCCAACAATTTTACTTCCATATAATTCCATATACTTCCATACTCACTCCTTCACATGAGTTATACAGTTTCAATAAAAGTGAGAAATAACTGAAATGCCTTCAATATATTGCCTCCTAGTTCAGTCTCAAATCATTTCTACCTATAATTAATCACAGATCTATTGCAAATGTTGCTGGTCACCATGCAATTCAGACAGATAGGACTGAGTAATACAGCAGGAATTATTGGGTTTGATTGTGTTTCACTATTTATAAAACTGGAAATAAAACTCTACCATTGGCTTCCTGCATTTTTTTGTGTTACTTTACAATACTTCTGCTACTGATAAAAAAGACATTCCTTATCATTTCATTTCTAAGCAGAAGAAACTGGCTATGTATAGTAAGTCAGCAAATGAGAAAAATATGGAATTGCATACTTTTTACAGAGTAATTTCTCTTACTGTTTTATTGTATTATTCTAGCACAGATAGAAGTTGAGTAAGGTCCCATCTGAGAATTTATAAGAAAATATACATAAGTTATTATAACAGAATCAAAGGTTATTGTGAGTGAGAATGAATGAATTCTATCCTAGGATGGGTATAATTTCTAGAACATTACTTAAGGTGCAGTTAAGGTATGAAGGAGGTCTCTTTTTCTCTTACAGCACAAAAAATAGGTTGCCACCTGTGTCTTGCAACATATCTGTAAATAACAGATTGCACCAATTATATTGGTGTTCTGCTACTATGCATTAAAATGAAATGCAGCAGTGAGTATGATTTATAGCAGAACACACACTTTTGGTTTCTAAAGCTGATAAGCAGAGAAGCTTCAATTATTAAACTGAGTTGCAGCTCTACAGAGAGGCAAGTAATCAAGATTTGCTTGCACAAAACAAGAAACCTGTGGCTAATTTTATACAATGATGTTTGCGTAACAAAATGGTGCATTTAAAGGTCAGGTTAGTAATGGAAAAATGATGTCAAGGGAAAAGTGTTCCTTTGCTTTTGTTGTAAAATTCAACCTGCACATACACAGTAGAATATTGAGTCTTGAGTGAAATCTTACCAATACCATTTCTTCAAATACGAGTTTAAAAAAAAAAAAAACCCTAACCAAAACAAAACATTTCTTTATCATGAATTATAAAGCAAAACAAATTAAAAATCAACAGCTTTGGGAAGGTGACTTTACAAAGATGACAAAGATTATAAGGAATCAGATCACATAGAAGTTCTAGAGTACGCCTTAAAATATTCAGTTTACAAATCATAGTAAATCAGGATTGACTTCTAGTGCTTTGTCTATTTAGATACGTTGAAATTATCGTAAAGTTTATTTGTATTTTTCTCCATGCTTCTGCCCTTCTCCTCTGTTTCCTGGGCATTGGAAGAAAAAAGTAGAGAAGAGTATATATGAAAATTTTTCTTTCTACATAACTAGAACTAAAAAAAAAAGTTTTTTGTTAAGACAGATGTTTTGTGTTTAACTCAGTTCCTATGGTGACAAAATTCTTCAGTACTTTCTGCACCAAATCAATAGCAACTGTGAAAGTCTCAAAAATAAAATACTTGACTGAAAGGAAATAGCAGAGAAATGTGCCTAGGGTAATATCTAGAGCCATAATTTTAGGGGAATAATTTCACAAGGTTGACAAAATTAACATGAAACATTTAGGTGAAGGAAGCAAAGCAAACAAGGGCAGGGGGGAATAAAATTCAATGACTCTATACTTGCTGTAACATGTTCACTTTTGTTTCATATTATATTCTGTAACAATGCAGTGTTATCTTATGAAAGCAATGAAGGGTATTGGATGTGAGATGATATGGGCCAATCAGGAAAGCCTCTCCATTTCTATAAAGCTAGTAGTAGTCTGGTCTGGACTTTCATGCTGATCCCAGGGAAAGAACTTGTCTTGCCCTACTTCTTAAAGATTTTTTTGTGATTGCTTTTCTGTCTGGGAGCAGCAGGATTTCACATAGTTTTCTCTCGTCTTTTCCCTTCAACATTTCTTCTTTGTAAGCATCCCCAGTGCTGAGGACTCTTCCCGGAAATACTATTGCTGAATTTCTCCTGCTTTGAAAGGATTTTTTCCCTTATTTAATCTCATCATGTTTTTCATTAGCATGGTGGTCATTTCATCAGTTGTAAGACATCTTTAGTTAGCCTTTAATAAGAACTCTTCATTCTATATTGCCATCTCTTAAGTTTTCCTTCAGTGCTATCATTGCTTTCCCTTACTTCTTTGTTTTCTCTACGAACAAGATTTTTGATTCCTTTTTCTGTTATCAAGTTCCAAAACAGAACACAAAGAAATTCATATCTGAGACAAAGAACTATTTCAGCACAAAGACTGCAAAGGGTTTTGTTACTTAATGATGACAGTCCCAATTCTCTTTCTGATGGCCTTTCACTACTTCCAGCATTAGCATCAAATGTTAGCAAATCTTCAGGAACAGATTTAAAATATTTACAAGGCTTTGAGTATTTTACATTTACTGTAACATTATTCATCTTGGATATGGGTGCTTGCCTTGATTTAGCAATGCTTAAAATATTTAAGGTCTATAGTTTGCTTTTAATATAACAAAATGAAAGAATCATAGAGGAAGAAAGACTAAACTAACATGTTTCTAAAGAAAAATAACTGATAGTATAATAAAGAGTCTCACATAACTCCCACTGAAACATCCTGCAGAAAAACTTTTTGGGGAGATAAACTGAGGGTCACAGACTGAAGGAAGGATATGTTAAGAAAGAAGAAAATGTCTTCCAATGAGCAATGAACAAGAGACAGAAAATATAAAGGATGCTAAAGGATCTTGAAGCAGTTGTGCTTTCATTAAATCAGTGTTTAAACATCACAGTGATAACCTTCCCTTATTTATATTATTACTACTGCAACTAAATTTGTATACTAATGATAAGATTGTTGCCCATGAAATATATGCCAAACAGATATACAGGCCAGCTCTGCACTACTGTCTGCATATGAAACACACCAGGTACTAAATTTAGAACCAGTTTATGAACTAAGTCCTTTGTTACTTGCTGAAGAGGGTAGATTAGGCTGTGAAAAGTAGCTTTGTTAAAGTACTGCTTTACTCTAACCCTGGCAATTAATATACCAGCTGTTTCTAATTTCATGAGGAATATAGAAATAAAGGCCTGAAATGTTTCATTTCAGTATTTATATGGTTTCTAATGCTGGGTATTCCTACATAATTTGGAAGCTAAAATCATTTTTGCCACACCAGAGCAATTGAGCTTGAAGAAGTACAGATTCCCTCCCTTCTCCTTTCATATCATTTGTAGACCTGAGGAAAGAGTGACCATTGCAAACAGGGAACTACTAGATCTTGTAGCCCACAATCATTTAATACATGTTATTATAACACCCTCCAGCTACATGATTTTTAATTATAATTTTTATATATGGGATATAAGAGACAGAAATTCATCTTCCTAGTGCTTAGATCACTGATTTATTACCTAGTTGTTACAACTGATTGCAGCTGTGATGCTTTTCTCCTTTTTTTTCTTCCAAACTTGAAGTTTATTCCAGTCTTGATAACCAAAAATCATGAAAGTGGCAAAACCTTCCATGAGATCCCTCTTCCCAGTTTGATTTGTCAATCTCCCTTCTCAGGGTCCACTTGAACCTCTTAGGAAGAGATTGTAATATTTAGTATGTGGTATAAAATAGGCTATAAAACTACACGGTGAGGTAAAGTTAATTTATTTCCTGTTAGCTTGTAGATAATTGAATCTCATTATTCCTCTCATTCTTCCAGTATCCATAAATAATGAAACTATGCCAACTACACATATGATCTTACAATTTTCATTGTAATGCTTTCAGCATATGTTTAAAAGTACAAAACTGTAATAAGACTGCCTTAAGAACATAGGTAATCTAAAATTGTTCTTATTGGTTTTTTTAGAATGTAATCACTTCCTGAAGTCAAAATCAGTCAGAAGGAAAAGAAAAAAAAAAAAAGACACTACAGTACAGACAAAATCCCCAAACTGGTACTTTGCTATCCGGTCTATCAGTCTAGAGGTACAGCCTAGAGAAAGAAGTCAGAGTTATATTTCAAAGTGTTTCTAAACAAGCAGGTTTGAACAAGCAGATTTGATGAAACTTTTCTAAAACAGGTTTATTAATTTCTGAGTGATGATGTATCAATTCAAACCAATCCATCTTCAAAGTAGGAAGAGTTGATACTTCCTTTATCCTCAGGAGGGTGTGCATGAATCAGGAATTACAAAACATGGCTTATATCCTCCACTTACTTTCATCTTGTGAGGAGATTAATAGCCATTCTTGAGACACCACCTGCTTCCTATTTATCAAAGGGATGCCAGGGTCCGGAAGTTCTGCTGGATGACTAAGGGCAAGACAGGATTTGATGAGATAGCAGTATCTTTGGACTCAGGTAGAGAGAGGTAAAACAAGCGCTAGTTTGTACACCTGATCCTCCCAAGCATTTCATCCACTCCTCATTTGGTCACAGGTTTCTTGGTATTCTTCTCAACTTATCTGGGTGCCCAGACCTAAGACAAATAGATTGTGTTATTCAAAAAAAACTGTAAACTAATATATTGAATGTCTCTCCTTTTGCTCATCTGTTACACCTCAACAAACACCAAGGTTATCTTTCAGCTATCCTTACTGTGACTAGAGTATTGTGAGTCATGGAATATCCTTTTGAAGAACCATTTTGCTTTTCACATCTCTATTTTATATGACTGCATCAGATTCATACATCTTTCCATTTCATTTCAGCTTTAAAGATAACATATTTCTATGTCTGCCTTCTGTTCAAAGTCTCCCCCTTGTCAGAAATACATGTTTAAATATAGTGAGGTGTTTTGGTTGGAATTTTTTTTTATTTAATGTTTTGTAGCCACTGTTTCTTTTCAGCCATTTCATGAGTCAAAGACTGAATATCTTGGGTGATATGTTAAGGGATTAATCTAAAGTTCAATCTGTCATTTATATTTCTCCAAACTATTGAAAGTATTGTTCTTCATTGTCTTAGTACCACCTGGATTTTAACTCTGTTCTCAACTGCATGAAGTCAGTAGCATTGGACTCAATAACTTAAGAATTATGAAAATTCTTGTGAAATATTGTAAAAAAAAAAAAAACAACTTATAAAATATTGAAATTGTTAATGATTTACAGTTGATGCTAACAATATAGACAAAAGATTAAAAAACTTTCATTTTCATTTACAGACAGAAAGAATCCCACATGGCTTCAGTATGCTCAAGATTTTATTGAATTTTCTATATTTATATTCAGTAACTTGCACAAAATAATGTTTGAATATTTTTCCTAAATTTCCCAGTTTGTACTCTTTAGTTGCAGTTCCGCTACTAACACTGAGCACCACATAATCCTTTATATATTCCCAAAGGGAAATTTAACAAAGTACTTATTTTGATGGTTAAAATGTATATTCTGAAGTTCATCTATCTCACTATTTTAATTCATTAATGGGGGGAAAATTTGAAATAATAATGTATGTTTATATACAGTTCACAAAATATTATTATAAAATTCCCATAGTAAATTTTTGCAGATTAAATTCATACATTATTCCAGTCATGGCATGAAAAGAACACTTTTGTGCACTGTGGAAACTGTTACTTGTTACTTAAACTGAAACAGAAATATTTTCAAAATATGATTACTGAATATTTTCTGCAAGCAGTCTACAGTGAAAATTACTTTCAGAAGTTATCTGGCAAGATAGAAAAATGGATGATTTGTTTCATAAGATGAGAAATAATCATAAGTAGTGGAAGAAGCAAAAATAATTAATTTTACACTTTTCAAGATTAGTCTAGTCCTAAAGTAATAAGCTTTTCTTTTTTTACTGTATTGTGAAATCTGACATGTAATAGCAGCTTAAAATAAAGTTCTCCACAGGTAGTCAGTTTGGAACAGTGAAGTTTTGCAAGACCAATTTCTTATAAATTATTGTTGCTCCATTAAAGCCTGAATTAATGTGTTGGTGGAGGGGCTCCGAGACATAAGTACACGACCTATAGGATCTACAATATGTCCAACTTATTAGGATAGCTCAGGGTTCTTATAGTATCTGTATACAAGGTCTCTTGACAAGAAGGACATAAGTGGTTACAAGTCACTGTCCAGGTGTAAACATGCATTACAAATACATTTATAATTGGTTATTAACAGGTAACAAGGCAATTATTTACTTTATCAAACTCCACCTTCTTCTTGGCACTTAGTGTCTTTTGTTCTAGCAAAGAGACTCGCAGCCATCTTGGCACTTATAGAACTTATAAAACTATATTAAAGCTTATAAAAGTTTATAAAAGTACAACACACAATATAAATTGCTCGCACATTCAACATGTTCCTCCCACATTAATGTAAAAGTTCCTTTTATTCAAAAGGTACTGGTTTTGACTCTCTTTCCAGAATTATTAATTATTTAGACATGCATCCCAATCTCCACATGAAACTAAACAGCACTGATATTAGCTCAGTTGATTGGAGCATGGTACTAATAACACCAAGGCCCATATGGGCCATTCACTTAAGAGCTGGACTTGATGATACCTGTGGATCCCTTCCAACTCAGCATATTCTTTTAAATCCTGAAATTTGGTTTCCTCATTAATATTCAAAATATTAAAATAAAAATATTTAGAAACAAAAACTTTAAAAAGAAATGGATAATGAATAGGGATCTAGAACCTAAATATAGAGTACCCTTATCTTTTTCTACAGTTTTCATTCTGGACCATATCATTAATGATGTGATCCAGAACTTGAATTGAAGTAAATTGTTGTCGTTAAAAAAATTTGAAGCACATTTGCCACAAAAATAGAACTTTGAAGTACAGGTCAAATTATCTATAGAGATAAGCTGAATTTGTCAAACAATTTCAGCCTAAAAAAAAAAAAATGACATTACTTGTATAAAAGAAACCTAGAAAAAAATTGGTACATTGCAAAATTAGTTATTTGCTACCTTTTGTTACAGGTAATTTATCTTAAAAGCCAAGTAAATGAGCAATTATATCATAAATTGTAAAGATGAATAGAATGTAATGAACTTGATTCAGTAGACTTTGAATGTTCAATAAAAATGGCTGAAGACACAAGGAATATTTGTTGGATATCCCCAGAGGTGTTTGCAAATCATCCTTCTACAAAGAAGGTATCATTCTCCAACATAAAAATGCATATAGTGTTTAAAATATTCATTAGGTTTCAGAAGTAAGCTAAGAAATGTAATGACTCTAATATGCAGTGATAAGATGCTCACACTGAATAAATGTGATTTTGGTTCAACTCTCCTGTTTCTCAGCATAAGTGGAATATGACTTGTCATACTTGAATAACTGTGTTTTTTTCCCTTGTGTCAAAATTGGAACCACGTGTCATGAGCAGGATTTTTTGAATGTACATGATTGCAGATTTATATATGTCTACAGACAGCTTGGCCTATGCTTTTACTTATGGGTAGCTTTTACATGTTGTTAGACAATTCTAAATGAAATCAAATTACGTGACCCCTATACAGTAGTATGATTTCCACCAATAGCAAGGTCCTTTTAATTTTCAACATCTGTAAGGGTGTAGCTCTCTAATACATAACTAAAGGCTTCATTAGCACAGCTGAGCCATGGATATGTCCTTGTGTGGTAGGCTAATCTTGGCCTGATGCCAGGTGCCCACCAAGCCACTCTATCACTCCCCCTCCTCAGCTGAACAGGGGAGAGAAGATAATATGGATAACAACTTGTAGGTTGAGATAAAGCAGTTTACTTGAGCAAAAGGGAAAGGTTGTGCATGTATAACCTAATGAAAAAGTAAACTCACAAAGATTTTATACTCTATTTCCCATCAGCAAGTAATGTCCAGCCACTCTCTGGGAAGCAGGGCTTCAGCATGTATAGCGGTTGCACAGAAAAACAAACATTGTAAATAGCGAATAGCCCTGCCTTTCTTGTTCTTTTCTTAGCTTTTTTATCTGAGCAGATGTCATATGGTATGAAACAGCCCTTCAGTTAATTTGGGCCAACTGTCCTGGTTTTATCCCGTTACAAGATTTTGCCCACCCCAAGCCTCTTGACCTTTAGGGGATGTACTGTTGGAGAGACAGCACTGATGCTGTGCCAGCTCTGCTCAGCAGTAGCCTGAAGTAACACTGGAGCGTTATCAACACCTTTCTAGCTACCAATAAAAAGCACAGCACTATGAGGGCTGCTTTGGAGAAAATTACCACCATCTCAGAAAAACCCAATACACCTTGTTACAAGATTTACTTTTGTCATGTTCTAAAACCTCTAATGCCATCTGTGTTTTTATCTGTGGGGCCTCTAATATTATCTTATTCCTCTCCTTTTAGGGAATCTGTTATAATTAAGGAGCCCATTGCAATTTCCTGGCTGTTTACCCCAATACCTTAGAAGGGGTAGTAAGTTATATAGAGATATGTGAAAATGTCAATATTATATATTTTATATTAAATAATATTTATGAATATGTATCTGTATTTTACATACATAATGATTTTGCAACCATGCTCTCATTATTATTTATTGAAACTTGTTTGATTTTTTTCATGTTATAACAAACTGTCAGTTCTGAGATGTTAGCTGATTCTTTGTCTTTATTTCAAGAGCTGAGTAGTGTTTTTTCTGTGTACTATTGCCTAAATATTTCTAGTTAAGTTTTTTTTTCAAGTTAAACATTTTATTCAGCCCAAAATGCAATATTTAAGTTTTTCATTCATGCAGGAAGAAAACAAATCAAAATGAGCAAAGTGATTCACGTTTTATAATTTAATGTTTGAAGATTACAATGAATGTTCTAGTCACCTACATTTGCTTATGTTGGTGATCTTGCCAATTAATGTTTCATGAGGTTCCTTCACAAACAATTACAATGGCTTTGTCATGGACAACTACATTTCTACAATTTTCTCTCTGCCAAAGAAAAGAATCTTGAACCTACAATTTAAAATAAAATTAGTTCAGAGCTAATTAATTTTTGAAAGTTCTTTAATAACTAAGAGCTACTTAATATTTTTAATAACATTTAGAAAGACTAATTACAAAGAAGAATAAATTCTAATGCTGTAAAGCATTTTTATTGAATTTGGGAATTTGGGGCTGGGGACTAATAGAACCTGTAAATATAATTAGAAGTTCTTTCTGCACTGATTACCAGCTAAAATCCTCTTCTGGATTTTACAGTAGGAGAAAATTGTAGGTATATGATCATCCAGGCTTTTGATCACAATGGAAAGTTCTGCAATGAGAGGCAAGCTGAAGGTGTACATTATAATGCCACAGAAATTGTAAGGAGAGGAAAAGGAGAATTTTTTCTATGCTCCCTTTGAACAGATTCTGTCTATTGATTGTAATTACTTCATTTAAGACATCACATAACCTGTCTTTACTGCTGCCTATTATTTCATGCACTTTTTGGCTTAGCAAAGCAGATATGCACCTTCTGTCAGTCTTTCTAATTAGTCACATATGTTGGACTTCATTTGAAAATACATTATCACATGTATATAAGCTTTTCTGCAGAAAAGCTTAGGAAAGAAATGGAAATATAAAGTATTCTACTATGAAGAAGAGAATTGGGGGAAAAAATCAGAAAGACAAAACTAATAAAAATTTTACCACTTTTTACAGATCTTACGGTTCTTTGATCCTCATAAGAACAGCAAAATTTTTGTTAATTATTAAGTTGTAAAGCTCTAATTTCTCCCTTTCATAGAGGAAAGCTGGTATGTTTGTATCATTTCAATTTTGATGATAAGAACTCCTATTGTGTGGACTTTGTTTTTCATCTTGCTGCCTTTTGGGAAATATATTAATACATGAAGCACTGGGATTAAGCTGTTGAATTCTGTCTTTTGACTTTTCCCTAGCCTTCAAGTCCTAGAATCCATACAACTGCAGATTGTCATGTGAGAATAAGGCCACTTTTCAGTTTAAGGGATGATTAATATCCCTGCACTGCTACCCCAGGGAACTGACCTTTGCACTGGTGTTACCTGGATCAGTGAAAAATGCCTAACTCATCTTTCATTCAAATTGCCCATCATGGCCATAGTGTGGCCAAGATATTGAACAGTTAAGTGAATCACAAAATGATCTTTTTTTATGAATAAGTGCAAGCTCTCCGTGTATAGGTTTTATAAATAGTAGCTGTGAAGGAGCTGAGGCAAAGGAAATGTGTATTTGTATGAGGAAAAGGACAATTTATAATGTATGCTTATTTTCCCTTTCTCTCTCACATGGCATTTCTGTTTTTAAATTGCTCAACTGTAATATTAGCAATTACATGAATCATGTTACTTGATTTTAAGCTTCTCAGTTGTTATATAACAATATTTTAGAAGCATTATAAATCACTTTCATTATGTCTGTGAACTGTTCAATTATTCAATTTTTTTAAGAACAAAGTATTTTCTAGGTCTTCTTTCTATTGCTTCTAGAAAATTGTCCCAGCAAATCTATCTGTCATACTCTGACATCTACGTTTTAACAGTAAGGCAATTAGAGCTTGTTACTTTTTTTTAAAATTTTATTATGTGTTATATTTATACCTCATTCCCTAAGAATCTAGTCCATGGACTTCCAAGTAAGCAAACTGTGTAAGCAGTGTCTGCATCCAGTATTTATATGAGTTATTTGTTTCTCCTTTCACTTCTGGAAAAGTTTCTATCTTGTGAAGCCAATGGGGAAAAAAAATTATACAGTTAAAAAGCCTATCAAACTGGGTTACCCTATCAGGTTAAGTCAAAACCAGAACAGCCAATTGTACAAAATATTATTGAATTTAATTGTACAAATGGAATCCCTAAATGTGACATTGATTAATTACTTCACTTACCTATAGAAAAGTTGGAGATTACTAAGATTAGTAGTTAAACTTGATTGCTATAAAGGAAACTTCTGGGAAAACAAAAGGCAAATTTTTCACTATTCAAAAATCTCTACTTCATAAAATAACATTTCAATGTAGTGAATTTTAAATTTCCAATTAAAGGAAATCACAAACCCCTGTGTTATTATGGATATGTACCATATAGAGTCAGGAAAAGGAAAAGAAGTTCTACAGCTCTGTATATTCTAAACAGTGCCGGAAGTTTGAATGAATTTCTCAATGTTGTTTTCAATAGTATATTATCATTTGTATCATAATGGAAACATAAGGGTTAAAGAATTTGCCTATTTATGCTTAGGAGAGTAAAAAAGGAACACCAAAGTTGTTCAAACTGCATTTTTAAACTGGAGCCAGGCTGAATGAAGAATTCCAAAGGAATAAATAAACACCTATATCAAAAAGCTTAAAATCTTAAGGAACTGAAAAAGCATAGCCTCAGAAGGCTGCTGAAAGAGGTCATGCTGGTTTTGGAGACTTATATTGAAATTATGATGACTTTTTTCTAATAAGTATTCTGCAAAGTTTGCTTGTTTCATTCTTGATACTACAGAAAAATTAGTTTCATTCTTTTCAGTATTTTTCAGTGTCAATGGCCAATTGCATTCCAAAACTGTAAGAGCTCTTCCTAAGATGGCTGCAGCAATTTAATCGTGTGTTTTAAAGTAATTTAAATTAATTAATTTAGATTAAACTGAAAAAGTTTGGATGCATATTGGATATAAGGAAGGCCTTATATGGATATTTGGATGCATATTTTTCCCTCTTTTTTTTTTTTTTTTTTTTTTTTTTTTTTTTTTTTTTTTTTTTTTAGGAAATCCTTGGATACTCCATTCCTTCTCTTTCCTTCTCTTCTTAACCTTATCCAAAGATTTTAGGAAATCATACCAGTGTTCTATCTGGTTTTTTCCTCTGCTAGAAGGCCTAGATAATCATTTACCTCATTCAGTGTTGATCATTAAATAACACTAGAGTGAGCTCAAGAAAACAGAGACATTGAAGTAATCAGACAGATAGTTGTGCTGCCATGTAGCTCAGAATTATGAGTTCAGTGCCTAAATTGTGACTCTGAACTGTCTCTAGGCTTTGATTAAGTGCACCTGTACTTCTCTTACTTGCTTTTCTGTAATACCTTTTCTTCTGATAAAACATTCTTCTTTTCCTTCTTTACATAATGACCACTTTGCTCCAGATCTGTGTCAGGGTCTGTGCCAGTTAGATCCATCATGGGCAAAGTAATGTGAAACAGCAGGCTGAGGGCACCCTGGGGAAGGAAGGTCAGCCCTAGCAGAGGTTCCTGCAGAGCTGCCTTCTCAAGATCACAGGCTACACTCTGTGCCAGCAGCTGGCCACACTGAGTGTCAGCAGCCAGAATAGTGAGGATACCCTCATGGCCCTGGCAGTCCCTGTAATCCATGAATGGATTTTCTCTAGATCACTTCTTTGTTACATATGTTTGAAATTAGCTTCTAATAATTTTTGCTGAGGGTCAGATATGAAGAGAGCCAGAACCTCCTCTGAGCAGGTGAGTTTTAGCTTTTTTTCTTATCATTCCCTCCATATCCATGAATCACATTTATTTTAAAATCCTAGTCCTTCATCACCCTTCTTCTTGTTCCTCTCAAGTTGAACAATTATTCCCTCTCTGATGAAAGAAGAAAACAACAGTCACAAAATTAGATTTGTAATTTGACGTTGGTACTGACCCTGTGTCCTCACTTTGCAGATAATAATACTAGATAAACACTTTAATTATTCATGAGAAATAAAGGTCTTTCTTGGAATTTCATTCCCTATCAATTCTTTATAGTCACTTTTTTTTTTACACTAGTCTATGTGAAATAGAGAGTTACAATCATTATCTAAAACACAGGAAGCATATTTCTTTTTTAAATTGCTATTTCATAATTTAACAGTACTCTAAAAATGAATTTAACACTCAAGAAAAGTGTTGACAGCCTTGGAAACTGATTTGTGTCTTTTATCTACAAGGCCACTAACAGAAGTATAAGCTTCCATCATAATTCTCAAAAAGTAAGCTAGCTGAGTTATTTGCTCTGCTCCATTACTGGGTCTTTAATTAGGAAATTATACAGGAAGAAAGCTTATAGAATCATAGAATCACAGAACCATAGAATCAATACTGGGTCTTTAATTAGGAAATTATACAGGAAGAAAGCTTATAGAATCATAGAATCACAGAACCATAGAATCAACTGGGTTGAAAAAGACCTCTGAGATCATCAAGTCCCACCCTTGATCCAACACCACCGTGGTTACTAGACCATGTCACTCAATGTCACATCCAGTCTCATCATAAAAACCTCCAAGGATGGTGAATCCACCACCTCCCCAGGCAGCCCATTCCAATGCCTGATTAACCTGTCCGTAAAGAATTTCTTCCTAATATCCAACTTAAATCTCCTCTGACACAGCTTAAGACCGTGACCTCTTATCCTACTGCTGATTGCCTAGGAGAAGAGATCGACCTCCCCCCCGGCTACAACCTCCTCTCAGGTAGTTGTAGAGAGTGATGAGGTCACCCCTGAGCCTCCTCCAGGCTAAACAACCCCAGCTCCCTCGGCCTCTCCTCATAGGACTGGTGTTCGAGTCCCTTCACCAGCCTAGTTGCTCTTCTCTGGACCCTCTCCAGCACCTCAATATCCTTCCTAAACTGAAGGGCCCAGAATTGGACACAGCACTCCAGGTGTGGCCTCACCAGTGCCGAGTACAGGGGAAGGATCACTTCTCTGCTCCTGCTGGCCACACTGTTCCTGATACAGGCCAGGATGCCATTGGTCTTCTTGGCCACCTGGGCACACTGCTGGCTCATGTTCAGCCTCCTGTCAGTCAGAAAGCTTCATGAAATGGGCAAGCAGAGATGGAGGGGGAGAAGGAAAAATAACTGAGAACACTTTCTTAATTACTGGATTTCATAATTGTTTATGCTAAATTTTGTGGGTTGATGGATTTACTCACAAGCTAGTGAAATGAAAGATACAAGATAATTTAATTTTTTTTAAATTTTAATGGGATATTATTCTTGCCCCTAAATGTTTCATATTACGTATATGGAGAATATTTCATCCCCATTATTTAGTTTCTTCTCAGGCCACCTATATTAATATATTTTTCAGAAATCCAAGATCTGGGCATCTTGACTCTGGAGACAAACAGCATGATATTGACTGTATGTGGGTTCCACTGAGCTTCAAACTAGCCATTTATTAGTTTATTTTTGAATATAAATCACAGCAGACCATACATTATTTTTATTTGTCAAAGTTGCCTATGAGTTTAAGTGCTATTTCTAGCAAGCAGATATCCCAACATCATAACAATGGCTAAGAACACTTTGCTCTTTCTTTACTTTTGAAACCAGTGATTTGCAGTGGAACAATATATTTGATAACAGTGTAGGATTGAGCAGAACTTATGGCTCTTACATGCAAAAGAGTTAGCCAGGGATTGCTCTAACCATAATATACTGCTCTGTTAGGACAAAGTTTCAAATCTGCAGTAATGAGTAGACCTCCAAAGACTTTTTTTTCCTTGCAAAGGTAAATCCAAAACCCATCATACAGTAATAGTTTTTATTCCTTTCCATTCTAAGAGTACATATGCTCAAGCCCCTCCCACATTAATTTATTTGTGTATAATAAATTCTGAAATACACTTACCAAAAAAATTAACTACTTAGTGATCTTACAGTTTGAAATCTTATTAAATTCTACAGAGTTATCCATCAAATCATTTAGGTACTTATTTTGACCTATGTAATTACTGCTTTAAGTCAGCTTTGAATCTACTTTGTTCTTTTATATTTCATCCTCATTCATACTGGAATACAGACAACTTATATTCCTTTTCCCTTGTGTATCTAACCATGATGTTGCTGTTTGTGAAATATGCCACATGGATCAGACTGGAGATACAGTTCTTCCTTTATTATAAAATAAATATAGCAAAAACACATATGCTTCAGTCACTCTGACCCAGAGGAGAGAGATTACAGTGTAGGACATTTAAGACCATTATGCTGGCCTAGGTCTTTCTCAGTGAAATCAAGACAGCAGGGTTTTTTGTGTAGCACCATACAAAACCATCTATTACAGATAATTTTTTTAGAATAAATCTAGATAACTATTGATAAAGTAGCATATTAACAAGCGTTAACTCTATTAGATTTTTCTCAGTCACAATTTTCACTCTAATACTGATTCCTCCAGTGTCACAGTGAGTAGAAATAAAATGCATCCAGAAACTGGGTTTTTTTTCATATTCATTGCAAATGCTGATGCTTTCTATTTAAAGTAAAATTTCAGAGAAGCCTCTGCCATTTTTTTCCTAGTTAGCTTTCCACTGCTAAAGTACTGTGCAAATTTATGGTAAAATTTGTTAATGTTTCCAAAACTAGATTTTTCACTTTACAGCAATATTCTTCATCTAGTGACTGACTTATTTCTCCTGCTTTATTCATGAACTGGAAAAGACTACACTTTTCCCTCCAAAGAGTCCTTTTTTCACTTTTAAAAGTAGCCATTATTTTGTAAAAAGAGCTGTCACTGAAGGATATAAAATGACCTACAAATATTAAAGGAATATTTGTAGGATACCTTATAAAGGAGTATCATAAATATTAAACCAAAAGCAAGATCTGAAACAGGACATAAAAAGTTGGAGACAGTTTCATTCCAAGTAGACTTTTCATAAGGGATGAGCTCACTTTGAGGTACAATTCCTCATATTTTCCAAATGCCCTTTAATTGTAATAAACAGTGGTAGCCTATCTGTCCAGTCCATCTGAGGAAATGGATATACAGGATCTTAGATTCTAACTGATATTGAGGTTCCTACATGCCCTTGCATGGAGTAAGAAGCTTTCATATACCCTGCGCTGTCTATCCCTGAGGAGTGATGACTATTCCAGGTCAAGCCAGATTATCTCTATAAAAGTTAATTTGGGACAACTCTCCCATTGGAGACTCATGTCCAACAAAATTTAGGGACTGGGAGAAAATGAGGAAAACTAAAAGCTGATTCTGGAGAAAAAAAAAATAGAAAACCAACAAAATAAAACATAAATCCAGTTCTGATGGAAAAATAGTCTCCAATATAGCATACTGGGAATGATTCACAAGGAAAATAAAAACTGCTTCTGCTAATTGATTTCATATAACTATTCAATACCAGGTTGGGTTTTTGGGCAGTCTCTGATGGTTTTGGGGTCAGACAAAATGCAATAGGGATCAGCAGACATGATCTCTGGCTGTATGTAGCAGCTCCTGATAGAACTGATGGCATATGCTGGGAAATATTGTCGCATAGTATTGGAGCATAGTCTTACATGGTTGCTCTGTGGGATTATATTTACCACTGGCAATAGCAATGGTGTCTCCAGGCAAAAACATGCTGTCTTTGCAACACAATATCAGTAAGTACTCATGCTCCCAAAGAATGAGTATCAGAGAGATCTCTATTCCTCCTTGTTTGGGATAAGATGGCTCCGGATGGGACCATGTGAACCACTTTTCTGAAGTATCAATCTCCTATACAGTTCCTCTGTGTTGCTGGAGGCCTTCTTGTGTGAAAGCATAATCAGTCTTGCAAAGCAAGAGAAGCTCAAGCCCTGCTTGTCTGGAGTACTTCATGGATACTGTGAATACTGCTTTTGCGTTGCATAACTGGAACTCTTACAGTTTGGAATAGTCGCACGTGTTGTGCTATTAAAAACTTCTATAAGAGAGAGTATGTCCCTCACTCCGTTTGAGGTGCTCTCCTATCACTCTTGGCTGCATTCTAGCTTTACCAGTACAAGAGGTGTAACCAGAAATGGATATAAACCCCAGATGCATACTTCTACTCTCTCCAGAATTTCTAGAAAAATGTATCACTACCACTGAAGTAATAAAAAATCAGAAAATATTTTTTGTGTTTATTATTTTTTTTCCTATTCTTTAATTTATTTTTAAAATTTTTAAGGGGTGGGAGCTTCTTTTGCATTGCATTCCCTATAGAAGGCCCAGTTGAAGATACAACTACATGTGGGATGTTAAAGGCTGACTTGCTATTACATTTTTTATGTGTCCAATTGAATAATTCTACTGAGGATTAAACAATGAAACTGCAAGTAAGCAAAAAATGAAATGGCATGGCCAGACTGCTTGGAGAATTGCATCACTGTTTCCATGGTGCACAATTTTTTATCATGAAAAGGCATGAGAACTCCTTCTGGTATGAAATAATAATCTGTTACAACATGCAATATGGAGTGGTTTGAGTTATCTGAGGAAATGAAATATAAGACAGTTCTGTGTACTTAATGATGAGCTTGTGGTGATAGGGATGTAGCTTTTTTGGATCTCTTGTGTTTTGTAATGCACAATAAGAAAAATCAATAATAATAATGAAATAATGTGCTAGTTTACACATTTATACAGTCCCATGTACATAACTAATAGAATGGCATAATTTTCTTGTCTACCTGTTGGCTATCTGAGCAGTACTTAAACTATTCCATACTGATATATTACAAACTGTCCAGAAGAATAGAGAAACCATATTTACAATGGTTTCTGAGGCAACATAACTAATTTTTAAAGATAAACAGCCATTTATTGTCTGCCCTCTCTACCTGTTATGTTCAGAGCACTTCAACACATTAGCTCATTGCTTAAAAAATCCATACAAGCCCCATGTTAAAACGAATTATAACCGGTCTGCCACCCAGAAACCCATCCTGTAAACACCTTCTGTTCTTAGCTTTATTTTAAATGTATTAGAAAAGAATCACAAAAATTAACAAGAGTTACTCCATCAGAGTAAGTAAAAAGAAACATTAAATTTAACCCATTATATATTTTTTAAAAAGTGAGATATTTTATTTTAACCTAAAAAAATAATTTCAAAATAGAATTATTTTGCTTTCCATAATAACTTTAATAATAAATCACGAGAAGTATGCTAAGTGAAAAAAATTTAACTCTATTTGTCACTGACTGAAAACACAAATTTTTAGAATATATTTTATAAAGTATGCCTTTAATAGTTTGCTGCATCATAAACTCAAGGAACTTGAAATATTATTAATTTTTTAGAGAGGTAGACTTGGCATTTTACCTGCCTGATAATGTTCATTTCATTAGGTCAAACAGAAACAGGAATGATTGCAGTCTTTCAGATCTAAGTTGCTGAATGAAGGAGATTGCATGCTTCTTGAAAGACAGAAATAACTCTGAAAATATGCTTCAGCAAGAAAGTAGTATACTGTGCAGTTCAGAATCAATGAAAAAAAAAGAAAAAGAAAACTATAAAGGGACTGGTAAAAGAAAAAGAATGGAATTTTTTTTTTTTTCCCTAGTGAAGACTGAAGGAGATTTGAAATTACCTGAAATTCTAACCCAGCTTGACAAGATCTCCCCTAGCATATAAACACCTATAGAATGAAATCCTAGGTATTTTCCTATGAAGGTGCAGCAGAAGTTGGAAATGTGAAAAAGAATGGAAGGGATGACAGCAAAATAGACCTGATTTTCTCTTCCTGGCAAAGGCATAAAATAGAGGAGATAAGATAGAAATCCTTAAAATGAATAATATGAAGAAAGTAAATAAACCTTTTATTTCCATATTGCAAGACATTGAAATTATTCATTCTGTCCCATATGTGGGGTTTTTTTAAAAAAAAAAAAAAACCAAAACAAATAAAATTAGTGCTTTTCTTTGTTTCTGTCTTAGAAACTCATTGCTATATGCTCTTTGGAGTCCCAAAACATGAATGACACAAAGAAGGCTTAGACAAAGCTATGGAAGACAGGAATATTAATCACTACAAATCAGAGCAATGTAGATCTTATCCCAGTTATGGTAGTTGTAATCACTGATTAATGGAAGAATATTTCCAAGCAAATATGATACTTCATATGTTTGGGGTTTTTTTCATCTATTCAGATATTTTGTCTTCATTAGTTTAAGAATACAGAATAGGACATTGATCTGTAATGAAATTTTATCTGACAGAGTATTAGTTCTAAATTTAATGTGCCTTCTTGTATATTTTCTTGAGAGGTGAGCATGCCTCAAGAGTATTTGGGAAATTCCCTGAATATAAGTCTACTGCTCATGAGAAAAACAGTTGTCTATCTTCATGAATAATTTTACTCTTTTCTTCTATACTAATAATGTGAGCTTCAAATATCCAAGGATTTGTTTATTCAGTGGGAATTAAATTCCTGAACAATGTACAGACAGTAATCAAGCACGGAGGCAGTGTTTCTTCTCATTGTCTTCTCAGGCTCTTAGCTGGGAATCAGTATATTTAGGAGACTTTTAGTAGCCATCACATCAGCAAGGAAGTTTTCTTGTATCTGTTTTCCTGTAGCAGATGCTGATAGTACTTTGTAGGGATATCTGATATAAAAAGCAAACGCATTTTGAAAGTGAAGAAAACAAATAGTCTTTTCTAACGAAAAAAAGGTGGTCAGATAATTTTCTGAAGAAAGAATTTGAAGTCTTTTCTGTGATGGACAGTCCTTGTCTGTGAATTCTTCAGTACTGAGGACATCCAATAATGAGTAAGAAAAAAAAATGAGCAGAGGGGTTTACTTGTGTTTCAGTATTTCAACCTTTCTTTGTAGACGACTAGGCTATTCAATGCATGTAGATGTTAGAAAAAGCTGTAGCTGAAATTTTCTGCTCTCTTTTGTTTTTTGAGATAAAGAGAATTTGCATATACCTGTTTTGTAGATAAAGGATTTTATATATATGTTTTCTCCCTCGGTTTTGAATTCTTTCCATCTGAAGAGCTCTTCTACTAATAGCGCAGTTATGACCGACAGCAGAGACATCTGCATATGCTCCTGTGGGTTTTAGGTGTTGAAGGTTCTGATTTTGCTTGCACATCAAAGAGTTGTTTGCAAAGCCATTAAAATGTGGCTAGGCCATCACTTGTTAGTTGTTGCTTAGATTTGAAGGAAACATGCCTCCTCAAGAAGTAAAACAGAATAAAAGACTTATGCTTCTGTATCTGTATGTGAATTTTAAAATATGCTAAATTTATACTTAACAGTTGTGCCAGGCAGACTCTATTTACAGTATTCCTCTAGCTAGCAAGACACTGATATTCTCTGTCAAAGAGTGTTTCCAGAAGAAAACCTGATATTGCGATGCCTTGTTCCAGTGCATCAATCATATGTTATTATGGTTAGAGAAAATCAGTTGAATACAACAGCTGAAATTATAAAAAATTACAGATCGTTTTCATTACTTGAAGAAATTTACAGAAGAGCACTATCAAAGTAAGCATGGTAAAAGGAGCTAATACATAGCATTCAGAGCATATGAGTTTGAATGTTATATGATGTGGCTAATCACGTCCATAAGCTAAGATCTTTCTGCCACATGAAAGAGAAACAGATACACTGATTCTAGAAGTCTGATCTTTTCTAGTCTTAACAACTGGATAGATTAAAAGAAATATTTAAAATTTATGTTATGATAAAGTGATGAAGAGATGGAGCCTAATCTTTTTAATCAAAGATTGCATTTGGCTACCTGTGTTTATCAGAGACATTCTTCTAGTGGTCTCCCTCTGCACAAAGACTATTTTTTGCTAAGTCCCTGCTACTCTTAAAAAAACTTAAGAAATATATCAGTTCATTAATGTAGATCAGGCTACATGCAAATGTGGTATGATTGGATACAAACATGAAAATACCAAAGTTCAAAAGGAAGAAATAGAAAGATCACATAATAAGGGAAAACTGTATCTGAAAGCCACAAACAGATTCATCATGACAAAAATTTTAGTTGTGTACTTACATTAAGAATTATTGAGAACTTAAATCTATGGAGTGAGACACTTCAAAAACCTAATTAGAATCTCAAGTTGAATGAATCTGGGCACCAAAATCATCATTCAGACCTCCTATTTTAATATCTGCATGCTGATCCCTTTATAGAAACATAGAATGCATATTTACAATCCTGCATTTTATTTGTAATTGTGACAAATCTGGAATTCTTTATAAAAAAGTGAAACTTCATATCTTTTTTCTTAGTTTTGCAGTTGCGGACCTACCTTCTCCTCTAGTATACTGGGCTAACTTTTATTCATGTACCAAAGGACAAAATATACCTCTTACCATTTTCTTACTGCACTTCTAATATGTTTTTACTTTTTATTAACCACAGATTTCATAGTCTAAAGAAAATTTTTCTTCTCTTATTTATATTCCAATACAGTTGTTGAGATTCAATCAATAACTTTGTTTTGATCCAGGGATAAGAACATCATTAGATGTTTTCACCCTGGATTCCGACTCAAAATATTATGTGATTCTGTGATTGAACTTCTGAATGGTGTTTAAAAAGATGGGCGTGGAATCACTTAAGCTTGAGCAGAACCATACTGAAATTCAACCTGCCATAAGGGTAGAAAAATTTTGAGAGCTATAAGAATTATTCAGGTAGATCAGAATCTGAGAAGACAGTTGTGTAACAATGTCAGGATGGCTGAGAATTGCCTACAGTATCCAGGCAGAGATCGGTGAAGAAAGGATAGCTTTTTGAAAGGCTGTATATCAGTTTAGTCACCTAAGGCAGACTAAGTGGAGTAAGATAAGGAGTAAAAGAAATTCTTAGGATGCAGAACGAAGTCACCAGGGCTGAACCATGGAGAATAACCAGAAGAATGCTATGGCACAAAGTTAGGAAGAGATATGCAGAGACGAAATATATGGGCAAAGGTATCTTATGAACAGATGTGAAGAGACGCACCTTAGTGAACTATTCATAGGAAGAGAAAGTATTGCATTTGAAATGGGAAAACTGATCAATTATCAGATCCATGGATGGTGGAATACTTCATGAGGTGGAACTGTGTTTGGCATACATGTAAGTTATTTGTCTTGTAAGGAAGTGTTTACACAGTGTTATATGACTTTTGCATTTTACCAGTGTTCTACATAACAGTTGTTCTAACTACATGCATTTTGCAAGGTTCTTCTTTTAGTACTCCTTCATTTACCATTTGTTGTAAAAATGCAATATGGTCTCAGTTTCCTTACAGAGTTTCAACAACCCACAATGGATTCCACGAGTCACTGAAAAATAGTTAAAATAATAATTAGCAGGAAAATGGTTATCTCAGCTAAGATTATAACTATTTGAATCTATGAATTTGGATTTAGGGAAATGGGAAGGATTTAGCTAAAACCAAAAACAAACAAACAAACAAAAAAAGATTCATTTTCTAAGAATTTAATGCCAGTACATTTATTGATAGGAAATTATAGTGTGCAAAACACCCACCAGTTAAACTATGCAATAAATGGAGGGAAAATATTATGTCTAAGTTCACTTTTGAAAATTTACTCTCACAGTAAGTAAAATGGAGACTTTCAGTAACTGAGTAATTTTTGCTTATGCATATTTTGTGCATTTCTATGATAATAGTTTTATTTATTTATGAGTCATCTATGTTTTATGAAATGTTGCTAAAATACAACCGAATAAAGTTCTTTCTTAGCACTTATTCCAATCTTTGGAAATAACCTGGCTATATTTTATGAAGTTGGGAAATTAAATTAATTTTAGTCTAGTGGATATGTCATTTTTTAAATGTAGCTTATGTAATTTTCTTTCCTTGCCACAGAGTGACTGAGTATCCTGTAATACAACTGAACTGTCCTGTGTCTCATAACAGCAAATTAATTGTTTAACAGCTTTATACTTATTTGCACTGTAACTATTCAACTGTGAAGTGACTCACAAAATTACTTCAATTTAGCAGTCCTCCTGTCTGACAGAGAAATGTCAGTAGACAGACAAAGGGTACAAGGTTAATCCACATTGACATATGAATGAGAATTGTCTCTTTATCCTCAGTGATGTAGTTAAAAAGAAAGGGCATATAATTTCAGCAGCTGTATTTAGATATCGTAGTTGTAATATATGCCTCAAATCATTAATAACTAAAATAAATTGTTTTAAAATCTGTGAGAGCATCTTTTAAAAGGTGTCCTTTGATTTATAATAGACACATTTATTTTCTGTAAATGCATCTAAAAAAATACGTAAAGTTATTCCCAATATTGAGTAAAACACCATGGTGCTATCTCCTTATTGGGGGAGGAGGGTCACTAAAATGTTATTTGTGACTGTTTCTGAGCTGTGGTCTCATAAGTAGTTTAGGCAAATATACGCAGGAAAAAAAAGAAATGTTAACAGTTTCTTAAACCACTGACCTGCTAAGAGCTGACATGGTGATCATAAACTTTTGCTTAGGATCTGTTCCTAAACAACTGTTACAGGTCACTAACAGAGAAGAGTTTCTTGTCTAACTTAGTATGTCAGCTGTTCAAAGTCCTTACCTCGTTTTCCACCCGTGACTTTAGGTGGGCAGCTTCTGAAAAGGAATGTGATAAAGTTCAGTATTTCTTCTTTTACTCTTTTCCTTCTCTTGTGGTTAACTTAAAACCAATGAATTATATTTTACTAAAGCTGGTATAGTGATTGTTTGTAGAGAGTGTTTTCTGTGAAATGGATCTTTGTGCTGTGTTTTAGTGAAATGCTTCTTTTCTGGTTGAATTTTACTCCTGTAAAACCTTTTGCCAAAGTATCTTATTTTTCTCACAAAATCAAAAGAATTTCTCTGGTGAAACCCCCTCCCTGATGATTGGCTTCTACACTGTCAACACTGAGAAAGCTCAGTGACGCATACCTTAGCAAATATGCCATCTAGAGTCAGTCAGCATAAATTTTGCAGATTAGTGTGCCCTCTTGTATTTGTGGTTGTGTTTTCTGAGCTAAGAAAGATATTTCCTGTCAATGCAAGTAGACCAGTAAATAATAGTAGGCATATTTTTTTATAATTAGGAAGCAGGGAAAAGTTTGCAGCATCTAATCATAATCTCTGAAATTCTTTGCTAGAAGGATTCAGTAATTGACATTCATATTTTTCTCACAAAGTAATTTTAATAGCATTGGGTAATTCCAGGTCTTATACAAAATGTATTTTATGCATGATCAGATCAAGATAATCAAATTTTGTGCTTCTGGGTATAGGCAAAAGAATGTAAGAGCTGAAATACATACATACCTCTCTCTCGTCTCATGATAGATATCTTGGAAGACATACTAATGTTGTCTCACTTTATTTTTACAAAATTAGATGTGAGAGGGAGATGGAGGGATGGATATTCCCCCTTTCTGTATTATGTATTGGCCTAGGATTGTGAAGGAATGATTTCAGATATTAAATTAGTTAGGATATTGTGGCAAAAATTATGTTAACACACAAAAAAAGAAAAAGGTATAAATAAAACAACAAAAGTTTGATTTGGCAAAACCAATATAAATATAACTATATATATATATACAATAAACAATAACAATATCAATAAAACATAAAGGCATAGTTTCTCACAATTGATTGTATTTTAAATATTTTAACTACTTTAAAGACATATTGCCTTACAATTACTTTGCCTTCCCTTATGTACATGTTAAAAATAAGCATCTATGTTTTTTTGCAATAATGGGTAAGGAAATTGCCTTCTCCTCAGATTGTCATATTCTAACAGTAGTTGGTGGAATGAAATCAGTAAAAAAGAATTTATTGGTCTCTCCATTCATCTGTGTTTTCTGTTCAAATTAATGCAGTGTTGGAGGAAGTAACCGACTTTAAAAGTATCAACTCAAATCTCAGCCTGTTGTTTCTTCCTTTGAGCCCAAAGGTGTTATGTTACTCCCCCGTTTCTCACAGCTTCAGTGATGTGAAGAAATGTATTTTCATACTGAGAACACAGGATCCCAATTATGTCAGTCAGCTGAGCTAGTATAAAGCCTTGAGTCAGTTGCAAATAACAGATAATAACGTTAAAGTCAGTCTCCTTACTCCATGAAAATATGATTTGTTCCTATTCTTATAATTACATTTCTTCCAATACAATATTCCCTGAGATCATTCAGTGGCATCCTCCTTTGGCAAGATACAAACAGAGTGGTCAGAGTATCCTAAAGTATTTTATAACTTTTCCCATAGTATTGTAAAATTCTACTAAAAAGAAAAAAAAATTAAATGCTCTACTTCCTGTGGGTCTTAACTGCTCTAGTTAGAAGGCAGTGCTCCAAGACTTCCGATGGTACTTCAAGTAAGGTGCTGGCCATATGTTTAGGAAATTTAAGTTCATTTCTAGGTTTTCAAAGCACTCTTTTGGGCCTTATCCTCAGATCATGTTGATTTTTTTTTCACTTATATGGTAGAGAATGATTACTATTCCTAATTCTCAGATTATTCAAACTTTCATGTACTCATGGTGTTCAGACAACACTGGTTAAAGCCACAGAACACAGTATCTGTTAAAAACATAATTTATATGTTGTAGAGAAGATTAAGCAGCTTTGGCGGGTAGAAGGGTGGAGCCCAACCTGAAATCAGTTTAGCCTATTGCTTTTAATCCTGACCCTCTTAAAATTTTTGGGCATGTTGAGCCGTCTTCAGAATAAAGCATTTATTACTTTGTTTTACCTCTTCTGCTTAAGAGCCTGTGTATTTGACCACAATCATATGCCTTCCAAAATCCATAGTCAGTGATAGTTTTTTTCTGTTTGACATATGACACTGTTAGAGTGGAAACATCACTGCAGCTATAGTGAATTTATGCAGGGGGGGTGAAGAACATGAAGATTATTTTTTTTAAATGCTATGGAGATATACAATGCTTACAGTAAAAAATTCACAAGGCAGTGCTATGTAAATAATAATTTTAAAAGTACTTCTCTTTAGTCTTTTATCAATGTGTGAAGAAGCTTTCTTTAAAAGCACAGTGGTATATGCAGGCTCTAAGAAAATTGCTCAGGATCTAAGTGTGTCTGCTAAAGCAATATGTAAAGAGAGATGGAAGCCACAGCCGGTGGCTAAATGCCAGCTTGAAAATTTTATTTTGAAAATACACTTCACAGTTCATTTCACAACTGTGGACTGACATGCCTCCTGCCTTTGCAATAAAAAACTTCTAGGCTAAGAAAATGGGAATAATTCTTGTAAAGACAGATGACAACTTTTTTTTAATTATTTTTCAATAATTGTTGGTCTTATTGGTCCAAAAATCTCTATAAATTTTAGAACACCTTTATTCCATACAGGTCTACATTACATAATATGTAAACTACAAACACTGTAATTCCCTTTATTCAGAGTACCTTTTTTTGCCTTTTCTCTCTTTCATCCTTTTCTCTTCTTTAATTTTCTTCTTTCTTTCATTCTTTCTTTGCTGAAAATGCATACTGTTCACAATGCTGTCTATACATATTGTTTTAGCAAACAGGTCAAATGCTGTAAAAAGTCTAAATACTTAACAAGGACTTACTACAAGAGAAGTGTTATAGATACTTCAATTTATAATGTTCATAAAGTTAAAATTCAAAGTAGTTGACTTTGAATTCCAAATATTATAAGAATGTTCTTTGCTATAACTGTATCATTCTGACATTATCAAGACATTCATTACACCCAGCAAAACCCAGACCTGCTTGAATTCCCTCTTAAAATTACAGTAGCCTTGAGTTTCAAAGACATAGCTGTATTTCTACAACAGTCAGTGAATGCACGAAGTGAGGAGAAAGAACCAAGATCTCTGTATCTGTAATTTACTAGAATTTCCTGTAGAAGAGGGAGGGAGAAATAGAGAACTGATTTTATTTGTTTGTGTTGAAATAAATAAATAAATAAAAATAGCTGAAAAGAAAGATTATAGTTGAGCAGCTTAATCAAGAGTGAAGCCAAAATTAGTCTTCAGTATTTCCTTTTGCCCTCTCTAACCTTGGTTCAGCACTCTATGAGCTCTTCGGCTTTTACAGCCTATGCCAAGGCTGCCAGCCTTAGCTTAGTTCAGTGCTTCCATCTGCCAGCAATCAGTGGGTTTTCCACCTCTCTCTATGTGGTACTTTTCATCTGAGTTTTGTTAGAGTGTAGCCTGCTTTTATTCTTTTTGTGCACTGACTGCAGAGGAAAATGAGTCAGCTTTATTTATTTATTTTTATTAAAAGGCAATAGAATTAAAAATGGGCCAAAAGAAACCCCAACCCTTTTTCTCTTATTATTAGGTGGAAATGATCTGTGTCCTGCCCTCTGTCTAGTCCCTATATTAAGGTTGAATGAATGTCTGCATTCAACTCAGTCCTTCTGAACTTCACTCTTGGGAGGTTAGATCCCTCTCTGATAGAATCAGATTTTTTTTTTAATATGCATGAGGAAAAAATAATGGTACAGAATAGGCTGCTGTGATAACTAAATAAATCTAGTTTCATTTGCTGTAAGTACAATCAGGAGAGATCCTGAAATAGCATATGCTCAGTCAGGCAATCCTGACTGAAGTTCTGCTGTGCTCTGGTGTGTATTGTCAAAAGGTTTAGTGGTTTCCTTTGAACAAACAGCAAACCCTGCATGGGTTTCATCACTCTCATTCTTTTAGAAAAAAAAAAAAAAAGATCAAATCTTCTTCCTCCTTCCATCAAAGAATACTTTTGGGGGAAGAAGACGGCCCTGTAATTATAAAGCACTCCAGATTTTGATAATGAAAGAACCAGTTCCTACCACCATGGCACCTTTAAAATCTCAATAATTTACAGAAAAAATTTTCTGTTAGCCATGCTACTGATCCTGTTTGGGTTTAAAGTTATGGCTCATTATGTTTAGCATCTGCTTTATGCACACTGTTTTCTCATTATGAATAAATCAATAAATCAATTAAGGCCAGTGAGCTCTGTAGAGGCTTTGCAGTAGAAAAATTGAGGATTGTGCTAGTTAACCCATGATGGATCAAGTAACTGTTTTCCTACTACAGGCCTATTCAGAAAAGAGAGAATACTCACAGTGTCAGGATACGAAAAATAAGGCATCACACAGAATGGGGGAAGAGTTTGGCATCTCTCTGAATTAAACTTCCAGTCTGTCTGCGGGCTTAAAATAAATAGGCTTAGGGATATGGATCCTGAGATGTTTAACTTTGTTCTAAGTCCATGTTGCTTTCAGCATCTGCTTGGACGAGAGTGTATGTGCAGATGACATTTCCCATCCCTACAAAGGATGCTGATTCCCCTTTTGTTGCTGTCAAGTTCTCAGGATTATTCTGACTTCTGTAGATGGTAGAGAGCTGGAGCAATAATAAGAAAAATTTTTATATGCCAAATTTCCAGTAATAAAAAATTCTCCCCAAAGTAAGTTTGTGAGTTGTTTCTCCCTCCTTACCTCCTACCCCACAGAGAACATTGTTGTGGTTTTTTTCTCCCGAAACCCATTTACAATATCAAAGAAACACACTTAGGGATATTTTTAATGTTTGTAAAATTAAACTGTTTGAAATCCACAAATGAAAATACCATAAGTAGTCCATTAAAAATCCTTGTACTTGAAACTGAACAAAACTCCTGAGAGTTTCTGTACTGTTCCTGTCACTTCTTCCCTCAGGTGACACTGGGCATCATCGGAGTCAAGAAGATCTAAGCAACTTCTGACCTTGGGTGGTTCTTGCGGTTGTGAATTATGAAAACAACTACAGCTGCCTTGGATAGTTCCAAATTGCCTGGAGTTTTAGTTGTAAATTTAGCAGAATAACAGGGAAATTGAGAGTCAAGGAGGGAAGGACACTCAGGGGAAGAAATGAGGCTGTGAATGAGGTTCTGAGTGTTAATTTTTTTCTCTAGAATGAACTAATACATTTAATAACCTGTGGAAACTAATCCTAAAGCTAAATTTTATAGGTTTTTCTTTACATAAAATATAATACATTTTCCTGTTCTTAATAGAATGGACAAGAAAGTGAGATGTCTAATTTCTTTCTGCTCTTGCTTTTCTGCCTTTCATGTATAAACCAAAAATAAGTCTTTTGATGTTTGATTTTGGTTATCTAGAAATGTTCTTGTTCCCATATTTTTCCTTAGGTTAATAGCTACTTCTTAATTCCTAATCTTAGAAATTGCATGCTTTTACCTTAGAAAAAGAAAGAAAAAAATATTACCCTCCCCCCAAAAACAAACAAACAAACAAAAAAAAAATCTCAAAACATTATTTCATTTGGAAATTATTTCTCTTTATAACAGTACTTATCCGTTGAGGTGCTGGCACAGGTTGCCCAGAGAAGCTGTGGATGCCTCATCCCTGAAAGTGCTGAGGTTTTAATGGGGCTCTGAGCAACCTGCTCACAGTAGGCGAGCTGGAACTAGATGATCTTTAAGATCCCTTCCAATCTAAACTATTCTGTGATTATCTAAAAGTATTTGGTGTGGGTTTTTTTGGTGGTTTGTGTTTTTTTTTTTTCAAACAAAAGCAAAACTAAGTAATTGAAAGTAAAGGAAACTTTACCCATGACATCTGATTTTGCTAGACTTTTTGATCTTTCATCAACAACAATCTGCTACTTTAAAATATGTTAGCATTTTGCATACTGTTTGGATGTCAAAATTTGTGTTCCAGTAAAACAACTTCTCTGAAAACTGCATTTATTGTCATAAATATTTTGTGTGACTATGAAAGCTTTCATCTGTAATATCCCTTAATTTTTATGTCTATTTAGCTTTCTGTCTTTTAGCATTAACTTTTATTCAGGAATTTACTTTGAACATGCAATAAAAGTTTGAACAGAACTGGGTATTTGCCTGTTCTGCTCCTACTTCTCATTCACCATAAGAATTTGGCTCCTGTCCCTCAGGGGGAAAAATTTAAAATTTTTACACATTTTTGGCAGAATTTACGTAATTTTTTAAAAAAATATTTTTAATGTGCATTAAGGCACAGTGTCCTCAAGGCTTTGAAGAATGGTTCAAAACTTGAACTAAAAGATTCATTTGTATATTTCTTCAATTAACCAATAACAAAATCTATCACAAGCAAGCCTCTAAATATACGTTATGTGTTTCTAAAACAAGTTGTATGCCATTGTCTTTTGTTTTTGGAATGTGTTCCTGAAATCAAAGCTTTAGTAACTCAATTAAAATAAAATAAATAATGAACCAGAGGAGAAGTAAAACAGTTTGTATTAGAACTACTTTTCGAAATGGATGGCTAATGTGTGGCCCCAAATTTAGCTGTTATGGGATTCTAATGCTCCCAAAGCTTGAATGACTGTGTCCAAGTACTCCTGATGAGATGTGCCAGTAATACGTTTTATAGGACTAGACCAAAATTCAAATATATTTCTGTAAGTGCTAGTTTGAATTTTAAGCTGTCTAGAATATAACCATTCTTTAGTCCCAGATGCTTGTTTTTCATTACAACTCAAATAGTCATAGTTTCTTAGAGAATCAAAGCAAAATTTAATTATAAACTGGAAATACTTTTAACATCTTTTTGAAAACAAACAAACAAACATTTGCCTGAGTCACAGTAAGAGGTGGAAATCTGCTGCAAAGTCTTTCTCTTTTGTTTTGTTTTGTTTTTTTCAATTATTATTTATCTTCATGGTTTGGTTTTCACTCTCTTCTGCCTGTAAACATTGTACAGCCATATTTTTATCTGATTGTGGCTATAAAGCCAAAAAAAGTATATATTTCTCTAAGCAGTGCTAAGTAGCATGAGAAAAATGTAATGTTTCAAATAATAATAATAATCCTGGGGTTTTTTGACCAGTATGTCTGATACTGGTTATGACTATTTTCATTTCTGTAGTCTGAGTGATACCCATGAAATATTATCCAGCAGGTCTCAGTACTAATGAATTATAATCATCTTTCCCTTAGGATATGCTCATTCATTTTTTCATATTATCTTTACACTGGCATGAATCAGTGTTTGTTTAGAAAAGAAAGCCACTACAGGAACCAACACTTCCAATTGTTGAGATAGACAAATTAAAAATCAGTGCGTGTACTTTTCACAATGTTGGCAATTAAATTTTAGAATATCTACAAAAGGAAGTAGTGGATTCATCATCTTTTCAAATCTTTTCAAGACTGGATACTTTTCTAAAAATTTCAATGTTGGGGACAGTTATGTAAAAATATATTGATTTGTGTAGTAAAAGACTCCCCAGCAGGTGATTCTGGAATTTCTTCCAGCTTTTTTGGCAGAAATTCTCTGTTGTGTCATATCACATGAAGTTTTCATTGCCCCATTTCGTAGCCTAAATGGAATCACTGACGAAATTCTGACAGCACTCTAGCCTCCCTGAAGCTGAAGTCACCATATTTCTAGAATAACATTTGTAAAGATTTGCTATACTGTTATTTAAAATCCTACTGCTGTTCCAAATTCACTTTTGTTCCCTACATCACAAGCTCAGCAGGAATTAGAAATTCTCAAGGAAAATAACTCTACAAACTTGCTGAATTTGTAGTCACTAAAATTTTAATAAATAGCATGACCAGAATTTAATTTTCTTCCGTATATAGATATATATTATTTATTTCTAAATAAATCAAACCCAAAGTTTTTAAGAGCCAAAACATCTGAAGCATCAATATTTAATGTGAAACAAGACATAGACTAATAGGTTCTGACTCTCTTTGAACAGCAGTGCTTATATGCCTCTTGGTCGTGTCTGGAAACTTCAATATCCAAGGATCTGGGCATTTTGGCTAAGCTGAATTAAAACAAAGCCATTATGATTTTATACATGTAACCATACTAATCTATTTATTAAGTAAATGTAGTTTTTAGTAATATTCTTATAACAAAAGTTCCCAGATTTTGTTTGGGTCTTTTCTTCTTTCTTTTTGTAAAGTGTCTTACAGCATAATTGAAATTCAAGATATTTAGTACCTACTTATTTCCCTTTCCAAGATCATCATTACAGTAATACCTCACAGTTTGGAATTCCTAGGCTTTAGTCAGCCAGGCAGAGAAGGTTCCTCTCTCCATTATTTTCATTCCTTGGAACCTAAAAACAATTTCTTTAGAGTTGTCCAAAATCACAGTCTTTCTTGGATCTCTAAGGTACTTCCAAATCTTTGAAATCCTCCTAACCTGTTTCTTCTCTTCTTCAGACACCATTTAATTGTCCATTTATTTATAGCACACCTCCTGACAGGAGCTCAGAAGCAGTAGTCTGTCATTTCTTGAGAAAATACAGAGATAGGAATTGTAATAACTCCTCTGTTTTGGTGACACCAAATCTGGCTCTAACAGTGAGCAGCCTGGGCAGACTGTGATTACTAACATGGCAGTACAGTCACTGCCTCCTGAGAGATGGGGATGGTGGCTGCACAAACATTCCAGCAGTGACATGCAAGGTGACAGAAGTGGTCACTTCACAGCTCAGCACACAGAAGAAACAAGCCAGGCAGACACCTTCGGAGTGCTATCTTCTCAAGAGAAACTGTTGCTCAGAAACAACAGGTATGTAAGTGTCAGTACTACTCTGTAAATCACAGAATACCCCTCTTCTGCTCTCTGTGAAATCAGACTATTAATGTTTTGCTCTGACCCACAGCTCAGCTCAACCAAAGGAATTTCTCCTTTAAATCAAACCAATAAGGTGTTAGTAATTACTACACTGAAGTTTGACTGCAGAAATAATGAAATAAAATAATTTGCCTCTATTGAAAACATTGTAATATTCAAGAAAACAATGATCTAAAAAATTTAAAAAAAAAAAGAAGGCATAATGTTTCCCCCCATCTGACTACTTCACCATTTTCCCAGTCACTAGATAGTACAAGTGCAGACAGCATAAGGTATACCTAACTGAAGTCATAAAACCATAGATCACCACTTCAAAGACATCAGTATTTTTTCTATCATAGTTCAACATATACTCTGGATTTTGTTACACTCAGTCTTGTTTATAGATAAAGAGGAAGCATTCTTAAAATACAGGGATAACTAAGAATTGATTAATAGTATAACTGAAATCTTAAAATTCAAAAAATTATTAAATCAGATGTAATTGTTACAGTGAAAGTAAGAATAACAATGCAGTTAACATATGTAACTTTTTCTCATGTAATGCTGTCTTATGTTACTGTCAGCTCAGTCCTTCACTACTTCAGTGGAATATTTGCTACAAGAGAGACAAGTTGTACTTTTGTAAAAGTTTTGTATGCACTATTTTCTATCTTTATTTTGCAAGAACTATGGTAATATTTGATTATACAACAAAAAAGGTGCTTGAGTCAACCTACAGAAACTTTTTAAGTTAACCTACACTCAACTGTTAAAGCTGAGCACATAGGACAACTATCACAAAATATTTATAAAGCTACTAGTCATAGGGATGCTGATATCTTTATTGGCCAAACTTTTAAAGTTATACTTTTGCCTTTTCATCATTGTAATGGTTTAATCCCAGTCAGCAACCACAAATAATGTAGCTGCTCAGTCCCTCTGCCACCAGCGGAATCAGAGAGAGAATGGGAAGGTAAAAGCCAGAAAACTTGTGGATTGAGATAACGACAGTTTAATAGGTAAAGCAAAAGCCAGGCATGCAAGCAAAACCAAACAAGGAATTAATTCTCTGCTTCCCATTGGCAGGCAGTTCTTCAGCAATCTCCAAGAAAGCAGGACCTCTTCATGCACAACAGTTACTTAGGAAGACAAATGCCATCACTCCAAACATCCCCCATTTTTCTCCCCAGGTTTATATACTGAGCATGATGTCATATGGTCTGGAATATCCCTTTGGTCAGTTGGGGTCACCTATCCCACATGTGTCTCCTCGCAGCCTCTCGTTCACCCCCAACCTCCTCAACAGTGTGGCAGTATGAAAATCAGAAAAGGCCTTGGCTCAGTGTCAGTCCTGCTCAGCAGTAACAAAAAACTTCTCTGTATTATCAATCCTGTATTCAGCACAAATGCAAAATACGTCCCCATGATAGCCACTGTGAAGAAAATTAACTCTTCCCCAGTCAAAATCAGCACACTTATAAAGATGATAATCTTGTGATACTCTGGTCTTGGCAGGCTTCATGCTACTACAACAAAGCTCCTTACTATGACCTCCCATATAGTTCTGTTTTACATACTGATCAATGAAAAATAATTGATCTCTTCAGAAATATTATTACAGGTAAATAAATAGAAAGACAGACCTGTGAAGTTCATACCTTAACTAGAAAATGTGGATAGAAATAGTTTAAATAATTAAAGCTTTTCCTTCCTCCTCCTATTCCAGGTCAGGCAAACCACTTAAAACAAATAAAAACTATCCACACTTGATCAGCAAAGTATAAGGTAGGCAAATCAATGAATGTATTCAGATAAAACATTATCCTGTGGCATGAATTATAGTTCTGAAAAGAAGAAGTTCCTTTATAGGACCAAATCATTTTGTCAGCTTTTTCTTTTCTCTCTGCCCCAGAGGCTCATATAATGTGCTCACAACTAGCACAAAGATGCTCCTGCAAGATGAACTGTAAACTTCAGTGAAAATATATAATTCAGCCTGCTTCAGATTTCCATTTCACACTTGCAATGGGTCAAATTAAAACTTGTTCTAAGCAAGAACCAAGCTGTTAGGGCAGTGTTTTCAATTGAACATACACATATAACCAGTTTTCCTAAATGTAATGTCATATGCAGAGTGAGATATTAGCAGATCAGGACTCTAACAAGATTCTCTCTTTGAATACTTCTAAAAATTATATATTGTGGACATTTGAGACACATTTTTCTTGAAGAATCCATTAGTCACTTGTGTATGGGAGGAAAAAATCTGCATTAAAAAACAAATTGTAAAAATCAGATTGATCTTGTTATAAGGAATGAAAAACGTAAAACATGACAGTTAGGTAGTTCTTCTGACTGAAGCTGTGTTTTATTGGAGGCTTTTCAAGCATATAGTGAATAAATAATTGACTAAAATTCATCAGAAATTGTCTTTTATACAAGTTTGTCTACAGCAAAGAGACTCAGTCGTATCTATTTTGGTTAAGATTAACTTATGTTATATAATTCATTCTTCAGGAATAAAGAATCATGAAATGGTTGTCATTACCTTTTGAATAATTGCTTGAAAATTTAAAGGGCCCTTACAGGACACCTGAAAATTTGTTTGTCTGCTGATTTTTCCTGGTGAATTTCACTTGTTTTTTTTTCTCCTTGAGTGCATATCAAATCTAGCCTGCTCTTCAGTTCTGCTTTTAGATAAGGCAAAAGAATGTGTAAAAGCTGTGGCACTTTTCTGTTGCTTGATGAGTCTAATCTCCCTGTATACAGCCAAATACGTTCATCAGAAGTCTGATTCAGAGAAATTGCATTGGCTTCTTCCTAATTTCCATCAGAGACTTATTTTCTGAGATATATTAAAATACTACAACTGAGTTTTTACTCAATTTACATGACCCAGTTAGATTATAACAAGCAATATAGTAACTACTTACCTTACTTCTTTAATTGTTCACAAGTTTCCACGTTATCTGCCTTTTCCCCGAAGTATCTTTCACCTTTTTTGTTCTCTATTTTTGATTGAATTATTCTGTTGTCCTGTGGCTAGAGAAATATAAATAGGTTAAATATTTGTGCCAGGAGTTTTCAAGATTGCAAAACTAGTACTCACACAAATTCAAATGAGAACACTATATGTTGGAGAAGAGACCAGTGATAAGAAGTTGCAAGTTTTTGGGAGTTTTCCCTAGCAGGGTTGTGAAGAGGTTATCTTCATAGGGTCCAAAGTACTATGTTATCCAGTGGCCTTTTTGTTAGCAATTTATCAACAGGACTTTACTTACCTTCAGGCCAGGGTTGCCCAATGCATCATCAGCATCAGTGCTGGTTTAGGAATGCCCTCTGCTCAAGGCACCACCTCTGATCCACTTGTGTGAGTACCACTGAGTAAATGCTTCTACTGCGAGTGAAAAAGTTTGGGAAATAAGACTAGGTCTAAGGGCTCCGACACTGAACATTTTATAAATAAAAAGCACTAAATATAAATTTGATCACTATATAGATATGGAATGACGTTTTTACTTTTCAAATCCGTATCATGTCTGTAGGGCAGACAGTCTGTACTAGGGAAATGAAGCTGTGGAAGCAGGTATCTGTGAAGTTTCCTTTTTATCTGCACACCTAAAGTGGGATCATTAATTTTTATTTTATATAGGCATGAAAAGAGATTTTGATATATAGAGTTGTTCCACAACATGAAATTCAAAGGTTCTGCTGATGTTTAAAATTGAACAAGGCAGCAAATGTACTACAATTTAAATATTTTTGAAAATTAATGAATTGCTGATATATGTAACTTAAACTACTTCAACCTGATCTAATACAGTCCGCAAATAATAACATATTGGGAAATATTATGTTGCTTAGGTTAGCTAGTGTGCAGAGCTTTGGTGAGATGTTTTTGTTTCTTTTAGCTGGTTAGGTTTTGGAGGGATTTTGGTTTTTGGGTTTTTGTGGGTTTTTTTGGAGGGGGTTGTTGTCCTTTGGGGGGGCTTGGGTTGTTTTTTTTGTTTGTTTGTTTGCTTTGGTTTGCTTGGTTGGTTTTGCTTTTGAGGGTTTTTTTACTTTTTCACATGCTATTGAACTTAAATGCTGAAGAATAAATTTTCTAAGTATATACCCTTCACTGGTAGACCTTGGGTCAGAAGTTTCCACTTGAGGCTGTTCATTTCTGCTTGCTTGTTGTTATGATGCAGTGACATATGGCAATGTGCCAATAACCAATAAAATATTTGTCCTCTGTCTTCTGGCTTTTAATTTCTTTGGTAGGTTATTTTTTACCTAGATCTTTTCACAGATCCAGCTTACAACTACAAACAAGAATCTGCAATATACCTTGACATTCAAATGGCTAAGAGGTGTTTAGAGCCTTATAATTGCTTTTCCATCAAAGTTAGCATAGTTTGAAACTACTGACTGCTCAGTTTGCTCCTCATGCTCACAGTATTGCTCAACAAAAGCATAATCCTGGTAAGAATCTGAATAAAAGATTTTCTGACTGTCTCTAGGAGTAATACAGATGCAGTGGTGTTAGTTACATAAGGAATTTGATAGGCAAACTGCACTTGTCATTTGCCTTTATCACATCACTAACAGTCTGTCCTCTAATCTACCTTCACTTTGGCCACAACAAATGTTTTGCAATTCTTAGAAGCGTCAAATGAATATGATTTTTAACTCCAATACATAAAAACTAACATTAAAATTTTGCTTCAGCTCCTATATATGTGAAGTCCAAATTCAAGAACCGAAGAATAAAACCAATATTTTTCACAATTATATAAGGATGTCTGGGACAAGATTTATTAAGTTAATTACCGTGACTTTTCAAATAAGCAAGTTTTACATTTTCTTGTAAAAAAATGGTGAAAAAATCAGTTCAGGTTTAATCTTTTTTTTCCCCCCACAGAAACAATGAACATTTTTTCGAATGTGAATGATTAAATTAACCCAAAAGGAAACACTTGGTTTTGGTACATTCAATGCAGGCAAGAAGTAAAGATCTAGACTGTCAGAAATTTGGCAAATATTTAGTTGGGTTTATTGATATGGGGAAGTTTAGTTAACTTTTGTCATTATCTGTGGAGGCCCAAGGGGTATTCTTTGAAAGTAGAGATAAATATGTCACTGAAAGAAACTGAGCAGTAGAAGAGTCTCTTCTGTCTATTTCTTCACAAATTATTTGGAGTATTAACATTTGATGAATAATTTTGGAAGGGATGAGAGTTTTTAGTGAATTTATCATACTGAAAACCAAAGTTGGTCTGCATTTTTGACTAAGTTTACTTGAATTTATGAAAAGATCATCTGACTATAAACTTCAAGCAGCACCCTGTGTTTTTTCTCCCTGAAGGTTTGTTAGATACAAACAAAAGAAATGGGAGAAGTTACAGTTTCAAAGTCGGAAGTGTCTCTTCCTAGAAGTTATGACCCAATGAACAGAGCCCGTTTATAGATATATGAAAATTAAATAGTATTTTCAATGTGTGTACAATTTTCTAAATTTTTTTCATGGTCATATTTGGTGGAAAGTTATTGTTATAGTTTTAGGCTTGCCCACTTCATGTCCTTCATAATGCTTTAGCTGATATTCTGATCTTTTTATTATACTGCACTTTTTTATTCTTTAACTAGAGATATACAAGCATAACTAAGAACATGTGTTTACACTTGTGGAGTCCGAGTGCTTACACTGCAGCTTTCCTTCCAAGCTTGTTTGCTTGAACCATCTTTTCTTCCTACTGCTTCAAACGATTCCTGTGCACCTTCTATCTATGCTTATTGCTTTCTTTCTTTCTTCTTCAGAATTTAAAGTTTGTAGGTGCATAGGAGGTATCTGACATCATGAATAATTTGGCAACAGAATGCCAAAGGGAATACATACCTGCTTTTCTGCTTGGCCTTTGAGATGTGCTTTTTTACCCTTTTTTTTGTGCTTATATAGAAGCAAAAAAATGATTGTTTTTGAATCAATTTCAAACCCGCTTCTGACACCAATATAATCTTCTTTCAGGAGAAAAGACAATCTCAGACCTAGAGAAATGTCTGATTTCAAATGCTGTAAGGACTATCTAGTGTTTTGCAAGATGTTTATTTTGTTACATCAAAAGTGAAAATGTAATACCATAATTCTATTAAAAGCACGTAAATCTGTAAGGAATGCCAGTCTACATCAGGGAGATCACTTGACTATAAATCATGAAGAAAAAAAAAGTAAAAAAACTAAGCATTATTCCCATTTTAGAGACAAGGTTTTGCTAAGAGAAGATAGTTTTCTCATTAAGAGATGACAGTAGAAATGAAGCAAAAGCTGCATTTGAATTTTGTGGTCTTCAGACCCAACAGGACCCAGATGTAATCACCTGAGGCATGCTTACTGAACTTTAAACTTGAATTTATCTGTCTTGATTATTTCAATATTTTGGGCCTGATTCTCCTTTAACCCTTAGCTTTATTACTGATCCACATTGTTCAAGATCACCAAGAAGTAAGGCAAGTTAAAGCAAATTAGCTGCCACACTGTATGTTTGCAATGTTTCACTTTTCTTGTATTGATGCTGTTAAGAAAAAAGTATTCCAACACCTACATCCATTATTGGTCTGATTGCAAATATTAATAAATGTTACAATTCCCTGAAAGGGGAATGGAGTAATAAATGGTACTAAAACTCTTCACAGTAGGCAAACCAAAATTATGTGAGATCTCTGACCCTTTTCATATGCTAATTTGGCCTCTGCTTGACAAAAATTAAAAAAATGCATAGCAATTGTTTCAGTTTAGCAGATGTATAATGAAGAAATTCAGAAAAAAATTCTAAAGGAGTTGTTTTATTCTGAGTCCCTTGTATCAAGTTTGGTTTTCCAAAAAGGTGAAAGTGTTAGAGGGCCTTATACTTGATAAGTTCAAATATTCTTTTATGTTCCTTAAGATCATCTTTATTCATTTTTTAATTTCTTTTAGTCTCTCAGAAGATCAAACATCATTACAATTAACTACCATACTCTGATTTTGATTTGGAAAGGAAACACTAGGCCTCATGCAACCACATTAAGACTTTCTCTCCTGGTAGGGGAGCTCTGTCAGACTTCATCCTGTCAGCCTTTCTTGCAAAGGAAGCACTGAGGTGCTGCAGGGAAAGACAGTCCAGAAAACTGCATGTTTAACTTATATGTGACAGAAAACTAATTTCTTCAGGAATAGTTTTCATGTAATAAAATCAATGATTAAATGGTACTATATGGAATCTTTTTTTCTTTTTGATTGGAAAGGCTATAATGAAGTGCTCCTTTCAGGAGTTCTATACAAAGTCTGTTGATCTGTTTTCCTTGTTGCTTTCAAACATGTTTTGACCTGTATAAACAATTTTGCAAAACTCAAGTTAAACCTTGAATTTTACAGAAATTACATAACCTGAGAGTGTGAAAGGGGGAAGAAATAGTCATCATGTGGACAAATTTTGTTGGGGTTTGGAAAAGTCTGCTGAGTTTTGGCTTGTTCATTTGTATATTTAGATTTTTTTATTAAACAGAGAAGCACCTTAATGGTTTCAGCTGAAAGGGAAAAGATTTAAGCTTCAGCTCCTCTGATTTTAAAAATTAATGAAGGTTTCAACACATGACTTCTGCTGGCTTAGATGTAGTTGTTTGCATAGTCTAGTTAAATTTCAGACGAGCTCCCATATCTCTAACATTTATCAATACCTGTCAACAACCCACATTTTCAACACTCTTTGCTTCCTTATGAATTTAGTTTCACTTCTATTTCAATGTAAGTTTTATTTCATTTACCATTTTTCTGCAAACTGAGAAATACCATTTGAAGTTGTGAAGAAACATGGGAACATTTAACAAGCTTAGGCATAAGCCAGTGGAAACAGTTGTGTCATACTGAGCAATGCTGATCCTTCTAGTGCACTTAGAGAATTAAATAAATATTGACTGTGTCTCTCTTTTTAGGGTAATTACTGAAAAATACAGAAAAATGTAAGCATTATCTTACAAACTGCTCAGACCAGATGAACTCTTTTCTACTATCTGGCTTTTAGGAGAAAATAAAAAACTAAGGTGAATAAAATCAACATGTTCAATTGTTTAAATTTTGGTTTCATCCTGCTTTCACCTTTGTTCTTGGATAGAAAAAAAAAAGAAATAAAAAGATGGAAGAAAAAGGAAAGCAAAAAAGAAAGGAAGAGTTTGTTGAAATTAGTAGAAGAATATCATATTTTTAAATGTTTTTCATAGATATTTTTCACTCTGTCATTAAATGGTTAACTGATAACTACTTTTTAATCAGTCCTAAATGGAATTAACTTTTTAAACATGAAGTGAAAATGGACAGGCTCATACTACTTGAGATTCTCAAATATTCTCATATGTACAAATGCCTGTGAAAGACATCTTTGTGTGCGGACTGCTATAGATGTCATTTGGACTATTAATTTATAAAGCCTTTCTGAAGCACCAGTGTTTGTTTGATCCATGCATTTTCTAAGTGTTGTAATCTGTGTTTTCATCACAAGGTTGAGTATTTTATTACATTCAATGCTCAACAGAACAGAATATAGTGAAGTTGAAAAAGAAATGTCTTACTGAGTCACATTTGTCAAAAGAAATCTGTTTTGATAATGAAACTGAGTCTATGGCCCCTATTTGTTGTTTAGTTCACATAATACAGTGTTCATATGGAAGACTGTATTGAAAAATGCAGTACTGAGCGCAAGCAAGAGGTGTGTCCATGATCAGCAGAGATGTTCCAAGGCAGTATATACAGTACTGTAAGAGGCCAAAGGTACTAGTAAACATAGGGTAAAATACGTTTTCAGGAGACAGAACGTATTTTTATGCAGAATAAGAAAAGATGAAGAAAAGAACAAAATAAGATTTATTTCAGAAGGGAGATAAACAACACTCAGAAAAAATGCCTCTATTTTTTTCCTTGAACTGTGCATTCTACAGGATTTTATTGTTTATGGAAATGCATAAAAATAATCAAACGGAACACACCACTAGTGTCTGATAAAAGCCAAACCACAACTAGTTCAGTTGCCTTGACATTTTGTGGTATGTTCCTTTAAGACTTTGGATTCTCTGTGTGAACTTTGGGAAACGTGTTGAAGTTGCCACTATTGTCTGTTGACATTTAAAAAAAATATCCTATTTCAATTATGGATTTGACAGCAACATACTAGAAACCGTAGTTATCTTAAGATAAAAGGTAGATTTGATACTACTGATAATCCTTTTCTTTGTATTAATAATAGATACTATTACTGCAGAATAAACGAGCAGGAAATGGCTCATCTAGAAAAACAAAAGCTCTTTAAATACAAATATTTAATTTATTAGAAAAGAAAAAAAACCACAAGAATACCATATGAAATTTATTTGAGTGGTTGGGGGGGGTGTCCTTATGCCCGTTTTATCCTGTCACATGAAAGGAGTTTTTAATGAGTGACACCAGTGGATATGTGATATAGTGAGAAATAATATTTGTTTAATTATTTGTGCACATTTAACCTTTAAGACATAACAACCTTTTAAAGGAAAACAAAATAGTCTGGTTCTCCTGGCTATTTTCTAACTTGATTCTTTTCCTTTACTAAAGGGAGTTCCTGGGAGTTAGAGGATCCCGCAGTTTATTTTACCACAAGTCCTTGCTACATGATGATTCATGTCTGACTGTGTGCTACTCTTTCAGACATTGCTGCAGGGCTATCACCTTGATTTGGCACTCAAAGCCTTTAGCATTAAGGTAAAGAAAATAGTTCTCTAGCTTTGCAAATTTGGGGCAAGAAACTTTTCCAGGGTATATATGAACAACACATATATTTCTGTTGTGAATTGGTTCTCCAACACTATCTAATATTTACTGTGCTTTTTAAATCAGATTTTCATCAGGAGAACAAGCAATCCAACTAAAATCAAAGAGACAAAAAGTAACTCTTAGAAAGTAAAGCCAGTAAAACTCATAACATTATCTGCTTAACCTGAAGGCCAATGGAGCTGTGAGGATTGATGAGCATAAACAACACTACACAAACAAGTTACTGGTGCTGCAGAACTGTCTGCTGGAGTTTCAGTGCTAGAGAGCATTTTGGAGTGAAAAACACAGAGAAAACCAGCAGTGGTGCCTTCTTCATTTTTTTTAGGTTCATTATTTTAAGTGCTATGTTAGTTAAGAGAGATGACCTAACTTGCTGAACTAACTGGGCATGTACTTAGCGCTAGGCAGAAACACCAAGAAGCAGTTGTGTGTTTAATTTTAATGTGCTAAAGTGTTTAAACAATGTGTTTAAGTGTTTCGGGGTTTTCTCTGTTGCCATGTCTAATGTGAACAGTTGCAAACATTCAATTGGTCTCAAGTTTTCTGACAGAGATAAGACAGAAATAAAAATTTTTTGACAAATTTCAACTGATACAGGCAACAGCTGAAATTTTTGGTAGCAGGTAAGCATGAAAGGGTCTGCTGCTTGTCAAAGCAGTATGGGAATTATCCTTCCTTTCTCCCTCTCAAACAATAAGGGGAATGCCCACTCTTCTGGCCTCTGTAAGATAACCAAAATTTTTCAGTGGTACCATCACTGGCTCAGCTATACTGTAGGGCACATATCATGGTAACATTACCCACTGCAGAGTTAAAGTCTCCCAAATGTCTACCTGACAGGTAGAAAGGTTTTGCATACACTGGGCAAAAGGGTAAGACAGAACTGCTGTTAGTCAGAATGGATTTCTATTTCCTTTTAAGCATATTGTAGAGGTGTAACTGCATATTGCAAACACTGCTTTCAAAAGCAAATCTTTTGGAATAGACTAGTAAAATCTTACCTGTAGTTAATTTTTGATCTAAGAGTACTATTGCTGTTGCCAATTCAGACGTATCAGTGTTAACAATTCTGAGACCCTTCCTAAGGTGACATTTTCAGCTTGTAAAGTTAAGGGGCAGAGGTCAGAATGCAACCAGCAGAAACAGATAGCTATACTGACTATCACTGATGGTATTTACTGAGCCAAAGAACCTGTATGGTAACTTTATTGTATAAGTTGACATATACCTGCACTTTAAATGGCCTTTATTTCAGACTTACAGAATGGAAGCCCACAGGGTTGATGATTCATATAATGACTAAATTCTAGAGAAGTATCAAATGTTGCTCTCCTGTCATAGATGTAGGATAAAATTAGTTGGTATTCCAAATTCAGCTAATGGTGGAAAATACAATATTTTTAAATGACTAGCAGCTGGGCTAGCAGACTCTGCAAAGAAGTGAAAAACCTGAATGATTAATGACAGATGAGCTTTAAATTGTTGAGTTTTTTTTGAAGGTAGATTTAAAGAAGTTTGGAGAAGAATGGTAGAAACTGACTTGTCATTTTATACTTCTTCCCTGTGGAGAGAAACTTTTCAGTCTGGCACTTTCACAAACTCTCATGTAAAAATCTCTTACAAAACTGCAGTCCTGCAACGTTCCCAACTTTCTGACACTGATAAAAGAAAACACTTTCTTAATTATTTATCCACATGTCAGAAATATGCAGAAAAGAACAGAATTATCATTTCCCGCAGAGTCTTTTTTATTCCAGGGATTAAAAAAAAAAAAAAAGTATATAATAAATAAATAAGAGTTTTTCCATCTGCTGGCACTGCAGTTAGTATGTAGGCAAAAAGAACACCTACTATGCCTTTACAATAGTTTTTATACGTTAGGTGTTAGACAGCTAATTGAGATACTGCTGACTCCTTGTCCAGGGATATTGAGGCAATGCATTTTTCTTTCATAATGCTTTGAACTTCTCCTTCTTTTCTTATATCATCAAACATGAACTTGATATTACAAAATCCATCTCAATTTTGTGATGCATTATATCCTTGAAAACTTAAGATAAATGTGTTAAAGAAAACACACAAATGTGGATTTTCCAACTGCTAGTGTTCCAGCCTCAGTTGCTCTGAGCATAAAACTGCTTTTGGAGATTTTCCCTTCTCTCTCTTTGCTTTCTTATTCTCATTCTTGCAAGCCACAATATGTTCTTCTCGGGCTAATCTACTTAAAGTGTTATCAAATTTATTTTACTCGCTGTAGCTGTTTCTGCTTATTATTTGTAACATCAGAGATATGTGACCAGTTTTCAATATATAGAAGTTACCTTTATTAATTTTAAGTAAGTCTTTGAGAACCCATTTTTTTATTTTTCTCCCATTCAAGCTTTAAAGAAAGGGAAAGAAACAGAAAAACATTGCCATCACACTGCCCAAGGAAAGCTTAAGCTGCAGAGCTGAGTGCAGACTAAGGTGGCTTTTCCAGGTAGCCCGAGAGACACAAACAGTGCCTGCAGCCTCTACCCTTGAGCTGCCTGTGTTCCCCCAGCTCTAACAGCTCAGTAACCAGTATCAGATGAACCTCTGTGATGAAATGACTGAGGGAAAGCTGTGAGGAGACTTCTTGGGGGCTGCCTCACATTCCCTCTCCTCTAGAGAAATATTTAGTTCCCCCCCTGAGCTTCTTGGCTGATTTGTTGAGGCTGGCTGTATCTCTTGCTGGTCCTGACTAAACCTACTGACCTGGCTCCCCAGGCAGACCTTGGACCTGGTTCATCACTGCAGATTTCTCTAACAACAGCTATCTGATTCTAGTTGGGGTCTCTGGACCATTCACACTTGGCTTGCTCACGTTTTGCAGGTTGGTATCCTTGCTGGTGAGGCTGTTGTCTTGCCCACTCTGCCATCAGCCTCAGCTCCCCAGCCCAGACATCTGCTTGTGCTGCCCCAGCACCTTACACTGAAAGACAAAATCACAGAATGGTTTTGTTGGAAGAAACATTAAGGATCATCTAGTTCCAAGCCCCTTGCTGTGTGCAGAGACACCTTTCACTAGACCAGGTTGCTCAAAGCTTTGCTTTGCGTGACTCGGACAGTGTAGCTGGAATGCTTGTCCATAAAGATCAAGGCAAAAATTAATTAAGCACCTCAGCCTTCTCCATGTCCTGGGTAATGAGGTCTCCTGTTTCCTTATGCAGAGGTCCCATATTTTCCCCTAGTCTTTCTTTTATCACCAGTGTACCTACAGAAGATTTTGTTCTTGACGTCCTTGGCCTGATTTAATTCTGTATGGTTCCTTTAAGAGATAACAGGGTAGTTGAAATCTCCCATGAGGACCAGGTCTTGTGAACAAGAGGTTCCTCCTCTCCATCTATTATAGGACCTCATTCACTCATCCTTCCTTGTTGGCATCCTGTAGCAAATCCCCCCTATATTGTCACCTCTCCCTGACCTACCTTTAATCCTGATCCTCCTACTCTAACCCCAGGTGCAGCTCCTTGCGCTGCAGCTGGTCACTGACACAAAGGGTGACATTCCCTCCTTGTCTTCCCTGCCTGTCCTTCTTGAAGAGCCTGTATCCTTTCACTACAACACTCCAGTCATGGAAGATATCCCACCACATCTCTTGTGATGTCAATGAGATCGTAGCCATGTAGGCATACGCATTGCTAACTTGTCCAATTTGTTTCCCATTCCATGTGCATTTTCACAGAAACATTAAGTTAGATCCCCAGTGAAGCTGACTTACTGGCTGAAGTGACTAGAATTCCCTTCTGATGCTCTTCAGATGCTCTCCTGCAATTGTTTTCCAGGCTTTGGGGACGTCTTGCTGGCCCTGGCATCAAACTGGTAGGAGAGGGATGCAATGAAGTTCCTCCCCCCGTCAGTGAACTCTTGGACCATCTGAGGTCTGAACCAAACCAGAGGGTATCTGCCTGCCTCTGACCTCAGCACTCTGCTCCAGAAAAGCATTTCTGTATGGCTGCTTCTTGCAGCAATAACCCCCATAGCTGAGGCCAGAAATGATGGCAAATGAGTGGCCATAGTGATGCTAGATATGTAAGGATTCCCTTGGCAGAAAAAGTCCTTAGGGACTAGTTGTGATACATCTATGTCTCTGCTCTTGATGGTAGGACCTCTGGGCCTAGGTTTTGAATATCATTAGGAGACTTTTTTGTTTTGTTTTGTTTGTTTGTTTGTTTGTTTTTGTTTACTTATTATTTATTTTTCCTACAGAAGCTGTATATGGTTCTGAAATAGAAATACTTTGTGTTCACACTAATATAAATAATAGCATATATCACTGTGCATAAATGCTATGCTATAATTGGATAATTTCTATTCTTTAGTTATCTAGTGCTATTATAAGGGCAATTCTTTTCACAATCAGTGATAAGGGGGAATTGTTTAAATCCAGTGGCATGAATAAGTAGAATGGGATTTATTTTGACCAGAGGCTACTTCTGAAAGGCTGACTGTGATTTTTTTTTTCTTATTTCTGTTTTCGCAGTGTGATGGAAAACTACTAAAATGAGAGGGACACTGTTTCAAGGTCATGGTGAGAAAAGTAAACTTAATACTAACTTTTAAAGTGTGTTGCACACATTTGAACTTCTAGGGGTAACAGGCATTTAGAACAGTCTCAACTGACAATTCATTTGACAACATAAACCATAGGTTTGCTTTGCTTCTATTTTGTATTCTTACAGATTTGCTGATTTACACTACAATAGCTAGACATTTTGGGTCACACCTTGAGCTGATAGGAGCAGTTGAGTTGGCTACTGCTTTAAGTAACCTTTAATAGCTGACATCACCTTGTGGTTTAAAGATCTAATCTGTGCATTTCTATCTTTCTCTGAAAATGCCATGGATTATTTATTTTTAAAGGCTGAAGGAAGCCACAGTCCCCTCTGTTTTTTCAAACTATTCATCTCTGAAGACCAGTAATGAGCTAAATCTCCAGCTTCAGGTCAAATTTTAAAACTTTCCAAAGCTTTTAATGACAGACCCATTATTATATTTTTTTTTTTCAGTGTTTTGCATTTAATTTGCTTTAAACTGGGTTCATGTAACCTTCTGGCAAAAAAATCCCAACAAACCAAACTCCAAATACCATTATAGATGCTTGTGTCAGAAGAAGTGAGAAAAAATAAGATTGCTGTGAATGAAGGAATGTATCCTGAAGTGCACATTTAATTATGTACTACACAAAAATAACACCGTTATTGTTATCAAAGCTCAGTTAACAAGAATTTATCAAGGATCTGAATATATCTTGCAAAGCTTGGCAAGGTTGCTTTTGAAACATTCTTGACAAAAGTTTTCTGGAGATAAAAAACCATCTCTGTCTAAAACCATCTGGTTTGCACCTGTTTTGAATTCTGTTTTACTTATTTATTTGCCTATTTGTTGCAGAGGGTGTTTTTTTTTTGTTTTGTTTTGTTTCTAAGTCAATCCTAAAAGGAAGGTACATTAAAATTTTGCATTTATAGAATCAACCTAGAGCTTCACAAGTGATAGTCTAGTCCTAAACTTACTAAGTACCTATTATTTCACAGGAAGTATTTTTTAATTTCAAACTATTATCTTAGGTGCAGAAACTTCATTATCTTACTGATGCTTGATAACACATGGCAATGATCTTGTTTTGGGAGCTTTAAAAAAAAAAATCACCTTTCATTCTCTAGGTAATTAACATATATGAATCACATCTTTCAGGTAGAACCTGAATAAAGATAGAGGTTTCCAAACCTTTCTAGCTTGCTTGTGATAAAACTGAAAAGCATCACATTAGGTTTGGCATTATTCCTCACAATTACACATTCACATTGAAATAGTATATATGTGTGCGTGCAAATGTATACTTGTGTGTTCAGATGCATATAAACACATACACAATACAATTCTGTCAGTAAAGACAAAAACATTTGTTTCTGAATTGGAGAAACAGGTGGGTAAACAGGAGCCTACCCACTCAGTTTATGCTGTGATTCTCATAATCACAGTTCTTCAATAACTTCAAACAACAAATGTCAAAAGGTCCCAACAAAACTACCAAGATATGTCTAAGCTGATATATCTCAGAAAACAACTTGAATTACTAAACACATTTCCTTTGAAATATTTATTGTTAAATTTATTTTTTTTTAAGCCATAGGTAAACCAGCAACTAGTAAACATATAAATACAATTAAAGTATCTGACAGGAATATCAGATGCATACTACTTATAAGATGATCAGTACAACTAGAGGGAACAGAGAAATGCCACAGAATTTAAGTCAGTGCTGCACACTGAAATGTGCAGGAAATGAATATGGTACACAGGATATTAAAAAATATTATTATTTATCTTGTGTGTTGGATCCAGGCAGGTCAGTTAATGAAAAAGATCCAAAAAAATGGGAGTGGGGAAAGGGGGGAGAACACTTTAAGTTTTTCAAAACTAGTGTATTGGACTTTCTACAACCTGTTTTTCCAAGCATTTAATACTAGATTTTCTTCACTAAGTTACAACCGTGCATTTGTCAGTGATAAACAGGAAATATAAACCTTGGAAACACCAATGAAGAAAGTTCATTATATGGTTCAGACAAGTATTATATTCAATGACCTAAATCTACTACTGGTACAATTCAAATTTAATGATTTACAGTAGAGATTAATTTTCCTTATAGTTTCAAAGGTTGTTAAACTGGATGAAGTTTTAATAGAAAGCAGCTTGTTGAATAGATACTTCCTACAAAACATGCAATGGGTTTTTGGGGTTGGTCGACCTTCACTGGTTGCCATATGCCCTCCAAGCAACTCTATTATTCCCACTTCCTCAGCAGGAAAGAGGAGAAGAAAATGAGATGAAAATGAACTCACAAGTCAAGATAAAGGCAGTTTAATAAAAAAAAAAAAAAAAAAAGCAAGGCTGCACATGGAAGCAAAGGGGAAAAAAAAGATTTATCCTCCACTTCCCACTGGAAGCAATGTCCAGCTATTTCCTGGCAGCAAGGCCTCAGTACATGAAGCAGTTGCTCTGGAAGACAAATGTCTTAATATCAAATGCCCACTTTCCTCCTCCTTTCTTTCGGCTTTTATTGATGAGCACATTACATGGCACGGAATATTACTTTGGTTAATTCAGATCAGCTGTGCTGGCTATGTCCCCTCCCAAACTCTTCTCTTGGAGAAACAGCAAAGAGCCTTGATGTTGTGTGAAGATCACTCAGCAGTAGCCAAAACACAGTTTTGTTATCAATGCCTTTCTAGTTACCAATCCAAACCACAGCACTAGAAGGGCTACTTTGGGAAAGGAAATAGTGCAGCCAATACAGTTTATTTCATAATCCATTTTTTATGAAACAATATACGTTCCTTAAAGATCATGATCTGTGTGGTTTAAATTAGAGATCATGGAAATCAGGTGACATATCTGGAGACTGGCTCTGTGCACAGTGATCTTTTTGTGGGCATTCGAATATTAATCTGATGTCCCAAAATAAGTTAAAAATTCATCAGGGAACAAATGGAGTCAGGAAACCAATAGCATTCAATATATTCTGTAATAAGGAGAGTTCAACACTAGGATTTGCCTCTTTCCAACTCCAAGCAATTGCATTAAAGATCTAGACTTGCATGAGAGGCTGAGCTAATGACGTTACACCGTAATTTGACAGCTTTCCCTTTCTGTATGTATTTCAATTGCTCTTTTAAAATAGAAAGATGGTGAAGCAAATTTACCTTGATATTCAATTCACTATTGCAGTGAAGGGCATTTTAATGAGTTTACCATTCACAATAGTATGATCAGTTTTAGCACCTCATTTTAATATGTATTTCTCTTGCTTGTTGAAGATTCTGCTCTGTTTTCCTCTAGGTTTGTGCTTGTTTTATTAAAATTATTTATTTAGAAAGCTTTAGAATCCATTATTTTTTATAGCATTTATATAGTGTAAAAATATATCTAGAAAGAGATGAGATCTCTATTTGTGTTTAGTGCTTCTATGTTTAAGTAGTACTTTAAGACTTTGAAGTTAAACTGTTACCACTTCCTTGAACTTCTTATGAGAAAAATTTACCATAAAATTTATCTGAGCTTGCAGATTTTCAGTCTTGTGAATTCTGGGTCTCACAGCTGTTCTCTCTGTGTTTCCTGTGCTTTTCATGTTTTGAAATGTGATTTATGTAAATGATTCAGTCTAAGAGTCTTGGGTTAAGTTAATGTCAAATCCTTTTGACAAATTAAGCAAGAGGCTGTGGAAAAAATGACATGGATAGATTTTTAGCAGATGAATTTTCAGTCAATTAAAAAATTAAAATCTAAAAGGAAGAAAGCTCTTCATAAAAGTAAATTCTTGAAATACATGAATAGTAATAAAAAAAAAGAATAAAAATATACTTTAAAATTATGAAAAAAATTGACTGGATAGGTTTTTATCAAACATGGCTTTTCTGCACATCATAAAACATGTAAGCACAAATAATGAAAATAGAGAAACCAGAAAAGTATGGTGAGAGCTCCTTAACCAGAAATAATAGAATTAATATTTCCTATATGAGTTGGCAGAGGCTATCTTTTGACCTTTTACAACACAGAGAAACACTTATCTATTCTTTAAAGTACTTGTTTGAAGAAGTTGCTTATTTTTTGATGGGGGAAGGATTGTTAGCTGTTTTTTTTCCCTTTACTGAAAAAGAAGACAAAAGTATTGATTTTGTACTTTTATATATAATATACATTTTTTTAATGTTAAATGGTACAAATAGAATAGAGCTCAGAACTCCCTTCGATATGGTTTCTAAAGCTTACTTTGGAACAAAATCTAATTCACAAATCAATCAAATGTCTAGACCACCACTGTTTCATTCACTTACTGTCAGCATTTATAATGGGGCACAGAACATAAAAAAGGTTATTATTCAGCTTTTGTTCTACATAACTTGTGTATTCACATTGTAAAACATTGTGAAAGTTAATACATGAAAATAAACAATATGAATCCTGTCACATTTAGATAGATATGTATTTTATTCTTCTAATCGAGAGTCAAGATTCATATCATACTGATGAGGCACCAGAATTTCTAATTAAATTTATTGTTTTCATTTTTTTTAATAGAAAGCTTAGGAAAAAAAAAGTGAGAAAGAAATAGGAATATAAAGGTAATTCAGAATAAACTTCCCAGATTCACAATTGCAACTCCTGGAGAAAAAGGAGGAAAAGAATTGCCAAGTTACTCTTGCTCAATAAAAATGGATCTGAGAAAGATGTTTTACAGTAGGAGGAAAAGCAATCTCAGCTGTTTTAAAAAATAAAACAATGCTGCTACCAATTACTAGGGGCTATGAAATGAGTAATTGGCCCCAAAGTTTGTAGCACATAATGCCATCTCTTGTTTGCATGCACTTATTTAAAAACACCCTTCTTTTTATACAGCGTTAAAATAACACCAGGTGTTATGGAGATATATTTAAAAAAACAAACAAACAAAAAAAACCAAACAAAACAAACAAAAAAAGAAACAAACAAACAAAAGAAACATAATTGAAATCAGTGTTGACTCAGTCAATTTGAGTTCATGCATATGTCAATTATATAATATCTGTGCCAAGCCACTACTTGCTAAAAGGAAGAGAGACACAACTGAAGACTGGAAGGAAGGAAAGAAAGATTTCTTTAAACAATCTGGAAAAAATATTTCTGATTATCTATGTATGCAATTGATTCCTCAAAGAGATAGAAACCTCCTATTGCATGTTTGAAAGCTGGTTATTTGCTCCTTTAAATATTCAGAATGTTTGTAGAATAAATTACAAGTGTTTCAGTTAAATTCAAAGATTTAAAAAATATTTGAGTTTGAAAAAAAAGAGCTTGAAAAAATTAATTAAGGCCTCAACTGAAAACCAGTAAAAGACTGTTTCTCATTACGTATATTTATACTTTATGTTTCTCTTGCATGTCAAACCTTAGGGGTTATAAACATAGGAAAACTTTTAAGCCCAAATAAAGGCTATTTATTCCAGTCTGAACAAAATGTTTGACCTCCACTGAAGGCTCATGAACTTAACCAGTTTAATTGACTAACTTTTTTTATGGCAGCTCAGCAAACGTCTGAAAGGCAGAGTAAAACTGACAAAAAAAGCACTAGATAAAATATGATCACAATTCATGAAGGCCTGAAATAAGTGGCTCCTAATTTGGTTTTGTAATAGTAGGAATTAATTTGTATCTTCAGTTTTTTATACCCTAAACACTTTTTACTGCTGAGAAACTACCCCACCTTTATCCTTATCCAAGTATTAAGTCTTGAAAACACTGCAGCAAACTCTTTGTGTAACAAAGATGTGCCAATAAGAAGGGCAGAGTCCCTGACGTGGCTCTGTGTTCATATGAGGTATCCCTGACTCTTAGCGAGCCAGGTGTGATATAAGCCTGATTTCTTTACCTCTGTTTATTACTGAAGCATGAAGAAATTTGGGGGTTTATTTATCTCAAGAAGGACATACTAAAGTGAAACACACCTTTTTGTAAAAGGACTATGTAAAAATTGGGAAAGAGTTATTAATAAATGAATAATGGATCAGTGAATGGAAGTTTGTATGCCAGAAATTTCACAGATAACATTTCCACAGCAGAGAAAGTGTCAAATAGTTTTACCCCATTTTTGCCCTGGTATATCACGGCATTTGATATGGGGATTTTTTCCTGAAAAAAAAGTGTAGTTCAAAAATGTTAAGGAAATAAAGTTGCTATGTTCACAGGTTTTCCAGAGAAAAAATGTAAGGTTTTATTTAGAAATTGTTCTTAATGAAAAAAAAATCACTAACAGAATATAATAATAGAAATCTTCGTTTCACAATAAAAAAATTATATTTCTCAGTAATGTAATTTATTGATGGAGATTATATCTCATAAAAAAACCCAGAACAGAGCTTTGAAATCTCTATGGTATTCAGAAACTAAGTATTTGGGTTAAAAGACTTGCTCTTAACTTACCCAGAGTTCAAAAATCTGAACTAAACTCTGGGGGCTGTTTTAATAATAAGAGAAGAGATTTTTCACCTATGTTATTTTGAGAAATTTATTTTCTTTCTTGTGTGTGGGTTTTTTTCTGAACCATGCTGATGATAAAATATTTTTGCATGCTTCTGGTGATTCTAAAATTGTTTAAATAATTTGACTTCTTGTCTCCTCTGATAATATTCGTAAGACATAAATATGCAGTCAGTTGATCACCAGCAGTATAAAGCATAGAAGATGCAACCAGTATACACTAAAAAGCATTACTGAAATACAGTTTCTTCAGTGTAGGCAATTCTTAAAAGATAGAATACTGTAAGGCCTAGATCTTTTAAAAATGTCTTAGCTCCTTGTAGCCTCCTCAGCATGCTCCTAACATTTCAGATATTAATGATATAGTATAATGAAAAAGGCCGCTTTAATGCAAAATTTATCCTGCATTGTTCTTGCATTGAATCATGTCTTTTTGTATGGGTTGCTAAACGGAAGGAAGACTGAGCATAAGCCCACCTGGCTGCACAGTCACAGTCCTGCTAGAGACTGTGTCGTAATCACAAACTTGCTGGGCCACTGGGAGACCCTTGAGTGCAGCACAGAGCAGTATGGGGGACATTGGCTTCTACCTCTGTAAAGCACAGGGGATTTGATAAATGGTTTGGGGCTTAGGTTTCCCATGTTCTGGTATCTATTTTGCATGAAGCTGTTACTCTGCCTCTGCTATGAAGACCCCCAGAATTCTCACACACGTGAACAGAGGTGTCAAAGTCAAAATTTGTTCTGTAAATAGATGCAGAACTGGCAATGTGCTTGCTGAGAAGTGAAGGTAGGCTTTTCATGATACTCATGTTTGAAAGTCCCAGTGTCCTACTTTGAAAATTATTTTTCTATTTGAATTTCCTTCACCTGACAGCTTTAAATTAATGGTATGCTAGGTTGTTTCCTAATTTTTTTAATGTAAATCTCAATATCAAATCAGTTAATCATCACAATTACAAGATACTAGCTTGAAGTAACCGTAATAATAAAAGCAACAAAAATAAGAAGTGTTGACAAGGTTCTTAGTAAATATTTTGGCATTTCCAAGGAAGCGAATTAGCTGTGGCTATTTCATTGTGTCCAGCTTAGAACACACTGGACTGGAACTGGAAATGGTCCACACTCTTCCATACAACAAGTCTGGAAGACAAGGATGCCCACAGGTTTTTTTAAAGTTAGTCTTCTCATGACATGAGATGGAAAAGGTTTTAGTTCTCATTGGTGTTCTGGAGTATCTCAGAGAACTGGAATAAAAGTAATCTAAGAAAAGCTTATAGAAAGCTAATAATATATAATCAAATTAATAGCAAATGGAGGATAATTTGTCAGAAGCCAAAATAAAGATATTAATTTTAACCACTAATTAATACTAACCATTTGTCAGGAAGACCTAATGACCTAATCATTAGACATAATTCTTTATCACCTCATTCCCTGCAGCTGCTCACTGCAGTAATGCAGTTTACCAGTAAGGCACAAACAAACAGCTGCCAGAGGTCAGCTCTCTGCAGCAGGGGAAGTCCCTAGGGCCAGGCACCATTCAGAGGACACAGACCTTCAAACTGTTTAAATTCTTTCCCTTTACATTAAACCTTGAATCTTTGCCAAATGTGAGCATCTCAGTGAGCACACAGTTCCTGTAGACTTGCTATGATTTTCCACATACCCTATAGCAACAATGCTCTGAATATATCTGCTGTGAAGTATTTACCAATACTTAGAACTGAATAGTATAAAGGAGGTTATGGAATAGGAGTAGAAGGGTATAGATTCTTAGGTACGCCTAATGATTGTATTTATGTGAACACCCTGTGGCATATGTAGAAAGTATTTATTAACCCCTGAATACTGCTATAACAAGCTGTAGTTTTGTTCCCCATTCTTAGCAAACAGTTTACCTGTTGTTGATATGACATTCTCTTTCTTTGTAAATTTTTCACTAATGTCATTTAAAATTTGCATGGATTGTCTCACTGACTTTTAGGTATTTTTTGAATTAACAAACAACAGAGATTCAATTGGCAAAACTAAAGCCACATGAAATAAAAAAATTATTATGCCTTCAATGTTCAAGTAATATTTAGATATCATTGCAGAACATTATCAGCCATATATAGGATAAAGGGGATCCTAAGTATCAAATAATATGAATTCAACAAATTTAAACTGAGTTAATCACTTTCACTTTGTCATCTCTGTAGGGAAAGACCATGATGATATAGTGGGTTTCTGTGCCTAGGTTTCGGTAACGGAGGGGCAGCTACCAGGGTGGTTTCTGTTAAAAGCTGCTAGAAGCTTCCCCTGGCTGGTGGAGCCAATGCCAGCTGGCTCCAGGACGAGCTTCCTGCCGTTGGCCAAGGCCGAGGCAATCAAGAGTAATAGTAACGTCTCTGTGATGACATATTTAAGAACAGAAAGTTATTGCACAGAAAGAATTCCAGACAGGGAAAAGTGGAGTGAGAACATGGGAACACCAAGGTCAGTGCAGAAGAAGGGTAAGGAGGTGCTCCAGGTGCTGTAGCTGAAGCCCCATGGTGGAGCATCTGTGCCCCTGCAGCCCATGGAGGAGCCCCATGGTGGAGCAGGTGGATATCTAAAGGAGGCTGTGACCATGTGGGAGGCCCAAGATGGAGCAGGGTCCTGCTGGGGACCTGCAGCCCGTGGAGATGGGAGCCCATGCTGGAGCAGGTTTTTCCCGGGTAAGACTTGTGGTCCCTGTGTGGGACCCACACTGTTACAGCTCATTCGTGAAGGACTGCACCCCATGCAAAAGTGACCCACGGGGCAGCAGTTTGGGAAGAACTGCTGCCCGAGGGATGGACTCACACCAGAGAGGTCCATCAAGGACTATCTCCCATGAGAGGGACCCCACAGGAGCAGGGGAAGGACTCCTCTCCCTTAGTAGTGGCAGAAACAACAAGTGATTTTAACCCCCATTCCCTGTCCCCCTGCACCACTGGGTGGAGGAAGAGGGAGAACATGGAAGGAAGGAAGGGTGAGAGGAAGGTGTTTTTAAGATTATTTTACTTTTCATTCTTTTGTTCTAACCCTGTTAGTAATAAATTTAATTAACATCCCCACTTTGAGTCTGTTTTGCCCATGATGGTGATAAATAAGTGAATCTCTCTCAGCTCTTAACTCATGAATCCTTTGATGTTTTTTTCTCTCCTCTGTCCAGTTGCAGAGGGGGGTGAGAGAGTGGCTGTAGTGAGTATGTGGCGTCCAGCCAGAGTCAATCCACTACAGGTGAAAACGCTTAAATAAAAATAGGAAATGCCACTGAATTTACCATTGATGATGATGCTTTACAAATCAGTTTCCACTATTCAACTGCTTAAGCTTTACCAAGTCCAAACTTCTTTTCTAATTGACTCAGACCTCCTGACATGGTAATCTGCACTATAATGAGATTTTACTTCTTTACTGATCTTCTAAGACCTATTCTGTGTTCATTATGACTGCAAATCTTATGCCATTGTGATTATCTTTTGCTATAGTATGGGTAGATGGATTCATAAGGAGATAGATTATTTTTATTTTTTTGCCTTTGGTTTTATAATTTGAGGATTTGTGTTTCAAAAACCCTGCTAGAACAGCCTTATTCTTTTCTCCTAACTGTTCTGCTTCTCAAAATGCACACTATAATCTATACTTTCCACCTTTAAAAATGTAAAGACATACTTTTCATTCCTGTAAATGAAACTTATACTTTGAAAAGTAGATATCACAAGATCTTTCAACAAATTTCATTTAAGAACAGCTGCAGAATGTACTTCAGAACACCATTTCTGTACTAGTCAAGTACTTAAAAGTAAGCAGCTGAAAGAGATAACTTGAAAATATTTGTTAGCTATGTTAACTTATTCTTAGAACAATTTAACCTTAAACTATTTTTATTTTTTTCTTCTTCTCTGTTCTTTGATTCTGAACAAGCATGTAATATGGGATTTGTCTAGCCTAATTTCAATGTCTTAAAAGATTGTCTCAGTCTAAGCTAGTTGTATAAGTTCTCTTTATTGAGAGAACTAGACATTGTAGGCAGACAATTCATCTAAGCTGTCTTAGATGCTCATCTTCAATGTGATGAATCACTCCCTGAAGGTGTTTATTTCTCTCCACTGACTATAAAGGAAGACTAGATTACTAGTTTAGATGACAACTTTTAGTTGTCTGATGTTTACTGAGATGGATCCAACATAAAGTGCCCTGAAGCATTCTGGTTTATGAGGCACTGGAGTATTACTTCTTAAAATATCAGATTTCCAACAAAAATAGTCTTTGTTTCCTGAGACAGACCTACCTCCCCCTGCATTTCTTCAAAATTAATTTTTAGAATTAAAAAAAGAAAAAAAAGTCTTATTGATAGTTTGGTACAAAAGGAGAATTTTGCCCAAGAGTTTGGATTCAGTGTTTTTTAGCCATATTGTAGATAAAAAAGTTTTGTAAAGAGAAATAAATTGCAAATATTATAAGAATGCTACCATATTTTCTTGATGATTAGTCCCTGTATGGCTCAGAGTTGTTATAATACTGAATAAAACAAAACTGCCTTACTGGTTTATTATTTACCACCCACTCACACTTAATCTTAGCTTTCAGACACCTACAAATCATCTTGTTGTATACAGCTTTTAAAGTTCACACCTTGTTTTTCTTATGAAAATTATAGTATTCATCCATAGAAGAAACCATTAACCAAAAATTCATTTTTTCCTGTCACTGTTGTGAGCTTTAAATATTTCTCCTCCAAGTTCTTATAATTGAGATTGTGGGCAATATTGAAGTAGTGCTGCTCATCCACTGCCAGGATGAGGCAATTTCGGGGAAGGCTAACAATTATCTCTGATAGAACATGCACTTCAGGATGTGTACAGGAAATACTGCAGACTGATAGAACTCATAGAGCTGTTGCAAAGGGCTGCTGAACTCAAATTTCAAACGTTGCTTAAAAACAAAAAAACCCACACAAAACAAAACCAACAAATAGTAATAAAAAAAAATGAACAAAAAAAAACCCTACAGAAAAAATCAAATGCAAGCAAAACAAAACCAAAACCAACCTCTTGACTAATTGTTTTTATTTTAACAGGATTTCTATGGACCTATGTTTACATTACTGCATTACTGTAACTTTTCAGGTATCAATTACCAGCTTCTAGTAAGAATACACTCTTGATCACATGCATTGGCTCATTTGACAGAAGTATTTCATGATTCCGGATTCAGGGACAAATCAGTTTTATCTGGTAGTCCAGTAAAAGGGGTTGATACAGTATTATTAGTAATTTTAAATATTACTAAAAGTAAAACCATGACCTTAAATTTATCTTCTTTGTCTTTAGACTAGTCCACACTGATGTTTGTAATTTGATTCATAAACTTTGTTCCCTTTGTACAAATACTAAAGAATGAAATAAGAAAACTAAGTGTCCCCCAGATCAGAGCAGGGGGTTGGGGTCTATAGGGAGGTTTCCTGAAATGGGAACCTGGCTGGGAGCTGGAAGCTGCCTGGAGAGCAGCTATGGAGGCATTGTGGCCTTCCCACATGAGGTGGCCGTGGAGAGCCTGTTGTTTGGAAAGCCTGTTTCGAGTTTGCAAGGAAAAGGGATTGCTCTTGGCCCAGCCCCTGCTTGCATAGATGGCTGCCAAAGTTTCAAACTCTGAAAGTGTTGAAGATCAGGTTGGATAGAGCTTTGAGGAGCCTGATGTAGTGGAATATTCCTCTGCCCGTGGCAGGGGGGTTGTGACTAGATGATCTAAATGTTCCCTCCAACCCAAAACCATTTTATGATTCTATGACTTCCATTTTGAAATACACTACGAACTGTATTGCATATATATGTCCTGTGAGTCTGTTCTTTACACTGAGCTTTCTAGGATCTTTAATGTTTTGCAGCTACTGCCAACAGATATTAAATTAAAAATGGTACTTCTAGGTCTTACAAAATGGTTAATAATAGCTAGATTAATGATATTGGAGCTGTTAAAACTTTAACGTTTTAGGAGAGTTTTCAACTCTATGTAATACTCTTCTGTCATTTCTTACATTGTTATTTCTGTTCTTTGGTCTGGACAGGACTGAATTAATATACAATGATATGTGTTGTTTTCATCAATTTGTTGCCTTTCTCTGAAAACAGAATAAACTAAATGAAGGTATCACAAGAGGAAGGACTTCTATGAACTTCTGAAATGTTTAACATTCATCAATTATAATCAAAGTTATTGATTTTACTGCTAGTAAAAAGGCATAGCACTTTGATATAATGATGGAAAACTTGATGCATGCAGTATTAGAAGATTAAAAATAGTGTTCTTGTATATGAACTGTGCTTTTATTGCATATTTCAATTAATTGGAGGGCAGTAATGGCACTTAGAATAGCTCATTTGTTAACAAGCTAGCAAATAAGTTACCAACTATGATGACCATCGGTGCAATGTCTCAATAAGGCAGATTATTACTTTGATTTGGTAATTATATAAAATGAAATTTTTAATACAAGTCTCTGGAGGCATTTCTATTTTTTAGGTACTGAAGGTTAGGAGTTACTATTATATATGTCTCAGAACCTTGCAGACGGCAGTTTATCAGGACTGACCTTTCAGTTATATGATGAAATAAATTGCACTCATTGTCATTTCAAAAATTATACAGAGTGGCTAATATTCTCTCTGATCCAGCCATAAAGAAAAAAACAGATCAGCATCTGCTCAACTGCTCTAATAATTACAGTTGAAGCAGTTGTTTAAGTTTAAAAATACATATCAGTACAATATACTAAATCAAATTGTACAAGCTCTGTTTTCACCCGAAGCAATGAGCTGACTCATCTACAGTTCTATTGATGAAAAATGTGAGAATTCATAATAACCCATGAAGATTATAAAATACAGTCCAGAAGATGCCCTTTTAAGCATTCCTATACTCTAAAGGAAAACAACTTAAACATAATTGAATACATTCTGACAATCCATTTTAAAGATTCCAAGGGAAATAACATTCTGCAGCTGAACCAAATAGATTTATTTTAAGACTGTCATACTATATTTGGGATATGGCCTGTCAAGTAGGTGAAACCAACATCATGATCAACTTTAAACTGCTGTAATCTGGTAGAATATATCTCTTGTTTGCACAGGGAGATTATTGAGTTTACATGGAAATAATAACAAAAATGCCTATATACATGCATATATGTACATATCACACGTGTATACCATGTCACACACCCTGTCATGCTGCATGTACTTCTGTGTGCATGTAGTGTACTTACAAGTCTATTAGTACGGTACTTAGGTGAATATGTACCAACATTACCACAGAATTGCGATAAAAGTCAGTGTACCAGCAAATGTTTTGCTTAAGATCCATCTTAACCTTTCTGTACAGCTCAACTTTGGAGAGCTCACCTCCATTAGGGTAGAAAGTAGACAAAGTTTTCACTTCCTTCACAAGAAGCTGCTTGAGGAGCCAGATCTAGTTCCAATCTAGTTCCTAACCAATGCTCCTTGCCAACTGCATGCACTGGTTGGGAAACCTTGAAAAGCACAAATGTAGCTGCTTGGTATTTAAAATTATTTTACCGGGGAAGGAAAAGGTAGTGGTGCTTCACCCCTCGGCTTCTTCTAGTGATTCTAGCAATCAGTCCAGTCTGTGACTCCTGTTCATTTGCCATATGTTAAGCCTCACTGATTACCAAGTTGATAAAATCTTACATTGTGGGTTGGGACTCCTCTCCTCAAAGGAACTTTGAAAAGGGACCACTTGAGCCCTCTCTGCCTAGTTGCAGTGAAACACTTTCATGAGCTAGTTTCAATATGTGCATTTCAGTCTTTCTGTTGATCAAACCCGGCTTACCAGATTCTGCTTATGTTTCTAAGACTCAGTCTCTGAAGTAGTATGAGTGAAGTACAGAATCAGAATAAGGTGTCTCAGATAACTGTATAAAAAGTAATTTCCATGGAGTATTCCTCAGGAATAGCAGAGGAGAAAAACAAAACAAAACCTGAATAAAACTACTGCATATGGAACATAAATTTATTTATGGTTTTTTAAGGCACCTATGATGCGGATTCCAATTGTACCTGCACAAATTTTAAACATTATTGCATTCAATCAACAATCAGCAAATCTGAGGTAAGGGATTATGACTGTCTTAAACTGACAGACAAGGAAATTGAAGCTCAGAGAGGGCAAATGTTTTGTCCAAGTTTACATAACCCCGGCAGAGAGGTATAGATTTTGAGTTTGGCTCGTTACCATTTTCTGAATTTTCCCAATAAAGAAAGGATCACTGGCGAGATGTTAGATATTCTGAAAAGTCACAGTCAAAGTATTTTTCCTAAATATTCTTTTTTCCTTACTGTGAGAGGCTTGTGTCAATCTCAGTTAGGGTAATCCTTACATCTTCTGGAGAAGTTCTTTATTCTCCCAGAACCTAATTGCTCCTTGTTTTCCAACTTTTTTCCACTTACTAGTGAAACTCTATTACATTTCCTGAGAAGTCTATATGTATATTTATTGTTAAAGGGCAATAATCTTCAGAATTACAGAAATCACCTTATTTCAGTCCTTGGGAAAAGGGAGAAGGTCCTCTTATAGCTCTTGTCATTTCTAACAGATAACACAATGTATAAAAAGCGAGAAATCCACTATTGGCTTTTATAACTCTTGTCGTCATCCTAAATTCCTCTGAGACCACCACAGACATGAGGTTTTGTATAACTGACAATACTGGAACAGAAATATTCTGGATATTGGAAGTCAGATATGGAGACTTTAATTTTGTTACATGAATAATTTCAGATAAAATTCATGGTGATTAAAATTCATTATTACTTGTAGACAGCTCTTTCATAATGAAATTGGTGTCTATCCATTTCTTAATAGAAAAATATTAATCTCATTTTTAAAAAGAGTCATTAGGATTGGTATTAAATAGCCCTTTTTTGTTAAATCTTTTCAAAGCTGAGATCACCATGGGAGAAAGACAAGACAAATACACTTGTTCCTGGAAACAGGAAAAGCTGAGATGCTTTAACATGTCCTTAGGATACCTGAAGTTGGTAATGCAGAATGAAAGGAAAAGAAAAAAGAGTACAAAAAGCCACCATGCTATCTCAAACACTGTCTTTTTCATACACAGACTCAATTCTCTCTTCAAGCATAGTCAGTTTCTCGTTAATAGCATGTAAATACAGTAAATACAGCTGCTAATGTGTTATTCTCTAGTCATTTGTTGCAGCTGATTAAGGAGAGAAATGTAAAAGGTTAATTTTCTAATTACATACTCCCCCAAGGTAAATTATGCATATTATCACATCCATTGACACTCTATAATGGGGACTTTTTATTGCAGTGATTTTCTATGAAACTGTGTATCTTCAAACATTTTATTTTTAGTAAGCAAGAGGATGGAGGGAAAGAAAAAAGAATATCTATCCTTTCAGAATTTCTTAACTCTTTCTGGAGAGCTTGCTGACAGGATATTAAAGCTTTCCAAAAAAAATCTCTCTTCTCGCAGTTCATTTGTAATTTCCATAAAACTTTATTAAATTGAAGAGAAAGAATCAGACTGAGCTAAAAACACACTAATGTTGGATTCCTCTCAGTAAAAGTTTTAAAAAGCAATGACATCTGAAATGAATATTCAACAGTTTCCTTTGGAAACAAATACATGTTTTCCAGGAAAGAGCTATCTGAACTCACCCACTGTAAGGCCTTTTAATTGCCAGCCTGCTGCTGACCACAACTAGTCTGAAAGCTGTTTTTCAGATTCCTTATACTTTCTAAATAAAGATCAGTGGTCTCCAAAAATAAAAAAAAAGATAGTTTTGCTGGGTTACCTACTATACCTTTCAGTTACTGTCTCAAATAGTAGAACAGAGAAGCATGGACACAAGTGGTCACTAATCATTTAAGATGTCAGCCTTGTTTCATTCTAAAACCAGATCTTTTATATTTGATAAATTTGTCATTTATTAAGGATAATAAATTACACAATGGAAAAGGCAAACCTAAAAAGGGAGACAGATGAGATAAGCGATGAGGGTGTTTCCTTTAGTATTTTTCTCTATCTCTAATGTATATGATGTTAGAAGAGTAGAGCACAGGGATATTACTCTATATGGCTTTCATACAATTTGAGTCAAAATCAATCATAACAATATCACGCTGCTTTTTACACACACACATATATATATATGAATGTAAAAATAATTTTCAAGCCAAAAGGCTTTCAATAGAAATTTTCAACTCCGTAATAAGCATATTAGCATAAAGTAGAAATTTATTTAATGCTCATGTGATCCAAAATTGTGTTGTTTTAAAAACTTGCTAAACAAAATCCAGAGGACTGAAAGTAGTATAAAACTATAGACTGACAGATTAGACAGAGGAAAAAAGCTGGGAAGGAACTTCAAATTTGTGGAGATCGTGGTGTTCATTCATTCCCACTGACAATAATCCATTTTTCATGGGGCACTGGTACACTAGGAGTTCTGTTCTCCTTCCCAACCTCTAATATAAAGGGGGTTTATGGCCCTTTACTGTTATATAACCTTTGTATCTCTTTAAACTTTTTTATCACTTCTGCCTATGTCTGGTGTAGACTGTGTACTACATCTAGCCCTATGAATTTAAAGCAGAATAAACAAAGCATTTAGTGTGTCTGAAATGTAGCTACTATTAATGGATACAGGGAGTTCTACTGAAACTGAGTTGAGTTATGCTTAGTTACACCAATAAAATATTTGACTCTCTCATATTTTCAGCATCAAGCTAAATCTCTGTTCTTTTTCTTTTTCCCTTTTTCTCTTTCCCTTTTTCTCTTCAGAAAGGAATTCTGAAGAGTAATCTCTATAGTTTCATATACTTTATTTCTTCAGTGTCAATTTATCATAACTTTAATACAGAAATAAAACTATTTCTTTTCAACTTTTGATGTCTTCTCTTGTGAAAATGAGCCTGTATCCTTTTCTCTGTCCTCCAGTACATAATTCTTAGAGTAGTCAACCAGTGGAAAAAAAGTTGATGATCCTAAACTGTTAGTGACTGATGGAGCCAAAAGGACAGAAACACATATCTTATCTCTTCAAACTGTAGTAGATCAGCAGCTCAGGGGAGAAAGAAACCAAAGGTGGTTTTGTTTGTTATTAATTAAATTGTTATATTAAATACAAGTGTCAAAGCCTAAATGTGGCTTAATAATAACTCTTCAGAGCCTGTTCAAAGGGTTATGGAATGTTTCTGCTCTATGACACTGATCAGTTGTGTAACTAATCCCAGTCAAGTAATGAGTATCAGCTTTTCACAAGTGAGTCTGATTCAGTCTTTCATTATATGAGAATTCTCTCATGAGTCCAACACCTTTTGGATCAAGCTAAATACAGAAGCAAGCAGAGGTTAGACTTTACCTGTAAGGTAACAGATGGCCACAGAGCACTGTCAAGACTCCAGCACATATACCTGAAGCTTTTCAAGACATTCAGTTTTGAATACAAAGAACAGTATGAACTGCTGCTGGATGGATCACCATCAGCTCAAAAACGGTACAAAGACATATCCCATACCTGTGCATAATCACCAAACTAGGAAATACATATGACATGAGGACAAAAAAGCTGATATCCTTTTCCTTGTTGTCCTTTCAACAGATCCTGGATCCCACATATGGACATTAGCATCATGGTGCCTGACTGTGGCTGGAAAGACTGAATACCCCTGCTGTGGTGCTCCAACTATTTCCTATATACATATATATGAGAGAAAGTTCCTGGAATGAGAACTGCATCAAAAGCTGCATGGATTTGTAGAATTATTAACTGAGTTAAAAAACCCCAAATTTCAGGGAAAGTTGCTTGCCTTTTGACATTCTACTTTATAGGTTATATTTTGGCGAGACTGTGTGAATCTAATACCAAAATTGACTGATAAGCAGATAAACCCAATGAAGAGCATACAAAGAAAATACTAATATGATGGCAATAATGCCTGTGATTGTGGGTTTGTTGCTTCTTTTTTCTTCAAGAATGAAACTATTGTTGTATTTTTTGAGCATCAGATCATTTCTGGGAAGAAAGGTACCACAATAATTTACTGCCCTTGTGAACACTTATCCACCAGCAAACTACTTTGATCCCTGGTGTAAGCATATTCATTCTAATGGAATTAGACAAGGCATGAGTTTAGCCTGTGTTATTTATTCATGCAGTAAATGCTATTGCTGTTCACCCATCACATCAAAGTTAGTATTCACCTACAATCCATTCTCAGGGCAAAGATTGCTGAACAGCTGGGGCAAGATGGGTGACTGAAGGCCAAGAACCTCTGATATACCACGGGCTATATGCCATCTCTTGTGACTTATATAGATTAGCTGGAAAATCCTAGAGAGCAATAATCAGCTACTGACAATACCATAAGAATGGATATCAATGCAGAGGAGAACCTGATGTCTTTTTTTTAAAATCTCTTGACATTTATTTTAAATAAATAAAATAAATCTGATGTATTACAAATGTGGATTGCATATATTCAAAAGAAGGAGGCTCTTTTTTCCTCTTTATGTTGTTGAATACTAAATACTAAATTCCTAAAATTGAACTGTGGTCATGTCATAAAATGTTCTCATTTTCTGTCTTATTTGAAAGCTCTCAGTTTTCCATTTTCTTCTGCTGACTAATTCCATTAAAATTCTTCTAAGAAGATTCTTATGAAAAATCCATTCAACTCAACTGTGATTTTTTTTTTCCTGTCCAAAAAGTTCACGAAATGAAGTCCATAATTTTTTTATTTCAATAACATACGAAACAATATAATGAAAACTTTACATGCCACCTACTGAAGCTATTTGCATCACACTTTGAGCACTTTTGTTAAAATCTGTTCTTGATGTTTGCAATACACAAACCAAAGCTGTATGGTACATGGAGGTTTAAGCAGTGACAGTGAATCTTAAGATTGGGCTAGTTGCGTTGTTCCATTAGATTCCACAGTATAAGATTTTATTGCTTGTATTTAGCAATGAAAGTGTTTTGGAAAACTTAATGTCTGTATCACCCTATTTTAAATGGACTTTAATTCTAATAAAAGCCCATTTTGTGCTGGTAGCAAAGCACACCTTATAATTTAGTTTTGAAAGACTGTTTAACTAATCTACAATGATGCAAGGAAAAAACCTATTCCAAATGAGAAACAGAGGTTTTTAATTTAGCTAAAGCTGTGGGTCACATGCAAAAAGTTTCCACTATGGTCTGTTAACTTAAGATTCAGCATTTTTTTTCATATCTAAAAAAGTTTGCATTTTTTAATAAGATTAAAGAATTATTAGTGGTGGTTTTAATTGATAAAGTCATCACTCAAAAGAATCTGAAATCTGCCTACTTCTAATGCTTAAAATCTACGTAGTTCATGAGCTTAAATTTGGCTGAAGATTCCAGATTTTGTCATCAAAATTCTAAATGTTCTCACAGGATTATATTCAGCAAATATACATTAATGACGCATTACTTTATCAAAACTGACTTGAAATTTATTGCTCATCAGCCTTGCATAAAGCTTCAACTTATGTTCTCAGGACCATCAAGCAGCATAATCATTCTGATGCTGTTAAGTACAAGTGTAATCTGTTGAGCAGTTTTAGCATTAAAATTATTTAATTAATTTTTTTTTTTCACTTAAGGATTTCTGTTTTCATTCATAATTCTAGTAAAATAATAAATGTGATAAGTTAACCAATGGTGATTAGCATATGTCTGTGTTCATAACTTAAAAGAAGTTGGGTAGTACCTGAGCTGAACTGATGAACAGGGATTTTAGTTCCTTTGAATTAACGCTTTTCAGTGACCAAGCAGTGGTTCATTTCCTTGGTAACTTTGATCACAGAGTCATATGCCTGTGAAAACCTCTAACATAGGTTGCTGTAACTTAAAAAAAAAAAAAAAAAGGAAAGTTTTACTCAATCCCTTTAAAAACAGATGGGGGGGAGAAACAAAACAAAACAAAATAAAACAAAACAAAACAAAACAAAACAAAAACCAAAACCAAACACAAAACAAAATAACAAACAAACAAAAAATCAGAAAAAAACCTCAGAAATGTCAGGGATTATTAAGAAAATTTAAGCTACAAAGGGTCATATGGGTGTTTCTTTATGAAGATAAATAATTTTTGCAGTAATATAGTATGTTATGCTTATCAGATGCCATACATCCCTGGGGAAAGAAATTTAAGCTAGATTGGAACTGTATGGAAAATGTATTTAAATATCTGTAATACTGTGGAAAAAGCAACTTTTGGATGGACCTTTTTTTATTTTTTTAATGAGTCATAGGCAGCATTTGTTTATGAAATGCTTTGGATAAGCCATGGGAAATGCTGCTGAAGTTTATTCAAGACCAGAGCGGCCTTAATGGCTAAACCCAACATAGCAGTCCCTTAAAGCCTCTGCTGGTAAATGTTCAGTGAATGGTGAGTCTCCTATGTGTTTGCTTTGTGTTTCTTGCCAGCTACCACAAAGTTTTACGTCTTTCGTTAATCACAGAATCCCAGAATATGCTAAATTGGAAGGGAGCCACAAGGATCTTGAGTCCAAACCTTAGCCCTGTACAGCGTCATCCTCAAGAGTCACACCATGTGCTCGAGAGTATCGTCCAAATGCTTGTTGAACTCTGCCAGGCTTGGTACTGTGGCCACTTCCCTGGGAAGAATGTTCCAGTGCCCAACCTCCCTCTGGGTGAAGAATCCTTTTTGAATATCCAATCTAAATCTCCCCCAACACAACTTCAGACCATTCCCTCAGGTCCTGTCACTGATCACCACAGAGAAGAAATCAGTGCTTCCCACTCCTCTTCCCCTCATGAGGAAGTTGTAACTGCAATGAGGTGTCCCCTCAGTCTCCTCTTCTCCAGGCTGAACAGACCAAGTGACCTCAGCTTCTCCTCATATGGCTTCCCCTCAAGGCCCTTAACCATCTTTGTTGCCCTCCTTTGGATGCTCTCTGGTAGCTGAATATCTTTCTTATATTGTGGTGACAAAAACCGCACACAATATTCAAGGTGAGACTGCCCAAGTGCAGAGCAGAGCAGGACAGCCACCTCCCTCAACCGGCTAGCGATGCTTCGCCTGCTGCCCCTTGGGACATGGTTGGCCCTCCTGGCTGCCAGGACACTACTAACTCATATTCAACTTGCCACTGACCAAGATCCCCAGGTCCCTTTCTGCAGCACTGCTTTCCAGCATCTCATTGCCCAGTCTGTATGAACATTCTGGGTTGCCCCATCCTAAGTGCAGAATCTGGCACTTCCCTTTGTTGAATTCCATGCGGCTGGTGATTGCCCAGTCCTCTAATTTGTTGAGGTCTCTCTGTAGGACCTCCCTGCCTTCGAGGAAGCCAACACCTCTTCCCAGTTTTGAGTCATCTGAAAACTTGCTTAGTATCCCTTCCAGTCCTGCATCCAAGTCATTTATGGTATGCTGAAAAGAACAGAGCCCAAGTTGGAGCCCTGTGGAACCCCACAAGTGACAGGTTTGATGTTGCTCCATTCACTTATCCTCTGTGCTCCATCCATAAGCCAGTTGCTCACCCACCACATGATGTGTTTATCTAGCTGTGTGCTGGATTTTTGTCCAGAAGGATCCTATGAGAGATGGTATCAAAAGCTTCACTGAAATTCAGAAAGATTACATCATCTGGCTTCCCTTGATGAACTAGGTGTGTTAACTTGACATAAAAGGAAATCAGGTTTGATAAGCAGGACATTCCTCTCATGAAGCCATGCTGGCTATGACTGATGGCAGCATTGTCTTTCAGCTGTTTTTCAGTTCTTCCCAGAACAATCTTCTCCATAACTTTACCTGGCACTGAAGTCAAACTGACAGGACTGTTGTTTCCAGGGTCCTCCTTCTTGTCTTTCTTGAAAATCCAGACAACGTTCATCAGCTTCCAGTCAGCTGGGACCTCTCCAAATTTTCAAGATGGCTCAAAAGCAGAGAGAGGGTTTGCGATGATTTCAGTCAGTTCTTTGAGGATTCTTGGATGAATCCCATCAAGTCCCATCGATTTGTAGAGGTCCAGCTTGAACAGCAGATCCCACACAATGCGTAATTATGCTTGGTTATACATAGTTATTAAAATTTGTTTGTGGTTTTGAAACTTTGAGGGACAATGAGGAATATATTTCTCCTTAATTCTGACAGGCAAATGTTGCTCTTTGGGATTATGTCCTGATGGGCAAGTAGATATTGAAATTTCAGCAATGTTCACTAGTATTTTGAAGATTTTAAGTGTGTGTGGAGAAGGTTATTTGTTTGTTTCTTTTTCATGTTTGGAAACAAAAACTTATATCAACTGTACTATTAGGTTAATGTTTATTTAGTTCAGATTTACCCCCACTTCAATCTGGAAAGGATATTTGCTGAGTCAGAAGATGAAGATACCTGAGGATATATGTCACTCCAGTTCAGTCTGTTTTGAGAATGAGGTGGGAGAACATGCTCATTCAGCATGTCCCTGATTTGTAAAATGCAAGGACAAAAATACATTGTAAATAAATTTAGCAAACTTTAAAAATTCTTGAAAAACTTCAATGTTTGTCTAAACTTATTTTCCAGACTCAGCTGAAGCTGAAGCACTCCACCTGCTTTCAGTTTTGCATCTTTTTACTAAAATGCTTGCTAAATATAGAACTGCTGGCAGGAATCTCCCAGCAAAATGTCCAGTATGTCTTTAAATATAATGGAGATATTCTTTGTTTAGCCCTGCCAAGTGGCTGATTGCTGGCAGCTGAAACAAGGGACAGATGGCCATCCAGCTCTATTTGCACCCTATTGAGATGAATAAGTGACAATCTGCAAAATACTCAGAACTAATGTAAACTGGTTTAACCTCAGGAAACCCAAGAGCCTCTTAGGTTTCTTTGGTGATGTATAGGCAGATTTTGTGCTTTTTGATGCAGTGTTCTTTGACATAAAGATCTCAGTGCTCCTCACACAAATGCAGTCCATTATGGCCCAAGCACAAAGGTAGCTAACTGCTGTGAAAATGATGCAAGGGCATTCTGCTCATTGACATGAGAGTGACACTGGACATTGTGCAGTGTTTGCGAATTCACCCATTCAAAGGTTCTTCACCAGACATGTTTTTTTTAAAAATAGCATGATATTTTCTTAGGTCATATGTGGAAACAAAATCTGAAATTTATTAGGCCTTTGTCCTAGGCACCTTAGCAGATGAGATGAAAGTGGAGGACCAAGGGATGAAAGAAAGAAAACCCAATAACAATAGTGAGTTTTAGTGGGACAAATATTGAGTCTGATTTAACAAACTGCTTCTAACAATGGATTGGGGCAATCATGGCTAGGCTTTGTGAATGAAGATTTGAGAGTGGCTCTACCCACGCTTGCTACAAGCGCATTGATGGCTAAATTGAGTCTGATTTAACAAACTACTTCTAACAATGGATTGGGGCAATACCAAGCACTAATAAAGGGTGGGCCAAGAATAGATTGAGAGGACCCCTGAGGAAAAGGATTTGGAGTTCTGGTGGAGGAGAAGCTGAACTTGACATAGCAATCTGTGCTTGCAGCCCAGCCAACCATATCCTGGGCTACATCAAAATAAGCATGACCAGCAGGTTGAGGGAGGTGATTCTCCTCCTTTATTCCACTCTGGTGAGATTACACCTGGAGTTTGGTATGGTAGAGTTTATGTCCATGTTTATTTGGTTTATTTCTCTGAAATACTGTATCAGTCTGTACTCCTGAAAATGAGGCTTCTTTGCTGATAAAATAGGAATATTAAATTCAGATTTACACTCACTAAGCAATCCATACTGCATGAAAGTATTTATCAAGGACTCCAATCCTTTACATGTTTCCAGTTTAATAGAGTATTGATTTATACTCACCACATTTGCTTCTGATTTTAGGTGGGTTTTTTTTAAGTGGAGTCACATTCTTTGCTTACCTGGTTTCTTTGAAACCCATACCAGAAAAATTACCAGAGTCAGTACTGCATTAGAGATGTCATTCTCAAGTTCTTCCAAGGGCAGGTCCATTAAAAAATAGATTTTAGCCTTCTATTTAATTTCTTTTGGGATATGTACAGAGTTTTCCAAAGCTGTACAGAGTTTTCCAAAGAAGTTATTTGACCATATCACTTGAAAAATAATTTTATCCTAACAATGGAAGGAGACATTCAGGCATATATAGAAACTCATGAATCAGTTTAATATCTCCAATTGTATGTTCAGTAGGTTGTAAGAATGGACATAAAGTTCTTTTTCCCATTACCTCAACAACTGGTATTGTGACTTTACTTAGTCGGCCCTCACAACTAGTTATTATTCTCTTTAGTCAGGGATGTCCCCAAAAATTATTTCAGTTTTTTTAGAATATAACCTAGAGGGCTACAGGGAGGAATTTGAACAATATTTCATGCCTTCAGTCTGCATTCATCCAAGCATTAACATGAAAAAAATAGAATGAAATTATGAAAGTTTTAAGTCAGTCAAGTGTGCTAAGTTAAATGATTAGATTTTGACCAGTGTTCAAATTACTTAAATATTGGTTTAAATCTTTCAAATTTTATTGACATGCTTTCTAATTAGAAACTGTTGGAATTATAAGTGAAATTTCTGTGAGGGTGTTTTTTGTTTGTTTGGTTGGTTGGTTTGGTTTGGGGTTTTTGTTTGTTTGTTTTTTTAATTATTCTTGACATGAACGTGTATTTTAGATTTTAAATAACAAATGATGGTTTAAATAGACGTTTACCTGAAATACAGTTTGTGTAATCTCACCATCAATGACTTTACCAAAATTGTCAGCAAAGTTGAAATATATACTATTTACATAGCTTTAACATTCTAGATCTTTATGGGTCCTCTGCCAAACGCTCTGATGAGTTAATTGATGATTTGCAAGGAAATGGCTCATGTTAATCTTTCATTTCACTTATAACAATAGCGTAAGAGATTACATTAGTATTGCTTCTAAACAATGGATAAGTGCCTTGAGTAGCATTGTGTGCAAGCCAATTCAGAGTAATTAACAGGTGCAAATTGCTGTTTGCTGGGATAAGCCTCCCACTGTGCAGCACTTTTGTTGACTGCAGGCTGCTTTCCTGCTGTATTACTGCCTCTAAATCTCACTTTATTGTAAGATTTTACATATGTTAATTCGTCATACACTTGACTATTTTTAAAGTAGTTGAGGCAATAACAGTGAATCTCTTAAAAAAGCTTGCATTTCTGCGAGCTTCTGATTACTTTTCACCACTCCAACCTGTTTTGTCTTTCTCTCTTCAGCAGGGTCTGATTCAATTAAAAGGAACTGTTGTTGTAACTTGTAGGAATATCAGTGTCACTCCTTAACTGTAAGAATGAATCCTATTCTGCAGTTTACAGAATCAAAAATCGGCTGGACTGGATTCTTTGCTCAGAGTTATATAAGAAAAGTACAGAGAGTACAAACAGACCTATGGGCTTCTGTGTCTGCGGGCTTCACCAGCTCTGAAATAAAAATTTTCACTTTGGCTTTGAAATTCTCATACTGTTTTGTAAACTCCAATTGGATTAATCTGTAAAGACATAAAAGAAGTCCTAAATTATAAAAATTTTGAGAGTTTAGATAGTCAAATTAAAAAAAAACCTAAATTTTTGAAGCTTTGAGATGAATTACTATTTGTCTCTCAATAGTCTGTATCTGAATTCCATACACAGATTTCTTTATTAAAATCTCAGACTAAAACTTGTCCATAATGTTTTTTCTACAGTTTGAGTTCTAAATTTAGATGAGGAATGGCAAGTCCAGATATGGAAATCAAATGAACTTGTCACTTTTCCTCATGTGCCTCTTTCACATAATTGTTATGTCACAGAATTGTTTTAAATGGTGTTACATTTTATAATGCTAACAGAAGAAAAATTAAAATGTTACACTGGCTAAATCTTTTTTTCAGTTAATACTACTGGAAGTAGTATTACTAAGGTGCCAGTTGATTTAAGTTGTTATAAAAATAAATACCTTTACTGTATTTTACATTTTTACCTTCTTTGTTATTATAGTTCTAAATATTTCTAGAGGTTACACATCATATGTTTATAGCCAAAGAGCTATATAATCAAATATTTCAACCTCAGAGCCAAAAAGTTGGCCTAAATGGGAGAAGGTGTTTATAAACTTCTTCTAATGACACATTTGGACAGGAACTTATCCTTGAACTTTCTGACTCTGCTTCATTGTCTTGATGACTTTTTCTGCCACTTTAGACAATCCAGTTTGAAACTTAGAAGTACAAATAAGGGATATTGTTTATTGTTTGGTTGGTTTTGATTTTTTTCCCGTCAAGCTATTCTAACACCAGTAATTTATTGTGGCTGAAAGCCTGATGGTTTTGCTGCTGTGTGGGCAGATCCCAGGGCATCTGTTTTTCCAGTGCCATCTCTAGCATCCAGAAAATACTGTCTTTTTGATTTCTAACCGAATATGAACTTTCTGTACTCTAGTGCAGTCAAAAGGTTTTTTTTTCTTTCTCCTTTCTCCACAGAAGAACAATTGTTCCCTCTTCAGTCTCTGCAAAATGTTGAAACAAATTAAATGCATTGTTACAGAACCACAGAATCAGTTAGGTTGGAAAAGACCTCTGAGATCACTATGTCCAAACTATGACTAAACATCACCTTCTCTACTAGACCTTGTCACTAAGTGCCACATCTAGTCTTTTTCTAAACACCTCCAGGGACGGCGACTCCACCACCTCTCTGGGGAGCCCATTCCAATGCCCAATCACTCTTTCTGTGATTTCTTTCTGTCATTTCTCATATTTTATTTCAGGTGGTATTATTTGCCAAACTATAGAAAACTATAGCTTTTTTTACAGGAAGCAAGAGAAAACCTAAGTAACTACTACCGTCAGTTTCCTTTTTTCTGGAGAGAAAAATATATTTATAACACACTGTCTTTTTAAATTTTTAATGGAGTACCAGGTAGCAGTGGTCATCATACATTTTAGACAATTTGGCTAGAAGACTGTAATCTGGACAAAACATTCAAAGTTTCTTAGCAAGACAGTGAAAATGTTGATACCTAATTATGGTGTTGAACTCTTAGAAGATTTTGCTGGTCTAGAAAAAAGTTTTTGTTTTGTTTTGTTTTGTTTTGTTTTCAGACTGGAGTGTAATTGTATTTTTGGACCATTTAATTATTTGATAATATGGAATCTAATTTAAAAATGCATATGATATCTGTGTCCCCATCACCTCCATTCCAGAGCTGAATTTAGTAACTAGACTATTCTTTATTTTTTTCCCAACTACATCTCACAGAAATTTGTCAGCACTTATCTAAATTGTGCAGGCAATGATTTCTTATATTGTGTTTCAACATTAGAAGATTAACATACTGTCTCAACAATTCCACAATTACACTGGTAGAGTAGAATTATGGAGAAAAATGAGCTGCTCGTTAGTTTACAGACTTGAGATCTGTAGCAATCTACTAAGCTTGGGAAACAAAATGCAACAATTCTATGTGCACAAGTTACCAAAATCTTTGCAGCTGTTGGTGTCACCCCAGACGTGGGCTTGTTGCTGATGTGCAGCTTGAGCAAAGTAGGGAGCTAGGTGGTAACCCACAAAAGGCTGGCTTCCTGATCATCAAACCTTTACACCACTTGTATATTTCAACAAACAAGGCCATCACCATTCATAGGTTACAGATTGAAAATCTTTTTTATTAATTAGCACTCAACCCCATTTTCCAGTTTTGTCTTTTGCTTCTGATGCTAAGTAGTCCACAGGCACAGTTCTTCTCTCTCTTTGAGTTTGAGTCCATTTTGAGTAGCAGGTCAATGAGTCAGTAGTCATGATCTTCCACTGCCAGAATTACCTTTCCCTCTAGTTAGTGCTCAGTTCTGCCTACTTCACTCCTGGTTGCTATCATCCACACAGCCCATTCATCTTGTCTTTCCTTTTCCTTGAAACAAAAGATTAACCAAGCATGTGGCATTCACAATGAAACTGCTTTATCACAACTGTCTAGCTACAGCTACTGATTAACCACAAAAAAAAAAAAAAAAAAAAAAAAAAAAAAAAAAAAAAAAAGTTTGACTCAAACTCCTATTCAAATCTTGAAGGGTTCAAATATTGAGGGACTATATATCATTGCGTACCAATACCTAAACTGCTAAGCATATTCCCTGCCTTCTGCCTCCTGTTTGATCACATTCCTGCTCAGTACTGCTGCCCCAGAAGTGGGGCCATGCTCTATGGCTGACTTTCCCAAGGGACTGAAGACTCAGATAGTTGCTCTCCATCTCCTGCTGGCAGTGATCCCATACCTCTCTCTTCTACATGACTCAGGCCTATCTGCTTAAGTTTTTTGTCAGTGGACTAACCCACGGGCTAGTATTCATTTATTAAAAGTAGAAAATCTACATCAATCTACAAGAATAAATCAGTTCTTGCTCCCTGCACTCTTCAAGCCAGCAACCAGTGAAAAAATCCCACTAACTAAAGGAATACTCAGTTCAGGATTTTTGATATATCTGACTTCTGTGATTTTTAATATGCCTATCAGGAATTATGATGATGAGTTCATATATAGAGAGAAGGAGGGGAGAAATTCTTATCCATTAATATTCCCTGACATGAGACAGAAATCTCTAGATTTCATCAAACAGCTTTACTGATATTATTTGACAGTGCAATATAAAGTACTTACACCAGAAAGAGCTCAACACAAGACTGATGTTACATATGTATTCCTCAACTTTTTGAATTGATCCTGGTTACTTGTTCTAAATAAGATTACCCAATACAATGTAATCACTACTCCTATGTGAATTCTTCAAGCTAATAATTGTTTCTGGAGGAAAAGGCCTTCATTGATACTCACTGAATTATAAATTGAGAAAATACCTTATGATTTTTGCTATTTTGCTGTAAAGAGGAAGTAAACTTTCATGCATTCTGTGTCTCTTTTGGAATACATATACACCACAATCAGCTACCCACACTTCCTCTAAGACCAAATTTTTTGAACTCCTGAAGAGCTTTCATACTGAATAGATTTTCCAATCCCTTGTTAACTTCTATCTTTTGAAGAACTGACACAGGCAAAGCTTTTCTAAATGGGCCTTTACTCAACATAGATATTATGTATGTAAATTTATTACTATCTCCTTTATTTAGGTTCATAAGTCTTAATAACAGTTCATATATTTTTCAGATAAAGTCTGTGTGCAGATGATTTATAAAAGCTGGCTAGAAAAAACAGTAAAAGAAACTGTCAGAACTGTGTTTCCTTTCTTCTTATTCACTTACCTTACTCTTGCAGCCCCTTACTTCACCTGTTTATGAATATGAAAATTATATGGTAATTGCTGTAGAAGAGATTTATCAATATTGGATGATATGTTGAAATTTTTTAGTCTAGTTCTATCCATGTATTGGTTTGGATCACCATGAGGAAATTTTTTATGAAATTATTTCATTGGTTAAAATATTTCAGAACAAGTCATCTGTAGTCAAAATCATATTGAATATTCAAATAGATGATTTTTGTATTTATTTGTGTATTGATAGTAGAGCTGATAAACATTTTGCTGTTTTTTCGGATTTTGAAAGGAAAAATGTGCATGTTGAGAAATGGATCCTCTTTGTTACATGTGCAAAAAACATATATTACATAATAAAATACTGGCATTAAACAAAATATCCTGCATTTCATTGTTATCATTATCAGATTATCAACATATACTATTAAATTTAAACCTCATTCTCCATTTTTATTCTCATCTCCTTATTCTGTTTAAATCCTACTGCACTCTGGAAGATGAGATAAAAGTTGTTGTCAAATACAGTCATAAAAAGTGAAAAGGGAATGAGCAATTTTATCCTTCATAAAGAGTATTTTCCCATTACTTGATAATATCCTTTATATTCATCATAATACACAGCTACTAAGACTGGACACATCTTTTGGCAAGTGGTTAATAGCTGGATTTAGAATATGATATTCAGGGTGAGTGCAAATAGGCTGGAAAGTATTTCTGTAAAGACTGAAAATCCTTTCAAGAATCTCAGTAAGTTACCAGCTTGTTGTCATATTTGTAAATAAACAGAATTATTTTTATAATAATTCAGCAGTTTGTGACATTTATTTTAGCTAGAGATCTGAAGAACAGCTTTAGGGCTGAGCAGCGACTATATAAATATAAACAGTGAGACAAGCAGACAGATTTCTTCTCTATATCATAAGTGCACAGTTGTACTAGTGCCAAACCAGCAAGCTTTATATACACACAATATCTTTAAAAAAAAAAAAAAAAACCACGAAAAAAATATGGCACTGACCTTATGAGCCTCTGGCACGCTCTCTTCAGTGATGAAGAGATGTTTCCTATGTGGACTGCACAGAAAAAGGTTTTATGAATAATTGCTTGGCACACTCATTCTTTAAAGTTGCCATGTTGTACTGGGGTAATCAAGTGTCCCATTTCAACTTAGTTTGATTGATTGGGGCAAGCGAAATTATTAACTCTAGAAAGAAAAATATAACATTTTCCAGTATTTTGAATGTAAATCAATTTCATTTTAGAATGTATTTCAAATGAAATTTTGGGTTGAGGGAGTTGTTTATTTTCTGTGTTATGGCAGGGATGTGTTCTCAACAAATTTAATGTTTCAGACATTGAGTACCATAAGCATTCCTACTGAATGCTGTAGAAAATCTCTGATCTCAGCCCCACTGCTGGATCAGTGTATTTTTTGGACACTTGCTGAGCCAAACTGAGCTTGAGCAAATTCTAAGACGTGACCCATTTCTACTTGATTGATTTTATTATTATTGTTTATTGAAATGCTAATGTAAATTTTAAGAAACACAGTTGGCTTTCATGACAGCCCATAGCCATACCAGTGAAAGGTGGGTACAGTATATGCAGTGTGTGTTTGACATAAAGTGAGTACTGCTAAAAACCAGTGGAAAGTAGTCTAGGTGCTACGCCCTTCATGAAAACTTTCAGAATAAACTTTATATTGAGTGGAGGCACTTAGCAAGTTCTCAAAACTCCTAGTCTGGAACACCCCATATGCGTCTTTTATACAGCTATAGAATTGTTCTAGGCACATTAGTTTCCCAAGCTTACTACTACAAATACCTTGTCGAGGGATGTAGGTAAAATTTATAAATGTTATAATTTTTAAATTATTTTATGAATTATAGACCTTTTTGAATGATGTCACAAAATGCTACTCCTACAGGAGAATGCTGAGGGCAGCAAAGCTTGAAAATAAAATGAAAGTGTAGAACCAGCCCCAGAATAGGAAGATCAAAGACAACATTAATGAATCTGTAAGAGCTCTGAACAGAATTGTTTTACTGCTCTTTCTCAATCTACTTTTTTTTTTCTTCCTGAATGCTTACTGATCTATGTCTGATGAAAACCTCTTATACTTAGTCAGAGATGGGAGACACTATGTGACAGGATGGGCCACCTACAGCTTCTTTCTTAAGCAGGTTTGTTGATTTATTGACTCAGGACTTGTTTGATTTCTTTTACAGAGGCAATTGATTGTTAGAAATGCTGAAGAACTATGCTCTAGTCATATCTAGGTGTATTCTCTAACAAAAAAGCTATCAGATATGAAAAAAAATCTTTATCCCAGGCCTAGAAACATACAGCTCTAAGCAGTATTCTGCAGCCAGTTTGCTCCACATAGAACTCAGGATGTCCTGGTTTCAGCTGAGAGAGAGTTCATTTTATCCTTAGTAGTGTTGTGTTTTTTGGATTTAGTATGAAAATAATGTTGATTACACACTTATCCTAAGCCAAGGACTTTCTAATGTCTCATGCTTTGCTAGTGAGGAGTTGTACAAAAAGCTGGGAGGGAGCATAACCAAGACTGGTGACATAAGTAGGCTAAAGGGATATTCCATGCCATAGAATATCATGCAGAGTATATAAACTGCGAGGAGTTACCCAAAAAGGGGATTATTTCTGCTAGAGAATGGGCTGATTATCAGTCAGTGGGTGATGAGTAACTGTACTGTGCATCACTTGTTTCTCTTGGGTTCTGTTACTCTCTCTTCCCTCACCATTACTATTATTATTGTCATTATTGGTATGATCAGACTGTTATTAATTGTTATTACATTTTGTTTCAATTATTACATTGTCCTCTCAACCCATGAGGTTTACCTTTTCTTTCCAATCCTCCTCCCCAACAGGGTGAGGTGAGGGGAGTGCACGAGCAGCTGCCCAGTACTTAGTTTCTGTCTCGGCTTAAAGCACGACAGAAGGAAAACTCTAAGAGCAATGACTGAGAATACCAAACAGAAAGATTTAACACATGACCAAATTTCTGCTTGTGCCATCTGCTAAAAAGGACCCAACAACATCAGAATTTGCAGTAGACTCCAACCTGTGATTCAGGAAACTGCATTTCCAAAGGATTCAGGGAGCTGAGCTAAGAGCAGTGAAGCAGCATCTGAACAAAAAATTAATTACAGAGCAACCTTGCTTTCTCTGTGGACTGTACTTACATTAAAAAAAAAAAAAAATAAAATGAGATGGATTCTGGAGATTTGAGATTTAAATTTGCCCTCTTTTTTTTTTTTTTTTTTTTTTGTGATTATAACACTGTAAGGAATGAACTTTGTAAATTTCATTTTAAAATATTTTACTAATGTGATGTCAGTCCTCTACACTTCCATTACAGTGATATCTAATTCCTTGATGCATAATTTGCCCAATATATTTACTTGCAACAAGAATGTCAAGAGACATTTTGTTCCCTGATTCTTGTTTAAGCTACTTAACTACATGAATCAGTTATCCTTATTTTCACACTTGGCCATTAATATGAAGCTAGCCTACAGCTGTGGCCTTTTGGCCTGGTCTTCCTGTTTCTTTATTAAGTGGTGTTCCTCCTCAGGAATGGCAAATGGATATTTCCTTCCCTTGCAGTAACACAGTTAACTAAAATAATGGGTTCTACCAAAGGCAGAGAACTGAGGCAAGAATTGTAGTCTCTTATCTATTCTGCAGTATGATGATAATAGGAAAGATAGAAGAAAGTGTTAATTAGTAACTCCTCAGTCACAAATCATCTAGGTCAGGATAGTGCTGTGTTCAGATTTCTTTAAGAAAGGCTAACTTTAAGTAAAGGAAGAGCTTTTATTCTTGTGCATGGCAAGGAAGATAACTGTTTCTTGCATCTCTGTGTTAGCAGCTGTAAATGATCACAAAGGATGAAGACCAATAAATAGGAAAGTGGCTATTTTATAAAGACTAGGGATGTGGAACACTCTCCCTCCAGAGCTGCAACTGTTTGAAAAATGTGTTTAATAAAGCCTCACACATTTTTAAACTGACTACAGTTTTAAGGCAGAACTCAACAACAAAGGTCCAAGTCACTGAGCTATATGTTCAGCTTCTTAACTAAGACCTCAGTCACTTTAGAAGAGTTGTATAAAACTAAAATGTACTATTTTATGTGCCTCTTGGTCTTCCTCAAAATATATGTATGTCTCGGTGTATCTCATCACCTTCTACTAAACAGTATGACTATCCTGTGAAACACATTTTACCACATGCTTTTTTATGACCACAGTTTATTGTACTTTAACGTTAGTCTCTATGAAGTAAGTTTGTTATTATTCAACATGCAATAATCTATTTTTCAGAAATGTTGCTTTTTAAGTTTTCAATGTTAAAAAAAAAAAAAAAGAAAAAAAAAAGGAAAAGTGACAGGCAATTTATTCTTTCTCTTCTGATTTTCCTTACTTGGAAATGCCTGACGTTTTTATGCTCTTTGGTCTCTGCAAAAGGTGGTTTCTCTTCTCTCCATACCACTTATCACCCTTCTTGTTTCTTCTGATAGATATCCAACCCATTTGCAATCCACTGTCATTATCTTTTCCTTTGTTTGGCAACTTTTGTTACTTGTATGCCTTCTGTATGCAAACACACTTGTCTTTCTTTGCCTATTTGTGGGTCACATCTGCTCACAGTTATGTAAAATGCTAATAGATTACAGGTGGCTGTGTCATCACAGCCATGTAAAATACCTATATAGACTTATTCACAATGTACATTTATCTTTGGATTCAAGGCTTAGTAATACCAACTGCTTCCTACCTAATGCACTTCAAAATCTATAGGTGTCACAAGTCTTAGCTTTTGATCCATTTTCATTTCAAAATGTGTTGATGATGCCTAATATCTGCTGACATATGTATTTTAAAAAACTATGTCTCTTGTGCTCAGCTTTTCCAATATGGCTTCTTTTTTTGAGCACTAAACAATACTACATATTTAGCTAGTTATCCTAGGATTCCTCTGGCCTACCTTTAGCTCAGATTAGATGTCTTATTTTTAGATGATTACTCCCTCATGTTTCATCCATAGTCAAGAGAAAGAGAGGCACAAGGAGAAGTGATTCATCTCTTCCTAGAATAGATGCCTCAAGTAGGTGGGCTTCATCACAAGTAACTAGTACCTCAGCTGTAAGAAATTAAATCTAACTTTGATTAAAAAAGGCATAACTATCCATAAAAGGGAATTTATAAGTTTTTTACACTTTCCCAAGCAAACAAAAGTATATATAAAATTAGACTTTGCGTTATATCATTCTATATAATTTAATGTGCGCTAATGTTCAATTTTCATTTTTGCTCTGAATATATTAACTGCTATGTTATTGCAAGAAGCAGATGAATGATACTGCTTTTTAGGTCCTATAAAATGGATCCATAATCAACCCTTACAGAAGGTACAGACAACTAACCAGGTAAAAAGGGAATTGTTATCAAACTGATTCAAATTTCACACTAATGGAGAGACTGAAAAAGATTGGTTCATTTTCTATTTGCCAGAACTACTGTTCCTACAGCTACTGATATCTTGGATAAACTGAAACATTTAGAAAAGGTAGCACAGGGGATCTTTTTCACTTAATGATTACCATGTTGCTAACATTGCATAGTAGGTAACAGAAAATAAATATGTTAATAATATCCAATGTAGCCTAAGACAGATGACTCATGCTGTATCAGGATAAAAGTACTTATGCTATTATCATCTTTTACAACTTCAATAAGAAAAACTTGTAGGCTCTATTATCTATCATGCAGTTCTGTAGTTATGCTACTCCATCACAAAACCTGAAGAATTCTATATTGTAGCACATTTCATATTATATTCAGCATCAGCATAACTTATCAGAAAGAAAAGCAAATATCTTCTAATTTTGCTCTTTGGGGATGGTGGTAAAACTTCAGTTATTCAGTTTCTCTTTGCTCTCTCTGTCTGACTACAGTCCTTTCAGATGATAACATGAGTGTTTTTCAGGCAAGAGCAAGTGAGGGATTTTTAGTGCTACTCTGTGAAAGTATTACAACTTGCCATTTCCACACTGCTTGTGGTTTCAAAGAAGGCAAAATTCTTCCTTTCTTCACAACAGTTTGACATTTTTGAGTTTCAGTTCTGTTTTACTTTTTCTGGTAGCAAATCCTCAGTGCGTGAAAGTCTCCACTGAATCTGGTTTGTGAATTGCATAGAGCTTAGCAGGCATGTGATGATCAAGTGTGATGAGTTCCCTACATGGTGATGAGAATCTCTTTAGGATAACAAGGTATTTATTCTTGACTTTGCTATACATTTTAGCCTTTTAGCTCATATTGGCATACAGATTTGTATATAAACATTAGGGACATTATGAACAGAGAACAAATTGAAATAACAGGGCCTAAAAGCACAAGGAAGAATGGCGGGAATGGCACATAGGCCAATAGGGCATTAGGTAGTACAGGACATCCACAGGCAGCTTCTCAGGACACACAGATCTAAAAAATAGGATGGAAACCTAAAACCTGGGACATCTGCTATTGCATATTTTGTTTTTTCCACCTAAGAGTCTTCTCTCTGAAAGTCTAAAAAAGATTTTGTGGGTTTTTTTGTTTGTTTGTTTGGGGTTTTTGTGTTTTTTGTTTTGTTTTGGTTTGGTTTTGGTTTGTTTGTTTGCTTGTTTGTTTGCTTGTTTTTTTGTGGGTTTTTTTTTTTTAAGTCACATTTTTACTGTATGAATTGTTTGTACTCAGATAAGAGTTACACTAATTCCAGACAAGCAAAATTAAAATCACATTTAAATATAAAATAAATCTTATAAAATCTTTTATCTGTATTATTAATTATATTACCTATGACATTTCAGGAATTAATAATGACCAAATCATACATATATATCCATATAAAATTATTATATCCATACCATATAATTACCCAAATTACTCAAACTGCCTCAAATTCTGTAGTTTAAATATATAGCCAAGCTGAAAGTCCTGAAGGTAGTTTTAAAGTAATATAACTGCATTCGATTTTTTCACAACTTTTTACTGTCATTGCAATGTATGCTATAAAGCCTTTTTTATCTCCATTGAAAAGAACCAGCAAAATTAACACTATGGACACATAGCTGACAAATGCAGATTCAGCTTTGTCTTTTTGTTCAAGGCATAAACATATGGTGGAATTACCATGGTGGCTTCAAGTGTATAAATCCTGTTTCATTTGAATTAAGTGGATGAAGTGCCAAATGCCAAATTACTAATGGCCTACTTTACAGTCACATGAATATTCATTATGTTTAGAGAAGAAAAAGGTATTGTTCAGTGCTGAGAAATTATAGTATTATGTAGCAGAAGTGGACAACGACAAAAAGTCAAGTAGTTTAGCTTTATATTGGGCTGTACACTTACTGTTATAGAACCTGTTGATTCTAATCCAAATTTGTGCTTTAATGAGGCTGCAAATAAATTTGGAAAAGTGTATATGACAAATACTTGGGAGGCCCTGGAAGAGTATAACTAAGTAAGTGTGCAGCTAGACGGGTCTGAATTAAACTGGAGAGATCAGCTATCTCTCCCTGCCACTGCTTACCTTTTAGATGCTGAGAATACCATCCTCAAAGCTCAGAAATTTAATGCTGAGTTTCTAGGCTCCTATTTGAGTAGGAACATATTCCATGAAAAGGGTGGTATGGATGTGACTGAGAAGAGATTGACCTACACACAATAGAGTAGAAGGATGGACAAATTTATGTTATTAAAAAAGATAAATATGTATTTGTCAAGTCTTCAGGCTGATTTTTGTAGTCAGATCTCATGAAAGTATGAAAAACAAAAATTATTTTTTTTTTCTGACCAGAGCATGATATATATGGTGCCTCTTCCTTTGTCTTTTCTTCAGATGTTTCAGAAGATGAGTCTATTATATTCTATGTAGTTTCATACAGATATATCAACATCACAGTTCTTGTTAAAGTCCATGGAAACTAACCATCTTACCTTTCTTTATCATGAGAGCCCCTAATCTCTTCTGAGCTAGTATATATATTATCAAACCTTAGGCATATATTGTAATAATACAAAGACAGATCATGTTCTTAAACAGATATTAAGTTACTGAACTAGAGCAGTGTGATTTTAGTCACCTTCCAGAGAGAAACAAGTTACAGTCTCTTTTTTTGATTTCATGTTCTAGTACTTTTGTTTCCTTGCTGTGATTTGTTCATGGAAAAAACCTTAGTCTTCACCCATACAAGAAGGCAAAAGTCCTATGGGTTTTGAAACATTTTTCATTGTATCTACATAGTTTACTAATATGCTAAATCCAGTGTAATTGGAATTCAACTAATTAATGTAATAGTAGAGAAAACAATGCTGTATACATCTTTACATCACTAGTTCAGTTTACTAACTGTGCAGGTAGTTACCAAATTACCTGATTAGCAATTAGTCAGATTGAAACAGTTAATTAGGCTTTCTTCTGATTTAATTGTATGACACATTGAAGACTTTCATCTTACATCAAAACCTTACATCTGAACAGTTCAAAACGTAAAGAATTCTCTGCTATTAAGTCATTAGGTAAATGTTCTTAGTGATTTCATTTTCTCATGTAAAAAACCCAACAGAAAAATAAAAAAACTTTCTGAAACTATTACATACAGTTACCATGACAACAAAAATTGCTCAAACCTCAGGAGTCTGTGTAGAATCTTTAAAATATATAATTTTTAACTCTAACCAAGGCTCTTTGCATATCAATTTTAGTATAAAGAGATTATTCTCTCCCCAGTACTATATCAAGAGAAATAAGCTGAGATTTACCATTAGTGTGTACTGAACAACTCAGCATACTAGATAATTGAAAAAAAAAAGGAAAGGAAAAAAAAAGGAAAGAAAACAAGCTACGTTGTCACAACCTCAGAGAAAGCATTGGTTATTTTACCTAGTCAATGGTTCTAAAATAATCCAGCAACTTTTTATAAAAGTAAGAATAGGAATGCTGCTAGAAAGGTGCCGGAAATCTAGGCCTCATTCAGTCCCCATATCATTGCCACATATTACATATGGTATAGTACTTAAAATATAGTGATGTCTCTTTAACATGCGACCATCTTAGTGAATTTGGTGTGCATATGGGCTTCAGTATGAGTCTCTTTATCTAATTAAAGTCAATATTTACTTTTCATAATGGTTTAAATTGTGGAGCTGCATAGTTCACGGTATACTAGGCAGAAGTTCTTCTTGAACTGGACAAAAAGTGAGGACTTTATGTGAAACTTTTTAATTTAAATCCACAAGAATTACAGTCCCTGCCCCACTGGTAAGAAAAGATGTTTGGCATGCAGATACAGATTGCATGCTCTAGTTCTAGGTTTCTGATAATTTGGTTATAGAGAAATGAAATGTGGCTATCACATTAAGAAATTACTGTTTGCTCTACAAATACCATTTTTTGAAACTTATTTCAAGAAAACTCTTACTGTCATTTGAAAGTTATATATTTTTGCTAAACTCTTTTTCAGTTTTCATCTGTAAACTTTGATACGACATGTAATCCTGTTAGCATTATTTCCTGGATTTGAAATATATACCTAATAAATTCTTGGTTCATTAGTCTCAGACATAAAAAGGAGATATCAGGTATTGGAAGAAAAGTCAGTGTTAACCAGCTATTAATCACAAGAATAGGCATTTGAGATATTTCCCTTTCCTTTTTTTTTAAAGAAAAAAATGTAGTCAAGTCATCAAAAAAGTATATTCTAGTAATCCTGAAATTTAATATGTTTCTATCAAAACATTTTCCAGAACTTGGCCAAATCCTGCTCTCCAGTATTTCTGTAGTAACAAATATCTTTCCTGTCAGGCTGACCAATTCTAACACCACATAAAGATATTTAGTCTAAGAAAATTTGATCTGTTTTCACACTTTATCCTAGCCACTGTTGTTTGGGAAATTGAGAAGATTCTGATTTTATTTTGTTTCTTACAACAAATAGTTACAATACAGATGAATTTCAGATATGTACACTAAGTGTAGATTAGAAACATTCATAAAATAATAGGTATCACAGCAGCTTGTGCATTTGAGTAGAAGGGAAAGGAAGAAAGAAATACTGCCTTGCAACGTCAAAGCTTAGGTAATGTTGTCCTTTATATTTAGACTGCTTATCTGCCTTCATATTTAGAGTGCTTATCTGTCCAGTTTAAAGATAAAAATATGAAGTGAACTAGTCTACTAAAGTTTTTTCCACACTTGTTTTCCACAACTGATGTACTTGAAAATTTTCTCTCTGGTCTGTTCATCTAACACCTCTCTGCAAGTGTTCTATACACCTGCTTTTTTTATTCTCTTGGATGTTCCAAAGGAGAAAAAATAGTCTATTTAAATAAGAAATAAAATTACCACTCATTCAATTAAGAGTGTATTTGAAAGTAAGTTAAGCAACAGGTTTTGTCCTTCTTCAGCTGAGAACAAGACACAGTTAAAAAGTTCATTATGAAATTGTCATATTGATGATGTCCTTGTTCTGTGTATATTTTAAAAGCCAGAAAGACAAAACCTCTGACAACATAATTCCATCAGAAAATAGCTTAAAAGACTTTTTATCCTCCACCCACACCTCTAAGAGAATGAATCTTTCTTAACCAAAAGTGCTTGTTCTACCCAGTAATATTATCTTTGTCCCCAGGGTAGTCTCTGACTTTCAGAGCTTGACAGCTTCATCAAAGTTTCCAAATTGTATTTTTTCTCTGTTTCAAAGCAGAAGATTTTTGCTAACCCCTAATTGGAATCAGGTCACCAGCAGCTCTCAGCCACTGAGCCCTGGTGTTGATGAAGTTTTCACATCAATATTTTTTATTTCTTCATTTTAAACCATATCCATTACAATAGATGTAGGTATTTGAGTCAGAATGATTCTGTAGGTTCGGCTAGGATAAAAATGACAGTCATATGGTTAAATAATGCTATTTGGAGAAATCACGGTTGCAAATAATGTGCCAATAACCATAAAGATGTTACTGTTGCTTTAAGGAAACTATGTAACACCTTCTGATTCCTTTGTGTCTGTGTGTATGGAAATCACAATATGACTAAGCTTTTTCATGAATTTTAGCTGTTTCTGTTCCACTGCATAGACAAAATATTAAAAGATATAATTAAAATAAAATCTCTTTTTTTTCTCAAAATCACAGAAATTAGACACACCTATGTACTGTGGCTGTTTTTCCTTGCCCCAGTAAACTGAGGCTTGCTACAGTTAAAGAAATGTGTGGAGTTTTTCTCATGACAAAAAGATCACAGAGGACACCTACGACTGAAATTAACTTGATTCAAACCAGGACACGTAGTCCAGAACATGGCTGTTCTTGTCTTGGAACTTAACATTAGTGGGGTAAAATGGGACAAAAGCAGCAACGCCATGTCAGACCTTTTACAAGACTGTTCACGGTTCCCACCAATATACATTTCTGGTAACTTGTGCTGAACAAGGTACACATCATTAAAGAGGTTTAAAACAAACAATTACAGTACAAAGTAGAGAGTCTTTCATTCATGAAGAGAATAGTTGTTCATGTTATTTTTTGTTTCAAGGCTCTTCTTTCGCAAGTTTTGAAAAGCTATTTTTTTGTGTCACATCTGCATGCAAAGTCAAGAAACACTGTTTGAATGCACAAATCTGAACACATTTCGTATGACCTTTTCTATATTGGGCATAATTCTAACATGCATGTGGACAATACTGGAAAGTTAGTACACATATTTACAATAAAAACCTGTATACTCAAAATAGGAGGCAAATATTTGAAAATAAAACTTCTGTTCTTGGCATTTGTAATAATTTTCTTGTCCTATCAATCGTAATCTCTGAATTCATTCTTGTAATTCCCTTCTTCATTTCCTTCTTTGCCATCATGTTAAAGTTCTCATGCTCACCTCTAAATCTGCAGAATATTATTTGACCTTGTATCTCAGTTCTCAGTACATTCCTCCTCATTTTGTTTGTGCTGCTATAGTTACTGATGTCAATACTCCTTATTTTCAGGCTTTCTGCCATGCCATTCCATATATAGAAAACAATTCATAAAATTCAGTTTTTGTACAGAGACCCAACCACTGTGTCAAAAAAAGGTTTTCTACATGTGGACATTTTATAAGAAAAATAAGAGTATTATTAATTTTCAACTCCAAGTTGACAAATGTCTCAGGTTGTTCACATTTTATTTATTTTTGTCTTTTAGGCTGAAAATTTTCTGTGTAAAACCTAGTAACACTTGAGAGCACATAGGTACCAAAAGGAGGTTAAATTTCCATAGCTGAAAAATAGGTAAAAAATAAGGTGTTTTCACCAAAATGTGAAAACCAATTTATTTTCTATACTTTATTAATACAGCCACTAGCGTGCTTGGCTTTTTAGACCAGGGAGAACAGTTCTTGCACATCATTGACTCATTCTTTGAGGTGACCAGTGGCGAAATGCAGTTTAAAAAGCAGAGAACCTTATGTTGTACTTTAATGTAGGAAAATATGACCATATCAGACTGGATGGCTGACAACATGTAGAACAGTCACACTTTGGTCATCAGTTCTAATATAAGGCAAGTCCCAGTGACTAAGTCTAGGTGTTACCAAATGACCACCAGATGAACTGTGTAAAACTACTGGCATTTCAATGTACATGTTAAATGACAGGATTCCACTAAGAAAGAAACCCTGCTATAGAATTTTCCAACAGCCTGCAATTGGTTTTCTCAGAAGAGAGACCAAGGGTGAAAAAAGAAGGCCACAAAGAATTACTATTTTTTCATCAGTAACACAGTGCTTCAGTCAGGACCAAAATACAGTTTAGGACTCCAGTGCCCCGTACAAATGTATGTGGTATTATTTTTGTTTCTGGATCTACAAGTTGGTCCTGATTGCATAACTGATCTTGGTGTGTGGCTACAGGTAAAAATTACATGCTGTGGACTATTCTCATGCTAAATATGCCATTTAAGTACCCAAATTGGGAGATTAATCTACATATGTAATCTCTGTAGTGAATAAAAATGAGAAATTCATTTGAGATCAAATTCAGAGTAACTAAATAAGTTTCTGGAGGGATCTGACTTTGCTGTATAGGGAACATACAGCACAACATACAGGCTATATGGACTTGTTAAATTAAGAGTTTCATATTAAAACCTTTCAATTTTCCACCAGAATGAATATTTTAATTAATAAATTTAATAGTTAATTTATTTTCATATTCCTTTAAGCTGGATTCCACTGAATATACAGACATTCAGTCTTAAAACAGTGTATCAGAAAGGCTTTACATTGGTAGCTTGAGATTGTGAGTGGTAGCTTGTATAAAACTTATGCAACTGTCCCTTAAGAATGTTTCAGGATTATAGGGGAATGGAAAAGTTGGGATGAAAGTGGGTTAGGATTCAACGGAAAATATCAATTATGTATTTCAACAATGTCTCTTTATAAGCTTAATGAAGTTGAACAGTTTATTTTAGTTTATTTGTGAGCCATTTAACCAGTCAAAAGTCAGAAATGGTAGAACTAGAACCAACCTTCTCTTCTGTGGTCAGTGGTCTCTAGCAGTGCTTTTACTATTCAGCTGCAAACACAAAGTACCTCATTAATAATAATGAAACCAAGACTAGACATAAGTTTTGTATGTATTCTGCACCCAATCCTTAAAGGTGTAGTGATTTGGTTAATTTAGTTATTACAAGTAATGTGGAAGTTTACGTACTTTGCCAAGCTGTGGGTGTATTAGACTCAGTTTATACCCGACCAGGTTAGCATCAGACTAGGAAGCTTAGACTATCAGAGCAGACTCAGAACAGAGAGGTCAGTGCAGCCTGCTGGTTCCTACTTCTAGAAGTCTTGTAGAAAGTGGATGGCACAGACATAGAAGGAAGTTATGAAGATTATGTCTGAATGATGTTTCTGACAGATTCTGAAGAATGTGTTTCTGGCAATCAAAAATGAAAACATCTCGATCATAGGGTATAAACCCTATGCAAAATTTCTTATACGTACTGTCTTTTCTGATAAGGTCCTGAAGTTCCTTCCTGGAAAAAAACCCCACAACTCTAACCCTAAAGCCCTGATGACCGTGTTGAGTGCCCCATGACTCCACTGGTGCCATTGGTACCCCACCATCATTCCACATGCCCTGTGGAAGCACCATTTACCCGAACACTATATTGGATGCCCCAATTTCCCCATGTCAAAATGCCCCACTTGCCATGCCAAGTGCCCCAAAACCATGCCAGGTGACCCACAGCCATGGCCATGGCCACCCTATGGACACATTGGGCGACCCATGGTCACACTAGATGCCCTATGGCAACATCCTTGTCTTCACATGGAGGGTATTACAATTTTTTCTGTTTGTATGTAACATTCTTTTGGGAGTGGAACACAAAGAAAGAGGAATTACCTCAGTGGAACACCCTGTGTATAGGAAAGCACTGTGGGGTTGAAAAAAAAAACAAAACAAAGGCTTTCCAAACAAACTTTCTTGTTGAAATCATATTTTGACTGCTTCATTCATTTCACATTGCACAGTTTCAAAGTTGCCAGGGAAAAACATACCACCAGAGGATTGTAGTATATCCTTAATATCCCAAGGGCAATTGCACATGGTATCTTTCATGTTTTGTTCACAGATGGCATCTATTGCTGTGGTTTTTAATAATCCCCTAAGGTGAAGCTGGATGACAGCATCATCTATTCAAACTATCAGAAGGAGAAAATTCAACACATTTATGATGAGTGAATGAGAACTTTCTCATTTGTTGTGCTGTTGACATTTGGTTTATCTAACAACTTCTATCATACAGCCATCGGTGGGACCATCTCATGAGATTATCTGAATTGTCCTCCTATGCCTAAAGCTGTACCCAATTAAGAGCTTTTATTTAATGGGCTTTTTACAGGACATTTGATTCTGGTTTCTCAGTCTCTCTGTTATCAATAGCTCAGAATCAGATCAATCTGAAATATGTCTCTATTGCTCTAATACTCTGGCACTAAGATATCTGGCAACTTTTAAAGTCAAGTCTATGTATTTCAAGATTGCTAGCCTGCTACACTCATGAGTATTGGTGACAGATTAGGCTAGGTGGAATGATAGATTCACTGAATTCAGATTAGGTTTATGTTGCAAAAATGTTATGTCTGCAGTATGAGCATCTCATATTTTTTAATTATAAATGGTGCCATCATTTATCTTTCATATGTATTACATTATTTGATTTTCCTATTTTTCTCTCTTTTCCCCCTGCATTCTGTTGAACAAAGAACTGATCAGTCAATTTGCTTTAATTTCTTTAGTGATTACTGTTACTGCTGATACTAAAAGACTCAGTTGTTATTGCTGACATTGACTCCTTCGTATTCTTTTTTTTATTTTATCCATGAATTATGTCCTAGCTAATAGTCAATAAACAGTTTGGAGAATGGACTATTGTTCTCAACCAATTTGTACATAACCCTACACAACAGGCTTAGAATTGATTGTGACTGCTAGTATTACTGTGATGGGAATATTCCGTATATTTAACATTTGTAGAACTTTAAAAAAAGCTGATTTTCAATTTTTTTCTGGCTTGCTGACTGAATAAGCAGAACAACAAACAAAAAAACAACAAAAAAAAGGGAAATGGATGGAAATGGGAGGAGTTTCAGGTAAAACAATGCAACTTGAGACTGAACTGCTTAGACTTAGCAACATGTGCTCCGTGTATAATCAGCAGAGACAGGTTTATTCACAAAATGATTCAGCCAGCCTCTATGAAGAGCTATATAAAGATGAAAAATATTTAGAAACAAGTCTCTCACTCCTGTTTTCTTTTCAGTAGCTTCAGGGCTAGAAAGAAAAAGTAGTGCTCCTAGAGATGCAGATAGACTAGATACTATTGCTTATCTGAACAGCATTATTTATTTAGCCAATTTAAACACAGAGAATCCCACTTTAAATGCCTACCTGTGGCCATAGTTAAAACATTTATATTTCTAAATAAAATACTGTTTAATTAAAAAAACTGAAGTTGAAAAACATCTTTATTTTATAGCCAAACTAATTTGATGAAAAAGACCCTGAATTCATAATTTATGTGGATCTGATAAAAATTTCAGAGGAAAATCTGATCCAACTCTAGTATTTATTAAAATTGCTGTCTTATTGCAGGTGTTCGTTTTGTTATAGTTGATTGATCGAGTCTTTCAAAATAACATTCTCTTTGTTCATATATCATTATCCTCATGACAATTCATGATACAATCAAAGCATTTATATATGTGTGTCAGGCTACTGTAGAAACAGGGATGGTATTTTGATAGAACAATGTGTATGTCTGGTACAGTGCTCAATTTTCAAGACAACTTTAACCAACACTGATCAGAAGTATGTGAACTATGTGTTTCTGAAAATCTGAGTTCTTTTTTATGTCTGTCTCCTGACATTATTTACCAGAGGGGTGAGAGAGAGCTTACACATCTTCAAAAGCATCTGGAGAAAAGTACTGATGGTGGCAGTATAGCCACCTATAGCCATTTTGAGACATCAAAGAACTGAATTATTATTTGAAAGTCCATTTCTACCTCTAACAGTAATTGGACCAGAGGAATATATGTGCAGATTGCAAGGGTGACAATACTTTCTACATAAGAGCCTTTCAAGCTCCTCATGGGATTTCCAACAGACCAGACAGTTTGTCTTAGATCCTTAATTTCTCATATACAAAGTATTCTGCAAGGCTGCTGACACAGAGATGCCCAGGGTAGAAAGAAGAAAGTAAAATCAGCTTTCAGCTGTGAAGCCCTATTGTCTGCCATGCACAAGAATGATGGAAAGGGTTGACATTATTGCTTTTCCAGTGACATCTACCTCTGCCTCCAGTATAGTGTCCCAAAGTCTGGAAGCAAAATATAAAAGGATAAGCAGCAATACAAATGATGGTGAACAGATGGCCACATGGTTCTTATGTAATTTTTTTTTTTTTTGTCTGTAATTTCTGTTGTTGTGACCAATTGCAGCTACCAAAATTTGGAGTTCGTCTTGCACAATCATCCATACCAGATACAACAACTTCAAGGCCAACTTAGTGTTTTTGACATTGAAATACAGTTAGGGGAATCAGGTGGTTTTCTTAAAGTATTCAGCAAGCTAGTGCCTCAGCACTTCAAAGATCCCTTTTGTATTAGAAAATAATACAATAATAGAGATGGCAAAACTTAAGATAAAACTTTTTTTTTTTTATTTTTTATTTTTTTATTTTCTAAGAGGGTTTGGCATATACCTTAACAGTGACACTATCAATAGAATCCAGGAAAAAGCATTCACATTGAAGCCAACTTAACTGGCTTTCTCAGGTGTCCCTCTAAAGGTAGTAGGTCTCTCATAAGGCCTGAAAAAAACTTCCAGCAGAATTCCTCTCAGCAATACCGGGGCTCAAGATACAAACCTATACATTTATTCCTATACATTTATTTACTTTTTATTCTTGTTAATTATGCAAAAAATGCTAAAATAGTCTTTCTCTAAAGGAAACAAAAATATCATGACATATGAAGTATCTAACTCACAAGGTAGAAATTACCATAATTATAATGAATAGAGAAACTGGAAAAACAATATGATAGCAATAATTACATAAGTCTGGATGCAGTACAGCAAAGGCATTTTCAGAACAGTTACTGATCACAAGCATGTGATCAGATGTTTCTGTAACACATGACGATTAGCACTGTATATACATTTCCTTAAAAATATAAGGATAAAGTGGTGCTTGTGTCACCAAAAGTATCTTGGCCAGCTGGTTACTGTCTCATTGGTTAAAAAAAATCAAAACAACCTGCTATATCCAATATACGTTAGGACTAGTTAAATTATCAAAGTATAAATATTTGCTTGGTTCACATGTTCTAAGAAAGCCTTTAAAGACATAGAAATAATTAATCTAAAAAGATTCCTCATGTAAGGAAATAATCAACTATTCTTTCTTGTTTTGGATGGTTTGAAGGAAGAAGAAAACATTATGAGCTATAGTTTAAGCATATAAAGCTGTTTTGATATCTGCCTGCATGGTTTAAAAGAACAAGCTGAAGTATACACTGCTGACCCATACAAGAGCCACAGCAGTAATTTAAAGGAAATTCAGCAACCTGAATAAAATGGCTATGAATCATGTGAACCAGCCCAATGTAATGGCATTTCCACTCTGACATTGCTCAGGTACCTGCTAGAGCAGAATAGAGCTGGCACATTAAACTCGCAAGCAAACTCAAAAAGCAAAATGACTCACAACTCTCAAAAGTAAACTTGAACATTGTGATTTTTTCTTTCCAAGGATTTCTCCTTCCAATTTCTTTAACTGCACAGCCAGATCCCAGAACACACAATCCAACTTGGCTCCAAAGTAAATGTTGTACTTTCAAAGAGATGTATTTCACAGCCTTTAGAAAAGTAGTTAAGGAACTGTCACTCTTCTCATTATATGCAATTTTCACTATGTAGTGAATTTAAAGCAGATTTCAGCTTTCCCTGAGTAGAGGTCAACATCTCATCTTGGTTACTTTGGTGTGATGCTGAAGACAATTACAGTTAGGTTAAATTTTACATAGATTGGTATTTTCAAGATAGGAATGTCATCTTAATATCTTCTGTGCAGGAACTGTTTAAGCAGGAAAATTTCCTAAGATGAATGAAAATTTCTACATGAATGAGGACTTGATCATGTAAATAAGAGATTTAAGATACAGTCCCCCAACGGTAACCACCTGGTCTTCCAGAAATAAATACTTTGCAACTGATGACCTTTCTAAATTTAGAGGACTTTCTTTACCTTTTAGTAATCTCCAATGCTTTAATGAGTAAAGTATAACAAATGACATTTTGGTTGCCATAGTGACATAATTTTTCTTATATGTTCTCATACTGAATGTGTTTTTCTTTTGCTCTTGCTTTGTTTTAGTGGGATAAAGGCTACAGCTATAATAAATGCAACTTCACTTTTCTCTATTATAAATAAATGTAAGAAAAAGGATATATGGTCTAATAATAGAATATGTTCATACTTAATTACTGGGTGCCATTATTTTGAAGGTGTAATGTTGCTGACAAACACAGTGGCTTACTGCTCCACAGAGTAATTAATAGTGTTGTTTATTGTGCTATAAGTTTTTCTCTTTTGTCAGACACAATTTGTTAAGTAAATTGGATACTGAAATGCATGTGGGTTTAAAAGATAGTGAATAATAAAGTATTAGCAAGGATTTAATGAAACTGAAATAGCTGGAGAGAAAAGTAGTAGTCTGATGCAAACAGTTTCCATGGTAATGGCTTAAAGCTTTCAATACTGAAGAAAAAAAAATCATAATTTAAAACCTGTATGCTTGTATATACATTTTTAAAATAGGCATGGATCAGGCAGACCAGGACTCCATTTCAGACAAAATTTCTCATGTTAAAATTTACTGCAGTGCAAAGCACTATCAGTAGACATTTCCACCACAGAAGATCTGTCACCTCTGCAAGAAGCAATGTGCTTGTGCTCTTCAGCAGAACTGAGATGGTTTTACTAAGAGCTTTTACATTTAAGAAAAATCCACTATAGGAATTAACTCTGCCTATGTTAAGCCTAATTACATGTAATCATCTAGCTATAAACAGGTGAATTATTTCTTCATGGTAATGGAAAATGATAATGTCTGCATCACAGAAATTTGGTCGTCTTGAAGTACTTCTCAATCCAGCAAATTGATAAAGAATAACTAATAATAAAAGAGACAAAAATTCAATTCAGATTCCCAAATTAGGTCTTAAAATTTCTCTTCTAATTATTAGAAAAGGAGCACTTCTACTGATACTGATTTTGAGAATAAACACCCTCTTGACAAAATTTCTTTCCCATTTATGCAAATTAATTTAAAATTTTAAAAATAAAAATATAAGTTTAAGTTTATAAATGGTTCTTTCACTTTATAACCTCTGTAAACATACTGCTTACACCTTTTCTATCCTAAGTATAATTTTTAATTTTAATGTCAAAAGAAGTTTATTGTTTCAGAGATTGTGTAAAAGGAAATACAGCATGTTAATTTAGAAGATATCAATTATAAATACTAATGATCAGGAATATTCAGGATGAAATTTTGTTTTGCAAAGGTTGTATGAAGGAAGACTTTTATTTCAACTACAATTGAAAAATTCCCCCTAATTACTTAAAAACTGGCATATGTGCTCCCTTGGTTTTTTACAACTCCTTGTGTTCCTCACAGGAAGAGCATGGCAACACTTTATTACCTCACTGTGGCTTATCTTTGAAGAACAATGCCATCAAGACTATTAAGTTTCTCTGAGGAGTCTCTAAGTATTCAGTTAAGTGGCAAATCACATTATAATTATATGCTCATAAAAATAAGTGAAAGCACCTAAAATCCTTAATTACCTAATTTCTTTTTCAATAAATTTATTTTTGATCCTTTACATTTAAAAAAAATAAAATTATCTTGATGAAGTTATTCTAAAGTTGCACCAAAATCAGCTACCCACCACAATAGAAACCTCACAATAGAATAGACACATCAGAAATAAAAAATTTAAGTTGTTGTTTATAGAGTCAGATTGGAACTGGGTTTACATTATGAGCTGACCTGAAATCAAACACCTTTGAGTTTCTAGAGACTGAATATCAAGGAAAACTACCTTATCCTAACAATATTTTTCAAATACTTTTAAATGTTAGAAATATGTAGAATTGTGAATACGATTTTGAGCAAGTCAATTGTTCTTTCATTTTAGTTGATGATAGTGATAACTGTATTAGAAATACAGCTAAAAATTTAGAAATGTAGATTGGGGGAGAGATAGCAGGAGTTCTAACTAGTCTCTATATCAAAAATAGATTCAAATTGGTATTGAAATTATACTTCAGATAACTGACAGAGAGATCAGGAGTCAGAAAGAATTAGACTGAGCTTAGCGACTCTGCAATAAATTTATCATTGATACAATTTACATTACAATGTTCTTCAGTATAAATCATCTAGTACTTACATATTACATAAATTTTATTTTCATGGGAAGAAGCACTTTTGAAAAACTGGATTATTTAATTCATGTATGACAGCATTAAATCATCTCTTGTGACTTTTTAAAATTGATTAAATGAATAAAAGGGCTTTTTTTCTTCATGCAGCTGATTTGTAGGAAGGGACTTCAGTGTGCAGAGATTAAAGATCAGAGAGAGAAAAGAACCGTAGCATGTTCATAATTTTGTTATGGGAACCCTCTTGTTCTAGGGCCACATGTAATATTCAGGTTTACTCTTTTTCAAGTCCTAGCTCAATGAGCATAACAGAAAGAGAGTAAAAAACATCTCTATTGCCTTTTACAGAAATCTGTTGATTCTCTAGGATAGCTTCTAAGCCTTGTTTGCAAGTATTTACTGCAAGTGCTATATTTCCACAGAACAGAAAGGCTCCGTTGTAGGTCAGTGTCATGTGTGATATGAATTCAGTCGTGTCTCCAAATTTGTGTAGAAACCATGAAAATAATAAAATTTTTCAGACAAACTCTCTGATAATGGCTAAGGACAAAAGGATCGCAGCTGTTTTGATGGCTATTTGACTTGAGAAATGTGTCCAGACATAATTGAAGTACACACTTTTTTTTTTTTTTTTTTTTTGATGTCTTTATTGTGCTTGTTGGGGAATTAGTTAATTTCTGCCATGAAATTCAGAAAAGAAGGTTTTAGCATCTAGCTTATTAACTACAAACATTCCCTTCTTTTGTCACATACTCCTATAATTCTGCACACCTGCACCACACACATCTTTTTTGCAATGATGAAATATCTACCACTCAGTGAACTCATCAGGTGTCAGGTGTTGCATTATATATGCTCATCTAGGAGGAAGGGAAGCAGGTGTTTATATGTTCTGACTTTAGTCAACCATTGCAGCCCACTGAATTAAGTGTGTAAAGTTGGACTGGGTGAATATTCCTGTGATGATTCTTCAAGGCAGCCTAGTTGATAATAAAATGTGCCAGAAGTAGGTAACTCTGTCTTGGTTCATACTGAAAAAAAGCTTTCTGTTTAGGACAGGTTTTTAAGTTTGCCTGCATGAAATAAGACAAAATTTTAGCAGAGTAAGGATTGAAAAGGGGAAAAATATGGAGCTGAAATGTTTGATAAGCAAGTCATAACATAAATTTCTTGATGATAAAACTAGACAAGGTATTCTAAATTTGGATAGCAAAGAAACAAAGACCTTAGATGCTTAAAGAATATGTCTCAGGACTGATGTTTATTTATCAGCCACACTCTGCTGCCATGTGAAAAAGAAATAAGCTGATCTTCCCTTATTTAAGTAGCATATCACACTCCACATTCAGAATGCTTAGGACCAGGAGGAACCATTAGATCACTTAGTTTCACCATAAATGAACACTTAGTATATGTAGTGAAAGCTATTAACTCTAAATTTTTTAATCAAGCTATATTTGTGCTAGAAAAAAATTGAAGTAAACACATGGAACAGCTATGACATTATTACCTTTATTTGGTTGGCATTATGTTACGGTACATACATAGTTATCATCAAAAAGACACACCAAAACACTATTTCTTTCATTTACCACAATGTTGATTATATTTTTTAGGACTGAGAGGCTTGTGCTTTTCTATTCTTAGTACATTCTGACAGAAAATCAGCAGTAAAAAAACTGAGATGTTCTCAAGGAATGATATCCATATGATTATAAGAAGTGTACTATGCATTTTAGAGAAAGGTTGGAAAGTAAAACCAGCATCAGAAATTTATCAGTCTACAAGGAGGAAATTCCTGTCTGAACCATAAATTAAGTGAACAATATAATCCTGAGTATATAAGCAAGGCAAATCAACCAAACACTATAGAGACATTCTCATATCACATCTAAAAACTCATTTACCATAACATTGTGTTTCCTTCTCTGATTTGCTGCATCTGCAGTCTAATGCTTCACACCGTGATACAACAATAATATCGATACGACTTTATTTATTTCATCATAGTTGTTATCTCACAGCTCATGGTTACATGACTCAGAGCCACCACTCATATCTTTCTGATGCAAATCATTAATACAGTATTTATCTGCTCTACTCGTTCAGAATTGGTTAGAAAAAAAATAAAAAGATAACTTTGAACAACAAAACTTTATGGAGGTTTTATTTTTTTAATCTGAATCCATTCTATCTTTATAGAAAACCAAGACATAACCTGTCAAAACATCTGCAAAAAAGTCCCATAAATAAATACTTTGTTTGGTACTCTAATTTTAAACTCCACAGAAATGCCACTGTATGACTGTACCATTGGTGGACTGTGTTTTGACAAATATGACATTACGTCCTAAAAGTCTTTTGTAAACTAAAAAAAAATCTACAAGTGCTATGTGCACAAGGATCTCAACAGAGTCAGAAATTACTACCTATCCAACTAGTTTTCCAGCCTAATCAGCCTGAAGATGCCCATTTTTTTTAAACTGTTAGTGAAATGGAAATGGCAGTCCTCTAGTTCTTTTCTATTCCTCTTTTTTCCATACTTACTAGCTATTAATATTAAAGTTTCATAGAGTTTTTTATCTAGTTAATTCCATCTCTTCAGTTACGAATAATTCATGCCTGCAAATTTAAAATTCTTCAAGTTTAGTATATGTTGCTGGCTCTTTTGCTATAGCTAATTTTCCATGCCCACTTCCTTCCCACAGAATAGCATCCAATATCCTATTCAGCTGCATAACAGGGGTGCATTTGCCATTTCTACTTTTTCTCAAATTACTTACTGTCCATGGGTTTTTTTAGTCTCAAGTGCCAAAAGGCATTTACAAGACTTTTTTTTTTTTCTTAAAATGTTTAAAGAGTTAGTTTCATTGTTTCTCATTCCTCTGACACTGAGATTGCACTAAGGCTTTTCAGTAAATTATATGCCTGTCCTTTACCATTTTCCAGTCTTTCCACAGATACACATAAAAAAGGAAAAAAAAACAAGAGTTAAATATTGAAGACAAATTGTATACATAACTATCCAACTCATGTATATTTAAATCACTTTCCAGATATCTAATTAGCTAATATAGCTCTTTCTCTGACATAATTTCCTTTTATGTCTGTTACACCTGTCACAAGGCAGTCACATTTACTTCCCAAATTACCATGAAATTTTAGGAAGTTAACAGACTGAGACAGGACAAGGTTTTCAGCTGAAGGTTTGCCAGCCATTTTAAAGAAAACAAGAAGGGAATGTAGTCAGAGAGACAAACAGAACAAAAAACCCCGAATCCTAAAAACGATCATTTCTTGAAATGATTACCACAGGCTTGTGCAAATCACCACTGTTGCTTTAACTAGCTTTCTACTTTTTTCAGAAAAAAATCCTATTGCCTATTTTAGAGTTTTTCAGTTTTACTTTCACACACACTGCACACACACACACACACATTTCTATAGTGAGTATATGTAGGTCTAATGTGACCAGTATACATATATCCTACATGTGTATAGGTTATATAATGGAAATGGTTAAAATGAATTTCATCATCATTTTTTTCAGTGCTCCAAACTTGAAGGCTATTTTTTTTAACCCAAAAGCTACGAATTTGTGTGATTTGGATATTTGTTTTTTCTTCCTTAGAACATACAAATCTGGCCAGAGACTAACTGAAATGCACTGAAAGACAGAATTAAATCTTGATTTTCTGTCTTTTTGCCACTTACTGTTTTGGGGTTTTTTTGTTTGTTTGTTTTTTTGTTTGGTTTTTTTTTTTTTTTTTTTTTTTAAAAATTCCACCTTCTTTCTTTTATTTCTCTAGTTCTGCACTGCCTTCAATTACCTAAAAGTAACAGTAGGTAAGGAATGCCTGATGTGAGTAGAGACTTGTTGATCTAGTAGTTTTTCCATGATTAATAATTTTTAATAACATTTAAATGTTTGTTATTTCTGTTGCTACAATTATTTCTTCATTTTCTTTAATGCACTGGTTTTGTAAAACTGAGATGGCTCTAGGATTAAATTATCATTCTCACATATACAGTTTATTTTTCTAATGATACTTCCTTTTACTTCAGCATTTGTTCATTATGTTGATTCATTCAACAGGAAAGGACAATTGTCAGGGGATTATTTGGTGACAAGCAGTGGTTAAATCACCTTTGATTAGATATAGTGGTTTAAAATATTTATTCCTGTTAAATAATGTATTTCAGGTCAAATTATTCAAGCCATTCTTAATGAATAATGTTATGACTGTAAGACCTCTGTTTTGATGAATAAATAGTTTGAAAACTAGCCTTGTTTAGCTCCTGTTTCTTATATTTCTGTATGTAATCAATAAGTTGATTGAGAGTTTTTAATGAAAAACTGAGAAATACTTCACAGAATGTGCATTAAGCAATGTAGTACTCAGCATTTCAGATGTGCTTGGCTACTTGGGTTATGCATCTTTGATACTTGGAACAAGTGAATATTGAATGATGAATATTAAGTATTACATTTCAGAGAGAAACTCTAAGGTGAAAGAAGTCATCAGAAACTGAAAGCTTATAGTTTCTTTGTATTTATTTTTCTAGACCTTATTCAAACACTTCTCAGTAACAAATTATTATTATTATAGAATGAACCAAAACATCACCGAATTTAGTATTTTGACTCAGAAATATTCACTTAGCAGTTTTTTTTCCCTTCATTGCAAATCAGGATTTGTACCTTTAATGTTAAAATGAAATTAGTTAAGGATAAAGTGTGGATTTACCTCAAAACTGTCCATATTTAGTATTTCTATCAAACTAATTGAATTTCTCCATGTAAAAACGTAGGGTCTTTTATGAACACAGTATTTTAAACATTTTTCTCCACCTCATCATAAAGTACACTGTGTTCATACATTGTTCATACACACAATATGCATAAATACACATAAAGTGTGTGTTCATACATTACTTATATATTTGAACCACATGAATATGTGTAAATCCAGATTACTTTGCTTCAACATAATTGTTTTTTGTTTTCTGATTCAGAACTTATAACTGATTTCAATAGTGAAAGTTACTTATTAAATTTTATTTATTTTTATATGTCTTCTTTCTTTTTTTAATCCTCACTCTGAAATACACTGTACATATCTCCACAAAAGGCCAAGTCATCATGGGTCAAGAATCTGGTTTGAGGGAGAAAAGCTTTTCTTATGGATCCTGGGACTGATAGATTTGTTTACAGGATACACTATGCTATTGCTGGGGTTTAACAAATGGCACTCCCCAATCTACTGCCTACTCCATCAACCCAGACTCTCCAAAACCAGATGCTACTTGCTTGCTCCGTGACTAACTACTCCCTTCTCCTCTCTCATCCTCTCCCCCTTCCTGCTCTGGGGATGGAGTTTACAATTGGAAGCACAAAAAGACAAAAAAACTCCAATATCAATAACAAAAGGTATAAGACAAATAAATGATTGACAGAAAACCCACAGCAAATTACTGCTTGGCTCTTCCCCACCATGCCATTCTTTCCTCTTGACCAGAAGCAAGAGAGTAAGTCCCTTACTCCCACACCTTGCAAATGATGTGAGATGGTATTGAATAACATTAGGGCCTGGTCTCATCCCCTTTCTGGCTGCTGTAAAAATTAACCCTGTCCTGGCTGAAACTAGGAAAGCTACGTATGTGCCATTAAGTTGCCTAATTTCCATATATTGGGAGAGCATGAATGGACACTAGAGGTATCTTGCAAATTGCATAATTCAGCAAGACATAAGATGGGACTATGTAAGTTCTCCATGGCAACTCAAGGACAGAAAATCAAGCAGGTTTGGATATGAGATGTTACTGCTACAAAATGGACATTGTGTACATTGAAGTAGCACGTGTAACTTCTCAATGGTATCATGCAACAGAGGAAGTCACTTCTTTTAAACTTGTGAAGATTGCTCAAGGCTAAATCAAGTAGCTTAGCAATTTCTATCATATATTTGCCATACTATTACATTTGTTTTTCCATGACTCAGTCTTGCCCTGACAGGGCTGGAGGGCAGATATTCATGTAGAACAGGTGTAGGTGGGAAATATGAACTTAGAATAAGAAGAATTTATCATTTTATTGCTTCTTTTTTAGTCTTTACAAGTTTAGTTTCTTGAAATATGAGGAAAGGTGATAAGAAATTAAAGTGATGTATTGGAGCATCTCAACTTTGGACAAGAAAATATTCTTGCAATTCTTTCCTGCAATATGGATAACTTTACCTAGGAGGAGGGAGAAAGGAAGGCAGGAAAGGAAGAAATGAAGAAAAAGCAAGAAAGGAAAAAAGACAAAGAAAGGAAAAAAGAGGAAGAAATGAAGCAAGAGAGAAAGAAAGAAAGAAAGAAAGAAAGAAAGAAAGAAAGAAAGAAAGAAAGAAAGAAAGAAAGAAAGAAAGAAAGAAAGAAAGAAAGAAAGAAAGAAAGAAAGAAAGAAAGAAAGAAAGAAAGAAAGAAAGAAAGAATAAGAAAGAAAGAAAAGCAAATAAAGATATTACAGCAATCTAATTTATATCAGAAATGAGGAGAAGAAGCAAGAAGAAAAACAACAAATAAAGGAAAGTATAAACAGATGGTGGTAAAGACAGGCAAAGTCAGTTGTTCAAAGCATATTTTCCTAGAACACAGTGATACATATATACAACCTCATTAAAGATGACTTAAGAATCAGAGTATGGTTTTCAATGTTATTGGCGACACAATTATTGTTAAAAGAGTGACTTAGTAGTTTCTGTTCCCATCTCTGCCCTGCACTGAGTGCATCAGGAAAAATATGCTCCTTCTTTTCTGCTAAAAATTGGATGCATCAAAAATTTAATGTAATGACTTATTTGCATATTTAACACAATTAATAGCTCCTGTATAAGGTTTAGGCTGAACGGAAGACCGAAATTTTAAATGCCAAGTCATACTTTCTTAGGCTACGGTTGTGCCATGTAGGAAGTAGTAAGGCCTCTTAGTTTTAGCTGGTGACGATAAGAAATGCTTTTTATTAAAATATAGATCAATCTTCTCTGTTTATTTTCTCTAGAACTGATTCAACTCTCATCCTGCAGGAATCACCTTAATCAAATTCACATTGTCTGAGAAAAACATTTTGTCAAACAACTTAATCCTCCTTGTCCAAATCTATAATATTCAAAACCTCAAGGGTAGCTACGTTGCCAAAGACTAATTTTTTTCCAACAGCACTATCTTCTTGATAAATCAAGTAAAACAAATACCCCCGAAAAATGTTTTATCTAGCTATCTTATTTCAAATAATTTGGAGATACAAAATAAACTGTATTAAAAAAAATATTAACTGATTTTCTGACAATAATATTAACTGAAGTCATATATCAAGGAATATTTCTGCATTTCACAGGCACAAAGATTTTGTGTAATGAAATAAATATCATTGAAGTATATACAGTGTTTAAATCACATGTATCTCTAACACTCAGCGAAGAGCTGGGTTTGTATATACACTTAATTCATTCTAGTCTGCAGCTATGATACTTCTACTTCCAATTAGTTTATAAGGCTGTCAACAGCAGAGACTAAGAGCTAACATGATCTAGCAAAGTGTTTTGTGTTATAAATGTTACTCTGACATTCTGCAATGGCCTTGGTCCAAATTACCTAATCTTGTTGTACAAATCTGATCTTAATGGGACTAGTAATATTTGGCTACTTATAGGACAGAATTAATTAGCTAAAGTTGCAATTAGTATACAATTATCTTATTGTCAACAGGAGCATGTGGGCTGGAGCAAAGCTTGCTCCCATGCTTCCTGCATTAGCGCTGCCAGCAGAAGATCCTTGGTTGTCTACAGAGTAAACACTGTGTATGTTCATAGCACACCAGACCACGGAGCATGGAGCCCATATGTACCCCTGAGTTACCTTCAACTGAGCAGGCGTATCTGTGTGGTAAAATATACTTTTCGCAAAGGGAGCTTTCTCTAACTCAATCAAAACAGCATAGTCTTCATAAGTAAGATTTTTTCAGCATGTAGCTACACTACTGGTTCCACAGTAAGTTTGCTTGAGGTGATCCGCACAGCACTCTGCTGAATAACACAAAGCTCCCCTCTGTCATCTGAAATTTTCTGTTGCTATGGTTTACTATTTCTGAACCCTATGCAGCTCCTAAAGGGGCAGAACAATGTATCAGAGTCTTAAATATGAGTCTGGGAATGTGTCTGAATCACAACCGAATTCAGTGAAACTGTTCAGAAAGGTAGAACAGATACACCTTTGATGCACTGGTGGTGTCAAATATCTCCTCCTAAGGCACCTCTCCTATCTCCTAAGGAATTTCAGACACATATTTAGTGGAAAACATCAGCTGTTTAAAATCTGTCTTGTGAATACTTTTTTTCCCCCTCATGCCTATCTGTCAAATCTTTCCACACATAACTAAATATTGCATATTTAATCCAGAAGACTAGTTGATGGGTGTAAAACTCACTCCAAAAGGGTTTTACTTCACCAAATCCCTAACGACAATTAAATCTTCCAGTTCTCTGAAGCCCTTCATAACAATAATGAAAGAAAAGTGAGTGAGCAGAGACAGGGTATGAGGAGTGAAGATCCCTTTTTTTTTTTTTTTTTTTGTCTTGTCTTGTTTCTCCTCTACAGTGAGAGATTACTAAGGCAGAAAAAGCTATTAGGACCCAAACAGGGAGGTCTGATGCCTCGTACTTACTTGGTGGGGCCGTGACTGTACCTCATTCATATTCTAGTGGATTGGCCTTTTGTGGCCTGCTGAAAAGCCATAAAGGCAATGACAGCAAGAATGACTGCATCACAAGTGCACCTTTTCTCATTTCCATCTCTTCTCTCCTCTGAGACTGACATTATTAGAAAGTCAAATGCAATGGCTGCAGGGGTTCTTGCTTTTTTTTCATTTCTTTTTCTTTCCTTTTAGATTTTACTTCTGTATTGCATGCTACAATCCAGGCTTACTACATTCCTGTTCACAGTTCAGCCACTTCCCAGTGGGCACACATCAGTGAAGTCTGTCTCTCTTGTTCTCTGTTTTTTGTTTGAATTAATTTCCTCAAAACTCAGCTGCTTTTGCTATATGGGATTTAAGGCTGAGAGATATACTTCCCTAATGATCTCATTCACAAAAAAAAAGCCCTAAGTTTAAAAAAACAGTTAAAGAAAGAAAAAAAGGTGACCAAAAAAACCCTCATTATCTGCACATTTAATTAACCATGACGGAGACTTTTAAAATGTACTTGTACCCTAACATCCTTATTAGGATTGAAGCTCAGTAGAAATGCACACTTCTTAAAGGACATCACTTGACTCAGGGAGATTACTTAACCCTAATGATAACAGGCAATTCAAGAGTGTAATGTGAATAAGAGGATAAAACATGCAAGAGAGATTCAACACTAACAGAAACATATGATTAAATTAACAGCTATCATTTGAAGATTTTGAGAACAAATCTTATTTTGAACATGTATTTGAAATACTAACCTAGCTCTTTAAGCACAAGACAAGTGTTTCCTAGCTTGCTTTCCATAATAAGTATCATGGTAGAAATAGGAGAAAGAAAGAGGACCAGAGGTAGTGGATAGGCTAATTAGTGACCTTTGCTGACTGACTGGACTTCTTTTATACGAAAACAGTAAAAAATTCTTAAGGCATATGTGAAAGAAATGGGCAAAACAATTATGTGGACAGTTGACATGAAAACCAAAAAAAAAAAAAGGAACCTCTGCGCTAGAATGGTGAATGAAGAAGAGCACTGTTGGAAAGACTGTGTTTCATAGGAAGGATTTAAACAGTATATAAAGAGCAAATAAATGGAATGCCATGACATTTACTATGCATTGGTCTTTCTATGCTGCATGGCCATTAAAGAGCCTATGGCAATTTCACTGTCAGCAGGATTTGTCCCTGAGTCCTTGACCAAAATTTGTCTTTGTTTCTCTTGCTGTGCTGCATGCAGATTTTCCCTAATCTGTTTGTTTGCCAACATCTATCGCAGAGCTTAATTTATATCAGTGATGACTGTGGATACACAGCTGTAGGACAAAATGTTATACAGAAGTTATGAATGAAATATGTTATTATTATTGCTATTATTATGTCATAACCACAGAATTTGGAATTCCAGATAGCATCACTCAAGTTCTAAGACTCAGTGTTCAAGATTTAGTGCTCTTATTCTGCTTCTTAAAGTTACAAACCACCCTCTTGGGAAACAGTCAAAGCTTTCCTATTTCTGGATGCTTGGCCAGCTTTCCGTTGTGCAACAGTTCTGATTTTTCTCCTCTTTAGAAAGCAGAACATTAAAAAGAAAAAAAGGAAATTTTTAATTAAAGTTAATAGAACAGCATTGGGCTAATGCTAACCTTATGGCCTTTTTTAGACAACATCACATAACAGGTAATACAGCACCACTAAGCAAAATTTCACTGTGTGAGAGAAATTCTGGGCACAAAAATTATTGACCATCAGATACACATTTTTCCTCAGTGTTATTAAAAAATATGGAACACAGCGTGTTTCTTTTTTCAACATCTTCTATGATGGACTTTAAACATGATCTTTTATAAGCATGGCACCTATCACCAATTTCCACTTACCAACTCAGAAAGGTGTTTATCAGCAGACAGGAAAAAGCATTCTTACCAGTTTCCATGAGATTTGTTGGAACAGAGGACTTTTACCTCCTCTGAACATGTTTAGCTCCTTTCTCTTCCATCAAAAGCCTAAAGTGGGCAAAATTCTGTCTTACCCTCTGTACTCTTGACTTTCATGCTGCATCAGAGTTTACTTTTGTTCCTTTGGGGATTTGTGCTGTTGTAGTAAGTAGTATGACTACTGCCTGGAAACATTGCAAACTGCAACATCTTCAGTAGCAATGTGCCTCTTATTCAAATTTCAAAAAGAGGGCATTTCTGTTCCTAGGGATTCATTATACCATGTGCTTCTTTTCTTGAGTTCATAACTCCCTGCACAAATGAAACTACACGTACTTAATCCCTCTGCCTGATGCACAATGTTAGAAAGCACTTTAGCACCTGCTAGCATAAACCACTCACAGCCAAAAGGAATGGCAGCATCCATGGGGTACCACAGCCCAGTGTGTCTAACAGCAAGTGGCCCTTCAGACACATGGAGAGTTACTGGTGGATGATGCTGCATCATCCAAGCCTAAGCAGGGCTGGGTGAGTGGTTCCCCGTGCAAAGGCAGCATCCAAACAAGCAGCAGTAGCAAAATCCCGATGCTGCTGTTACCGTGGAGACAGCCAGAGAGAGAGAGAGAGAGAGAGAGAGAGAGAGGGAGACCGTGCAAATGTCTGTGTGTGTTTGTGTGAGGGAGTGGATCAAGGAAGGAAAATTGTGAGGAACTACAGGAACAAGAGTTTTCTGGCCTATTTTACATGCAAAGTGACCACTGTTCATTTTTACCCAGTCTTGCTGCAATTCCTGATTTTACAAATGGGTAATAGCAACAATTCCAATAGTAGCTCTGCACAAAAGGTCAGGAATGTTTTGGCTATTTTATTGTATTTGTCCCTTTCTAAACAGATCATCATAAGGAGTTTTTAGTGTCTGATCTTGCAGAGGTACCAGAGAAAGCATGATTCAAAAGACACTGGTTGCAGCCTAATTAGACATTCTGTTTACCAAAAGTAACTGATTCTGTATTATTTATTCACATTATATAAAAAATATTTCCATAACATTTCTTTCACAGCTGTATGAACTCTTAGTGAAATTAAGGACTCTGCAAAGGTCATTGTTGCTGAAGGAGGCTCAGTAGAAATTCCTTTCTGCACTGTCCTTTCACAGACCATTTCTGTTCTTTATGTTCTGCATTCTGTCTCTGTGATGTCTTTGCCATTATGTTAAAAGGATGATCTTTGTATTCAGACCTTAGAAAAGGTTAATGATTATTACTGCTATAGGGTCCAGGAGGTAGAGTTCAGGATGATAATTCAGATTCATGCTCATACCTATTTATGTAGACGTTTGTCTGAATAATAGCTGAGTCTCAACTGCTTCCCTCTGTCAACTCACCTCAAGCCCTGATTTTTCCAAGCTTGTTCATACATGTGGCTACAATACCACATGCTTTGTGTATTTGCTAAACCTTCCATGCTTTTGGCTTCTTTGTCCTTGGTGGAAAGCAGCCAGTACATTTCCAGGGCTGGACATTCTTTCATAAATATTATCCATTTTACAGTTGTTTAATATGTCAAATTAAATCAGGATTAGCATGTAAATGTCCAAAGGAAAAAAAAATCATTCCCAGTTGTTGATGTATTATTTTTCAAATATTCTAACTTTGAAATAACTTAGGTGCATTTTATAATAGAGAAATGAATGGAAAATTGGTATACTTGCTGACTTAGAATGGCATGGTTGGCACCATCCAGTCATAGTTGCTTGTGAATTTATTTTACAAGAAACCTGTTTTCAGTTGTCAATGCTTTTGCTGATTTTAATATTTTGGGCTGACAGTTTCTGTTTAACATTCTGTTATCAGGTCAACTCATCTGCAATCTCCTTGAAATAAGATAATCTGGTGCTTTACAGGCATATATCTTGTTTTGTCTAGATAAAACATCTTCCCCACTTTGCACTTGTAGTGGCTTGCTGTAGACTTGAGAAAGAATTTTTGTTTTGGGGTTGGTGTTCTTTTTTGGATTTTTTTGTTGTAGTTGTTGCTGGGATTTCTTGTTTTTGTTCTTGTTTTTTTGGCTTGTTTGTGGTTTTTTTCAGGAATGTCTTTTTATCTTTAGAAAAATTACGGATACATCTGGCAAAACAGTTCTTAGTAAAGTATTAATTTGTCAGAAAAAGTAGTTCTGAAAAGAAACATCAAACCATTTTTAGGAACTTATTTTGTTAGCCAAGAGGTAAAAGGAAGGTGAATGGGAGAGGGAAACAAAAAAAAAAGGTAGTGAAGGAAGGGAATTTAGAAAGCTAAAACATTTCTCTTTGTTGAGAATGCTGACCAACATCTTGAAATGGGTTCTCTAGTGCAGTCTGGATGTATTGTCAGGGATGGTTAAATAAGAAATTTTTCCTATATGATCACCTGATTTTAGATAAGAATAATTTTCCTTTGTGCTGGGTACATGTGGATGCAGTAATTTAAGAACCTTTCCTTGGTAGCACAGATCAGTGGATCTCTTTCATCTACCACTAGATGTCATGCACTGATATCTGTCCCAACAGCCTAGGCCAGAATTACAGGCACAGATAAAGAAATATATGAGATTTTTACCCTTAAGCCTTTTTCACTTTAATTTAAAAGATGGGAAACATGACAACTCCTGAACAATTGATTGCCTATTTCAGCAGATTTTTTGTCATGTTCTCAGTGTTCCTGATATTTGAAAACAGTCTGCCCAAATGTAAATTAATTTTCTGAATTATGATACAATTTATACAAATGCTTGTTGGTTGTTCTCACACTTGTGTAAGCTGGAAATAAATACGACAATTTTAAAAGGGAGTAGAGAGAACCTTAGAAATCAGATAGACCATTAACACTTTTCTTTCCCTAAGCATTGAACTAACATAAAAATAGCCCAACAGCACTCAAATGCACCTCTAGCAAAATTTATTAGGATGGGTTATCCCACCTCCCACCTGCTTAAGTTTTACTTTAGACTTCCTGTTTTGGTAATATATCTCAGACATACAGTACCAGAAATGATAAAAAAATTTCCATCAAAGGATCTTTTCCCCAGAAGAAAGTGGTTCATTCAATACTTTTTTTTTTTTTTTTTTTTTTTTTTTCCCTTACAAGTGTCCTTTTTACTGGGAAAAACACCCAAAAGATTTTTTCAGTTTCAAGCTCATTTTTTGACATTAAAAACAATCAGGATTTTGTTTTCACCAAACAAATGGAAACCAACTATTTTCAAAGAACAGTTTCTACAAGAAAGGAAAATAATTCAACTGAAATAGGCATGAAGAAACAGAGTTTTGCTGATGGCTCTGCACAAGCCTTTGGAGATAAATTTTACTATTCTATTTTTTTAATGAGATAAGGTGATTTGCCTCAAATAGACTCCTAGTATCCCATTTCTCAGTCTTTTTTTTCAACTGACCATTCCCAGGTAAACAGGAAGCAATCTAATCTTAATGTCCCGACTCTCTCAGTTTCTGTTTGCGATTGCTTCATAATTCCTCCTTCCAAAGTTATGTATAACACCTGATTTAAAAACAGACTAGATGTGTGGAGAACAAGAGAAAACCATGGAAACAAGATGAGGTTAGTGGCATAAGTCCATGAACTATATATATATTGAATGTTGCAGTTACTTCACTAAGCAACAGCCTAATGTGTAGTATAAAAATAAATGTTAGAACATTTTAAAATTCTAGATTAAAGCAAAATGACATATAAAAGCACAAAATCTTACTGGCAGTGACAGTACTACATTGACAAAAATCTTTGTTGTTGACAGAGTGGGACCTGATGCTGTTTGTTACATTCTCAAGTGGTTCTAAAGGTCATGAAAGCCTCTCTATATAACATGATTATAGTATAATAGAAAAAGGTAAATGACTCAGTCCCCTAGTTGCTGCTTGCTTTTATTGGATTTCTGTACTCATTGCTGCTTAATTAGAAACAAAATTAAATTTATTTCAATGCCAAGTTGTCACTGCTGTTTTTTTCAAACCACATTAACAAACAAGATGAACATTTGAAGATAATATTTATATTTTGCAAGGAAATATGTCTGCCTGGGTTTTGTCATCTGAGAAAATTCGATAATTGTAACTGATGTTCCACTCCACTTCTGATGGGTAATGGTGAAAATGAAACGATATACACTTAAACTGAACAGAGGTACACTGGGAGTTAGAGAAGACTGTGACTTTAAATGTCATGTTACCATCTCTCACTAAGGAACAAATTTCTTGCAAGTAAAAATGAAGCACTTCATGACACTGAGTTGAGCCATACGTGTCAGAACTAGTAGGAGAGCTGCTGAAAGGTCAAATATGCCAAGCAGAGAAAAGTTTGACAGAACCTATCAGAAATTCTTCAGCTGAAAAATCTTCTATTGGAGAATGTAGATTCCTCAAAATCAAATATTTTCAAAACCATATTTCAACATTCCCAAAGACCTGACGGAAAGCTAGGAAGGCTCTGAATAAATCTTTCCTGCCAAAAAAACCCTATCAATACCTGACTGCTAAGCACTTACCCATTTTCTTGGGAGCTACTTTAGCCTGGGTGGGTGGGGCTGAAGGGCTGGTTTCTACTCAAGCCTGGGCTTAGGAACCCTTGCGCCAAAAGACTGTCCCTTTCCTTTCTGTCAAATTTCTGCACTCAAGAAGATTCAGATCCCTGGCTTCTCTTGACGAAGCCTTCAGATTCAGCAATCCATCTGTTCAGGCCTTTTTACTGCTTTTAAGGTACTACCCGACCTTGGGCTATGCTGTGTTATGCTATTCCATGTTGTGCTATCCCTAAAATGATACAGAAAGAAGATGGCTTTTGCATGCAAGTGCACAAGCTGGCAAGCATCCATCTGGTTTCCCACAGAAAGTGCTGCCAAAACAAAGCCGTCTTTGCTCCGCTGTATTGAGCCTTTGCTCTCAAAATGCTCTTAAAATACACCTTTGTCTTTACCAGAGACATTGCAGTGATTCACTCCTTGATGATCTTATATAAGACAACACAGCTGTGACATATTATATGATATTTAACTTGTCACTATTGCCTTAAATATGCCTAACTAGACACTTTGTACAGAAAAGTGAGAAAGTCTCCCTGAGAAAGATAATTGAAGATCCTATAGCTATGTTCTTTTGAAACCTTTGGAGAGGTTTATACAAACTGAGTGATATTTAATAGATAGCTTGAAGCTGCTATCTGTAATTTAACGTTCATCATTCTTGCACTTACCACAGTAGCTTCATTGTATATGTAGAATAAAATAAGCCTTCTTCTAAAAAGAGAGAAGATATTTTTCTCTTGGTCTCTGAGTATCTTGAAACTCTTTAGTATCCCCCCCTCCCCTCACTGCTATTTATGATCACCTTTTTATCAGATTCTGTGAGGTCCTAAATGTCTCCCCAGACAAGAACAGTCTCACAGGCAGAAGAATATCTGGTGTAGAAGGCAAGTAATAATTTAACCTGAGATGACAGGGAAGTTTTTCAGTCATGTTTCTGCAACAAACGTACTTCATGAAAGTTAATATTTATAGCTCCAGTCTTGTGATGATGGTAAAAGGAAATAGAAGTGCTGTAGGCTAAGCTTTATGCTTATGCAAAAGAGCAAGGCATGCCAGTAGGTTCTCAATGTGCTATAGAGAGTCAGAAGTGGAGCATCTTTATCATATTAATATCTGGCAAAGCCACAATTATGTCCTATTGGCATTTTTTAATTGTATTAATCCAAAAATAGTCTGTATGTGTTGAATTATGAGCACTACAGATGCTGGAAAGTAGTTTTGATCCTAATCATTTTCGGTAGAAACAAGGAATGTTATCCTTTGTCTCCTTTCATCAAACAATATATAAAGCCACTCTTTGAAAATTACTTTCAATCATTAAATGCTGTATGACCCTAAAGAAGTATTAAAAAGTTATGAAGTAGTGTGCTTAGGCCACTGGCACTTTTTAGTGAGAAGTAGTTGGAAAGCAAGCAAAAGTGAAAATGTCATGCTTTGAAAAATAACAGTTTTTATTTATATTAAAGCATTCCATCCATCTCCTCATGTGCTAAATATTACTGCAGAGAAAAGACATATTTACTGACTACTTTATCAGTATATCAATATTGTTCTTCTGAGCTTTGTGAAAATACACTGTTTCATTATGCCTTGTCAAATATATTTGCTAATAGCTAATGTTATCATGTAAAATAGGCTAAGTGAGAACAGACAACTGTGGGAATAGGATATTCCAGTAAGCACTGGAACCTTACTTAGCAGGCCTGAGTTACTAGGAAAATTTTGCATGCAAAGGCTTCCTTATTGATAGAATGACATAATCTATAGATACAGTTCAATGGCCTCTGAATTGGGGGAAGCAGTACTATTGACAAGCATCAGAAGTTTTCATGGTGTTTTTGGAAGTCACAAAGAAGCAGTGAGTAGATTCCTACATTTCAAAATTACACAAGGATATGTACCTAATTACTTGTCTTATTTTGCAGCAAATAGCATGTGTACTGAATTATCCATGACTTGTATGATTCAAGGAAGAGTCCTAGCATCTACTTTCTTCCTCTACCTCCCTGGGAATGTTGTTTTTTTCCTTTTACCTTTCTAAATTTCTCCCTTAAAGGGATTGACAGCTTTGAACTGTCATCCAAAGATCTAAAGCAGGCGAAAAGGAATCCAAAACACAGCAGTTTCTCTAATAAACAATGTCACAGGCCCCTACTGGTTTAAAATGCTACAGAAAGCAACCACAGAGGCTTAGGGCAACTAAAATCAAAGTCACCTTGATAGTGAAACTGTTAGGAAGCTGTCTTCAACTGCATAAGAGCATACAGTCTTTGAAACACATGAAGAGACAAACAGTAGCATATCCATTTCTTCAACTTCCCTTCCTCCTTAAAATTGTAGCAATGCATACAATAACTGAGCACTTTAACCTAAATTTTCAGATGTTGTTGCTGCTTTCCATTACATTCAGCTTGCATGGGGTGAAGTCACCTCTGATCTCCATGCTTCACACTCTGGCTGTGCTACCTTCACAACATCTTAAGATGGTGATTAACCTACATGCTCTCCACAATGCAAGAGAATTCAAAAATTTTGCTCTCATGCTGAGTTCTGACTCTGTCAATCTCTTTCTTTAAGAACAGCTAGAGGAAACATTTTCCAGATGAAGTGAATGCACCACAATCAGTTTGAACTCTGTTTACCCTCTGCTAGCAAATACCTCATATAATGCTTATATTATTTTGGCTATTTGAGTACAAGCTTTAAAAAAAGAAGCCAAGTTATGAACAAAAGTTGTCACGATAGCTCCATAGAAAATACCAATTTCCACTACTGAGGATATAACCTAAAAATAAACTTCTTTGATGACAATATGTTGAATAGAAATATAACTTACACTTTTTTTATCGATAAAAAAGACCAACAGCAATATCATGCTATGTATATATATATATGTATATGTTCTTTACTCATGTTTTGATGTTTTAGCTAAGTGACAAGAACTAAGAATTCGCCTGTATGTCCCTAAAAGGCCTTCTGTCTGTGACTTTTCCTCACAGCTGCTTTGTCTGAGATTAGTCTCTATGCTTGAGTAATTCCCATTGGCACAGTTGCAGGCACAACACTACTGTCTGCCAAGCTTCTGAACTAATCATTGGTGAGTGTAGAACCCCAGGAGTGAGAACCTGAAGGCTTAAAATTCGCATGAATCCATTTTCATTTTTTGTACCTCTGCCACTGAGCAAAGTGCACTAGAACATGATCTGTTGCATCAGCTCTGCTTTTTGAAAAAAAGAAAAAATAAAACATTTCTTGTTTTCATTTCTTTACTGTAACATGTGAACATTCTGCATTTTTTGTTTTGTAATTTAATTGTTCCAGTTGATACTTTTCACTGTTTTATAAGAAGCCTGCTATTTTATGTGGGCATCTTTGTCTGTCAATATCTACCTAAAAATAAATATTCCTAAGTGAATTCTGAAGTTTTCTCTCACTCCTATGGACAAACACAGCAATAGAGGAAAATGTTGCAGATAAGCACTTAGGGCCCTGGTGAAAGACATGGAGACTAAATACACCCAGAAGCACCTTTCTTCACCTGGATCTAGTGACAAACCAGCAAAAAGTTAAGGCAGGAGTTTAATCTGTACAAACCTTAGGTTTAAGAAACTGTTTATCTTACAAAAAGAATAAGCATCTTAGAATTGCTGATAAAGTGGAAGAAGGCCTGGAAGAAGGGAAGTTTTATGTCATCTGCCAGGGAGGATTTGAAACATAGACTGTGACTATTAGTTGAGCCATGGAGAAGTGAGGTGAGGAGAAGGACAGCTTTGAATTTAATGGAGTGCTATAATCACAAATCCATTCTGAATCTCAATTCTAAAAAGCATTACCATGAAAACTTTCATTCCTTTGCTGAACCTATTATTTTCCTAGAAAAAATATTTTAAAGACAAATTTTCAGTGAGTCCTATCCAGTATATTTTTGCATTGGGCACCAAGTCTTAGACAGATATCCCTGAGTAGTTTAGGGGGAAAAGAACATCTTTCATAATTTCATAGATGGAAAATAGATTGGATTTTGTAGCAATATTAGGGACTAATGTTGAGGCATCTAGTACCTTATACTATATTTTTAATATATACTGTATTCCCAATATATATAGTGGGAATAAGAGGACTTGATATGCATAGTAAGGCTATACACCATCCAGCATATACCACCTTTTCATTGCTGTCAGATGAAACCAAGCAGATTTTATCTCTCCAGCTTCTCAACGCTTCAGATTCTGCTGAGTTTACTGCATTTAATATTTCTCTAGAGAAGTCCAGCACCTTGCAGAAATCAAGCTTTATGTCTTCTTTGTGTTTTAAAGAAAGGTCCTTGGCACTTTCTCTAGAATATAAATTCTCCAATTATTGATTTATTCTAGTTGGCTTTGCTGGATTGCCTTCTATATATGTTTGTTTTGGTTTTTTTTTTTTTTTAACAACATCATATATGTAATGAATGGACCCTTATTTGTATGAGAATTACAATTGTCTGTCCTATAAAGAGCTCATTCACTTAAATATATTCAATTTCCTGTAAGTTTCAATGAAATTTTCAACCATCTGAGACTTCACTGCCAAAAACAACATTGTATATGAAAAATGTTCCAAATTTCTCTCCCTATGCATTCCCAACCATGCTCTCTAATGGACTTCCTTAACAACTCTGTTAAACATTAACAGTACCTGTTAAAAAGATTTTCTATCAAGTTTTGCACCCTGGAAATTGTCAAGTTGCCTGTATTTTCAATGATGAAATTGCTCTCCCATATTCTATCTCTAGAAAGTCCCACTTTCCAAAACATGTAAAATAGCATGTCACACTGTTCTGCCAAGACGTTTTGTTGAAAGTGATATTACATCTGTACAACTGCCCTGCAAATAAAAATATTGCACTCTAATTATTTTTTTAAGTTTTAGTACAATTATTATTTTATAATTACTATGTAATAGTAGCATGTCACTTCTTTTAAAAGGCATTAGTTGCATTTCATCACTATTATTCAGAAATAACATTTTGAAACATAAAAATTTCTGCTACCCTGTTATTCTTGTTTGGAGCACTGTTATCAAATCTTATTTTAATATGACCCATTTAAAAAGAAATCCTAGCATAACTCTAAATATAAAAGATAGACAGACTTCCCTTTTGCAAACATGAAGATCACAAGATCTTTCTGCCACAGACACGTGGCAGAAATGTGATTAAAAATTTTGTTTAAAATCAGACAATAATGTAGCAAATAAAACACAAGTAAGATGCAAGGTATTTCAATAATGTGTTCTCACCTTGGTTTTGATCTCTTTTGCCATGTTTAGTTTATATTCTGTAGAAAGAAATTTTAGCTTTGCTCCAATAGTACCTCACACTTTCTTAACTGATTTTAGTGCTCCTTGACTTTCCTTTTGAGAATTTATTTTCAGTGAAAAGCACATTTGACCTTGAGGTTATTGGTTCAATTCTAACCTCTCCTGGTAAAGCACTTAGAAAAGGAAAACATGCTAAGTATTATATTATTAGACAAAATTTGTTATCATCTGATGGGTTTTCAGTTTACAAACTGATAGATTCATTTCAGTGGTAAGAAGTAGATATCAAGAACTATCGTGGTAACTGGCAGTCTGGATCTTGGTCAGCAGCTGAGCAAGCATTAGACACCTGACTATGACTCCTGCCCTTTGGTGTTGATTTCCTGATGTGGATTGCAGGTGAGCAACAATTTCAGTGTGGACACACTAAGTTTCCCTTTTGAAGTGAAACTATAAAGAGCATCATTTACAGTTTTAAGATCTTAACTTCTACAGGATCAAAATTTACTGGAATTTTTGGTACACCTGGGGGTTTGTGTTTTAACAAAGCAAAAGGTAGTGCTAAAGTTCCGTTAACTTTGCATCACATTGAAGAAAAGTATTGATCATTAAAATAAAGAAATTATTCATAAGAAATAATGCAATTACTGTTTTAGAAATGTACTGCAAAAAATCAAAATATCATGAGATTAAAGGTTGTTTGTTTGAGATCAATGAAAATAAAATCCATACCATTTGGTTTCCATAAAGAAACATCTTTATACACAATACTAATATTTAACATCTTTAATTATTTTTGGTGGAGGTGGATTTTAAGATCTTAATTCTTCACTCATAGGGGTTTGCACGGGTGCTAAATTAAGCAAGAACTACATGTCTTTTTTGTTCCCCAGTAAAAAGGGAAACAATGCCTCTAATGTAACTCAGGTGATATGAGAATAAATCCACTACTGATTATAAGAACTCAGACACTAATATGATTAACACTGTTCCTAAACTGTTGAATAAGGAAATTAATTTACAATTAATGAGTTGCCAGCTCACTCCCACAACAGGGATTGCTTCTTTTCCTTCAGTTTTGAACCCTGTCATGAAACTCTCTCAACTGCCCGTATAGCCTGAGTGTAAACTTTATAGTTCTCATAAGTTTTGGTGACATTTGCTCTCTTATTGCCATTGCCTGCCATCTTCTATTTACATTCATATATTATTACCACCACTAGACGAAGTAAACAGCAGTCACAGCTATCTGTTAGGCTGACTGTGAGAGGCATTATTATGGTTGCTTAGCAGCCAAGGAGACAAGATAATACTTAGCTTTCATACGGGGAATGAAAGAGAAAGCAAATTTAGGCAGTTAGAATATTAATAACCTGTTAAGGCATCAGTATGAAAAGACTGAATCGTGAATTATCCCAAGAGATCAGTGTCAAAACTTTGTTTCAGGTTCAAAATATCTGTATATTCTGTATGAATTTTATTTCCTGCAAATATGAATTGATTTCACAAAGGGCCTTAGCATCATGACACCATGCTTTTAAGTTCTGTCCCTCTCTGGCATTCTAGGCTCCTTAACTTATCTACAGATGAGTAAATCTGATATCTTTACAATGTAAATTGATAGAATGTTTTCTAAAAATTTAATTTAGGAGCCAAATGTGTTAAAAATTATATATTGGTGAAGAATCAGCATGAGTCATGTCACACAAATCCAGTGAATTTCATTGAAAAAGTTGATAATCATACTGGCAAGAGACATCTAGCTGGTGTAGTCTGCTTTGATTTTCATATAACGTTTTGCAAAGTCTTTCACCAAAGCCTCTTAGAGAAATTAAGCTCTCAGAATAAAAAGGAACATTTTTACATGGAGAAAGAAATCTGTATCATAAAGGAAATATGCTAAGACCGGTCAGCTTATAAAGCAGAGGAGTGTCTCATATGTGGCCCTGCATTAGTATCTGTTGTTTCACATTATTAGAAATTAATCAGAAAGGAGATGAAATGGGAGAGGTGGCCAAGTTATGGTAACAAATAAATTACCGCACGCAAGAAAGATGATTGTCTGCAGGAAAGAAGTTCATAAAACTGAGTAACTCCATCATAAAAGCCAAAATTAAATATGAATAAATGTTAAGAAATGTATATAGAGAAAAGTATATTCTTGGTTTCCTTATATGTAAAAGGCAGCTAAATTAATTATTACTATTCATGATTGTGATATGATTTATGATCATAAATTGCAGAAGTATCAAGTTAATTATCAATAATTATTGAGGAAGCAAATAGAAGGCCAGGAACTATTTCAAAAGTAATAGAAATCAAAAAAGGAAGCTTTTTTATGCCATAGTTAAATCCATGATGCATCTGAATCTTGAATACTTATTCAGTTCTGGCTTTTCTATTTCAAAAAGAATGTGATAAAATGGAAGAGATGAAGAGAAGGCTAGAAATGATGTTCAAAGATATGGTATGGCTTTTGTATGATGAAAAAATAGGTAATTTAATAGTTTTCAACCTGGAAGAGAAAGATGAGCAGGGAATATGATGAAGGTCTGTAAAATTGGAGGTGGCATGGAAAAAGTAAATAAGATTCTCCTCCAAAGCAAAAAAAATAGAAAGCATCATATGAGGTTTAAAATGAAGGAATGGAAATGCTCCTTGATAAAATATCATTTCAATCCATGAAATAGTTTAACAATAGTACTTTGAGTGCTGAAACTCTTCAAAGGCTTTTTAAAAAAGACTGGAAGAAAAACATATCCATCAAGAACTATTAAATACAAGACACAATTAAATCAGGAATTCTCTGAACCTCAAATTGCTGGGGAACTGGGGAGTCTTGCAGGAAAGTAAATGGTAATGTCCACTTCTCTAATGTTTGCAGGCTGTCCTAGGCACCAATGAACAGTCACAGCTGAAGACAGAGTGAGTGATCCCTAAATAAGGCAGAAGAATTTACTGTCCTACACAAGGAAGTGTGTAAGCTTGAATTCATTCTTAGGTCCTTAGTCTGGTGCAGACTGAGTTACTATTAGGAGCATTCAAAAGCTGATTTTTAGGTGCTCAGGGAACTTCAATAACAAGAAAATGAGATGCTGTTGGAACATTGGAATATAGGCACTGGCAAGAGGCACAAGTAGCTAAAGTGAAAACTGACCAATATCTCAGGTTTAGGTACCTAAATCTTTTGTGAGCATAGCTCGGAATACTTCATATATAGATTATTTCAAGATATTAGAGGCCTTGGGTATTGAAGGTATCCATATCAAAGCACATATTTTAATCCACTTATGTTCAATTTAAGTTCTAGCATAGTAGAATGTGCTTCTTTCTCCCTCCTCCTCTCCCACCTACCCCCAATCTGGTCATGTAAGAATTTCCAAGGCAAAACAGTGATTAGGGGAAAAAAGTATTCTTAATTTTAGTTGCTGAAATCCTTGCTATGTTTATGCATTCCTTATTGGTAAATATGAAGTGAAACATATAGTAGCACAACCATGAACAGCTTCATTGCTCCCTAATACTTTAATAAATATCCACCATAAATCTCAGTAGCAGATGTCAAATCCATTTATATAGTGGCTGAGTAGATTTAAAGTCTGAAGATAATATGCTGATAACATCATTTTGCTGGTTATAAACAAATATAAAGAAGTGTGGGATACATAGGAGTCATTTCTGATTTTCGAAGTCTCACAAAAGAAAAACCTAAAAAAAATAACAACAATAACCATAAACAAACAAACCAACCTCAAAACCAACAAAAGAAATCAAACAGAAATGGCTAACAAATCAATTCTTTTTAGACTAAACTATAAGCAGCATGTGATTAAAAGTTATCACTTAATTTTTTAAGGTAAATAATTCATGGTCAGTTTGATCTGTAAATCTACATCCATCTTCCCATTCCCAGTTCTTGTATTCTTTGTTGTGATTTTAACATCAAAAAGTAAAAGAATATAAAATTTTAAATTCCAGAACTTTTTACCTCAAAAAACCCCCACATTAACTTACATTTTCTTTTTTTAACTGCTGTAGGTCTGAAAATACATTAGACCTTAAGGATTCACCCTTCTTGAGAAAGAATTCATTATTTAGATAATTACTATCAACACTATTAGAAGCAGATGAAAGACCTCAGAATTTAGAAGTTTTTTTCCTCATTCTCATTCAATGTTAAAATATGTATTGATTTTTATGTGAGGTGATTGTGCCCCAAACCTTTGAAGAAAGGGTTTTACTAGTAACAGCTCTGAGAAAGAAGCCATACCACATTACAGAACTGAAAACTGGCTTTCATTCTTCATGTTTAGAGGCAATTTGAACATAAAATGAAATAATCTGGGAACTGGGTACCTGTGTATGTGGTATGAGACTCCTGGAAAGGCATATTGTTCAAATGTAGCTTTCAAGTTTATTTGGTCCAGAACTTGTTTACATATGTAGATTTAAAAAGTAATACTTAGGGCTTATATTGGGAAATAAACCATCATAATTGGACTGGTACTATTATACAAATGTAATTCCCTGTTTATTTTTATTTTTAAACTTAATTCATTTGCATTTTAAACTACAGTAATACTGCATTTGTTATATAATGCAAAGGTCAGGGATTAGATTAAAAACTGTCTTGTGCATATGGACCCTTCAACATAGCCAGAATCTGTATTTGATTTCTTTAAAATCAGGAAGCTGGTGTTCAACATCTGGGACTTTATCATGGGAAGTGACAGATAAATGTGACAAAGGTCACATTTATATCAGAGTAAAAAGTTGGTTTTCAAAGAACCTATAGCTGTGTGTTTCTCTGTAATACACATCATCTGAAATAGAGATCTTGGTGACATGCATAATTAGGGTTTGATACTTGAACTTTGATCCTGTAGTCCTAGCCTTACTTTGTTGAGATTAGGGCACAAATACAGCCTTGGAGGAGAGGTGAAGGGCACTATATTAGTCTCCCAGCCAGAGGCCCTGCCCTCCTTTCTGTTCCAGTACGATCAGCCAGATCAATATAAATCACAGATGATTAGTTTAAAATTCTTTATTCCAAAGAGAAACAGAGAAGAAAAAGTTCTTTGGTAGCATCATTAGCCAGCCAGGGCAACACATTTGTATGTGAACACTTTCCCACTGCTCTTTACCCATAGTTTAACCTGTCTTTGTCTTTATTTTGGAGCAGAACGGAAGAGCAAATATCTGTCAACAGTCTTAATAGGGATGCATCAACAAAGTATCACTTCCCTCTTGCAAAGACCAGAACTATTACTCATGCACCCATATCCTAGCCATTCACTGACCTGAGCACTGCAGAGGTAAGAAGGATAATAAAACAGGATTTGTGCTTTTGCTGTGCAAAAGTGGGTTTTACAGGTAGTAAACTCAGGCACAAACCCAATCTCAACCCTGGTCTGAAAAAGCAGACTACAAGTATGCAGATATCGTGTGCCAAATTCCTCATCTTAAGCTTTGGATGACCTAAAGGGATTTGTCAGTCCAGACAAAAAAACCACAATTTTTGGTTTCTGGTTTGCAGCACACCAGTTTCAGATGAACTCTGATCGAGATCTTGCTCTGATTCAAACCTGAAACTTAGATTAGCAATATAAGAAAGGAACTCAAAGAGACAGAAACAAAAAAACCCAGAGCCCTACTTCTTGAACTATTTTCCATGCTTAACTCATTTCTACTAAGAGTATTATCACGAGTGTCTTCTATGCTCTCTAGTTGGAAAGATTCTTAAGAATCTCTTGGTGGCCATGTTAAACACTAACTCGGGAAAAGAGAAACTCTACCATTAGTGTCCATATGTCTCCTTTGGCACCAGTGTCATCAGATCTCAATGTGCCTTTATATCATCATAGATGCATCTTAGTTTTAATTGAACAAATACTGTATCATGGCTCCGCAATTTGGTCCTCCAGAGCAATTACAAAAAAACCTTTGGGGCACTGGTGCCAAAGGGTGACATTTTTATTGGTTGTTCTCTGTCAGCTTCAGCAATGAACCTGCTGTCCCTCCATTCCACCTCTAGGTTGTGTTTCCTTTCTTCATTTTCCTTTTCTACTCCCTTGCCCTAGAGGACACACAGCTTTATTCAGTGATGTTCTCTGCTAATCCCCCTGTTGCCTAAGCCCTAGTACTTCCAAGAATCCCATTTAGAAAAAAAATAAATAAAAAAGCAAAATTAAAAACACTCATAAGTTTTAGGTATTTCCATGACTTCTGAAATAGCAGTTTTTTAAATTTTATTTTTTAATGTGATGATGTTCTGATGCAAAGAACAATTCAGCAGTTCTACTTCTCCATGAGTCTGGAAGAAAAACACTATTACAAAAATACACATTCAAGAGTAACAATTTACTTATCCATTTATTTATTCATTTTTAAAGAGCCAAAAATTTTAGAACTGTTTGCATTTCCAAGATACTGAAAGCTCTAATCAAATCAAGTCTTTGTTTTTCAAAAATAGCATCAATCAGCTAAAAATGTATCTGTAGGTAGGGAGAACAAAATATTATGGGTTTGGGTGTTTTTTGGTTGGTTGATTGGTTTGGTTTGGTTGGTTGGTTTGGTTTGGTTTTTCTTTTCTTTCCCACAAAGTGATGCACTTAGTAATAATGCAAAAAAATTAACAAGTGGCAGTCTGCTCCCCGATAGAACATGGGTGGAAGATAGTGAAATTCCTTCCTACGACTTTGAAAGTCACTGATGTAAACTTATTCAAAAAATTTTTGGTAGTAAAGTAAGCTTTACCAGTTCCCAATACTCTTACCCCTAACTGTTCAATCCTATCCCAATATCACTGTATTGACTCTTCAGTTGTTTCAATACAACAGTTTGCAGACCACTAGTATAAATCAGATGATTCATATCATGATCAGAATTAAATAAACAAACACACTTCTGAAGGCTTCTTTTAAACCTGGATCATTATGAGAATCTGCTTCACAATCTCACAGTTACACTGACACAACTATATAGGCTGCAGATTGTACTGGAGGACCAGAAATAATCAACCAGTCTTGAGAACTTTGCTTCCAAAACCCTTCTTTTAAAAACAACCAATTAAATTCCACATGACTAAGACTCACAGGAAATAAGTTTGCCTACCGCTGGCAGATCTATCAATGAAACTCTGGAGTCCTAAGCTCCACTTTCCTACTTAACTAAACAATACTTCTGGAAACAAATGATGCAAAATTTTTGGTAAATTATTTTGCATCAGTATGGACAATTGAGCTCTCCTTTCTATCCCAAGGATCTAGATCGGAATTTTTGTACAGCTTATAGTGACATTCTCTGTACTAAATCAAGTCTATAAAAAATCCTTGTCATAAGGAATGTTTCCGTATTTATATTTGTTTAAATATGTATCCCAAAGCTTAGCACAAATACTGTTTTTTATTGTGTAGCTGGTCCACATTACCATTACGAGCTCTAAACTTCAAGCTCACGGGAAGTGTTGCATCTTCTGATTGGCACTAGTTGCACTCAGCCTAAAATTTGGATTACTGTCAGGATGTTTGTTTCTATTTTCTGTAGCATGTTTCTTCTGATTAATTTTCACATTGGCCTTATTTTAAATATATTTTTAATTTCTCCATTAATTCTAATTCAGCTGCTGTTAGGTTTTATAAACTTCATTTAATTAAATTAAGGTATTTATTTATATAATAAAAGATAACCAACCCACCAAATGCCTACAGCTCTAATAGAAAGAAAATCAAAAAGACATTTATTCTAAAGCTAAGTACTTGCAGTACAGTAGCATTGTGCTGAAAGTATCAGAAATATTTCACAGATATTTTTTAACACTTTTCTGTGTCCCCTCAGCAATGTCATAAAGAATATGACTTTAGCACTGACAGTATATTAGGAAAGTCATCTCCTCTAAAAGGGAAGGTCTTATCCACACAAGTTGGAGGAACTATTTTTCACCTTCAGGGTTTACAATATGTGAGTGAGCATTTTTGTTAGAGTTACCTAAGATTCATACAGGAAGAGAAATCACATAACATATTAAGGGTTGTAGAAATAATTTTATTTTCTAATGCAATTAAATGGTGTTTTGGATACAGTGATGTAAACTCTGATCTCTGAGTGCTCTTTTCAGTGAAAGATACTCAGTTTTAGCAGTGTGTAGTATTTCAGTTTGCAGACATCGGTTCTATGACAAAACTGGAGAACTTTTATTTCACTGTATTTTGCAGTTCTATTACTTTGCACTTGGGACATATTCTAGTGGTTTGGAGACAAAAAGACACTTCCAAAATATGCCTTTCTTGGTTACAGACATCCTACGGGCATATCTGGATTAAGCATTTCCATCAACACAGCAAAAAGTTATTAAGTGTTTGCCATACAAGCAAGATTTAATTCCTCCAGCTGGATACTGCCAACCCCTTTACAGCACACTACTCTTGTCACAGTGGTTGGGCATAGTTTTAAAATACATTTACTTCAGCCTCGGGCTAGTGTGGAGCCCTTTTGCTTGTTTGCTTTTCTTTCATCCTTTCTCTCATCCAATATAGTGAAAGGAAGTTGCTGATAGGGAAGACTTTGATAGGCTATGTAAATCCAGGATAGTTAAAGAGTATTGATAATGGTTTTTATTTATAAGAAATAAGGTTGTTAGGTTTGGGGGTATTCTTTTTCAGTGGGGGGGGAGGGAGGATGGGTGGTGGAGTAGTGCAATAAGAGTTTATTTGCCTGCACTTATATCTTTAGAGGAGATATATAATAGGCCATTAAAATAGCTGTCCAAACAAAATCCGGTTCCCCATCCATTATAGGATATCCTGAGCTGGAAGGAATTCACAAAGGATCATCAGACTCTGAAGATGGCATTAACTTTAAGTCATTACATTCAAAATATTATACTAACAGCTAAGACAAGGGAGTTAGGGTAAAATTTCTGGCAGCTGAACAAAAGGAAGGCTATCTCAAAAATTATGCAATATAGTAGTTTCTGATACATGTACCATAGCAGTTATAACAGCTTCTGATAAATATTTTCCTACCATAGGTACAATCTCATGGAAATCAATACTATTTTCAGAATAAGGCACTAAATAAGGATTTTGAAATATTACAGTATGCTACAATTAAAAGAGGGGGTAACTTGGTCAGAAACTTGATTAAGCCCAGAGAACATGATAAGCAGCTGGAAGCATTCCTCATTTCAGAGACTAACTAAAGACTGATCCATTAATCTTCATTTTTTTCTGATCAAATTCTTCTGTACTTGTTTGTTTCCACTAAATATAACTTTAATCACAAACTATGGACCAACTCAGCTGTTCGCTGTGCTTTCAGCCATACACCCTGGACAGTGTTTTCATGAGATATTAAAAATTAAGTAGGGTTGAACTAGGTCACCACCTAGGTGTAATGAAACCCCAAATGTGAAAGTGGTTATTTAAAAGTCTGAATTTTTGTTTCAGCTACTATGTATCTGTTTGGAAAGCAGCACTTACCTTTAGTGGAATATTTGGATATAAATAACATCTTCATATAAAATGCAGAACCCTAAATAATTTGAGGGAAAAAGAAAATTTACAGGAGTAAATGGAATTATATGATTTTTCTCTTGTCATAAAAATAAATATATCTAAAATAAATTAAAAAAAAATTAAAATAATTTTCCTAATGACTCCATGCAAAACCTACCTCAAGGTTACCTTGAAGCATCCTATTTCGCTGAGATGTAAAATTGACTGTATATATTTATTTTCCTTAACAGACCATAGTTTTCTATGTTTTTCATAAGAGAACAAGTGATTTTTTTAATAACCATAATAAAAAGTAGATGGAGTATTCATGCTCTGTTCCTGAGATAATAACTGTGTATTCATTTCAAGAGTCTTCTTCCTATTTCTCTGCTACAAAGAGTAACAAACTTTAGTCCACAAGTAACCACAATCCTTTAAGTAGTTTAAATGGGAGAGTCCATCTACAGTAACAATTAAAACAGGGTCAGGCACCATTTGCTGTCCCTATGTCCAGTAGCACAGGCTGTATCTGTGCATGACAGAAGTTATCCCTGAGTCTGTTGTGGCTTAGTCCTATTTTACTCTTCTAGTCCTGTAGGTATAGCAATATAAGGGCACTGCCACTGTGCATCAATAGGTTTTTAATAACATGAATCTAAGGGTGAGTGCTGCTTGCCAATGGCTGTGGTGTGAAGGCTTAGCTGGGGGAAAATTTCCAATAACACTGAATAAAAATGTAAGAAAATTATTAAGAAAGTGAACAAAACTTGCAGTATTCCTGCTCATACTGCCTGTTCAAAGTGCTTTGTCCTCTCAGCTACTATAAAAAGGTACTGCCATTTCACACACAACAAAGCTGTATAGAGAAGACACTAGTAAATAGTAGGAATAGCTTGGTAGTAGTGTCCTAGTCTTTTTTTAATATAAAAAAAGTTATATAAATGTAATAGATGTCTCTATCCTGACCTTATGTTAGACGAGATGTATACAAGAAATACAGAACTTTAAAAAAATTAACTATTTCCCATAAAACCCCTTTAAATTATGACTGTTCTGAAGATTTTTAACAGCAACACATATGAATTTGCACAAAGTATCACATGGCTCCTCTAAATATCTGCATTCAAACTATCAAATATTTTAATGAAAATATTGTTCATCTCATTGTACATTTGGGGTTATGTCTACAAGATTATTTCCAACAAATATCTCCTCATAATAAATGCAAACAAATATTTGTTACTGTCTTTACCAAATAATTTTCATGCAAGTAATTGATCAAGTGAATATCAGTTGTTGGATTTGGTTAATAACTATCATATCTTGAAAAAAAAATTATGTGCCTGCAACTAGATCATAGAGCAATGTTTGAATATAAAGTGGAGACAGATCTCAAGTCATTAAAATATTTTATAAAAATTAGCCCAAAATCTACTTCTTGCCTTAATTATGCTGTGTTACAAATAAATAAATTATATTGGAATTTCTTCTCTAGATTTACAGATGTTTTTACAGACAAATTTTGTTCACTTTTTTAGTAATTTGATTACATTTTTGTTCCATGATCCATATCTGGCCTGTAACCTGAAGGTGAGATCCTTTGTTGCATAATGCAGGGCTGCAGATCTGTTGTACCCAAAGATATTTCAAGGCTCTCTTAACTGGCAACAGGGAATCAATAGATGTCATAGGATCACAATAGTGGGTGTGATGGCTTCTCCTTCAAGATGCAATTCTAGACGGTTTTCAGATAAAAGAAGATAAGAACAGAAAGGACCTGCATATTATCAATATGTCCCTTGGTGTCACAGTTTGTGGGGTTCAGGGAAGACTCAGACCAGAGGGTCCTTGCAACTGAGTGGTATTGTCCCCTGTCAAGCTTGGCAGGGGGGCCACCTGTCTTGCCCTGGGGGCTAACCCCAGCCACACCCAAGCACCGGACAAGAGACAAGCAGCTGAAGGTGATCTCAGCTGGAGCTGATCCACTTTATTTTACTAAATGGAAGGTTTTTATAGGGCAGATAAGGAAGGATCAAGAATAGTGGAAAGATATGCAAATCCTGGATAAAGTATTGGACAATTAGCAGGGATTGACAGAGAAAAAGGGGGGGATACATAGCTTTTCAGATAACTTTTAAGTACAAAACTGGAATGGCCAGATGCCCTCCTGGGACACTGTCCAATCAGGAACTGTCTACTTTCTCCTATGGGAGAAAACTTACAACCTAATAGAATAAGAACATGACTGTAAAATGGAGGTCTCAGTCTATCTGTCTGATGCAAGGACATTCATGGTGTCAGACGCTGATTCCTTCCACTGGTTAAACTCCTTTTCCTCCTCCAGCCCATCTCCAACACCTTGGAATGATGAAACCTTCCACTGGAAACCAGATGGAAACTGAATTAAGGCTGAGTGGGAGCCAGTAAAGCTTTAGGATGAGACCACCTGAAGAATCTTAAAGCCAAAAAGTACAATTTTTCATATCAAAGAACATTTTGGCAACAGCCCAGAGTCTGAGCCTGTTGACTTCTCCCACCAGTAAAAGCAGGAACAGATGTTTATATACCTGCCTATATGATCCTCCACATACAAAAGACAGAAGCTGCTGTAAATACATGAACTACCAAATTAGAAATAGTGCATCCAACTGCCTTTGGAGAAACATATCTAGAACCCTCTGATGATGCTTCAGCAGTCATCACTAGGCAGTCAAAGCACACTGACACAAACAACATTGACTAAATCTCTGCAACAACTATGAAAGGAAAAGACAGAGTCACTGTTCCGGCCTCTGGTCCTTGGATTGCTAATATATAGTTACAGAACAAATGCAATACATTATTTTATAAAAATTCTCATGTTTGGAAACTGCTATTTTATCTCTCTGAGATTAAAGCATTAAAAACAATGACAGCACTCAGTTTCCTCATAAGATTAATATAAAATATAACTTTCCTTCCAAAGACTACACAAATATTAACACTTCAAACATTTTAACACCCTTTTGACAGATGTCCTATGCAGATCTGCCTATAGCAGAGAAACCAATAAGCAGATTTTTTCAGAGTGGATTGAAATTTTATTACAATAATACTCAAATTTTTATTCTGCACTTTTTTCATATGCATAAATGATGTTCTAGGACAATGAAAAAATTAGACACAAAAAAAATGAATTCAGCAGGTCTCTTAATGACTGTCTTGGGGGGCAAACAAAGTAAAAAAAATTGGTGGCTCATATCAGGAAGGAAACCCAACAGCTTTGGAAAGAGTAAAAGTAGCTGATAGTAAACAGTCCCTAGACACTCATTTGTGGTTTTTCAACATAGCTTTTTTATTACAAAGGTTCTCGGAGTCTATATTTTTGCCAGCTGCTGCATATATTGCTAGTTGGACTGTAATAACCAGGAAAGGTCAAGCTGCCCTGACAAAACTTTGCACTTGTTATCCAACTTGTGCAAACAGATGGAGAAGTGCAGACATCAACTGTCATGCCAAGGTGCATTCCCTGCAGCAGCCTAGCCCTGCTTTGGTAGCTTATTCCAAAGTCTTTCAAATTTTACTTAGGCTCATCGTCCTTTAAACCCCTTAAAAACCAAAGGTATAGGTACTGCAAAATCAGGATCTTTGAGCATCTGAGCTTGAAAATGAAAATGGATGAAACATCAACAAACCCCAAAGCGCAGCAAATCAGTCAGGCACAGTGTGTCTCAGAAGCCCAAGGCTGTTAACATGGAGATACTATCTAGTGAGGAGGAATCCAGGCTTCATTCATGCCACAGTAAGTCTGCAGTAAATTACGAATTAATGTTCTGAAGTTAATGAATTTAATGATTTCAAGCTGAGTAAGGGAGTTAAGGCTGGTATTCAGACAGGGAGAGAGTATTTAAATATAGCTGTCATTAGCAGGCACATGTTGCATTCACCAAAAATCAGGACTTTTTGCTTTCACAGTATGCATTGAGGCCACTTGAAGTCTTCTACACTCCTGTTTCCTTCAGTAGAATGGGGAAAAGACTCATAATTTTCAGACAAGATAACAAATGATTACATAAGACTTGTAATTTTAGGAACTAAAGGGGTCCATATGATTCACGTTTTTATAATGCAGTGCTGGCTACAAGATCACATCATAAGACCTGATTTATTTTCTCGCATGTAACCATAAAATAAATGTTGTTCCAGCTCCATGGGGCTTTAAATTAAGGCATAAATTCAAAGACAGAAGATGAACACCAAGACCTAGATGAGATCTGAAGGGACATATCCTGGAAGTACAGCTGAAGATACAGCTATACAGTCCATACAAAGCACATATGTTCGGCAAGTGCTGCAACAATGAGAATCATTCAAAAACAATGCTATAGTCATAAGAGTAGTGCAACCTAGTGAGGACAGGCCTGACTTAAACTTTAAATATATGTTCTGTCTGCAGAGCCTGTGGCTTCACAGCTCTCGCCATAAATCAGAATACCTGAAATACACAAAGATGGGTTCACTAGCAGTTGAAAGTTGCCCACTAAAGAAGACTGTTGGTACTTGAAGTTTTGTCTTTAGGATTCTAACTTTATTTGAACTCCAAAAGGATTAACAGTTGCTACATATTCACTTTCGTTGCCTATTTTTCTGCAAAATTGTTGGAATCTGCTTTTCTTTTAGTTGTAAAACTAATGTAATATCAAAGAAATTATTTAAATCTGTTGTATACCTTGATAAATTTAGAGCTTGGAAGGTTGGAAAGAAGGATATTAGAAGTGTCAAAGAAACACAGAAGTCACACCCTCCGTGAGGGTGCTAGAGGAAAGTACAGGACCTCTTAATGTCTGAACACCTTCGTTGAAGTATTTACCAATGCCCACTTTTGCATATCCTTGAACTAATAATGAAAAATAAATAAAGGAAAACCAACCAAAATTTTAATTTAAGTACAGTACTCAGAAAAAAGATGTGTTGACATCAGCCAAATGAAACCAGTAGTAGGGAGAGGATTGAAGAAAAAAATGTCAAACTCAGCAGAATGAAAAGCAATTGTAAAAAAGTTATAGAAGAGGAATACGTGTTATTCATATTCAAGTTTCTCTTTTCAGTTATATTGAGGGCACCATTCCTTACAGTAAGTGATAAATAATTATGAATTCCTTCAATGTAATCATGTTAAGCAGAAGCAAATGTCTTTGGAGCTGATAGAACTGTCATGCATAATTCCATTAGCATCATACACCATATAGTATGTGACCTGGGCAGATGAGGTGAAGATCATAACTCACTGATCAGCATGACTACTCTGATACCATAGCAGCAACTAAGCACTATGTCCTTTTTTGTTTTTAAATAAAGCTTTGGGTTTTCCCCATTTATTAAGTATTTCTGTCTGCTACAGCGTCTGCACTGGTAGGGTGCATTTTAATGTGATTTTTTTAAAATAATGATTTGTAATAGCAATTATAAACTGATATCCATAAACTAACTGTAATTTTGAAAACAACCTGCAAGTATGTATATCAAGCTAATAGATTATTTTTGCACCTAAACAATAGTGATTCTAAAATACTATTCTTAGTGCAGCCTTTCAAGATTTTGTATTAAGAAAAAAATGATTCATAATTTATGCCTAACAAATTTGCTAAGGCAGGCTATACAGGATAAACCATGTCAATGTCTAAATATAGTCTTGGACACTGAAGTTAATATGGGAGATGAAGTTTCTCATGGAATTGGGGATGCATGTGTTACAGAAAACTCATCAGGATAAGTTTTATCATATTCAGTCCCTGGCACTACTGTGTCAATACTTATCTCTAGCAGGAAATTCTCTAAGAAGAGTGACAAAGGTACTTCATTCTCTGGTTTGGTATTGTTTGGATTTTTTCCATCCCTATACATCTTACACAGAGCAGAACCTTACACTGCAAAATTTTACCATAGATATAAATAAAAACTTGCAAGTCGTTTTCCATGTTTGATTGAAGAGGTCTTTACAACTTGTATAGTATTAATAAAGCATGGTTTTGGTTTTACATTAATTAGTGAAATTCCCAGTGATGTTCTGCAATGATGCAATTGTCTGCCAATATAATTTTTGTGCCTAATGTGCTGGAAGAAATTACAATGACCCTCTCAGAATAACGTGATATTGATCTTTGCCCTTTGTATGGAGTGCCTGGTGAAAGGGAATGAACTGATAACAGCACTAAGGAAAGAGACTGGAAACACTTTCTTAAAGGCACATTACAAAATGTTTAAAGAGTATTCTCTGTCCAGCTGTTTCCAAAGGAAACAAATACATGCAGAAGATATCTTTTTTTTCTGTTCCACTTTCTCTGCCATTCTCACTTTCAGCTCTCAGAAATCCGTACTTACTTTAATAATCTCTCTTTCTTTTAGTTTCTGTTGTTCTTCCTTTCACCATGAACTACAACACAAGTCAGGAGTAAGAATCTCTCACTATGTGACATGACAGGGACATTCAACAACATTAGTGGACAGGGTGGGTATGTACTCCTGGCATCACCCAGTCTTGAGAATGTCCCTGGATCATTCTGTGTAGAGCTGACTTGAAGGGAGGCAGCTCCCCTTTGTACCTGTGGGTCCAGGGAGTTGTGGGTTAATGAACAGCTCCCCACTGCATCTACCTTTGGCCTTCCTTACTCCAGTAAATCCTTGCCTTCTCTGCTTCCCTCTTTGGTTAGTCTTCCTTATTTTCCTGCCAGTACCTACGGAAATTATATCTTTCTCTAGTGCTAGTCCATTAATGGTCTTGGGCACATGTAGGTTTAGTGCATTTGAGTGGGAATAGATCTATGTAGCAATCTGTAGTATCAATTTACACAATTTTATTCTGACTAAACTTTATTTTTTCAGTGAAGTTCAGGATTGTTAGTCACCATTTCATCATTATTTCCTTCCTCAAGCTTCTCTTAATGCAAGGAAAGAAAGAATAAAATTATTGAATTCTTGAAATATTTAATATATTTTACTTCTTCACTTTTTATTTTACCATTCTTTTTTTTCAATCATAAGACTGATGGGAGATTGAGTAATTTGTTTGATAAATACTTTTTAGGGTAATTGCACTTTCCTAGATACTTTCTAGAGAATTTCCTATCTTTCTCATAGGAAACATGAGTAAAGAATTAATTTATTTGCAACTAGATTGTTTTTCTCTCTAGGTGTTTCATGATTTTAATATCTTTCTCCTTTTTGAGATCTCTCATCTAATATGGCTACAGTAACTCCAACAACACAGCTGAAGATCATGTAGAACTGGACCTTAGCTGTGAAAGTTAGAAAGAATCATGGAAAAAAAAAATCTGCAGTTACTTTAGGAAAATATACAAAAAATTCTAACAGAACTTTTCTTGCTTTTTAATGCAATGAACAGAACTCAGATTTGAACTTGCTTTTTTAAGGCACGGATGATCAGCATTTCAGATGCTCAAAATCCTACAAGTATGTAAAACTCCTGCTGCGGGAAAAAAAAAGTGCAATGTGAAGCATTGTGCTGCTGCTTATCCTGCTGTCATTGTTTTCTTAAGAATCTACTGACAGTCTTGCTTTACTTCTTACTCCTACTATCAAAGTTTCAGTAGCATCCTCCTACTCATATTTCCATTACTACATTTACTCCTGTAAGTCAGATAGATAGACAGCACAACAGGTCTTTGCAGCATTTGTTTTCATGTATTCCTTCATTATGAAACTCATTTCAGCTGGACCTTTAAATAACTTCTGTGCCATAAGAAAGAGGGAGTATAACCATCACACAGTGAATACAAAGCATTTAATGCAAATCTCAAATCGATTCTTTTGTTCAAATGCTAATTTTTATTTATTTCCCCTCTCCAGGGGGCTTAGCAAGTAAAAATTATATTCATACCAGTGTGGATTTGTAGACACAAGGAGGGAGATGAAATAGGAGAGCTGAGCATACTGTACTAGCTATTATTCATAGACTATTTCCACTTGTCAGCATTTGCTGTGAGGTTGAGAAGGGAGTACTTCACCGTCCGCTAAGTTTGACCATAGCTGGTAAGTTTGTTCAAGTTCACACATCACTTAAACTCAGAACAAACTCCATGACTAAAGAGACTCCTAAACAAAGCTGAGTTAATATTCTAAAGGCAGACACACAGACTATGTCTTCATAAGTAGAGAAATTTTCAAAGAAAAAAAGTTACTCCTTTTGGGGATTTTGATCATGGTAGTCTTTTTGACATTGTTGCTACTGAGAATATTGCAAGATGGGGCCTGGGGAGATGTCAATATCAGTTTGGATTTCTCTGATCCTTTCTTAAGTGAAACCCTTCCATATTACCAAATTGATTTAATGTCAATATGCTGTTTAAAGTTCAAATTAGAAAAAAGTCCTGTCATATTTCCAAACATTTTAGACCTGGTATACTTTCATTTTTTCGAATAACAGACTATCTCCACAACCTTCTCTCTCATATCTTCCTCCAAGCCCTCTATCCCCATAAAACCTTGTAAAAAAGTTTGGCTCATGATAGTTTTCAGCTTTTGCCCACGAACAGACCTACACACAATCCTATGTGTTATTTTTTGCAGACATAATTGTTTTAAAATATCAAGGCTTGATAGCTTTTGGCAATCTTTTAAGATTTTTTCTTTCTGCCAGTCATTCTACACATTTAGGCATCTAAAAAATATAGATGAAATTTACATTTGACACAATCTAAAGAAGGGAAAGAACTTTAAATTGGTTTTAGAATAATGAAAAATAAAACGTGTGAACCGTGTGATAATTTTTGATCTGTGACTGTGTAACAAGATAACATTTTGAGTTAAAAATTAAGAAAGATTGATGTGTTTTCATTACTCCTTCAATTACCATTTCCAGTAAAAATACATACCAGTTGAATCTTGAAAATATCTATCTAACAGCATCCAGAGATGTTCTGATATTTTTAAAAAGAAAAACCTTAACAGATGCCACAAGTAAAAAGAGATATCAGGAAATTTGCCACTGGTAAGAATCCCTTGAGTAAATGGCTTGGTATGAATTACTACAATTTTAGAATTTCTTTTATCAGTGGAAGCTGAATACCAACTAAGTAGGCTCCAAAATGTATTTTGACCCATTCATCTTCCACTTTCAGGATTTCCAGACAGTATAGATGACATGAAGACAAAATATGATTTGGGGAAAAATGTATGACAGGAGTGTGTATCAAAATCTAAATCAAAATCTAAAATATAGCTGCCTTGCTGTTTATTACTAGAGGTTTGTACATGTGTTTTGGAATACCTCCCTTCAGCTTTGGGATTGCAGATATGGAGACTAATCTCTTGACCTGCTCTACCAGTTTTACCTAATGGTGGCAGGAGAATATCCTACAAACTACTCTCAGACTCCTAATACTTCCAAGAGTAAGATGTAAATGCAATTTGCTTCATATTTATAGACATATATCCAGCAAGACCACAAAAAGCTGTTGGGGATTACAAGTGAATATCACTGAGCCACTTCCCAGCTTTTTATTGAAACTGGCCTGTCTGGGAAGGACAGTGGATAAAGTTGTGGATTAGGAGGGGAAAATACACTTTTCTCAAAATTGGCAGTTATCCTTCCGAAAACGTCAGACTGAATTTCTCTTGTCACCAAAAATGGTGTTGGCAACTGACAATCAGAAGTGGATTCAGCCATTGTGGTTTGCCACTTAAAATTACTGTTCAAGTCCTGTAAGCCAGGATTTCATCATGAAGATAACATTTACTCTGAGAATTTCTCAGTAGACTCTTGCTTCAGTTCTATTTTCTTCCCTTCATGTTTCTGTTTCTTTCAGGAGACTCAGGCATAAAACTTTGAGACATATCTTTAGCAGAAAAACTGAGAACCCAGAAATATGTCAGGGGAACTTTATTTGATGCCATGGTCCCAGAAGCCCATGGGAATGCTATGTCCTGAGTATTACTTTGTAACCTCTGAGAAGGGTCAGTGTGCACCAGTTTTACTGCTTCATGTCTTACTTCAGCTTTTTTCTCCTTTTTTAAATCTTGAATGTGTAGACATTTAAATCTCACAGTAGGCTGTCTAATAGATATCCTCTTACCTGCTCTGAAGAATAGGTCAAGTTTTATGAGTTAGGGTTTCATTAAAATTTCTGAAATTTCAAATGGCTAATCATTATGACCACTATTGTATCTAGTACTGGTTTATTAGGGGCAAATGATTAAAGCAGTGAGTTTTGTTCTTTTTTGTTGCTTTAGTTTGTTTGGTTGATTTTGGTTTTGGGTTTTTGGGGTTTGTTTTAATACTGTCCTCTTTCTCTTCTATTGCCTGAGAATGATACAGGAAGAAGACTGGTCTCTGCACTTTCTAAGATACTGTTACTTTCACATTAAATCAGAAAAATAATAAGTGCTTTGGATTGATATAGTTCAGACTCAGTGAAGGACCTTTTTCTCCAGAGTATATTCTATACAAAACGGAATCCATTCTGACTTTGTGGTGGGAAAACTTATTGCCTCATGACTGAACAGGGACCCCAGCCTTTATAATGGGGCTATTTCCCATGCTCCCAAGATGAAGGCTGGAGAGCTGGATTTTGGGATGGTCAGTGAAATAAGCTCATAGGAACTTGTACAGTACCTCCTAGCTGAAAATTTGGGGGAAAAAAAAAAAAAAAAAAGAACCCAAATGAATCCACGATACCACTTGTTTCAAGCTTTTGTAAGTTCTGAAAATTTTTCTTTCTTCCCGAATATCTTACCTCAACCCATGAAGGTGGCTTGTCCCATCTGTTCTGCAAAATCATCCTTTCCCTGAAGAGCTGGAAATGTCCCAACAAAAATCTCAAGCTCTTTGTTACTTATCACTGTATGAACGTTGAAAGCATGTCTCTACAGTTGGACCTATTAAAGTAAGACAGGTGATATGAAGTGCTTAAAGGAATGAAATTCATGTATCTATTGTGATTTTTACATCTTTCCTAATTTCTCCTCCCTAGAAAAGAAAATTCTGCATTTTCATTAAAAAAAAAAAAAAGCTCTGAGAAAAAGAAGCAGTTTTCACTTTTGTGTGTGTGTGTGTGTTTTTTGTTTTTGTTGTTTTTGGTTGGTTGGTTGGTTGGTCTTTTGTGGGTTGGTTTGTTTGTTTGTTTGTGGTGGTGTGTTTTTTTTTGTTTGTTTTAATGATTGTGATTTGATTTTTTTTTTCAACTCAGAAAGACAGTCTCAGAGTTTCAAGAATTCCTCTTCCTCATAGAAATTCACTTGGCTTTCTAGGACTTCCTGAGCTGAATTTCCAGAATCTTTACGTTATCTTGTTCTTAATTTTTCTGGATATCCTAGAAGTATTCTGAAGCTTTGTGCAGCCCAGGAGGTTTGTGTAGCTCACTATATGTGCAACAGTGGATTAGAAGTGATATCAGCTGTGATAGGGTTTATTTCCTATTGAAAAAATAAAAAAAAAAAGAATATAGTTACTTTCCTCTACAACACTATATCAGTTGGATTTTTGGTGTCTGTTGGTATTAAAGATGATGGAAGGGAGGAATATGTGAAAATCCATATAACTGCATTCACCTATTCACATAATATGGATCCTCAATAATGAAAACTGATCCTAGTCTCTCAGTGCTCACACACATTTAAGTCCACATTTTTCTTGCTGTGTAAGGAAGAGATTAAAAAAATTCAGCATGATTTCTCTCAAGTTAACTCAAATGTTTACTCTGAATTTCACTTTATTCCCAGACTGGCAATTTCAATCACCATTGATGCTTCACTCAATTGGTAGAAGGGTTATAATCAAGAGATGAAGTGAACTGAAGAGCTAGAAGTAGATGTGTGCAACTAGACAGCAACTGTGCTAAATACAGTTGAAATGAGACATTTGAAAAGAAATCAGGTTCAGTGGATGACCTTGTAAGAGCTCTGGAAATATAGGACCCACATAATGTGGCAGTGGTTTTGCAACACCTAAATAGGTTATGCTTATCCAAGTAATATTTTTAGCTTGTTTTTCTCCATATTTCTAATGTGCTTTTATGTACTTTTAGTCAAGCTTTCTGTCTCCTCATGCTGAAAAATTGCTGATGTTTTCACTCTGCAGAAATTGAGGACATTTCTGCTCTCCATAACATATGAATCAGCAAATCTTCCTCTTTAAAAAATGTAGCATTTTCAGAACAAAGAGTGATATTTCAATTATTTTTTTCTTCTGTTGCTTATTTTTACTTACCAAAAGAGAGCAGAAATTAGTCTACGAATTTTATCTAGAACTTCTTTCCACATCTTTTCCAAAATTTTCTTTCTAAAGCTTATTTTCCTTCAATTGTTTGCACTTTTGGATTTTGTCCTATTACTATTTTTGAAACGTTTTTTTTAGAAGGAGATCAGTACAGAAAACCAAGCCTCAGCTTTTGGAGAAAAAACCCATGCATTTCAGATCCAAAGTTTTTCTGTTAGAAAAGATTAGAGTTTATTTTGAGAATACTTTTTTGCATGCTTTCAGCATGATTTTTTTTCAACGCACTTTTCTTCACAGCACACATTGGTACTCTGCCCAATTTGGTTTAGCATGTCATGTCATACATATAAAAGTTCCTTTTCCTTTACTGGTTTTATGTATAACTATATAGAATGAAAGCAATTAATATTTGCCTATTTTTAGTGCAAATTTTTCCTAGTTTGGGTTGCTCTGTCAAACCAGTAAATACCAAAAAAATTATGTTCTTAATATTTTTTTCATATATATATTACTATCACTATTTATTTGCCAGTAATTACATCAGGCACACAAATATATAATCTGTAGGTGAATAGGGTACTAAGAAGAGTAGAGAACAAAACTGCAACAAAAAAAAAAAAATACTTGTGGCTTGCCTTCTTTAATATTTTGGAAAGTGTCTTATAGGTTATAGACTTCCAGAGAGTTAATGATCAGTACTTTTCTCAAATTGTACTCCTTTAGTGTTACTAACTGATCATCCAAAACATGAATCAACAAAATGTCATTATTTCACTTGAAAGGAAAAATACTGAGATTTCTATAGTAAAACCAAGTAAATAGAAGTCTTGGAAAAGACAAAACCCCAAACCTATAGAAAACTGCTCTTCGCTTTATTAGAAAGTGGCATTTTTACTCTGACTTTAAAACTTCAGGGACTTACACAAGGGAAAGTGGCATCTAGGGACTGTATAAGGAGCAAGGTTATACGAGAGCACTATTTCATCCTGAAATTTCCAAAACTTTGTCCCAAAATTCACATCTCCATTGTGAATACTCTGTTCTTTTGACCCATATTCTGCTCACCAAAGCAGGGAGAAGTTAGGAAATAGTACATATTTATATTTTCACATCTACGTACTACTAATTGATGCTCAACATCATAACACATTCTGCAGAATAGGAACTTTTTTTTAAAGATGGTATGGTGATACATAGCCACTCTTTGATAACCTCTGAGAGCAAACCAGCAATTTTTCAGGAAATGCCAAAGAATTTTCTTTTGCCCTGTGTGAGAACATGTTTGAAGAACTCAGATTTTTGAGATAGATTGCATAATTTAGGGAAGTCAAACAACAAAAGTCAGAAGAATAGACCGAAAAAAATGCCAACTACATGTATGTTTCTGGGAATGAGTTCTACATTTTGTCCACCACTTCCATTGTAGTAAGGTCAAACTCAGTGATTTACTGAATACCCCAAGAACCTCCTAGAGTTTTCATGTAGCCATTTATATCAGAGCAACATCAGTGTCAGTTTAAGGATCAGTATAAGAAATGGGGCTTATATTGTATCCAAAGAGGAGAATGAGAACTACATTTTCCTTGGAAAGTAAGATGCTAAATAGTCTGTGATCCTTCCCTGCTGGTGGGTTTTGTTTCCTTCTGTTCTCCTGGAGCACATGCCAGCATAAAACACTAATGATGCCTGAAAGCAACAAAGCAGATAACAGCCAGATAGGATCTAGTCTCCTAGATTATAGGTCATAGCTCATCAGTCTTCTAATTCTTATAATTTCTCCAGATTTGATTCTTCCTTCATCTACACAATTTAAATCTGCAATTAATTAAATTGCTTGTGGAACCGATACACTGGAGCTCTATGTGACTAGAGACTAGTATAATATATTATAGTATATTATAATAACCTATTATATTATAAATATATTATATTATGAATTAATAAAGAATAAGGTCTTTTGCAGCAGTAAACTACAAAATGTGCCTCCAAGTCATTAATTAAAATGTTGTCTCTTTTTTAGGTGACAACGATACAAGTTTGGCTAGGGAAGTTCAAATGCAAAAATAGTCTTCTGCTTATAAAATACTGCAAGAAAGAATAGAAATAAAAAGATGGATGTAACAGGAAAGTGAATATTTGAAATTTTTTTCTGTTTCTTTGACATACCTCTTTTTCTCCTCTGTCAAAACACCATCACAGAAAACATATTAGGACTATATTTGCTGGCATTGAGGAAAAAGTGAATCTTTAAAAGAATTTCAATAACAACAATAGAAATGGAATGTAGGAAATTGTTAAATACATTTCAGAAAAATGGGAATAAGAAGTGAAGAGAGAGTGGGAAGAGGACAAGAAACTGACATCAGGCAGGATTCGCAGGTGGTATGATTAATGTGTATTCAATGTGCTCTTGTATTTATGAAGAGTCTTTAGTATAACTAACAATTGTTTTCAAGAATTTGTGTTAGGTACATATGAGCTCAAGGTATTCATAATGTTAGCCTTACTCAAAACTGTTCATAGAATCACAGAATATACCAAGTTGGAAGGGACCCACAAGGATCATCGAGTCCAACTCCTGGCCCTACACAGGACCATCCCCAGGAATCACACCATGTGCCTGAGAGTATCATCCAAATGCGTCTTGAACTCTGGCACCCTTGATTCTGTGACCACTTCCCTGAGGAGCCTGATACAGGGTCCAAATCTTTGTAATGGTGAGTACTTGGCATCCTTTATTTTCTAAAGGAAAATATTTGTGACATATATTTATAATATCTAAATCAGAAGTGGTCTCTGAACTGGCCTCTGATGCAACTTATGGGATCAATATTTTGTTTTACTTAAATGTTGTGGTTGTCTGTTTTTAAATTGTGCTATTTAGTCTTTCTTCTTCTGTTTAGTTCAAGCATTTCAGGGCTTCATGTTTTTCTTTTTTTTCCCTCCCATCTTCCTACTGTAGAAGGTTTCAGCTCCTTTCTAGGTCTGTTCTCACTTAACAGTCATCTTTGAGAAGCCAAGAATAAACTCATATGAAACTTTTTTTCACTGTAACTCATCTTGTACACAACATTATCTTGCTCCTGCAAAGGGTCACACATGGTATTCTATCATTATATTTTCTTTTTGACCTTTTTCTACTATTAGAATTTAGAGTCTCTTTGTTTATATCATCTGATGGTTAAGCCATCAGGTAGTCTTTTAAGCTTCATGTCAAACAATATGCTAGCCACTGACAATCACAAAGACAAGAGAATTGCTGCACTTTTTTTTTTGGTGCCAATTATTCACCAAATGTGTAATTTTTTTTTTTTAATTGATACCATTAGAATGTGATTACTCTGGGCTTAGAGTTTTGTGTTTAGATTTATACTCTTCAAAAAAAACATATAAATGCATCAAATCAAATTATGATTGATTGTCTATCATTACTATAATTGGCTTTCCACAATTCTTATATCTGAGGCATATCCTGTAACTGTGTTTTTTAATAATTCTATTTCTGTCTGGTGGGATAAGAATACAGAGGAAACACACATTCTTAGGTTTACTTTTGTTTCATTAGCTACTCTGCTTATTTTAAAACACACATTTTTATGGGCTCAAGTTCATCATTGTCTTTTTCTCAAAAGATACATTATCTGATATCCCACCTTTAGCCTACATCCTCTCTTTTTTAAAACAATAACAAATTTTTTAAGGGCCATTTTGCTTAAACACCCAATTTCCATAATATAGTAAAAAATTATTTGCCCAGTACATAATCAGTTCTCTTTGTCTATGTTCTATTTCTGTTTTTTCCTCATTATTTTAACTCAGGTATTTATCATGCTGTCCTGTGCCTAGTGTCCTGACTGAATGTCCTGTTCAGTGTGGTCGGATACGACTCACTAGCTGCCTCTTAAACAATTGCTAGTAATTACACATTCCTAAAAATTATTCTTCTTGCTCTTCTCCTCATGTACTCTTCTGTTGTTTTTTTTTCTTTTTTTCTATATGTTGCAAAGTATTTTCCCTTCTAACAAGCACACCAACTTTGTACAAAGGCAGAACATTATTACTTAGGCTTCATGAAGACATAAAAAACTTGTTTGAACATTTTCCACTACTTTTCACAGTTCTAGGAAGTTCAGTCTGTATGATTAAGTGCTGTATTCTCTTACTACCTTCCTTCATGTGTTGAACTTCAAAGGATGGTTTCACCCAGTCTTGACGTTTACAACATAGGTCCTTCTCTACAAAACAGTTCTCCAATCTGTCATTGTAGTCAGTGCTAACAGTCAGTGTAGCCTAAAAACAATTCAGCTAGTTCTCAGGGAGACACCAAAACTTGATGTGATTAACCTCCCTCTCTCTATAAGGACTGTTCTGCTTTTCTCACCTTTTGTAACATTTCAAAATTGTTATGGGAATATGTTCATGAACAGGAACAATCATTAATATGCTAAGTGAATGCACTGTAGTATTGTACAATTTTCCATCCAAAATGTTTTATCTTGCAACACTGGGAAAAATTTAACTGGCATTTAAAGTTCGAGACCAGTAACTTCCATAAAACCTATGGTGGCTGTAGCCTTTCAGTCATAATCTAGTCTTAAATTAAGAATCCTCCAGATTAATAGTCACAAAATTATGAAAAACATTCCTACAAGCTGCCATCTTTCCTATTACTCATATGAAGCTGATATCTTAAAAATGAGACTCTATATGGGACTGTGGTGTTTTTACTTCTGTGTATCTGTTTGATAACTAGTCTGTTCCTTCTCCTCGGCTATTAAAAATTCTAAGGTATTCATCACTCAAATACTAGAAAGGCAAAATTACATGCTTAATTTTTTCAGTAGTTTCACTTAATTTCATGAGTGATACAATTCCTTTTTGAATTTTTCTTTTATTTTTATCAACTTAAACTTTATTAGAGATTAATGTACTTAATTCAGGAAGCTTTCTTTGTGTCAGACATTAACTCTGCTTCTACGCATTTTTCCTGCATGTCAGTCAGTAACTTTGACTTCTTACTGATAGTGTTTTCCATATAGACAAGATGACATCAGGAAGAACACAGATGAGAGCCCAAATCAACAGGTAGAACTAGAGTTTTCAGGACCTACTAATGAAGACAGAATATAAAAGATGTTATTACTGTCAGATTCTATTGTAATTTATACACAAATGTCTTTTCAGATCCAGATACTGTAGCATAACTGCCTCAAGAGAGTCTTATTGACTGAGATCCATTCTTATAGGAAAAGTTTCGTGCCAAAACTGCGACAGCTTATAGCTAAAGCATAGGCTGGTAGGTATATGTTTTCCTGCTTATCACACTTCCAGCTTACAGGAAAAAATCAGATTCATAAAATTTATACTGGGTTGATTATTTTTTTTTTCAAAAACTGGTAATTGATGTGTCAGTCCAGTTTGCTACTTCTGTGGAGATTTATGTAAAAAGTAACACAAACTCAGTATTTTAAGTTTCACAAAGTCCTAGGAAAAACTAAGGGGTACCATGGCTAGTAATTTAGGTTATCTTCAGCTGGGTCTAAAGAAAGAAAATATATCCTTTGGAACAACAGAGCTATAGAGTATGAAAGGTATTTCTAGAATTGTTACTCTTTTAAACATTTCAATGTTCAAAAGATTGCAGTCATTAAAGATTGCAGTTTCTCTGCTTCCTTGCAAACAGAACTTGTGAGCAAGGACTCCATTTCATCTGTAGACCATAAAATTTCCCAGCCATTTTTCCTTTGCTAGTATAAAACTAATTCCAGCATTATGGTAGAGTTATTTTAAACTTAAAACTATGACTTTAAAAGAGTCATAAAACCAAATCATATTTTCTAGCAAACTGCCGTTAGAATTCCATGGAAACTGCAGAGGAAGAAAAGCCAGAAACTGTTTTGGGTTTAAGTGGTTTATTTTTAATCAAGCATTTTGCTGTTCTTCACTGATCTGGAATTCTCTCAAATCTAGAGCCCTGTAAATATAAAACATTGAACACTGGAGAATCTTTAAATGCTCATAAACACAGTAGTTGTAATGCTTCATAAAAAAAAAAAACAAACAAAAAGCACTCTAAAAGTCTCCTTTCTAAATACTAATAACCAGATGCTAGAATAACTCGTTTGCAGCAATAATAACTTGGGATGGTACTGCACCATTTTCATGTTCAGCGAATGAAAAAAAATTATACGTAGATAGGCTTTGGTAGATAATTGTTTTCACCTTTCAACTTCTGTGCAGCAGATTTTTGAGTGCTGTGTTACTGATGCTAGTTCTGCAAACTTCAAAAATGGCAGGGGTGCAAGTCCATGATGGAATGCAATGTATTCAGAAGGTAGAAACTCAAAGGTGTTCCAAAGTTGGACAAGTATGACGGGCATAGGTTAGCCTGACAGAAGTCTGATGTTGCTAGGATAGCCCAGTGAAGCCTACACGTCCCAGGCATTGAACTTTGCCCTTCTATATGGAACACATTTACCAGCTAGTACTCCCATATGTTTCAGTGCAAATTTGAAATTGCAGACTTTCATATTGACTATTGCTTGGAACTTTTATAATAACGCAAAAAGTAAATTAGCTTGAACTTATAGAAAAAAAGGATTGCATTCTCATCAGATTTCATAAATTAAATTATACTAGGTTAGCACTTAGGAATAATAGATATGTGCTTGAGGAAAAAACACCTGATAAAAATTCAGTTCTCAGCATAATACAGATTTTTTTGTTTGTCTTTAGGCAAGGCATAAAGAATTTTGAAAGGTAAAGGTAGGTCCTGGTAGCTTTTGAGAACTTCTCACTCCCTCCCACATTATTCTCTGAAGTGGAGCATAGAAAGCTATGTTAGGCATGTGCTTCATTATGCAAGACACCCCAAAACAAAATCAAAAAAGCAATCGGATGCTGAGAGGAGACACATTTAGAGCTAGCTGAGTAAAAACTGAGCAATGTTACTTTGGAAAACAAAACCCACCTGACATTCCTGCCCAGAGAAGTGCCTTCTAAAGCTAAAACCTTTCAAAGATATATGAAAATGATTCTTGATATTGGAGGCATACAGCACAGGCTGAGAGAAAAGCAGAGAGAAGGCAATCAAGTATTGATTTTTAGCCCACATTCCTAGGCTTGATTCTCTAATTCACATCCACGTAAAACTAGTTTTGTGCAAAACTTTGCTGAGTAATTCTTAGAAACAAAATTTTATGCATCGTTTGCCCACTGGTGACACCACTTCAGCAAGAGACTTAAATAACAGCCTGTCATTGCTAAGCTTTCTTTGAATATTACCTTGTTTTGGTTAGCACAACACAGAGAGTATAGAGTGGCAAACCTCCAAACCAGAAGAATAGCATTGAGTTAATATTAATCAACTTGGGAAAAATCTGTGGAATTAAGAGAACTGACCAAATCACTGTGCCTTGGCACAAGCAAGTCCAATTAATATGCCTCTTGTAATACTTGAATATATTATTCAGAGAACAAACAAAAAATCCAACAAACAGAGCTGCAGGCACAGACTACTCACTACAACAGTATATTTCCTTAAGTTCCTCAATGTAATTCTGGCCCCACAAAGGATTATCAGTTGAATGAAGCTTATTACTATAACACTGAGGTAGCTAAAAAGCCTAATTATTTAAAGCCTATGCATTTGATTGCTGAGAAAAATCAGCTAAATGCTGAACATAATTTCTAAATGAGAAAGGAATAAGAAATGCCAGTGGTAAGCAGATTGTCTTCATGACAGCATCTAACTGCTGACCCTATAATCCTATTGTGCTAAATGACAGCGGATCTTACTGATGAACTTCCTGATTCTGGAGAGCAGAAATTAAATTAAAACCTTGGATCAGGCTGCTCTCAGATCAGTGTGCTTACTGATCTTGATGGGATTCATCCTGGAAGATACTGAGTGCTGCTATTCAGCATGGATTGTGTGCATCTTCCAGCAGAGAGCCAAGAGCCTCCAGCATCCTTCCATAGACCCAGGACCCTGCAGAATGGAGCTTCCTGTCTAGGACTTAGAAAATAGCTTTGGGACTAATTACTGTGTATTGTCTCCTTCCTTAGCATTTAGCATTGATGTCATTTGTCCATAAACAGATCAGATCAATTTCAAACCAAGACCCTGACAAAAAAAACCCTCTAAATGATTTCTTTGGACTGCTACCTAAAGTTCTCATGTGCATAAAACCTGTATGTCATTTGGCTTACGTACAGTGTGATGCAAATGCATACATAGGTTAAATCAGCCTTTGTTTACATGCTCATATATGCTGCTTTTGAAATAGTATAATGCAATATATTATATATACTGTGTAATATAGTACAGTAGCACTGAACTGTGTTAATATATATGAATTTGTTAAAAAACTGAAAAAAAATATCTACAGGGTCACAGAGTTAATATTAAATCTCCATGAACCTTAATTTTTCCAATGAAAATTACAGATTCCCATATTCTTAGCTTAAAATTAATTAAAACCATTAATTGGTGTAACATAACGTAAGCTATAGTTTAGTAGAGCAAGAACAAAACAGAAAAGTGAACACTGCTCTTGGAATTGTCTGATTTTGCTTACTCCAGAGTGAGTTCCTGTGAATAGTCAGATAAACAGTGCTACCTGTAAGGGACCTGAGATTTTACTAGTTATACATGAGGCATACATTAGATTATACAAACTGTCTTCTTTCTTCGCATTTTTTTAGGACAAAGCTTGGTATCTAGTGCAATACAGTTCAGTTATTTATTTATGTTCTTCAATTTCCTTTTGCATTTCTTTCCTTGATCTCAAATGGGACATTCAGTTGAAATTTTGCAGATATTTGGAAACTAAACATTTGATCAATTCACACCTTATCAATTTAAGTGTTTTATTTTTATGCTTTTAAGATGCATAATTTGGTTTTGCTTTTTTCAATTATTAATTATCACCCAAATGAAAAGCTATTTCCAAGATATGTGAACTCTTGATGAAATATGTGGAGTTTGTGTGCTTCAGAACTCTGTCAGAATGCTTTCTAAATAGAAAATTTATCAAAACAGGTTCTTGGTTTTGATGAATAAGTGTGTTCCATGAAAAAGGTGATCAAAATATCGAGCAGTTCCACTGTGAAGCTTTATTAATGTTTGATCAGCACTTTGAGAGCTTAGCTATAGAAGTGCAAATCACTCTGAATATGATAATTAAAATCTTGAAGCAAAACAAGGAGACAGGAAAAGGTAAAAAAAAGCCAGAGAGGTGACAGTGGAGTCTTGAAGTAGTTTTGTTCATAAGGCAGAATTTTTACTCATCATGCTCAGTAGGACAGAAAGAAAACATGGTCAGAATAACTACACATTGCAAAATTCAAATACAAACAACTCTGGTAAACATATGCAGTGTAATTTTAAAAGATCAATTAGGTGTTATAAAACCCACTGTTTCAAATACCACACAAACTAATGTCTCAAAGAACTGTTAATGACATATGTGTATTTCACATATGCGAAATATTAATTCTCACTAAACTAGAACATGTCTAGTAATTTCATATAGACGGGTCACTTCATAATCTAGAGAAATTCTTTGTGCTAGACACTTGAGCTGAGTAATGGTTTCCTCATATCACAGGCATCAAATTGAGCCAGTACAGGCAGAAAGCATGATAACAAAACTGTAAAATACTCCCTCACACACAGTCAGATCACAAAGATGTTGCACTTAAAAAATCATAAAAATTACAAACCACCTAAGACTGGCGAAATCGCTGCTTTGCAGGTGTAAAAAATACTAGTAGGATGAGAAGCACAGGTGCCTTTTGTTATTGGGAGTGGACTGGTGGTAAGAGCTACCAGCATTTCCAGCCTAACTGCCTCATTCTCAAAGTACCAGTTATCTTTTGTATCTGACACCAGTGAGAAAAGCCTCAAGTTTTGGCCCTAGATACAAAAAGTATTTGCCATCTCCAAGCCAACTTTAATCCATAGCACAGAGGCACTGCCTTCAAACAACCACAGATCTTCTGATGATTAAAATGTGCACTATCTAAATGAACAGCAGGCAGTAATCTTACCAATCACAGGTATGCATCTTCTTCAGGAACATAATGGTGCCTATCCTAACAAAAGTCATACAAGCAATGTTTTGCAACATATCACATTACAGAACACTGGCTGGTTTTATATGGATTATCAGGGAGATACTGCAGATTGATTTACCTTTCTGCTTGTCCAAATATTTAGAGGCATTGTAACGACCAGAGCAGGTTTTTTTTTGTCTACTGTCTGTGTTTTATCCAGCATTTTGTTATACATGCAGCAAACTACCTCCCTCTGAGCTCTGGTATTCCACTAAATAACAGCACATTTAAAGCTAAATTGGAAACTCATCTCTTGAAAATAACTAGATTAAAGAATTCCCAGTTCAGTTCATTTATTCTTCATTTTGCTGAAAAAGAAACATAGCAGACAAAATGCTGAAGCATTTACTATCTGACTTTCCAGTAAGAATGACACAGTTTGTCCAGAAATGGCAAGTGCCCCAGTTTATACTGTAGCTGCCAACCCTCTTTAATATTCAGTCTAATGTCTGCACAGTTATCAAAGGCAGACACTTGTTTCTGTTCACTCAGGCTAAGAAATATCCCTGCTAAAAGTACAGCCTCCTTCCCCTGAGTTTTTAAAAATTCTTCCAAATAAATAAATGTTATTTAAGAAATAAAGAAAAAAACCCTTAAAAGTTTTTCTACTTCTTTTCTATCAGACAATGCTAGATTAATAAGTGTCTTCATGTTTTTGACACAACTGAAACCTTTTAAAGCCATCCTCCAACATTCCTTTTTTTTCTGTGAAAAATAGAAATCTGCTTCCTGGTAAAACACCTGACATTTTGACTAGTGGAGGACAAAATAAGTGAATTTGAAAAATGCAGGTATTCCAGCACAACCTCTGTATATCTATTTTTTTTTTTTTTTAAAAAAGGGTAAAATTAAATTATTTAAAATCTGAATATGAAACATTGCTGTTATTTCAGAGATAAGTGAGGTAAAATAATACATTTTTATTAATTCATGAGGTATTTGGTAGGAAAAAAATTACAAAAAAAATCTTTTGAGACTCCACTAAGACAGTCAATTAGTTGGATGTTAAATTCTATCCTGAATACATTCTAAAATGTTCATCTCTAGTGTTTTTACTGAATTAATGTACGGTGCCTTACCGAATCAAACCTACATGTGTTCTCTGAAACTCAACAGGGTTCAGGGTTCAAGGACCTGTAAGATACAATATATTAACTAAAAATGATGAAGCATTAATGAAGTCCAATAATACTTGAAGAAAACAAGAAAATGTGTAATGGCCTTATATAGCATTGTATATTTTGTCCAAGCCCATCCATGATGTATTATGTTCCCTATTACATTATTATATTAGAACTGAACACATCCATATCTTGATTTTTCTGTTACTTCAGTACCTGAAGTTTGAAATAAAAAATAAGACTTAAGCATTATCAGGCTCCAGTATCTATAATTAATAATAATATAGTTAATCTTTTTTCCCTGAACTTGCATTTTTCTGCGGGGTAACTGCTAGGACTGAACTAGGCCTTATGAGTAGACAAATGTTATTCATTTTTCCTAAGATTCTAGTCTCAATAAAAAGAGAATAACTGAAGATTTAGCCCATAAATTTGCTGCTTGTAATCTCTCTCTTTGAGGAGTAAATTTATTTTTTCCTTCAGGTGATTTAAAAAAACCCCCAACAACTAAGTAGTCTTAAGTTGAGAAGAGAGCCACAAGGATTTTTAAATAGATTTCATACTTTAATTCAAGCTCTAAATTCCCAAATTTAAGAGAAACTTGTTTCTTGGGAAGTCTCTTCTAATTAGGAGATGAATTACTGAATTCTTTACATGTTTTTCAGAGGCATCCAGGTAAGGAATTGAGACAATCTCTGTGTCTCTCTGCAATCTTTTCTGGTATTGTAGGACATTTAAATAACAGAACTACTTTAATTGTTGAAAATAGCAGAAAACTGTTATTTAACTAAGCAAACTTAGTAGCACCTCCTCCTTCCCCAGCAGTCAAGGACTTCTGAATTGTTGATCTCTTCATATATTCCACCAGGAGATATAATGGTTATTAAGTTAGAAGATGACTGCATTTTTTCCATATCTAAGCTGAGTCTGCTAAAGTGCCCTGTCTTATGAACTAAGTGACTTAAATCTTCAGTAGCATTGGGCTTTCTGTGCAGTATTCCTTCGCACAGTACAGCCTTCATTCATTTTCAGCATTAAAATTCCTTTGTTGACATTCTAGGCTGATGCATTCTAGCCATGTTTGTATGTCACTTTTCCATGATTTCTCTTCTTCTCCAGAGCTAGCTCTTACAGTCCTTTCCAAAGGCTTTAGCACTACTTTTTGTGGAAGTACATAGTTGCACTCCATAGATTGGAATTCAGTGGAGAAAACAAGCTGTATCAAAGCTGTATAGCTTTTTTGTTTTGAATTAAATTTTTTGTTAAATATCCTATTCTACACATGGGGAAAACACTCACACAGTAGCCCTTCTACTTCCCTCACCTATGTATCTGGGAGAACCTCAACATTTATACCAATACATAGACAGGAGGGAGAGTTGAAGGAGTAGAATACCAAAACAAAGTACCTTAACTCTATGTCATACAGTTGCATCCAACACACTGACTGGTCTTTGCACCAAAAGGATTTTTAAAATCTATTTCTTAAATCTAGCACAGGACAATAATTTACTTATATTCCATTATATTCCATTCCATAGCTCAGATGATTACTCAAAATTTGTAAACATCCAAGGTGTTCTGAGGCAGAACACATCTGCTGCTCTCCCAGTTAAAGAAATTTATACTACTCATCAGCTCATTAAATAAGAAAAGCAATGTAATTCTGTATTTTACAAGACTCTTGAAAAAAAGAAATACAAGTTTCAACTTAGTTGCTTGCTCTTTTTTATTAATTACTTGGGAATTTGTACCTCTCATCCAACTGGTCCACCTGTTATAATATATAAATAATACATGCAGAGTATATCACCTTCAACAAAATCTTCTGTTTCAGATTTCCTTACAACTTAAAGCTACAGCTGACTATTGAAAGCTGGAAGTTTGAATTCTTTCAGAGAAAGAGCAGAATATGGGTTTCTTGGCCTATGCATAAGTATTCTACCCACACAGCTTCTGCCTTCTTAGGCATAAAAGAAAGAACATAATCTCGATACAAAAGTTCATTAGTGGAATTAACAACTGACTGGTATATCCCTTAGAAAGACAAGTATTTAAGAAAAAAGGTTCTTGTTGATATTTTCTTCTTCTACTGTCTACTATTTTTGTGATTCTTATGCTTAGATACGTACTGCAACACGTGTGGTTTCACTATTACCAGTGTATATTGAAAAGCAGGTGATATAGTATTTAATGTTTTGAAACACTTTCATAGACCTAATTTTTGAGGTATCAGAGACTATTACTGTCTTCAGAAATATCATATATTTTTTGTCATTCTTCCTGTTTTAACATCAGAGTATACAACGTATTGCCAACAACACATAAAGAAAATCTGAACACTTATGCACTGACTATACATGATTTAAATCAGACTCCAGCGAAACACTAATAATGAACTACAGCTGCTATAAAAAATGCCATCAAAATGTACTAATTTTCAATAATATAAATGAAGCATATTATGCAACAGATAACCAACAATCCAAAATGCCCCTTTAAAAGGTTTTAATGTGGTCCCAGCATATACAGTCCTTATTTTCCAGAGAATCACCTATCTCAAGTGAAATTTATGTCTGTATAAATAGACAGCTTAAGGCCTATGAACTACTTATTTTATCTCAACTACAAACCTAATTAAAATATAATTGGAATGTAAACAGTGTATTGCTCTTCTGTTGTTTCCAAGAACAATGGTGAATCTTGCACTTTTAACTGTTTAGTACATGTACAGAAAGATTTTTCTGATAATTGACTTAGATTCATCCCCAATTTCTGTCTTATTATCTACTACATTTAGGGGTCAGCTGAAGAAGAAAATCAAGATCTGTTCAAGACAACCATTCAGAAGACAGAAATAAGTTTTTTTTTTATTACCCTGCCAATGTTACCATTGTGAACATTAGCAATCAAGAATCATCAGTGCCAGAGCCTGCAATGGATTCAGTCCAGGGCTTCAGATCCAAAATCAGGCTGTCATTGCCTCTTTGTTAATATATAAATCATTTACTGAAGCATAGCCAGTCAAAACAGAATACCATTTGTGTGCACGTGAAAGTCTGGATGTTCCTGCCAAGAGTGACTCATGTTTAAGGGGCACAAAGAAAAAGAGGGCTCAAAATGGATATTTAAGGTCTGATTTTTTTTGCCTGGAGCTTGTACCAACATTTCTACCTGTGAAAAATAGTGCTTGATTGTTCAGAAAGTATAATACTTACTTAAATTGAAGTAGAAATGGTACAAATTTTTAAGGAATGATGAAGTTGACAGATTATGTCCTATATGAATAAAAAAAGAGGCAATATTAAAATTATTAGGATAGGTAGATAAGCTAAGAATGAATTTTTCATTATATTTTCAGCATTTCATTGCAAAAAGAATTGAGTTTTATAAATTTACTTGTACACTCATTGTTTTTCCTAGCTGCTGTACTAACAGAAATAGAAGAGAGCAGAACAGAACTGCATTCTGTGATCATCACTTACAAACTGGCAAATGCAACCCTTAGCTGTCTATTACATGTAGTACTGCAGTTGACAAAGATGTCTCTCAGGATTAGAGACATATTTGTTATACAGCTGTATATGCATAACAAAGATAGAGCCTCTCTCTGTCAGAAGGCTTACTATCTAATTCCTCAGCACCATGGAAAACTTCATCACTTGCATTCTCCTAATATAACCCTTCAGTGAATATCCTCTTGGAAAGCAAATCACTACTTGAGCTTAGCTGAAACTACTTCCCAGCCAACATAAAATAATCAGGAAAATTTTGGGTGTTTTTTTGTTTGGTTTGTTTTGTTTTGTTTTTTTTTTTTTTTTTTGTTGAAAAGACCTATTAATATATCACTATGTTAAACTGCATTGGTTTAATTAAATGTCTTACCTCCTGATGGGGTCTCTCACCTTCTCATACAGACAAGTAACAACAGATGAGAAACAAACAGAGGAGCCACTTACATCAGCTCAGCAATGTTCACAGCAAATCAGGACTTCAGTCCAGAGTCATTGCATTCAATGAGGTTGTCACTGATTTTAACAGAAGTAAGTTGAATTCTTGCTGCCTGCTCTTGCCAGTAACTTGAATGCTGAATGACAATTTTCTTGTATCAAAGTTCCTGCATGTTGGAATACAACTGTAGAAAATCCTGAATTACAGAGAAAAGGATGAGATATTGAAGTTTTCACTAATACTGAACGTCTTTACTACAATTCTGCAAAAGAAGTGAAAATTTAGTTCTGATCTCTTTGGTCTAATGATTCCTCTAAAACATTATATTTTAGAGTAAGCTTGAGGTCAACATTCCTCATTTAAACCCATTGCTTACTCTTGGCAGGACCACTGTAGATGGACCACTAAGGACATCATATGCATTCATCCATTCTTGTGAAAGTTTGAAACAGCATCTGTTATTAAATTAGCTTACTAGCTAAAAAGGGGAAGGAAAAAATGATGATAAACTTTGTCTCTTCCTGACAGCTGAACTTTCATGATTAAGGAAAGATGATAACAACAATGCAAAATAAGCCTTGAGCTGGTCAAAACATTATTTACCACATCAGTGAAAACCCTGCTTAGAATGTCAAAATTTAAGTCTCTTTGTTCAGGGTCAGTAAAACCAAACTGTGTTTTCATATATGTGTGTGAGAATTTAGTGTGTACTAGAAAATAACTGATCACACTATCTTGACAGGGTTGAAAATGAGAAGATTTAATCATTTTACAAAGAATACAGTAAAACCTCCATGATATCCTGCAATAGTCCTGAGAATGCAGTCTTGAACTCCAGTGCTCAATCCCATCATGTAGTTCCTCCTCAGTGGCCTAAACTATATGACTATATAAATAGGCAAACACTCCTGAGAGCCCAGAATAACCATTGCCTTAACTCTATCATTTACATGAACACTGTATGCCTAGTTTCAAAAAATGCAATGAAATCAGCTAAATAATCCTTCAACAAAAAAATAAGCTAGGACTACATCGATGTTTCTATGTACAAGACAAAACCCTACAAACACTAGTCATTGCTGAATTTGGCTAGGTCTGTCTTATGGTTTCAGCTTCAGTTTCTTCTAGCCCTTACTTACTTTCAGTAAACTTTCAACGTTTTGAATTCAACCAGCAACAGGTAATTGAAGTAGGATGACTATTTGGGAAAGTGAACTCTTTAGCAATTATTTAATTTAATGGGAATAAAATAGTTTTTCAGTCCATACCAAGCAAGATAATGAAGCAACAATGCATGACTTAACACAGTATTTTCCAACATCTTACCAACAGCTAAACTCATGGGATGAAATGAAAGGGGTCTGAAAGTCATTTTAAAATCTGCCAGCTTAGGTCTCTGACAGCTTGGCTGCAGTGTTTAAGGGCTCTCATAGTAAATTAGTTATCAAAGAAAATGCATTACATAGAAGCATTCCATTTTCTGTAGTGGGATAGACATTTTTTCACTCAGTTGAGACTCAAACCAGAAGACATGGAAACTTTGTAGGTAGCAAAAAATAGATGGAATTTTCATAGTTCTGAATATAGAGGAACAAACAATTATTCAGCCACATTTCCAGGTATTTTTCAATTTAGTGTGCAGCTACATCTTTCTTCCACAATACGAGGACCACTGAGAAGTCTTTACACCTTTTAGCAGTTTTCAGTTTCATTTCCATTTTCATTCCCAGTTCTGTAAAGAAAATTTCAACTTCACTGTCAAAAAAATCAGTGCAATTATTACTGATTTAAGTGTGCATCAAATCTTTGAACTAAATGAGAAACAAACCTGAAGAAACCATACTGTACCACTGTTGTGTTTCTTTTCTGTATGAGATTTTCTCCTTGTTTGTTTTTTTCTTTCTTTCTTTGCAATTGCCTTACAGAATTATATTTCTTTCACTGGCTATGCTTTTCAGCTATGACCCTATATGCTATAAAAAAATGCAAATCTGGTGCTCTGGCAGCAAAAGGGCGGTTGTGCTTCACTGCAGCCTCAGTGGCATTTCATTAGGGCACAGAAGTACAGATGACAGACTAGAGACCAAGCAGAGAGAAGTCAATAAAAACCACTACTGTATTTCAAAATGCCATCAGTAAATGCCCTCAAGATGCTTTCTGTCTAGACTATACTTTAGGTTAAGCCAGAGAAAATCTAGTTCCAATTTGTAAAGTGCAAAATCAAATATAAAACATGACATGATTCTCTATGTTACAATGACACATCTTCTCCATCCTATGAAATGACACCATACTGGGGATGGTCAGGAAACCTGGAATATGAATGAGACCTGCCTGTCTTGTCTACAACTATATTGTCTCATACATTGATTCTTAGCTTATTCTAAAAACAAAAGAGGCACAGCAGTTTTTCAAATAGGTGACTGCCATATTTACAGTATTTATTTTTGTCTTGAACCAAGCCCTCTTTAATTTTAAATTCAAAATTATGAAGTTTTCCATCAACATTATGCTTTTTTTGAGGAAGAACAATTAATAAAATAATTATTCTTTATATCCACCTACCATGAGCAAATATTTTATCATACTTCAGTAAAGTTCAGGAAGTGAACACTGAGATACAAACAATGACAGATAGGGATCTTAGAAAAAGAATACAAAATTAGTTAAAACTAGTAGAATTTGACTTCAGTTTGGGAAGTATGATGAGAATCATAACTAGTACAAACCATGAAGATACAATAAAAGAATTGATGAAAATGGCTTCAAAATTTTGTAAAAAGCAAAACAAAGGGCACAATCTATTAATTCGCAGTCTTATTTTTGAGACTAAAAAGACTGAAAAACAGAAAAGAAGATACTATGCAAAGATGTCCCAAATTGGATTATAAGACATTGAATCTTAACATAGAACTCCCAAAGAATCATAGATTTGTACAAGGATTTAGGTTGGAAGGGATTGTAAAGATCATCTCATTCCAACCTCCCTCCCATGGGCAGGGACACCTTCCACTAAGCCAGGTTTATAACAGCTCCATCCACAAAACTTCCAGAGATTTATATATTATATTGAACTGATTAAACAGTTCATTTTGCAAATAACACATTACCTAATCTTTAACAAAATTTAATCTCTGAATAAAACAGAATGTTCCTGAAAAACCTTGTAATATTTTTTTTTTTGGTAAAAAAGTCCATAGTTCAAATCATGCAAAAAACACTTAAAAAGATTGGTTTACTTCATTTACTATCTTAATAACTTCATAAGAAAGAATTTATGGTGACCTGTTTTGAAAAAGTATCTTTAAAGAATGCATTCTATGCTTAAGCATGTCATTACGTGTAATTCATACACAGTTAGGTGGGTTTAGTTAAAGTTATATTAAAGGACAATTTTTTGGATATTGTGAGATAACTTTTAGACAGACAAAATTTGTTTGAGAATGTTAGCTAAGCACCCTAGAGAGTCAAGTCATGATTATGTGTACCATGCTTTGTTCTTTTGTACAACACATTAACTGGACATTTAGGTAGGTGAAAACATTAATTTTCTTTTCTCCTTGCAATATGAAGAATGGTATTACCTAAACTTAGAAATACCATTAACAGACTCATATGGTGATTCACTGTCAATTTTTAAATCATTTGACAGCAATTCATGTTTTTAAAGCAGTTTAATTTCTGATTTGAAACTACATGAATAGAAAATCGGTTATTTCTTTTTCATAACTGGTAACAAGAGGCTGTTGAAAACATGCTATTTCTGTGGTTTGAAGGGGTAGTACTTGCACACAAAATACATTCCTTTTAAAACAAGAAATGATTTTAAAAATAAAAAACAACCCCAAACCACACAACCCCTCCCCCAAGCAAACCATTAATGGTTTCCTTCACTAAATGAAAGATTTATATTGCACTGGAAAGTCACAGAATCACTGTATTACAAAGATGCTAGCAAAATGAAAATCAAGATATCTAAATTGATGATGTCTTACAAAATTGCAATAACTTTTTGTTACTTCAGCTTTGGCCATCACACCTTCTACATTCTGAAATTGTCTCATTTTTAATGCTGAATATTTTTGAAGAATTCTATTCCTACAGTCTACATCAGAGTATTCTTAAGACCAATTATATTTTCAGACTTCACACAAGTGACAATTCAAAAAAAAAAAAAATCTGTTCACAGTTCTTTGACTCATTGTGGTTCTCTAGGATTGTGTTAATGGCAAGATCTGATGACAATACTACACAGATTTTATAAAAACACTTTTAGAATTTGCTTCTTTCCCCAAATTCACCTAGGCAATAAGAAACTCACACGTCTTTCCAGCTCCACCAGAAGTTCCAAGGCTGCCCTCCGAAATCTCATTGGCAGCTGAGAACAGATCAGCAGTACAATACAGCCAAATGCCCAGTACAACTCCTCACTATCAGTAAAGATTTCCCGATGCTTCTGGAATGGTAAACCACCATGGTCATATCAGAATGAACTGATTTACATTATTATTTGTAAAGTACTCCCTATGGTTTGGGGTTTTTTTGTGGGGTTTTTTTCCCCCAACTAAAAATATTATTATCTGCATTTTGAAGAAAATCATCATTAACATGGATATTAATGAGCATCGTTATAATCTTTTAACAAGTAAGTGCAAGCAGATTTAACTTTTTAAAAGATCTGAGATTAACTTTGTTTTAGTTTGCTGAGTTTCTTCAATTTGATATTAAAGCAAAGCTTAGCACTTAGTGTTACACTACTCTCAGTAGGTATACTGTTGCTGTACAAAGATGTGCACATTTAGTTTTGCAGTTCAGAGCTTCTATCTAGGATTTATTAGTATACCATAAAATCTGGAATTCTGTTTTCCTCCTTGTTTTGCTTGAAACCTTGACCCCCTTTTCTGCACTGACCAGTAACAGCATTGCATAAACATCTACGACCCTTTGGTCCAGTTTAGTCCAATTAAATTTGCATAGTGCTAAAACATTAGTTTTTAGACTTTAGTTGTCTAGCTAAATTTGACAACACACTTTACCATCTTTTATTATACAAACAGACATCTACAGCCTGCCTGTTGGTAATATTAATATAGAAAATTGCACAATTATGTGATGCCTCACTTTTTTTTACATCTACTGCCATTTGTTCAAATTCCATATACCTTTGAATATGTCTGCCTTTCTTAAAAATGTTTTAAAAACTCTTCTCTCTGTTGCCATATATTAGCTTCCAAATGACCATGGTTCCTTACAAACAATAAATACAACCAGTGATACTAGTAATGTATTTATTTATTTATACATATACATACATACATTCATATATATAGTCTAAAGCATGAAAAATTAGATTATGACTCATCAAGAATCAAAACAAAAGGTCTATTTCAGTGGAAAACAAAATGTATCTCTTTTGTAAGGACAGAAAGATCAGGTACATAGTTTATAAATCAGTGAAGTATGCACAGCATTTTATGATTCAAAGGTTTAAAAAGAGCTTGTAAAATATGCAAGATCATTATCATCATTCATGTTCATCTACAAGAAGCACCAGAAAGAGGATCTGGGGAACTATAGGTCTGTCAGTCTGACTTTGGTGCTTACAAAGATCGTGGAGCAAATCATCTTGAGTGCCATCACACAACAGAAAAACCTGGGGATCAGGCCCAGTCAGCATTGGTTTATGAAAGGCAGGTTCTGCTTGACCAACCTGGTCTCCTCCTATGACAAGGTGACCCTGCTTAGTGGATGAGAGAAAGGCAGTGCATGTTATGGAGGTTGTAGTGAGGTGGGTCTCTTTTCCAAAGAACAAGTAATAGGACAAGAGGAAACAACCTCAAATTGAGCCATAGGAAATTTAGACTGGATACTGGGGGGAAAAAAAAATCTTAATGAAAAGGATTGTTAAGAGGTTGCCCAGGTAAGTATCTGAGTTACCGTTCCTGAAGATACTTAAAAGATGTGGTGTTTGAGACAGTTTATACCTGTTGGACTTAGCAGTGGTAGATTTACAGTTAGACTGATGATCTTAATGGTGTTTTCCAGCCTAGATGATTCTATGATTTGCTCCCTCATTCAAGGAATCCACAGAGAAGCACTTTGAAAAGCACTTCTTTTTTTTTTTTTTTTTTTTTTTTTTTTTACCATAGTTTTCACTAGGTTTTGGACTGTAACAGTAAAATATTGCAAAAACGTGAGCCACAGCAAATGACAGTATTGGGTTTCAAACCACATTACACAATCCTATAACGACAAAATTATTCTCTTTGAATTCACAGGTCATGCACTGTCCATGTTTTAGTCCGATACTAGTTAGTAACAGAAGAATATAACATATAAATGTGTTCATATAAGTATTCATGTAAGGTTTATGCTTCTCTTATTTTTTTCAGAACTATCATTTCATAGATTGGAGTTTATTCCAAATAAATACAAAGCAAACATTCAGTGCACTCCAGCTAGTTAATAGGAATATTTAACCATAGAATAAAATCATACTGTTTCATATTCCAAGGGATGTCAGGGGTACGGGCGGAATAAGATGGGGAATATAAGCCTTAATTTTGATGTTTTCAGCAGATTTAACTAAATTTTTCAAGATTTTAAGCTATATCTCTGTGGTTGAGCAATATCTCTGGTAAAATTCTGCAAACATATCTGTTTCTTAAAAAAGGTATCTGTATAACCACTCACTGCAAATATCTGTGAAATGCTAAGCTGTCTCACCTCCCTTCCATGAAAATGAAGGATACTCAGCACCTCAGAGAATGAGCCTCAAGCTAGTACAATTGATGAGCCATTTCTGCTTACATTTCAATGAAATTCTTTAGATGAAATAGAAAGAAAATCTTTAAGAAAATATTGAGTTGATGTTCTATTGCAAATATTTATATTAAGTTCTTCATTTATTCAAAGATAAATGTACCTTACCTGCTCTTATTTGAAAAGACTACAATTAACTCATGATATTGCATAGAGCTTTCCAAATTACATTCATGTTTATGAAAACAAAAATTACTTGGAGAAAGTGGGAAAGCCCAGCATCATATTGAGCCTTTTCATAGTCAATAACATATTCACCTAAATGTCATGTTTTCCAGTTTCATTATAAAACAAACAAACAAACAACAGAAAAAAAAGTATAGGATATAATTATGCAGAAAAGAAGGCTTGACAGAAATTTTTAAATCAATAGCTCAAATCTAGGGAGAGCAGAGAGTAATATTTAAAATGATCTCCAAGTAGTCTCAGAGTTATTGATTTGATTCCACTACAGCACATTTCCACCACTGCTATTTTCTGTGAGTCTTATGGGTATAATTATTCTGTCCTTCAGGAACTATACTGGGTTAAGCAAAAATGACAAAACTGAATAAAAAATGACAAAACTGAATAAATTTTGGTGGGTTTTTTTTTTTGGGTTTTTTTTTTTTTTTTTTTTTAGGTACCATATTGCTCTTTAATACTGTGTAGGAAGGATTTTTTTTCTGTCATTTGTTATATACTTAGGAAAGAAGGAATGATTGAAAGTGGGTAGCTCTTGACAATTTTCAGGTAGGCTTATTCTTTCATAAGCTCTGCATGCAATATTCTTACATAAACCTAGTACACTTTCTGTTGTCAGGACATCCCCAAAAATAAGACAAGAATGACTTCATTTTCTCCTGTCAGTCTTTCTACTTCTAAGAGAGGATAAAAATTATATCTACTAGCTAACAAAACTACCACACAAGATGCATGGGAGGATGAACTTGTTGACAAGCTACATTGTGGAAGCTTAGTCAAGATCAGACATATATTTAAACGTGCAATACATGTGGATTTCTACAAAATTGTATACATGTCAGAAGTCCTTAGTTATGTCTTGGAAATAAATAGTTGTTCAAAGTTGAAATTCTCAGACTTTGCTAAATGCAAAAGTAGAGACATTTCAGAGCTGTTGAACAGCTGTGAAAATCAGGACACTCTGGGAGTGTGCAAGTCTGCTGCTCTGTGCAATACTAGCATACATTCACAGAATACACAGTAGCTGTCAGGACATTGCTCATTATACTGCTGATGGAGAAGAGTGTGCTGGAAATTATATTACTTTATATGTAGGATGCTCATCCAGGGATTGAAAGAATGAGTTTAATTCTTTTCTTAGACTGAACAGTATCCAGCTCACTTCTTTTATTTTGTTTGCAGATGCTCTAACCACGAATGTTTATGCAAGATGCTCTCCTCCTGCATAAGTTAATACACTTTCCCATAAGGATATAAGACTTATCAGGCTAGTGACAAAAAAATGCGAATCAGCTTATGACTATATTGCCTCATAAAGACCTACACTGAAGTCCCAAACAGTAGTTAAAGATGTTGCAGTGTTACTCAGTGTTTCCGTTGGAGCTTTAGATTCCCTTGAATGAGAAGCACAAAATATAAATATGAAGCATACGTACAGTGCAGCATCAACAATTTTATATATTGGAAGTTCTCTGGGTTCTAATGGCTTATCCCTTGCTGTACTTCCTAGTGCTGCTAATGGATTTCTTTGCACTGTTTGTTACATTTACAAGTATTTGTAAGTATTAAAGCATGCAAATACACCAGACTAAGGCAAAAACGTGGATATGTCCTGTTTTCTGTTTTCACCAGGATCTAAGTAAACTGAAATCTTTATCTCTATGTGAACCACCTTTAAAAGCCTTGTCTAGAATTTTATTCATCTTGTCTGAATAAAACTGAAAAGGATTTTCAAAGCAATGTAGTGGAAGTGTAGCATCCATTCTCCTTAAAAAAAATGGTGAATGCCTTCATCAAAGTAGATCAGTTAAGCGTAAGTCACCAAGTAAGATTAATTTTTGCAGAAACACTTTCAGTAATTTTCTGTGTATGTGCCAAGACTGTATGCATCTTGATATGCAGTTATTAATAAACACATAGACATGTATATTACAATACTTAAAAATCTCACAAAGACTAAATGAAGTAGAATGTCATCAGACAAGGAACTAGAACATAGTACTACTAATGCCAAGGTTGTGTGTTCAGTCCCCTTATCGGCCATTCACTTAAGAACTGGACTTGATCTTTGTGGGTCCCTTTGAACTCAAAATATTCTGGGATTCTGTGACTAAAAGAGGATTGAGATACAAGCAGCGACTGTTTATTCCACATATAAATATATTCCAGTGTCCAGATTGTAATGTTTCTTATCAACATGTCATGATTTTGTATTCTTATGAAGTATAAAAAATTGTTCAGTCTGTACAATGTGTTAAATGCATTTTAGTTTCACATTTTTAATTATACATGTAAGTATATCACTGATAGTAAGACTGCTCAAGCTGCCTCTGCCAGATGAGATCATTTATGGCTTACATCCCCACTACACTAGTCCCCAGTAAAGAAAATGCTTGACTCTGATTTGCTATTTATATTTTCTTCCATAAAACTTATTCCTCCATCTTGGGAAATACTGATATTTTAAATGTCCTCATTTGTTCAAAAGATCTACTAAGTAGCATTGTTTATTAAATTACCTTCCTATTATCCCCACTGTCCAATCTCTATTCCACCTTAGCTTACTTTAGAGTAATTAATCAATATTTAAAGCAGGTTTTATCGAGGTTCTATCTACTGGAAAGCTTCAGTTTCTAAATGTCGCAAGTGTCCATAGACTTACATCTCCTGATTAGGAAAGAATCCAGTTCTGCTGTACCTGATAAGATATATAAAATGATTCTACTGGCAGCTGAAATCAGTTTTAGTTTAATGATTCTGGAGACTTTGTTTTCTCCTGAATGGTCTATGCTACCATAAATCACAGGAATCAAATGCCTTTTTTCATTTAACCCACTAGATTATAAAGTTAGTAAATTATAGTGGCCTGAAATGAGAATTTAGCCTGGCTTTTTAAAGGTGGTTGAAAGGAGGGAAATCCCATTAGTTTAGGCTCTAATGCAAACTTTATGAATACACAGAGAACTTCAGATGAAATAACAATCTTACACTGCTCATACTCAAATCCCAAATGCCAAATATTTTAGTATTTCCAGCTTTTGTTGAATGTGTATGTATTGCATCTTAGATGCAAGGGTTCAAGACAAATGAAAGCTCCTTCTGTAAATGCAGCATGAAAAAACATAAACCTGGTTTTAGGCACATCCTTTCAAAATTAATAGGAATAATATATTTTAAAAAATTTATTGCTGTAATATGTAAAGACTCGAAAGCTAGTATTTTACATTCAGACTTGATAGTATTCCCTTAACTAGTAGTCATAAATCATAAACTTCTTTTATTGAAAATGCTTTAAAGCTTAGTATCCATATAAACTTTTAACAGAAACTACATATCACTGTAAAGTAATTAAATATTGTATCCAATATCTCATGAAGCAAATGCAGTATTTACATCCATAATGCATTTGTGGTGGCTATTTGAGTATTAAAGATTGAAGAAAACTCTCTTCCTAAATTGGTTTAGATTTGCTACAATTAAATAGAAAGTAGCTAATGGAAACAATTTTGAAACAGAATGTAATTAACGTGTTTTATCAAACTTTAGCTCTTTTAGCAGTTAAATAAATTGGATAAACAGATTTTATCTAAAGTCAGTAACAATATAGATGAGACAAAAAAACCCATGTAGGAAACATTAAGGAAACTGTAGTTCAGAAAAAGAAAATTAAACACTAAGAATTTGAAGACTGTTTTCATTGTAGCAACAAAGGTTCTTTTGTATGTTTGTACTTGTATAAGCTTATAAACTGAACATTTAGGGTCTATACCCTCACCCTCTTCTCATGCTAATAGGAAATAATAGCATACAAATATAGTTAAACAGACATTTAACGTTTGCCTCTCTGTCTCTCTATCTCTGTCCCTCTCTTATGTTTAGAAACAATAAAAAAACTCCAAACATTGTAGGTGGCCCTAATTGCCTCATCCCATTACTTGTAAAATGGTTGTAGTCATTTGATGTGCTGAGACCCTCATTTCCAGGAAGCAGATGGAGATTTGCCTGCTGTGGCAAGCAGTGAATCATTTCCTTATTTTGCTTGACTTGCACACACAGTTTCTGCTTTTCTTACTAAAGTACCATTGTCTCAACCCACAATTCTCTTTGTCTTCCTTAGTTTTGTTTTTTTTTTTTTCTTCCCATCTCTCTGGATAGAGGAGTGACCAAAAGACAGGGTGGGAGTTTAGCTGTTGACAAGTGTCAACACACCACATGGTCTGTTGTTTATCCAGTCTGGGTCTGTATCATTTGTTGACACAAATTTATCTTCTGCTTCCGAGTTAATCCCAAGTGTTCCAGTCTTGTTTTTTCTGTCCAAAAATATCTTCAAACTCTAATCATAGGATTTTCTCAAAGATGTCTATTTGAACACAGATGAAGGAATTCTCTGACTCCTCCCTTCCATTAAATATCACTTGTCACTATCTTCCTTGATGACTCTGAGTACCTGCCATATCATACCTGTCTTTCTGGTCCATTAAAAGAACACCAACTTTGTGTCTCTGAAGTACTTCATGTATAGGCTATACCAGAATCCTGATTCTTTTTGTTTTTGTAAGAGTAGTAAGATAAGTCCCTTTTTATCTATTGTAACTATTATAACATCCATCCAAGTCAGTATTGCATTCCACCTAACACCACATCCTTTCTCCAGATAAATTCTATCTTGATCCTGCTGTATCCCTGCTTATGTTTGGATGGATCATTTTCTAAGAAAATTTAGTGTGTAATGTTTAAACACATTAGTCTAATCTATACAAAATATAAAATTAGGCAGATTAGCACAACTGTAATAGACATGCATTTAAACCTTCATTCAGCAAAGTACACATAGTCAGAAAAGTATCTAAGCATATGCTTAAACGGAGGGCAAGATAGCAATTAATTAACTACTGAACCATAAACATGGCGTAATGGGAGAATATTTTCCTGTCATTTCTTCAACTGTCTTTAATGCACACATTCATAAATAATGAACTAGTCTGCTGTTAGCAACTATTGTGATTTTCTGTAAGGATTGCAATATTTATAAAAATTTCTTTTATCTTCTTCATATTTCATTTTGATATGGGAGTACTAAGTACAAATCTAGTAAGTTATGTCTCATGTACAGTGAGATTAGTAAAGCAGCATATTCAGCATGATGAATAAATGGGAATGCAGCAGATAACTTTGGCAGGGGAACTGATTGCCAGAGCTGATTGAACACTGTAAAACATAGTTTATGTATATTTATTTAATACTCAATTTCTACCTGGTTCAATCAAATGCCTTCTTATTAAGTCTCATCCATACACATTTGTGCAGGGAAGTTTTAATTCTCCTAAGTTTTGATGAAAGATTGTCCAGTATGTAAGGTCTTACATTCACAGGTGATGAAAATTATCTGTGGAACAAAAATTCTTCTGTTTATCAAAGATAGTTATCTGTACAGCCAACAACCATAATATAACAATCAACTAGGAGAAGATGCAGGAAAGGGCCCACAGTCTTTAAAAAGCATTTCTAGAGAAGAACATATGTCACACATCTAGGTTCCAGATAACAGATGATCTGAATGTCCACCTACATATAGTTTGAAGATACTTCCAGACATGTAGAAGTGCCAGGAAACAGTTTACTATGGAAATAACTTACATCTCAAATTTTTCCTCCTTTTTGTACAAGTGTTAAATGGCTACATTGACAAAAACTAGTGAATAAGTACGTTCTCAAAGAAGATTAAAAAAAATGCTCATTTCATGTTGAATATTCTCTATGACTATTTAGTTAGCTCCTGTCTAAAATATATTGGTCTGATCCTTTTTCAACATCAACCACTTGGTCTTCTATTGCAAATCCTTAATGAAATCACATCTCAAACAATAATGGAAAAAGCAAGCTCATATAGAATGTGACATATGTAGTCAACCCTAGGTATCTTTCCTGAAAACAGAGAATTTCTATGGTTGTTCAATACCATTTATGCACAATAAGATGGAAGATAGTTAGCCCTTTTATGACTTAAAGACACAGAAAAGGAAAAGATATAGATTACCCGTAGGAGTCCTACCTTATTTGATTTTTTCACATTTTCTTTTCTTTACTTTAGATATGTAAATGACTTAGAATTTGAAATATCATTTAGAATCAATAGGAATTATATCTGTGCCTTGAGAGAAGAATAGGCTCCTACTGTTTATAATTGATTCATTAACAATGTGCACAGCATTGTGGGCAGTCCTTTATTTGCATTAGGTTCTGATAAGAGTCTGTGTCCCCATTTCTTACAGTGTTTACATATTCTTCAATTTTTACAATTTTTGATGTGCTTAGGTGTGCATTATATGTTTTGTGGAAGTACATTTCAAGCTCAAAAGGACATTCTATCCTGTCACATCAAACTAGGATATAAATGACTTTCACTTCTCACCAGCCTTGTCCTGTCAGGTTATTTACACTTCCAAAGTGAGCCCTCCGGATCCCCATATAATGTACGGAGTGAATTAACTAACTAAAAAAAAAAAAAAAAAAAAGGGATTTCTACAGGCCAGGAACTCACAGGAATATTTCTCTAGCACAAATACCAACAAAAAGGAAAGTGCTTTGCATCACTTTCTCAGCCACTGAGGATTCTGTCAGTTATTACTCATGATTTTGTTTTTTTTTACTGGAGCTAGAAATCTAAGCCATATATAACCTATAAAAAGACAGTAACACTGCTGCTTCCTAAATGCTCAACTAGGTCAGAACATTAGCAGATATAAGCCTTTACATTTTCTGAGAAGTGTCACTTCTATTAAAACTCTTCCACTTTCTAGAAAATATTTAAATAATCACTGAGCCAAGGAAAATGGGGAAATGACTCTTAGCCAATGAAGCAGCATACTTGGAAGACTTTCAGTCTGCTCCCTGCATCAGTGAATATCTAAGTATAGCATAATCCCTGTACTGTTTGCAAACAGTTTTTTTCACAGATGAACTTTTATTGCAATTAAGCAACTTTCTTTTTCTCATTTACAACCCAAATGGACCATCCCAGGCCTTTTCCATTTATTTTTGGTAAGCACAAAACTTATCAGGATTCCTTGTGTTACTCAACAGCTTTCCAGAATAATAACCAAAGTACAAGGTATTTCTATGACAAAACTAAATATTATTAGTTATTTTTTGCAGAATAATTTTCCAGATATTAAGAAGACCACAATCCTATACTAAGCACCTAAACCAGAACATTTAAAGATCTGTTCTAAGTCCCAAATCAAATACTTATCATTAACATATATCAGTTTTATAAATTGTGTCACATGCAGCTACTGTGGAGCTACACAGAGATACAAAAACTCCACATTTTAGTTTCAGAAAGTCCAATGAGCTAGCAATTAAATATAAATCCTTGAAAAATATTAGCATAATTTTTTTCATTAATATAAGCATCCATTTTACTGAAGAAATAGTTTTGTGTGACCAGAAATTAGAAAAAGACAGGAATCTGGCCACACATTTTCACCTACTGTATAACAAACAGAAACAAGTAACAATATGCAGAAGCAGGTTACCTGTGTGTGGTCATACGCTGTTTTGGTGCCTGAGACAGGAAAGTAACCTACACCTTCTGAAATCTAGTGAATCAGTCTTGTAACTTAATACCACAGAGTTAATTCCTTAAAAGCCTTATCAGAATAAGTATTTTACTAGCTCATGGGTGCTAGATGCAGTTTTTCCCAAGATCTTTTAACAGGACAGCTGTTAATGGCAAAGGGGTCTAGCACTGAGAAATGATGGTCTAATCATTAATGCTTACTTATATCAAATATGTAAAATAACATCAATAACATAATGAGAGGAATGATCCAGAACTAGTTGGTTCTATGTTAATCTAGAAGATCTGGATAGCTTGCCAAGAGAAAGATTTGTTTTTGCAGGCTTGCAACTTGTATGGGTAACAAATCTGCTAATAATCACAGTTTCAGGACAATATTTATCATAATATATAAATGCACTCACCAATAGTAGTACCATCCTTTCAACACTGGGTTATGTCTGAAAGAAACTACTTGCTATCTGTTCAGAACTGTGCAGAGGGAAAATGATCTCATTTAATTGCCAAGAGGGCTTCAAACCGGAAAATTTAACTACTTCTTCATGATGAAAAATTTTCTTTCAAAAATACCTGGGCATGAATTAGCTTGAACTTCAGCCATTGCACAGTATATTTAAAAAACATTATGTTTTCTCTTATTTTGAGAAGAAGGTCATTGTTGCATGAAGTGTTATCACAAAACAAAGAACTGAATTCCACTCACACTAAGTAGTGATATTTTCAAGCAGACAACATTATTTATTATTTTGCGTAAAACTTCTGAATAACATTTATTCTAATGTTTTCTCAGGGTACAGACTGATTTTCTTTCCTTTGGCATTGAGGAATGCATTGTGTTGCATCAAATACAGAGTTGAAACACATCACTAAAACTTGAGGCAGAGAAATACCCTTCTTATCTGGAAAACAATGAAAGTAAAACGGAATCAGCCATCTGTAAAGCAATTTGATGTTTCACTGGTTTGATCTCAGTAGCAGTTTTACCTAGTTAAGACAAGAAGTATGTAAAATTGTGATTTGTATATGTTAATCTCCTGTTATATATTTTAATTTTAGGGTTTGATGTTCCTAATCTCTTTCATTGTCTTTTTCTTTCTCAAAACTTTTTGTATGTCTATGAAATTAAATAGTTGTGTTCGTAATTTCATATTGTCACCAACAAACACCTGAAAGAAGTAGAAACTTCTATGCTTCTTGTGTAGGCATATCATTAATGGGGAAAAGAGGAATTGTCATGACAATTCAGAGCCTTCAAAATCTACTGTTTGTCCTCTGAGAAGAAAATCATGATTATTTGACTTCTTGTGAGGTAGTTTTGAGGTCTGAAGAAACATTAACACAGCCTGCTACATTCTGGGCTTCAGACCCGAGAGGATTATTGTTGGCCAAGATGTCATTTGAAGATGTTCTTCTCTGAAAAATACTCTAAAATGACTACTGTTGGCTAAGATAAACCTGGAGATGCTCTCTACAAAAGGCTTTGCCAACATGACTTGAAAATGTCTTCAGGTTTCAAATGCTAACAGTATAAATATATTGAAAAGAATTATTACTGAAGCAAGAAATTTCATTTATTTGTGTCATTGATTTTTTTTGTGGCATCTAAGTAACACAAAAGTATTGACTTAACAGAAAAAGAATTTGATAACAGGAGTAATATTCCTTTCCTGTTTCTTCTTCTGATGTGGAAGTATGAAACACCCCTGACAGGAAGACCTATTTAATTGAACCATGTGTGTTATTTCTTGACATGTGTACCATTTCTGAAACAGAAATTCCTGGTAGAATATTAAAAAAAAAAAAAAAAGGGGAAAAAAAAAAAAAAAAGAAATAAACTTCTTGTCTATTTCTGAAGAATAAATATAATGTAAAATAATATTAAATTAGGCAGCTTTCAAGATCCTTGTTTTGACTGTTGTAAGTATAAGATAAAAACACATAAAATGGTCATATAGAATGTCTAGTCCACATCCAGTACTGATTCCTAAAAGTTATCAAGGCCAAAATTCAGGCTTTAAGAAAATATTAAAGGTTGAAGGTTTATATAGTTGGTAATAAAAATTTTAGAAGGAAGGGGGTAGGGTGAGAGTGACAGAGATTGATTTTCAAAGCTATATATATAAGTCAAGGATTTAATCTCCCTAAAATCCAAGCTCCAGTTTTATATATATTTTATATAGATAGAGATTAAACTATGAAAACCCTTACAAAAGTGGAACTTAAACACCCTGGAAATAAAACAACATTTTAGCATGGTATACAAAGCATAAGGAATCTATAGTGAAAGGCACTTTAAACATCTGGGAAAAAAGAATGAAGTTGAATCAGAGTTGCCACCTCTGAAACACCAAGAAAACCAAATGAGTTGAAATAATTTCCATGATTTCTTCCCTTCTTTTCATTTCATCTATTTTTACATTTATATATAAGATTTGCTAAGATTCATAGGAGAAAGATTCCTGCAAAGTGGTGGAAAAAATTGACTTAATTTTTTTGCTAAACTGCTTGTATTTGTGAATAGTTAACAGTTCACATTTAAACTTTGAAGTGTAAATATGTACCCTTAATTAAATTTTTAATAATTCATTAACATTCAGATCTGAAACATGAAACCTATTCATATATGATAAAAATGGAGGACAGGAGGGAGGACAGGAGGCTGGAAAGTCTGGGAAAATGTAGCTGGATGACTGCTTTGTGACTGGTGGAGAAGTAAATACTAACTTGTAACAAACTTTTGTCTCTTGGGAAATTTAGTTAACAAATCATTCCAACATCATTTTTGCAGAAAACATACCATTACCTGTTTTGGGGTTTTTTGCAATGAAATTTGCATCTGTGATTGGAATCCAGCAGGCTAAAGTTCTTTACCATGATCGACAAATAGGAATACTTCCCTATTCTCTTCCCAAACTTATTCCTTGTTTCAAAAAATAAATGTGATTAGAATTTTTCATCTGCTTTCAAAGATTGCAAGAAGAGGATAAATTCATACTAATGTTACTCAAGATATATATGTGTTTCTTTGGTCTGTTTATCAGTATTTGTGACCTTCATCTTGTATTTGTAGGCATTGTGAATATACAGAAATTCGCCCATTGATCCAGTTAGATAGTTAGAGCCTATATGAGTATCATCCATGACATTTTCAAGAGATCTGAAGAAGAGGTGTTCAGTGTTAATGGAAGTGGTCATTTATGCAGCAGCACAGTTGAGCACACAGTAAGTTTAAGTACATTATCTACAGTCCACTGCAGCCAATGCAACTACATATATGATGTAAATAAAATTCATTCTTAAACTCTTTGCTGATACATTTTTAGCTCTGCTGGATCATAACCTTTAGCTGAAAAGTGATCAATTTCAAAATCTACTGATCTGGTAGGACCGCTCTGTTGGTTGCTTCATGGTAGTTAAAAATGTTGTGTGTTATCATGAAAACCACATTCTCTGTAGGCAAGTCTTTTAGGTCTGCATGTGCTCATTTTAATTTGAAAGAGAAAATCACATTCCTGTGACCTTGAAAAAGATAAATATAAAGGATGTAAAAATTCAGTAAGGATAACATCCAGTTGTAGAGATTACCCCTTTCAACACTTTAAAAGGAAATTGAACTATATTTTAAGTCATCCTGTCATCCCTGTGGTATTAATACAGGTTTAGCTACTCAGGGTGCCTTTTTTTATTAATGCTTTCAAATTTCCCTTTGATTTGAGGAGCAACACAAATATGTCCTCATTATTCACTGGTTTTTTACATTCCTTAGATGTTGGAAAGTTTATTCTTAAGTATCTTTGAAGACATATTCCCTTCAACATCAGAAATAAAACACCCTAGAAATGCAAGCAAACTATGACAAACAAAGGAAGTTTTCCTTTTTGCTGCTTATTTGATAAGCGTTTACTGCAACTTCTGTGTCTTTCACATTTTTTGCCCTACCATGTGAACATTACTCTCCCAGTCAAAAACAACAGCATGTTCATTTGGCTCACCACTTCTGTGTAACATGTGGCTTCTACTATCATTCAAATGCCAAAACAAAAACATCCTGTTGCCAGCTTGAGTGCTCACTGCTCTTTAGCAAAAACTATGAGTTTTGAGATTATAGAACAATTGAATCTGAGGAATTAAAAAGCATAACACTGAAACCTTGGCCTTACCTGTGTAGTCTAAATGATTTTGGTGAATTGGGTGGCTGTTTCACTGCTTCTGTGATAAGAAGGCTTAGATCTACTGCCATAATACATACCATAAAGTCAGTGAGGCTCACTCATCAATTCCTTCATGAGGCATGAACCACCAGCCCTTGAGTGAAGAATACAAGTTTACATTCTTTTACTGCAACTGTTAGAAAATACAGACCTCATTTCCTGTCTAAACTTATAGTGTTTAGGCTTCACTTTCTGGAGGTGTCATTTTTTGGTATAGAAAGCCAAGAATTGCCTTATTTGGTTAGAACATGGTGCTAATAATGCCAAGGTTGTGGGTTCAATCCACATGCAGGCCATTCACTTAAGAGTTGGACTTGATGACCTTTGTGGATCTCTTCCAGTGCAGAATATTCTGTGAATTATTACACAGTTCTTTCTGAAAATTTTTTATAATTCTGATAATTTATTTTAGATAAATAGCAAAGAGTTTCTTTACACTTTCCAGAATTCAAAACTTTCTGTAACTGCTCATATGCACACCAGAACTGATGCTACATTTTCATCACAGATAGAGCATCTCATGACAGAATCACAGAATTCTGACTCCATAAAAATAAGCATTTTAGCAAATGTCTGAATGGTTTTTAGGGAAGAATTGAACCAATAAATGATGTCTGTAATTTCTCAATGTGTCTTCCTCCAAGAAATTGTAACTTGGTCTGGCAAGCTTTATGAAAAACAAAAATGCACATCATCCAAATATAAATATAAACCCTTGTGCACGCTTGGAGAATTATAAACTTGCCTTATAGAAATGACCATGAAATTAAAGAGAGATCTGCCAAGTGAATGAATCCTTTAACTGAGAATGAATGTTCCCAAATACTGCTCTGTTATGTTTGTCAAGCACTTGTTATTACTGACCAATTTTGAGTCAGCAATAGATTGCACCTTGATGTGGTATTATCCTGATCAACTCAAATCTTAGTTATGCAGTTTTGCTTTTCTGCTTTCTTTCAAAGAAGTATTTGATGTCATGTAATCTGAAGAAATTACTTTTTATATTTTAAATATCAGAGAAGAAATCAACTCTTTAATTACACTGTTGCAGATGTCCTAGGTGGATTTGAGTTGTGTTTTGTTTTTCTCCATATGTCTACCTTTTAATCCATAATGTTTCATTTGGAAAAAGCCTCTCTCCTTTTTATGTGTCATTGCAATGGAATGAGCCATCAAAACCAACTATTTCAGGCTTGCTTTTGGGATTTACATCAAAACAGCATATATCAGGCTCACTTTGGGGATTCATTTCTGTTTATCAAAGTATCTTGTTATTTTAATATACAGTTTAGTATTTTAAGTATCAGTATATTCATAATGAGAGAGCTGAAAAATGCTGATAGGACTAAGAGTAAAAATAAATTTACCAACATATTGAAAATTTTGTGTTGCAAAATTTTGTGATTAAGACAGAGTAGGAGGAGAGCTGAGAGAGGTAAGAAAAGTGTGAGGGAACAGGGGGAGGCCATGAGGAAAATCATATGGGAAGGGTTTTTCTCTCGAGTGTATTTTTTGTTCTTCTTCTCCTTGTTCATGTTTTCCTCTTGGCCAAACAGGCCACCCGCTCTTTTTTTCTGAAACTCCTTTCTCTCTTTATACAACTCAGTGCAGCCCTGCTGTAAGACAGGTAGGAAGATACTCAGACAAAATTTCTTCAGAGAAGGGTGAGAGATGGGCCAGGACTGTAGGGGCTGTCACCTCCAGAACACTCACCCTGGAGCACAGCTCCTTACCTCGGTTTGGGCAGGAAGAAGCAGGGACAGAAAGCAGCATTTGGATGATACTCTCAGGCACATGGTGTGACTTTTGGGGATGGTCCTCTGCAGGGCCAGGAGCTGGACTTGATGATCCTTGTGGGTCTCTTCCAACTCAGCATATTCTGTGATTCTGTGAAACTGCAGCCCATGTCAGGGTTGGCTCCAACTTTCTTCCCCACTTCTGTTTCCTCTCCTGAGGCAAGAGTGGCACAGCCACAAGTTTTGAGGCAGTCAAGAGTCTTAGCATCCACACATTCTACTTTCTTACCTCACCTCACAGTTAAACCACACCATTAAAAGGTGACGTTTCTTCCACACGTTCATGATCTGGAATTTCCATATCAATTTCAAATAATAGGTGATTTTTCTTTGCATTTGAACTGTGCTTTTAGGCTTTCTACTGCATATACTACACTGATTATTATTTATCCCTAAGTATCATAGAATCATAAAATAATAGAATGTTAAGGGGTTGGAAGGGACCTTAAAGATCATCCAGTCCAAACACACCCTGCCATGGGCCAGGTAGAACTTTAGTCCCAACTAATAGAACATTTATTATGTTCTTACATTTTTCTCACTAAGAAACTAAAAAATGGAATTTTTTCTGTTTAAAGTGGTAAAATAAGGAGAAATGCATACTCTGAAACACCCATGTGTTACTTAGACAAGTGTCATGCTCAAAGGCAGAGAGCAAACACAATGAAAAAGAGTCAAATCAGCAATCAAAGCTAATGATTCATTAAAATTCTAACCTATTCCCCTGCCATATTTAACCATATGATCTATGTTCTCATGACTGTCTGTAGTCTTCTCTGGTCTCCAATGCAGGATTATAATTACTGAGAAAATAGACTAAGTAAAATAAGAAGGAAGTAAATATCAAATCCTAAAGAACATTTTCCAACCAGCAGTGACGTAACATGTAAATCTATTTGAACCTTCTCCATTTTTCATTATTATTCTCAGCTGTGAGCACAAGACTTGGATGAAGTATGTCAATAGTAGTCATGGCAGCAACATGTACAAATATAAATTTCTTGTACTTAATTTATTTAAACATACTGATATCATCTTCCAAGTGCAGTTTTGGAGGAAGACCTGGGAGTCTCAGTTTAGTGTCCTCTGCTTGGAAAACACAGATCACATTCCTGTTCTTTACAAATTCCTTTGGAAGTAGGCATATTTCTGCAAGGATTGATTCTGACATACCTGTCTCCCAAATATAATGTATAGTTACTGAATATTTTAGCTTTCGGTATGTTGTTACTGACACTTTTTCTATTTCCAGTCAGCGCTATATTACAATAGCATTAAACTATACTAGTATTACTACAAAAATTCTTTACTCTTAACCAGTTTTTTAAAGATCACTTATTGAGGGGAGATTTTTCCTTCCTTTTATCCATTTTCTATAAAGTAGTTGTATTACATTAAATGCTATAATTTTCCTTTTTTTCTTGCTTTGTCATCAATTTCTTTCCATTTCTACTCTTAACCAATATATAGTTTAAAAAATATGAGTTTTGTCAACTTTTCCCATTTATACTGTAAAATGGTCTTAATGTGACTCCCAGAAGCCATTTACATTTTTCTCTTTGGTGCTTTTCCTCTATATTATTCAGCTCACAGTTCTTTTTCATAATGAAATCATACCTAATAAATTTTTTTTTGCCTATGCCTCAGACAGCTTCTTTTGACTCATGAAGATGCAATCTATAATTTTTAGAAACTCTAAAAATAGTTAACAATTGGTAGAAATTCAAGCAAGTGTCTCAGATTAAAGTCCACTATGATAACAAAAGTGTTTTATTTTCTTTTTTCTAAAATAACAAGTATGCCCTCAGGGAGCCAATTGTCATCTTTCAGCCTCACACAGAAAGAGACCTTTTGCATAAAATGTCTCCTCACTTTGTTTTCATCACTTACATAGCCCATTACCACTGATTCTAGCATTCTAGTCATATGAATCACACCATCAAATTTTATTAATGTCAGATTTCTCATATATGTGCTCATAAATGAGTAATTTCTTAGGCTTTGGATTATAGTCACCCCAGGAATTCCAACAATGAATTATGGTTCCAGCTCATATAATCCCTGTGTCAAAATTTTGAACTAAATCTTTCATCTTTCCCTTTTGCATTTTGTTTCAATGTCTTCTATCTCAATAAAGCACTTCAATATGAACCCACAGCTGGTTAAAAAGAAGGCCCTGGGCAGTAATACTGTGCTGCTCTTTTTGGATGTAGTTTAAGCAATGTTTTTCAGTCTTCCCATGTGATAATGGACTTCTCACTGGGCTTGCCCAGTACACTAAGCCCAAGACTCTCCTTTCTTTGTTGCCCTAAAGCCATATGTCATTTCGAGACTGACAGTTATATTAATCATGTTTGGTTTATGTTTTGTTTTTTTTTTTTTTTTTTTTTGCTATCATGCCTGCACAACTCAATGCTAAAAGTGCAAAAAGCGTCAGAAGCTGTGCTAAGGGAATGTAAGTGGAGTTTTAAAACCATGTTTTCGTCAGTTCATTTTCTCCAAAAGTACCTTTCCTTGCTTTCATGTTTGTTTTGAAACTTAAAGGTTAAACTTTTCACACCTATACATTCATTCTCATAGGCCAAATCAGACTATTTGCAGCCTATTTTTACTTTTCTGAATGGATCTAACCAAAAAGACTCTGCTTAGCAGTTGCTCCCTATCCTGTAGGGTTTGTGAAATGAGAGTGACAGTTTTCAACCAAATCAGAAGAGAATTCAATGAACCAACTGAATCATCCTGAACACGTTGCCTAGAAGTGAAGACAATGATCATTTTTTATGTACCTTGCCAAGCTATCTTATGAACTTAATCACAAAGCCTCAAATAATGATACAGAATGTTCTTTTTTTCTATCCATTTATATATGGTATAATAATTATCTTATGCAACAATTAATTCAAATACAAATTTGCCACCCCTATTACATTTATAACTCGTAATTCTACTTAGGATGATGATGGAATCTCTGCTGATTGCCTATTTGCTCAGTGCTGATTTCTATTACCTCTTTCAGCTAAGTAATATTATATGGGATTTGTTCATGCTTAGGGCATGGTGAATACTCCTGATGCAATATCACCATTTGAAATATCAAATGTCTTTGGCAATAATAGAGTTATAACACTCTGTCCTCTGTAGCAGCAGTGCTATGTGAAATGGATGACTTGACATCATGCCAAGCTGCAAAAAGTGGGATCTCAGTCATCAAGTCACCAATTTTCACTTTTTGTTTTTTTACCAGAATTTTTCAATCAATGTCTGCCTCTTAAAAATTCTTTAGCAAATTATGTAAACAGTTTTTGGAGGTGAAAAAAAACAACTTCCAAAACTGTAAAGAAAGAAAATTCACTGAATTGTTATTACGATATAGAGAATATGCACATTGGAGCTTGACATTGCAGCAATATGGATCAGTATAGAAAATGGTTTTCAAGATCATGGAATGCTTCCAGCCATCAGTGTTGGAGAAGATATGTACTTCTGATGACACTTGCAAAAAGAAACATGGATTTGCAATAACCCATTGTAAATTAACCATAAAACACACAAATATAAATCACTGCTCTTCTTACTGACAGGCATAGCACCAAATTTTAACAAGTCAAGCCTTGATCTAAAAAGGTCCTTTCAGATTTTGATTAAGCATACCAAAGGTTTAACTGGTGTTATCTCTGACTAAGGTTTTTTTTTTTTAATGTTGGAGGACATGATTGTGTGAGCTTAATTAGATTTCTGCGGCCAAAAAGAAATTTCATACTATGATGAAAAATGTTTACTTTTCATATCGGTCTGTCAAATGCTCTTTTTTGGAGATGATAAAAGGTGAAATAGAACAAACTTTTCCAATCAGTAAGTGGCAATCAGGTTATGTGACATGATGTCAGAGATCACACTTCATAATATAAAAATAGGGAATTGCCTGTCTTCATCACATTAGTTGGAAATTTCTACTGTCCCATTCCTAATGGAATTGTATTTATTTTGCCAAGATAGGGGAATTTTAAGCATCCCTGGAGAAGAAATCAGAGAAGCTTACTCTAAGTACCCACTGTCAATACAAGACCACAATATCTTTATTTTCTCTCTCTACTAAAACAAAACCAGAAATGAATAGCCACCAAATTCCCAATCCATCCAGATAGCAATATATTGCAATAACTGAGATTCACATTCAATCAATGTAAATTTTATTGTATTTTGTGTTTCATTTTGCCTGTTCTAGCTGATTGGATTGTTGAGTTAGTTCACAGAAAAGCAATGTACTTTGGTTTACTTTCAAGGACCATGGATTACCAAGCAGCAGAGTCATTAAAACAATTCCTAAGGAGAAAAAAATCCAATTGACACCAACATTAATCTTGGAAAAAAACATCAAATTAAGTTGGCCAAAGACTTTGACTACATGTTTTTTTTAAAAAATCATTAAGAATAATTCTTGGAATATATAAAAAACCACACAGATAGGAGGGAAGGCAAGGGAAAAAAAAAAAGTTTGTGTGGATGCTGGTATGCAGAAGAACATGTACTTTATTTGGTAGAGGATAAATCTATTTATGCTATTCATATGGGAGCCAAATATAAAGGGAAGGGAAGTAGCAGCAATTTCGACTCTTCCACAGAGGGGAACAATAGACATTTTATAGGGTAAGATTATGAGACCGAAAGAGAAAACAATTCTACTCTGTATGAAGGAAGGAAATACAGGAAAGGTTTGTATCAGACTGTCCATAATTCAGGATTATATTGATAACAGAGCCCACCAACATGCACAAATGCAGGTTCAATAAGCTGTTTCAGATTTCAAATCTATAATTTGCCCATTAGTTTTATTTGAGCCTATGAAATTCTATACAATTTCCTTATTGTCTTTTTTAATGAATGTACCATAGTCCCTTCCTTAAGAACATCACTGCTAATATATGTGTGGTGTCTGAAAAATAAAGAGACAATCTTTCTGTCAAACCTTATGAGATCTTGACAGTACAACCATTGTAACAACATGAAATAATTGGTATTTCAAATTAAAGTGAGACTTCTGGACAATCATTAAAAAGAATATTTTTAAGTGGTACCTTTCTCTTCCAGTAACTTAATATCCAAGATCATACTGGGGATAATCCAAGGTTTGAAAGACAATTTTCTTTTGAATTAAAAGATAAGAACGAAATATTGCATATGACCAGATAGTAAAAATGTCTGTGGAAACAAATTATCCACCAATAATCCAATTACTTGTTGCTTGCAGAACTTCAATCTGTTAATTATCTCCATTCATTCTATGTAACTTCTCAATTTCTGAGATTCATTAAAGGTCCATTCAGGCCTCTGAAACTATTTAACATTTTTTGTGTTCAAAAAAGTACAGTATCATCAAGCTTTCAGACCTCAAAGGTAAAGGTTTTGTTCTTGGATATATTTATGTACTTCCTATTACAGTCAAATAATTTAGAACACAATAACTGATCCAACAGAGTTTTACTGTTTTATCACTGTTTAAAAGCTTCTTCATGTATTTTTATGATTTCTAATTATCATGTGGCAATTAGAGGTAGTTTGTGTCTACCTAAATACCTGAAAAAAAGCCAATCTAGTACCCACATACTATAGGACATATTAAGAATAGTTCAATTTTCACATCAGATATTTTTTGAGAATGTGCATCTATGTAACTATTTAAAGACTGAGATTTGAGTAGAAGCATTCTAACAGACACTCAGTATGAAAACAGAGTGTCTAATCACCATTAGAAATTAAACGTGCTATAAAATTTAGCCATTAGATGTCCAGAGGAGCAGCAGGATCTTGATTGCAGCACAACAATTAGGAGCAACAATCAAGCATAAAATAAATAAAAAATCCATTCCCCAAAAATAGCAAAGGGAGCAGCTCTGTAGGGAATACTAAGGTTTGGGATATGCCCAGGTCTATCTTGTCAAAAGCACTGAGAATCTGCAACTGAGACTAGAAGAAAATGCTGTATTTACTTGGGATTCACAAGAGCTGAAACAAATTTGTTTTGGTTTTGATTAGAGAGGTGGAAACAAGTGTCTCTCTTTTTTCTTTTTTTTTTTTTTTTTTTTTTTTTTTTTTTTTTTAAATATTTAACACAGTCATCAGGGATGAGAAAAATCAGGGTATTTATATAGCAAAATGATAAGTCAATTGTCTGTGACAAGTTAAATATGAATCAGCAGTGCCCTGTCAGCCAGGAGGGCCAACCATGTCCTGGGGTGCATTAGGCAAAGCATCATCAACCAGTCAAGTCCTGTTTTGCTCTTTACTGGAGTGGCCTCAGCTTAAGTCCTCTGCACGGTTTTGGGTGCTGCGATGTAAGAAGGATATTAGAGAGCATCCAAAGAGGAGCTATGAAGATAGTGAAGGGTCTGGAGGGGAAATCATACAAGGAGCATCCTAAGTAACTTGGCTAGTTCAGCCTGGACAAGAGGAAACTGAGGGGAGACCTCAAGCACCCTACAGCTACCTCTGTAGGGTACAGCTACCTCACAAGGGGAAGTGGAGGGGCAGGGACTGATCTCTTCTCTCTGGTGACCAGTAACAGGACATGAGGGAATGACCTGAAGTTGTGTCAGGAGAGGTTTAGGTTTGATATAAAAAAAGGTGCTTCACCCAGAGGGTGGTTGGGCACAGGAATCTATCACAGTGTTTTACAGGTTAAATGAAGCTAAAATGACTAATACAAGTTTTGTTTTCAGAAATGCACAGCAGAAATATGGAACTTCTCTTTTTTACCAGTTTGTCTGCTTTATCTTAACTGACACTAGGTAAGTGGCTCTGCAATGCCCTCTGCATTTCAGTGTGAACTTTCATGTAAAGCCCTTTTCACAATCCTTGTTTTAATAGATTGCTATATTGTTTTAAGAGATTAATACATGAGGAAACTCACTGAACTTTTTGCTACATTTCAGGGCCTCAGAAGAGAAACATTTCTGTGTGAATTTTGACTTCATTAACCAAAAAAGGCATTTTAGAAGAACATTTCCAGCTATGTATTCAGTACTACATTGCCTGATTTTTTCAAGAACACAGCTGAAGGTTTTAGAATTAGTAGCTTAAATTCACCAAATATTCATTCTTCTAGAGGAATACTATTTTACCTCTATTTTTATGTGAATTTAACTATTGAGAAAAGTATTTGACTGTTTAGAGATCAAAGCCTTTTTTTTTCCAATTGGCAAGAAGAATGCTATAAGTATCAGCAGTTGAAACACTTCATCCTTAATACCTCTCATCAATATTACTATGGTCCGTAGAGGACATTTGTGATTTCCTTCCACTTCCAGAAGAATTGCAAGATTTGCGCAGACATCATAGAAACAGAATTTGGCTACCAAATCTTTTTAACCAATGAATCTGAAACACAAAACATTCAGCAGATCAAAAATTACATTTTTAAACTTAAGACTCAAGGAAAAAAACCCACTATAATTAATCAAGAACTAAATTAAAAGAACAGCAGATCTCTTCTTCCATAAATATTTTTTCACGTAGAAATTGAAGGTGTTTGATATGCAAGGTTTCGAGCACGCTGTAAAATCCCATATGACTCCAGTAGCTGGTTTTGCCTTTTAGAATTGCTCTTCCTTAGTGTACAAAACTACTGATTACCTCTGACACCGATTTCCACCTCAGAAACCTGAGAAAACATCCAACCAAATACAAACCTGGTCTTCCCTGAAATACTGCCACATCAAATGCTGAAGAGTTATAAAAGAATTTAACTACCCCAGAGATACATTCACACTGCATTGACAGCCACAAAGATGCCTTTCCAGGACTCTCTTATTACAGTAAGGAGGCAGAGCTTACATTTTTCACTTACATTATGGTTTGACAGATATGATAATGGATCTTATTCCAATGTTTATGAAAAACCTGCAACATGCCAAGGGTGTCTTACAGTTTTGGTTGCATAACAGGCAGCTATGAGCTGTTAGTGTAAGCTATACAGAATACTGTCATGCTGTTAGATGGCTTATTTAAAAAATTAAAGTATTTGTATGGAAGAAATACTTCTTTAAGATTGAGGAACTGCTAATACCAAGATGGAAAAATGTTTACAGGGGAAAATGCATTATATTGATATGAGAAAAATCTTCTAAACTTAGCTCCTTGTAAAGGATGTAATTTCCAATAGCTGATCAAATCAAATCTATTTCAAGATATATTAGTCAGCTTTCTTGGAAGCCTATAATTACTGAATCATTTGTTGGGTTGCTATATGCAAAATCTGATGCTAGATAGTTTGTATTTCTTATATTTACTTCTTTTTCTAAGTCATCTTAGGGAGCACAAAATGAAATAAAACAGTGTGTTTAAAACAACAAAAAACCCATGAGAAATGCTCACTTAAATTTCAGCTCATTATTTTTAGTGCCAAGAGACAAAAACATAGAAGATGTAATTTCCAAATGGACATATGTGTATCTATTCAGGAAGAGGACATAAATTCACAGGGTGGCAGTGTCAGCTAATAAAACATAGGAAGAAAACCCTATTTATCATCTTCCAGTTCTACCACAGTCCCAAACTCTTTGAGCCATCTACTTCAGTGTGCACAGCTAATAGCTGTAGAACAGAGATTTGATGTTAAAGTCACTGCAGGTTAAAGGGTGGCAATTAGTCTGAGGTGAGCATAAAAAAAGAGGGCAATGCAAGGTGTGTAAGGAGAGTTATGGCTGAAAAAGCACCAACGTGAATTTGTTTAAATACTATAACCTCAAAGAATGTCAGTCTGAACTTCCTTCATTTGTGTGGTTGTCTTTGATGAATCCAGTGAGGAAGCCTGACAGCCTCATGCCAAGTTCCTGGACTGAAGCTGTCCACTGAAGAGCGCATAAGTGAAAAGAGAAAGCAAAGTAAAACTCCAAAGTAAAAATCCAAAGTAAAAATCAAAAGTTGAATGTTCAGTGTTTAATTGCTGCCAGAATATATTATTGTCAATTTATTATTAAGACCACTGTACCAAAGGCATGCACACATCTACTAGCAAATATTAAAACAGATTTAAGGATTCTGCCATTATAATTATAACTTCAAAACTTATATGGAAATGGCATATTGGTTGGGCATTTCATAAATTGCTAGGCCCATGTCAGTGAAAATCATTCATATGTGTGTTCTTAACCTAGTGTACCTCAGCAGCCTCTGCCTGTGTTCGGTTACAAAGGTCTGTTGTCCTTCAAGTTATATTTCTGAGCATGCAAGGTTCCAAGCTAAGTAGCTCACACCTAAATCTAGAAAGATCAAATCTACTTATCTGTTAGTTAATTCTTTCCCCTGCTCATTCCCAAGAACTATTTGATCTTGCTGGTACAGATCAAACTCCACTCAGAGAATGTGTTGAGACCTGTTCCCAGTTGGCACCTCACAGCAGAAACATCATTTTGGGATAAGCAAGAAGTTTAAGAATGTAGACAAGATGAGCCAGGCCATTCAACTCAGGACCAGCAAGCAGTTTCTGGACCAAGTTCAAGAAACATCAAATCTAGAGCCTAGTGATTCACATTATCTTCTAGAAGACAGATTTTATCTCCATTAGGCCAAGAGAGTAACTGAATTTTGACCTTTTTGTTTAACAATTGTTACAATTATTATTATAATAACAAAGGTAAGAGAACATCATCACCACCTAGATGAGCTTGTATCTAGGTATAAATGTTTCTTGCACACCAGAAGTAGAATAGCATTTTCTTGTAAATTCCTGGGCTCTAGGGCACAAGGAAAAGGGGAGGTTGAATAGGTTCAAAAAATTATGAGGCATCTTGCTCAAAGTTAGGTTTTAGTACCAGTATATACACTTAAATCTCTCCATGTACTGTACTGGGAGTGGAGTGCTATGCTGTGCTACCTTTGTACTCCAAAAAATCCCCAGGAGAGATTAGGCCTGAGAACTGTTTTACTGAGAGTCTAGTCCAAAGTATTGCAAATGCATTGAATCTTTACTAAATACTGGGCTAACTTTGAATCTGATTGTGTAGGAATTGACTTCTCCATATTCACTCATTTTGCAGCTAGCATAATTCTTCTATTAAAAAAAAAAAAAAAGGCAGCAAGAAATCTATAGATTTAACAGGGAAAAAATGAATAACATACTTTAAGGCTTTCATTAATATTATTCTAACCTTGGAGAGTGGCAGAAATGTATTCATTTCAGATTTATAAAAGGCACACATGACACAGTGCCATAATTTACTTAAATGCAAAACAAACTTAGTATAAAGATCCCTCTAAGACTTGTCCTCTTATCATGTTAACTCTGGCACTGGAATAAAATGGAAAAATATATGTGATTTATAGCGTGTATTGAATGTAAGGATCAACATACTTCGTCTTCCTTGGACCAACTAGAAAAGCTCATTCCAGCATTAGTGAGTCTAAAGCAAGGTAATTACCAATTTTGCATGCTTTCTCAGGATTAACTCATAGATTCATTCTGTCATGCAGGAAAGAAGGAAAAATAATTATACTTCAGTGAAATTGGGATAGTATAAGCAAAACATGAGCAAGAGCCAGAACGTACCTTGTTTCCCACTTGCAATTCAAGACTACAAGCCCTCAAACTTTGCAGTCCATGGAATATCTTCTGCATTATCTGTACCTCTACAACATCTGTCTCTAGAGATGCTTATAAATGTGATATATGAGCTCATAAGGTGGCTGCCTCAGATCCTGTGCAGTTTAGGATCAGTGGAAATGTTGTATAAAGCAGACAGCAAGAATTTGGCAGTCACCTGCATGTGAATAATTTTTAAAATGAGGGTCAGAGGTGTGAAGTAGAACAAAGTTATTAGATCATAGTCTCCAACTTAGTGAGCTCTCTGTCCCTGTAACCTTCAGTCCTTGAATTGCTGAGCTGCATGAAGAACAGTGTTGTTATAAGGCAAACCAAGATCTTTTAATACAAGTACAATACATGCAGAATATTTCAGCATAACTAAATTTAACACAACAGGGAATGTTGGCAAACACAGAGTACCAGCTGTCAGCACTCAGAGGTGACATGGTTATTCTTTGTTCAGTTAATTATCTAAGTTAGTTTGTTGCTGTACTACAGACTAATTATAGTAGAAGTATGATTACTTTCACTGAGCCTTTGGCTCTATGGGACAAATCCTAGTTTCAAAACCAAAATTTTCCCATTGCTATAAATTCAGAGCTCTAGGTTACAGAGATAAGCACAGGCATTAATTTTCTTATTTTTGTTCATAATTGTAATGGAAAAAGTTTTGGGGCTTTACAATCTTAAGACTAGTTTCAGGTCAACGTTATCTGTGGCAGAAGTGAAAATTACACCTTAGACTGCCTCCTAGAGCTCCAAATGCTCTGAAATACTTAGGTCCTGGGAAGAGACATAATTTTGTAATTGTTTGTTTAAGTATAGGATCCGTGTAGCTCCACAGACAGAAATTGCAAAAGGGACAGACTCAAACATTTCTTTAAGAATTTGTTCACAACTGGAATAGTATGTAATAGGCTTTTGGAATTTGGCAGGGATCAGAAAGTTTTGATTCAACAGGCTGAAATGTGATTTTGTGTTATCAATAGACAACCCAACCGATATAGCCCATTTTTTTGTTGCTACTGAGAAGCAATAGAAATTTCACAAGACTCTACTACTGAAGCAAGATAATAGTGAGTGTTACTTTGGAATAAAAAACAACTTCTCACAAAAGCAAATTATATCCATATACTTTGTGTGGAGAATTCCACCATATCTGTTGATCATGTAGAGCCATTAAACTGAAGGACACAGATTTTTCTTGGATTCCTTGAGCTTTGAGTAATCACGTTTCAACCAAATTTCTGCCATTTTATATGGGTTTTAAAACAGTGCCAATTGTGTTATGTAGTCTGGGAAGTGCTGGGAAGAAAAATTATTGTGAATATACTGTGCAACTACTTTTAAGAAAAGTACTTACAAGGCATTTTCTAAATGAATTATGAAAATCTGAATGTTTAAGAGAAAGGTCACTGCTTGCATCTGGTTTTGCACATGCAAAGAAATGTTACTGGTGCACCTTGAGACACCTTGAAAACTTGTGTTTGTTCTTAATGAACTAAGGAAACGGTTTACTACATATACTTGTACAGAACTTCTCTCTAATATGGCACTGCACTGCACATCAAATTTTTGTCTCTTCAATTCATAACGTAGAAGTCCATTTATAGCACAGAATAATGGGCATATTTTGTTTCCAATTAAGATTACTCATCAGTTCACACCCACTAAGATTTCTACTGTGCTTTTAATTTATCATCACTTACTTTAATGCACCCGGTTTAATCACAGTAGCATCAAGAATCAGATCATTATAACCAGAGCTGTACTGAACTAATTTAATCTTCTTGGGGGTGAAAAAATAGTGTGTGAGAACATTTTACATTCAAAATACTCGGGTTTCTCTTTTTGTAACATTTCTTACCATCTCACTTTATATTTCAAGGTTAAATAAAGGTGAGGCTGACACACCAGTCTGATTACCCTGACTCCAAAAAAACGTTAACTCTCCATCCAGAGACATACACCATTGAGATGGACATTACAATGAGAAAAAGTTGATTTGATGTAGCACTCATCATCAACAACAACAAAAGGAATGTAAAGACAGTGTCCTTTTAAATCTCAGCTCAGGAATAAAGTTTGTTAAGATTCCTTAGAATGCTCATATTTTCCTTCACACTTTTGCACATTTCAAAAGCAGATAGAAATTTTTCAAGTTCTGTATATTTCTGTGCAAGGAAGACCCAGATCCAAGGAATATGGAACATCAGGACTGAGGTGTTCTGACAAAGCTGTGTCAGGAGTATAGGAAAGTTACTTTAGAAACTTGTCCAAGCCAAGATCAAATTGCTATGTTGAAACAGTAGAGAACTACTGATAAGAATTACTACTGCTTGTGGTACACAGAAGAGGTGAAGGAGTGTGAATCCCAACACTGCAAATAGATAAAGGGTTAGGACTGCAGAGAATCACAGTAACAGTGAAGGACCCCCCTCACAATTTTCTGCTACAAAGGCATTTCCAGGACTGAAGTATCATGGTTGAAAGATACCATTTTACAAGTAAACACTATATAGGATTAAAACTTTGCTGCTTGCTCAATTAACTCCAAATCTTTCACTCAAGAAAACACAGGCGACAGGCTTGTTTTCTTGGTAAGAGGTATTTGCACCATATAGAAGAGATTTATTCATACTGGCTGCAAATGCTAGAGGCATTTCCAGCTGTACAATGCAGCAATGCAGCTCAACAGTGAAAGATTTTTGAGCTAGTAAATGTATTTCTCCTTATCCCGAGGAAAAAAACAAACAAAAAACCCCAAATATTGCCACTGTTGAATACAGGTAATTGAATTTGTTTTATTTTCCAAGTGTATACTCAGCTCAAGCTGGCATCAATATTAATATTGATCAATATCAGTTGACTATAGTAGTTAGTCAGCAAGAACTTCAAACAAAACAGAAGAAAGTACCAAAGTTTATTTTCCAAGGTGACTATTTTAGACTCTGAATACTCCCTGGTTTATGAGTTGTGCTATTTATTGTAATGAAAACAACCTTAACTGTCTACAGTGTTTCAGGGAATTCCCAGGCAAGGATAGCAGAGCAAGGAAATGCTACCATGGTGACTCTTGACTCTCTATGTACCCCCCTCATACTGTAGTCAGCATACACAAGCACAACTTTTAGGATATGAGAGTAACCAGAGTAAAAATAACCACTGAAGAACAGAAAAGTCATTGTAAACTGAGATGGGATGATATGTGGACCTCCAGCAAAAGTGAAACCTGAAACCTTTGTATTAATACCAGCTTTAATTATATGCATCTCTGTTGAAGAAAGTCCTAGAAAAGAAAAAAAGAATGTGGAGTCACGTGCATCAGCAACGTGTCTCAAAGGCACAGCAATAAAATTTCAGAAAGTGTTTCAATTCAACAACAAAATCCAGTGTTAGAAAGGAGCTGAATACAAAAAAAAAAAACCCCTAAGGTATGCCTTAAAATGTAGAAATGTCTACCCTTAAATACTTTCAAAAGCCAGAGATAAATCAACATGCACAATGCTGAAGCTCATGTCATGAAATAGCAAACAAGTGCACATAAGCAATTTTCATTAGAAGAAATTGCACTTGTTTTTTTTCTTTCATGCTTTGTGGCACTGGTTAGTTGCTATACATCAGGTTGTTGCTGTACTGGCAATGAGGCTTTTCCTATCAAACCCAGTCAGCCTTCATTACTTATGGTAATGAATGACTTAGTTTTATCATTTCTCTTCTTAATTTCAAATGCTACTGTATAGGAAGTGATATGCTTCTTTCTGTAAAGCCACTGTAATTTTCATCCCAGCTTGAAATACTTTTTCTTGTTCATTGGAAGTAGACGAAACTAATCTTAAATATTTTCTTGCAGGTGCTTTACAACAGATAACATTCTACTTACAGGTAAAAGGTATTGTAGGTATATAGAAACACAAATCTGTCACTCCTACAAATAGTTAACACTAGCAATATATGAAATATCCCTATAAGTCCTCAGATCATTTGTGTATAGATTTTGGAAGATTCCAGGGAACCACACAAAATATGCAGGTGAATGCAGTTTCAAATATTTTCTAAAAAAAATGGCCACATTTCTGGCAAATGCATGTAAAAAAAATCCTTTAATCTCCTTTCCTACAAAGAAGATAGAACTATCATGGCCTTTTCTATCTTAGACACATTGCAAGGGTTGAGTAGTACCTTCCTGTACGCCCAAGACAACCATTAATCTGCAAAAGAGTTGAGATTTGAAGCTTTCAGAGATGCTGTGGAAAGGTAAATCCTATCCAAATACCACAGGAAAGGACTTTGGAAGAAAGAAAAAGAGCTAGAAAATAAGAAGAATTTGAGTCGTATGAATTTGAATAATTAAATTCAAGACAATTCAGAGTTCTGCAATAAATTAATCCTTCTACATTAATTCTGCTTGAGGTTGGAGCACTGTGGTAAACATAAGGGAGTTATGGGTACCAGGTGGGGGGTCAGTTCAATGCTGAAAAGTGCTATGAATAAAGAGAACTTGATTTTTCAGAATTGTCAATCTGGCCTTTTCACAGAACATGAAACTAATTAAATAACAAGACCAAAGCATTCCTCTGCCTGAATTACTCCATTTTTCCTTGAAAGTGATAGAATATAATTATGCTCACATATGTAAGAGGCTCCTGTAAAAAGCAAAATCTATTAATCAGTTAATCAGGCCACACTTCAATAGAACCTTTATTGCTGTGCATCCGGGGTGCTGCACCAAAAGGCAAATTAAAAACTCAATTAATTATGAATTATTTTTATAAATTACTTGTAAGGCTGGATTTAAAGGAGATATGCATATGCCAGCATATCACACTATCATGGATGTAGGAACCCCAAAGCTAGCATGAGCTGCAGCTGGAAACATTATAAATAGAGGAGACTAAAGAATGGTGTAATCTGAATCTATAAAAAATTTGAAAGCTAATGAATTTTGAAGATCCTAATAAAAATCTAACCCTGCAGGTCAAAGAGGAGGAAGAAAGTATAACATATTAACCACACAAACTTCCAAGTGATTACCAGCATTCCAGATTTCAAAGTTTCAAAACTTACAATAAAATAAACAAAAACTGGGTTTAATGGATCTAAAAAAGAAAAGCTTATTACAGCTTTGTAAGCCAGAACAGACTAAAGCTAAGTAGGTCACTTCATATATGCTCTGAGCATAGACTGAAGTCAGGTATATGAGGGAAGATCAAAAAACCCCTGCATTTTCCTTTCCAGGTACCCAATAACAGTGGCATTAATAACTGGCATATTCAAAACATGAAGTTGCAGTACCACATTACTGTGCAGGACTAATGCAGAGGCTTTAGTGGTGCCTACAGAATTAATAACAATTTGTTTTTCTGTAAGCGTACTGTGTTTTCTTGAATGTAATGTAAATAATTGTTTTTAGACTTCCTATTGCTTGAATGCTTAGAGTATACTAGGGGATACTATATACATGTATACTATACATGAAGGGAAAAGAAAATTTGTAAACTGCTATCTTCCTAATTCCCTGAAGTACTCAAGAAACCTGTACAGCCAAGGCAATAAAATGTTGTACAATATAATTACTCAGATGAAAAAGAAAATAATTCTATTACCTGTGGTACTTGGGTATCATCAGCTTTCTGTCTTTTGGTTGGACTGGCTTCCTCAGCGCAATACAGTTTCACTCCTGTCAGCCCTGCTCCTAGCCCTCAATGTCTCTTTACCCTTTCCAAGACAGTGAGCACTTACAAACAGCTCTGACACTTTCTCATTGCTCTACTTTGTCTGATAAGGTGATGAAAGCCACCCCAGGCATGTGACCAGACTTTCAGAAAACAGAAAAGGATGACTCAGGAGATGTAACACCACCTTTGATGTAAAAAAATGTCGAATGAAGAAGCAAGGAAGGTGAGCAAAAGCTGGAACAACTTAATATTTAGCAGGATGTGCAGATACAGAGCCCTCTGTGAGTACTTCTCTGCTAAAATATTTTCAAGGGGAAAATACTTACAGCAGCTTACACGAAAATATCAGTCTGTAATCTTCACTGTAGACTAAAGTGAAAAATCATATATTGTCCCACAATTGCTCCTTTGTTTCTGGAGAATATTATTCTCAAATGTAATTATTTTTTTCTGGCTATGTAGTTTCATAGCATGATATAGTAGTGTGCTCATATGAAAGATTTCAAATAACTACAAAAGTAATTTTCTTATCATTGCAAGTCTGCTACTCCTGAGTTGCATGTGGAACACATTGTATTTTTCTACCTGCATTCATCTATGTTTTGGTTTCTATTGAGTACCTTACCAAAGGTACTTAAACTCCACTTTCCTCATCTTTAGATTTTTATCACAAATATTGCTCTTGGAATACAAAATGTATGACAAAAAAATCAGAAATAAGTAGCAGGCCTTGTTGAAACAAACAGTAGTTGTAGCAGTCATGGTATATTGTTGCCAGCCTGTGAGAGAACTGTTGCACCACTGGAACAATTCTAGGACTCAGGGGTAAGAAGAGAAAATAAAAAATGCTACAGAGTGTAGGAATAAAACAGAGTTGGGGAAACCAGAAAGCAAGTTAGATTTGGAATACATCATACCTAGCTGGAAGAGGCTAACAAAGAACCTAAGAAGTCCAGAAGATTTCCACAGTCTCATTTACAGGGTCATTAAAGGTTCAATATTTTTTTTTTAAATTGTAAATTAGAACAAGGCACTGATATTTTAAATTTATCACAGTGCTATGCACTCATCGAAGGTGGTATTACATCTCCTGAGTCTTTTACATAACATAAATACCACTATATTCCCAGGTTATTTTTCAGAAACATACATGTGTTTCTAGGTTGCACCTGAGGATCTCAAAGATATGAGAGTGCACAATACAAAATGTAATCACAAAGCTGATTTTCATGTAAATGTGAGTCTATCCCCAAAGTCCGTATTAAGACTGGTCATCCACCACTCCAGGCATTCAAACCTGGAGCTAAGAATCAGACTTAATAGCACATACATAATATCAAGGCACAAAGACTTCAACAATATAGCTCAAAATCAAGAGCTGGAAAACTTTGCTCTTTCAAAGGCCACTTCTGACAGATTTTCTGCACCTGATAAACTGTGGTAAACAAAGCATCCCTAATGGCATATGTAAAAACACTCTGATCTCTCATGGATCTCCTGTGAATTCTCTAATTTATTTTTCTTAGTCTGTTCTAGTTCATAAATGACATTATCAGCAGTTGCTAAACTGCAGTCCTAATACGTCACCAGTGCTTGCAGCAAATTTTGTGCCAGGCTTTATGTAATTTTGTGACATTCAGTAGTTTTATTATTTATAATTAGTACTCATTTATTATTAGTAGTATTTATTTCACCTTAATCATATAGTCAGGAAATACTGTTTAAGTCAAAGACAATTATAGGAGCACAGGTCCTAGTTTTATACACAGTTCTGTATATAAACAGATGCCTTTCCACCACACTCATCTTTAAGGTCTGTGTTCAGTTTTTGCCTAGATGCACTCACAATCCTTTGGCTTTATAAATTCCCATCACTGAGGTCCCCAGACACTGAGATTTATACTTGAAAGGTCAGCAAAGAGTGGACACTGGAACATGATCATTTGGCAAAATGTTTTCTGAGACTGCTTTCTTATGCACTTTTTAGCCTGACTAGCACTCCCCCAGACAATAAGTTCTGGTCAAGTTCTTTTGTTCCCTATCCCAAATGGAGTGATGTGCTTCACCCATAGAACAGAAGCAGCAATATACCTTACTGATACAAAATAGCGAGTTAACAAAATTTAATGGTAAATGGGACAGTGGTTTAACAATATCCAATGACAAGGTGCACCTGAGCACGTACTGCACAGAGGAAAGGGTCAAATAAAGCTGTCTGGGAGACCATCCTATTGAGTGACAATATTCAGAAGGGACACTTTTGCTTTCTAACTTTCTTCTCAGAGAGCAGTTTAGGTGCAGATGGATCCAGTCCTAGTCCCAAACTTGGTTAATGGTTTATATCTAAAGGATTATACGTTCATAATCAATCCCTCATGTCACTTAGATGTGATTTTAAAGTTTAGCATACTATTAATGGCTTACTGAGGATCTGTTGTGGCAAAGAATCTCTCAGCCTCAAGGAGTAACCTTGAGAGGTGCCCCTACTCAAAGGGAGATCCTGGCATGCATCCTACTGCTGTGAAGAACTCAACAGGCCCTGGGCTGTCCAGTGTTTATAAAGTAAGATGATTCATTTATATTGTGGACTGACACTGAGTCACTGTTCCAGACAGCCCTTGGCTACCATGATGCCATCTGTTCCCACCAGAGTCTGCTGAATGCAGCAATCACAACCCCACCTGGTGGTTATGGCTTAAGCCGGACAGTGAAAGCCAGGGAGACACACTATTACTGTCCCTCTTCCTGAAGCTGTTGCAAGGAGGAATGGGGTGATTAAAATTTCACTGTCCACTGGGACTTAGTAAATGAGAGATGATGAATGTCCAGGCCTACACCTGAGGAACGAGGAACTTTCATTTCAGAGTGTGTAGCTCTGAACTTCTTACTCTAAACAATCTTTCTCATAAAACAGTGGCTATTGGAGAAATGTCTGATATTTTTCTGCTGTTGAGACCAATAAGCAAATCAATAGGCCAGGCAAAACAGCAACACAGAAATACAGTCATGCTGTTACCATTTAGCCCCAGTCAGCAACTGAGCCCCATGCAGCTGCTCACCCCTTCCTGCTCCTTTCCAGTGCAATGAAGGAGAGAACTGGAAGAGTAAAAGTGACAAAACATATGGATTGAGATAAAAAATAGTGTAATAGGTAAAGGAAAAGCTACATGTGAAAGCAATGCAAAACAAAGAATTCACTCACCACTTCCCATGGGCAGGCAGGTGTTGAGTCATCCCCAGGAAAATAGGGCCCCATCACACATAACACTTACTAGGGAAGATAAAGACATAGTATTACCCTCTGTTGATCCAGGTCCATAGACTCACATCACAAAATTGATCACAGACTGAAAAGTACATAAAAAGGAGATTATTTTGCGTGTTTGTTTTTGATATGTTTTGCGTTTTTGTCTTGTACTATAATTCTGAATACCTTAAATACATTTTCTTCACACAGGTAATGATGGATTTATTTTTTAAAAAAGCCATTTGAGAATAAGGTGGTGTTAAAAAAGTTCAAAAATTATGCACAGTGCTAGTAATACTTCTAAATAGAGCAACAAACAAACAGGTCAATTCTGTAGTATATTTCTACTAAATCCAGTAATTTGAAGGATCTCTTTGACACTCATCGAAATCGCATTCATTGGCAAAATTAGCACATTGAAAAAATGCTTAGGTGGTCTAAGATAATTTTTATGGAGTATGAATAATTACCTGAGCAAACTGGAAAATCGTTTTTTCTACCATTAATGTTAACTATAGTACAGTTTGGCAAATAGTGACATGTTCTTATCTTCAGATAACGGGAAATCAATGTTGCAAAAATGTCTTCAAATAAGTCTGTGGAAAATGCAAACATTTAAAATTAAAATTAAAACAGAGAAACAAATAATTCAAAAAATACAAACTTTATTTTTTTTATTTCAATTCTACAGGATTAAGCTGTGTTATTCATTGAAAATGGGAAGATCTGAGTTCAAGAATATGACAGAATGTTTTAAAAAAACTCAGTGTTATCCTGAACTAAAGGAATCAAGCTTAAAAAAATTTGGAAAGAAGATAAAACTTCAGGATAATCTCTAATTTAAGAAATCTCCAACTGCCAAAAACAAAGACAAGAATGGATGTGGAATTCTTACAGCTTTATCTGGATTATTAGATTTTGGACATTATTGTATTCCTTTGTCATACAAACACTCCCACACACACACGCTCTCTCTCTCATATAAGTAGAGCTTGGATCTGGTTCACCACAGGGAAAAAATCTTGGTTTCTTTTTACCTGAAATGAAAAAAGTGTTTTACATTATATAGTAGTTGAAAAGAATTTGAGACTATATACAAGCAAAATAGAAATAGAATGACTAAGACTATTGTATAAAAACATTTTTTTTATTTACTGTAGTTTTATTTTTTCCTATACTTGTGAAACACATATGCCTGCTGCAAACATGGAAATTAAAATTAGGTGTATTTAAAATAATAGGTACATTAAATAACTTTTGGAAGGGAAAAAGCCATAAAAAAGTAGTGATACCAGATTTCTAAAGCAAAAGAAATGGATTCAGGTTTGAGTCTTCTCAATTAGTTTCTTTCCATTTCAGTGCAATCTACTTTTATTCTCTTCAAAGTTGTGATTCAATATGTATCTTGTTACAGCCTTGCTTACAAATAAGCACATATCTGTCTTCTGATGAGAAGTGCATATTGATTAAACTTCTGGCTTAACTGCCTATAATAAGCAATAATCATTGATAGGTTGATTTCTGGATGCCTAACCAGTTTGAAAGCACCTGAATTTCAGAGTTCTGCAATGTCAGTTTAGCTCTTCTATAACTTCTGAAGCCAGAAACTGAAGAACGCTCTTCATTTTATAAAAGTGTCGGCCCTGAACAATGACTTCCACATCAGTGTTCTGTTGTAAAGCACAAAGATTTCTAATTTAAATTTATTTATATTAAAATTTTAGCTTAACATCTGATAATAATAAATTCATAAATCCTAACGCCATTAAAATTTAAAAAATTATAACTACTGGATACAGAAGTGCATGTGCAAAAGTGAAAGTGTAACTTTGGACATTTTTTCTTAGTTGCCTTGTACTTTCCATGAGGTTTTAAACAGAGCATGAGAATAGAAGGGTGTTGCTAAAATAAATTGATTTTGGTATGTTTTTTAAACATCTTGAAATCCTGAAAGAGAAGTTGATAAAGAAAACGAGGGTATCATTTAGCCTTGTCATACCATATGAGTTTTATTTATGTATTTTTAATGTGTATATGTTTCCTCCTTAGTTCTATATCTGCTGGTAACACTGTGAGGAATGGTAAGAAACTGCAAAAAGCAGGTAGTGATGAAACTGAGATACTCCTGGGAGGGCAGCTGAGGTCCTAACTCTGAATAGAGAATGAAGTTTCCTCAAAAAATATAGGATCTACTTTTAGGAAGAGTAACCTCAGAAACAATTTTCCTCCACATATCTACTCTGTTGTCACAGCTATTTTAATATTAATCCCAGGTGACATTAGGCCTCTTGAGACCACTATTTTTTCTTCCCCATTTTTTTTCCAAAAGAAGTAAAATTAATAGTTCTAAAGCAAAACAGCTTCAAACTCTGTCATATTAAAGTATTAAAGATATCAAATAATTCCCTAATGACTCAAGAGTCTTTCTTGCTTTATTTCTGGAAAAAAAATAAAGGAACTTATTTTCTTTTCTGCTGGAGATATATTTTCCTCTTCTACTGTCATACAAAAATCAGTGATCTAACTTGTTATATAAGCTTACACATTGATTTAACTCACATCCCAGCATGTGAGTGTTAATGGAATTTACATTCATATTGATATCTAGCAATGGCAAATAGCAGCCTTCACTTCAAATTTCCCTCTCTGAGCAATACTAGCCATCAAATAATGTCTCAGAACATTAAGCACATTTGCAATGAGTCAGGAACATGCACATACATGCATACATGCACCTATAATGCTGAAAAAGGGGAAAAAATTCAGATAGTTTTAGGAAGCTAAAGGACCAAATTGCAGTTTTCTCCCTTTACAAGTTAAATTGTAAACATTAGAGAACTTCTACTGCAAAATAAGAGCCTTAAAAGTTGCCTTTAAAATGACAGAAATAACCTTGTGTAGTGGACACCAAAGGAGACAGAAATAATGAATAAACATACTCCCCCAAAAGTTATTAAAAAAAAAAAAATTTTGAGTTTAGGTAATATATGATGTGCTTTAGAATCACAATATCTTCAATACCAAATGAATAGATAGCAATGAATAGAAAATCATGCTTGAAGCCATCTACTGTGCACTCATCATAAAGTAATTGTTCTAGAAAATAAGCAGGAATAATTTTTTTCCTCCACAGTGGCAAAATTAAAGGCATTTTGATTTTTTTTTTAATTCCAAAGCACTACTTATAAGCAAAGTAAACAAAGATTAGTAGAACACAGTCAGTAGGTACTTCCTTACTCAGAAACAGCAGATAGCCTGAAGTGTAACGCTGCTGCATCATTGCTATAATTTCCTTCTTGTGCTTCAAGAATTTTATTTCCTCTTATTCAGCTATGGAAATTGTTTGTCGTGCTTGTCAAGAGATTCAGTGAGTTCAGTGCTTGGCCTTAGAAAGCACTTGGAACTACAAGGATTAATAGAAATAGAAATTAGGAGTATACTTTAGTAGTTATACATGAAATACAGAAACAAATTTCCTTGATTCATCCTTGTCCATGGTATTTTGAAAACAGACACCTTTTCCTAAGGCAAAAAAATAATATTTGCAATGAACAGTATCAGTAATTCTCTGAAAATAATCATTCTTTTTTATTCCACCTTGCTTTGTGTGTGTGGAAAAAAAATTTCCTTCAGAAGGGCATAACTAGTATAAAATCAATGAACTATAAAGCTGGATTTGTTTTTGTAGTTTATCACTGAATGTGAGAACAGAGGTTCACAGTCTATTTTTTATTTCGCAGGCATAAAGTCCTTGACAATCAACAAGAGATTATTGGAAATTGCTCAGATTTTAAGAACTAAATCAGTTTGTAAGACTAAACTAACCTAAATATTCACTAAACATGAAAGGCAATTATTTGATTTTTTTAAATTACTAAACCCCCACAACTTTCTAATGGGAAATAAATCAATCCATATGAGAATCCATTACCATTTCAAGGCAAATCATATCTTTTGGTTAACTGTTATGTTTCTAGTTTTCAGCTAACTGGTCATTCCAATGTATGCTCTGCCCCGCTAGAAGCAAAATAAAGAAATGTTCACAAGTGATCTTAATAGAATGGTAAAAATGAAAGGAGGAAGACACATGGAATGTACTTGATCTATAGTAAAAAAGTGAGGTAAAGGTGAGAAAGGATCTCTCCAACCACAGGTATTATGTAACCTTTTTCAGAAGTTTGATCTTATGATGAAAACTTTCCAGAAAACAAAAAAATTAAAAAATGACATATAAAAAAAAAAGTGTTTGACTATCAATTATAATGAAAATTTATGAAAAATAGATATTTTTAAAAGCAATAGTGTGTTGGTTTTAACACCAGCAGGAAACTAAACTCCAAATAAGCCACTGCCTTTACCCTGCCTCTTCCATTACGAGAGGGACCAAAAAGGAGAGACTATGGATTGAAATAGTTTAAATGCACAAAGCAATGGAATAAGACATGTACAATAACAACAACAGTATTAATAGCAAAAATATACATAAGAGAAGGTGTTTTACCCACTAAAGGGTATTCACCAATGGGAAAAAAACCAAAACACAAGTTGATGGACACTTCCCAAAGATCACACACGGGTAGTCTCCAGACAAAGGCAATACGGTGATCGTTCCTGTGCCAACATCATATCTTATTCAGGAAACTTTTACATAATTTTTCACTTACCTAAGGTATATTGAACTTACATAAGCTACTATTAAACACATTTTGGTCATGACTATACTGATCAACATTAGAGAATTCAATACCAAGATCAACTTTAGAGAAGTCAGCATCAAATTTATGAAGTTGTTATTAAGAGCAACTTCCTCTACATTTTCTGCCAATCATTCCCCATTTAATATTTTGATGTCATTTACATGCAGAGCTGAGATGTTAGAAAGACATTCATCACCCTCTTTTTATTACTAAATATTTAATTATCTGTGCTGAGAGTTCCAGATGAATATCATGGTTGAATTAAATTTCTTTATAATGAGATGGAAATCTTTAAGCCCCTAAAAAGTTCAATGTCATCTATAATCTATTGCCAAAATACATGACACATATAAGCTCAATCATATTATTTTCCAAGTTATATGTAGCTTTCAGAATATTTGTGAATTCTGAATAAATCCTTTACTGCTCTTTGAGGCTGCAAGCAATCTGGTGCAGATGTTTATAGAAAAAAAAAAAACAAACCATGTTTACAATGAAAATTCCATGAAGATCAAGGCTGTCCTTATCATCTAAACTATGAAGATGGAAAATTGAAGGTCTCTGGGTGGTCATTCATTTTGGACTTTTTTGAATGGTGATTTCCTGTGGGTTCTCATTCATAAATAATTTAAGTTGTGTCTTTAAATCAGCTGCATAATTTTCTCTCCTTCTGCTTTCCAAGCATGAGAAAGCCTCATTCCAACTTCCTTATGGGCTAAATTGACTCCTAGTGAGTTTATCTCCATTTCTTCTAGTGCCTAAATTATCCTTCAACTTAAGCAGCTTTCTTCATCTCTGATGTTTATCTTCTGAGACATCCATAGTGAACAATCATCTTCCCTCTCAGTCTTAGTTTTATCACATTAAACATCACCTTCTTCTTGTCCATAAAACAGGTTTTCTGTTCTCTTGATTATTTTATTTGCTCTTGTCTTTACCTGCTCTTTGAACTTAGCAGTCATGGACACTTGCTCTGGATGCATTCTTGATGGTGGTTTGTACAGTAGTATCAATATTTCTTTGCTAGTTCTAAAACTATTTTGCCTGCTACAGTCTGAAACCGTACATGATTTCTTGAGAGCCACTTCACCTTGACAGGTTATAGTCTTTTCTAACTGCCCTCCCTCATGTTGGAATACACTTTGTGGAACAATCTAATCTGACTGTGATTAAAAGGTAATAGGTCTGAAACTGTATTAACATGTGTTTAAACTTATATAGTATATGAAACTGTTAAACAGATTCTTTTCAGTAGAACAATAATGTACCTAAATTATGGTGTTTAGTATCACTGAGAAAAAATTTGCTCAACAAATTTGGCATAGCACACAGTGTCCAACCTCAGACAAAACTTTGAATGGACTTGTTTTATATTTTTAACAAATATTTTATTATATTTCTCTTTTCCATATAGTTTCATCACTTCTGTTAGCTACAGTGCTCTAGATCAAAATACTGCAAAAATTTTTAATAATGAACTGTTATCTTTAAAGGGAGCTTGGGAAACCCTGGTGATTTCCATTTTCCCAAGTACTGTTCATTTTAGAACACTGTTATCACTTTTTTAAAGTCAATTTAAATCTTTGTGTTAATGCTTTATTCTGCGTGATCTCACTAGGGCTCAGAGTAAGATGGCATTCTATAGAGCAAAACACTTGGTGCTGAGGACTCAGCATTCACAGTGACATTACAAATAGGTTTTACTTTGGACTGGCTCTAGTCTTGACTCAGAGACTGAGCATTCATCAGCAGCTGGAAATACTAGTTTTCTCCTGGAGAACATCTTTTGATTGAATGTACTCTGAAATTGAGACTGACTGAAGAACTGTCTTCAAAATCACATTCATGATCCAAATTGAAATGACAGAGTTGACATACTATAAGCTGTTCTATATCGGATATCTCCATATAACAAAGGCACTACCTTCTACTAAAAAGGTTAGATATCAAGTGATGTCCAGATTGCATTGTGCAACAAAATGATGAATATGCTGCTATAAAAGATGTGTAAAACAAGGGAGCTTGACACCTTGCAGGCATAACCTTGTCCTCTAAGAATACATTACTATCAGCTATCTTTGGCACAGAAGATAAAATATGTATCAAAAGCCAAAGAAAGAGCACACAGAGTTTACTGACAAAACATTTAAAGCTGAAATTTCAGCTGGAATTTTGCCTACCTTCCTAAGGCAAATGAAATTCCAAGAATTAAGGAGTAACTTCCAGCATCTAAGTCAATCATATCTGCAGTGTGTCAGGACATAATAACAAAATCTAAAGCCTTCCTAAGCAGGAATTGTATGCGTGCATGCGCATGTGCTTTACAATGTCAAGCATGTTACTTGTTTTAGCAAGATAAATCCCTTGGTTTCCATTAAGAAATTGCCACTAAGAACTGTTCCCAATTTATCTGTAGCTTCAAATCAAATTGTTTTAGGATACTTTTGAAACACAACCATATACTCAAATGAGCACGAAGTGCTGAAAAAGGCCTGCCACTCTTTGGACAGCTTTAATACTGTGGTTTCACAGGGGTTAACAGGCAAACAAAAATGAAATCATTTCAGCGAAGTCGCCGAGGCGAACTGCTCCTGCAGACCTGCTCTGGAGCCGAGGGTCGCACCGGGGGAGACCATGGGGAGTTTTCATAAACCATCCGGACACAGCAGTGAGAACGAGAGCGACCTCCGCTCCCCGCGGGGAGCACGAACACAGCAGCGGGGCAGCGCTGGCGGGGCCAGGAGGGGCCGAGTGGGGCGGCTGCCCCCGCACGGGCAGGGCTGGGGCGGGCGCAAGGTGGGCAGGGCTCCGCTGCAGCTGCAGAGGTGAGCTCAGTCAATGGCCAGCACCTTCTCGGAGGGAGCGCAAGGGGAGTATTCCCTCGGCTGAAAGCCACATCCTCTGCCCGTGCAAGGAAGGAAGGAGGTGGTGACCCAGGCAGAGCTTCCACGAAAACATGCAGCCTTTCAGATCTGCAGGGAGGGCCAGAGCCTGTCACCGGTTACGAGATGGCAGCAGAAACAACAGCGGCGTGAGCTGTGACCAGGTGGACAATCTTCTCAGCCTGGTGGTGAAGATAAGAGAGGAAGTCAAAAGGCTAAGGAATCTTCTCCTTCTATGACAAGGTGACCTGTTTAGTGGATGAGGGAAAGGCTGTAAATGTTGTCTATCTGCACTTTAGTAAAGCCTTTGACACTGTTGCCCATAGCGTTCTCCTGAAGAAACTGGCTTCTGTGCACTCGTCAGTAGGTAAAGAACTGACTGGGTGGCTGAGCCCAGAGAGGGGGTGATGGCAGCCAGTGGTGTTCGCCCAGGCTCAGTGTTGGGGCCAGTTGCTACTTTATGGAAAAGGATCTATGGGTGCTGGTTGACAGTGATGGCCAGCAATGTCCCCAAGGTGGCCAAAAAGGCCAACGGCATTCTGGCCTGGATCAGAGACAGGCTGGCCAGCAGGACCAGAGAAGTGATTTTCCTCTTTATTTGGCACCGGTGAGGCTGCACCTTGAACCCTGTATTCAGTTTTGGGCCTCGCACAACAAGAAAGACATTGAGATGCTGGAGCATGTCCAGAGAAGGGCAAAAGAGCTGGTGAAGGGTGTGGAGCACAAGTCATATGAGGAGAGGCTTAGGGAGAAGAGTTTGTTTTGTAGGGAGAAAAGGAAGCTCATGGGGGACCTTATCACTCTCTATAACTTCCTGAAAGGAGGTTGTACGCAGGTGAGGGTTTGTCTCTTCTGCCAAGTAAGAAGTGATAGGATAGGAGGGAATGGTCTCAAGTTCCACAAAGGGAGGGTTTTTTTGAATATTAGGAAAAATTGCTTCACTGAAAGGGTGGTGAGGCAGTGGAACAAGCTGCCCAGGGAAGTGTCAGAATCACTACTCCTGGATAGGTACTTAAAATACATGTAGATGGGGAACCTAGGGACATGGTTTAGTGGTGAACATGGTGGAGCTGGGTTAATGGTTGGACTTGATGATCTTGGGGGTCTTTTCCAATCTTAATGATTCCATCATTCTATGACCTCAATAAGTGGTATAAGAAAACCTGTGGTTGTTTCTCCATAACACAAGTCCCAGTGAAACTTTGATGTTGAGTAGTGATGGACTTCAATAACTGTTCGTTAAAGCATCTACTGTATATGCTGCAGAAACATTTGTATGACCTTCACTGAGTTGATTAAGTATGCCACTGACTCAAACAGATCAGGGTCTATATCCTTTTGCCTTACAACTGCAGAAGAAAACAGACATTCCTAGGGAGCCATAAAGCAGGCAAGCCAGGAGACAGGCTTCCCCTTACAAAGCATTTACTTAATTTAAATCTGGGGTGAAAGTAAGGTTAATTATCACTATGCCAGCATTTTGTTTATGTGTACCTACACAAACAGATTGTGGTGTTTAATTGGACTGTACCTAATTTATTAAAAGATTATGTAATAGAGGAATCTGGGAGTTTTCTTTCTCATAGAATGGTGCTTGTCTCAAGAGAGACTGTCTTGTATATAGATTCGTATATACATATTATGGTGTGTGTGTGTACTTTTAGTATTTATGTGTGTACATACTTTTAGTACATGTGTGTTTATATATATGTGAGTGTTATATATATAAACACGTATCTGGAATGTCAGATCATGAACTCAACATAATCTCTTTTTTACCTTGTTTCAGCTTGAAGTAAGAACTCATGCTGTCTAGTTACTGACTTAATATTTCATTTCACCTCCCAAGTCTCAGTTTGTCTGTCTGTAAAACTATATTGAAGGTAGACATTGTCTTTCCATAGCAACTTCTGGAGCACTTGAGATCTATTTTAGAATCTGTGTATTACTACCTATAAAACTTAGTACATACATTTGACGACATGCTTTTGGGGGAGAAAAGTTTTACCAAATTGGACTATGCATCAACTGTAATAAAAACATAGCTGAGTAGTGAAATGGAATATCATTACAGCCTCCTAGTTTTAACACCTATTAAGAACTATCTCTAATGATTGCTAGAAAATACAGTACAAAATAATGAACCGCCACATGAAGCTTGAGTTACAGGGATACTGATTATTAGTGGTCTCAAGCAACTAAAGGCAAAGATTTTTTTAATAGTGTTAGCAAAACCAAAGTACTTTAAGACACTGTGTTTATACAGAATGAGTTTGCAGACTCCAATTATAGCACAAAATATCACTGCTGGTATCCCTGTGATAACTGAAAGATGCCAACTATAAAAGGAATCCCAGCGGTTTTTTCCAAGGCTTCATTCTCTCCCAGATAGAAAGGGAAATTATGGTAAAACCTTAGTGCTAATTAAGTTAACAGACTCTTACTTGGAGCATGGGAAGCAGAAAAAGCTGGCAGGGTTTGTTCAGAATGTAGTTTTCCATAACATATCTTCAGCGCTTACCACTACCACTTGGGTCCTTCTGTGCTTCACTGTGCCACTGCTTCTAAATCTACCCCCACAGTGAAGCCTGTGCATGTAAAAATGGACTGGTTAATTTATCATAAATCTGAATAAAATGTTAAAAAGAAAGAAGAGTCCTGGTGCCACTTCTTAAAAGTATTAGACCATGCCTGTTTTATTCTACTTTTTTTCCATCAATTATGAAGCAGTCATTATATAAAGGTTTGGAATGAACTAAGTTGCCCTATTTCCCATTTATCTCAGTATGATGCATTTACTTTGGAAATGGTTGGTTACAAATAGATAATCCTGAAACTATTACATTAAACTACAGGGTTTTATTTTAAACACATATTTTACCTTTTCCTGTTTCTAGGTACCTGTTTCGTAATAATTTCCTTCCTCCTTGTGTATGAATTTCCTTACGCATTTTAAAAGAGTGTTTGGTACAACAAACCCCATTAATCTAAGATAGGCATAGATAATATGAAATCTATTGAAATAGAAGATTTGTGAGAGAAAAGAAAGCGAAAGAGAACTTTTATCAATCAAAAATGGTGAAGATTAGAAGACAAGTCCATTGCCTATACAGTTGGATGTCTGAATTCACCCAGAGAAGCCTTTGGGCTTTAAAGATACCATTCACAATAAAAAGACAACCTTATAGAAGTAGCTGCAAGACTGAATTACTTGCTTGATCTAATCCTTACTATTACTGATACCTACAGTATCAGTTACCAATTCTGATCTTATTGTCAGTTCCAATTAACTCACATCAGCTTCAGTGAGAATGTTTACTGCTGCTTAAAGTTACAGCTCTAGTGACTGAAGGATGTCTGGCCAGTAAGACCAAGTTAATTAATTGTCCTGTGCTTTCCTGAGATGTATGCTTGGTTCTTCCTAGCTTTGAGCCTGGGCTGGAGGATGGTCACAGCAGTCTGAGACCACAGATATGCTTCTTTATAATTTATTCTTCTTCATATTAACATTTGTGAAGTGGGAGAAGATAATACTTCCCTGCCACAGATACTAGATGCTGTATTATGTTTGGTTGCTATAATGATTAACACCAGAAAGATAGTATTACATCAAGAAGCAAGCAGCAGAGTTATTTTTGTTTAAGGATGAACTCAGTACTCTGGAGAATGGTGTCTAGTGCAGAAGGACTTCAGAATTCTGACATGAGCGCTTTAAAAGCAAATAAAGAAGGAGGAAATGTATAATGCATTTTAAGCAGTACTTATATGTTAAACAGTGGCAGTATATTATTCTGAAACATAGCTTTGAATTTATAAATTCTTTGGATTTATATATTTTTAAAGCTTTTTGATCCTTTTTTATAATTAAAGCAATGTACCCTAAATGCATATAATAGAAAGTGGCAGAACATGCCAACACACCTTTGGGAACGTGACTGTGTTCTACTTCTTGCAGCTCTGTTTAGTCTCAGAAAATTAATGCTAACATTGATAAGCAACACTCATAAATTCAGGTCAAATAGTGCTGCTTTGCCTCATTCAGAGAGTAAAAACCATTTCAAAGACTTACTGTGCTGAGCTCAGGAGCTTGAATAACACCCAGGGCACTGCTGCCAACAGGGTTTCATCCATAGATCATCAAATTAACCTTTATTTTAATGTTTATTTACATTTGTACATGAATTTGTGGTGAGAAATGAGTACAGTTTCACTTGACACTTTGGTATCTGTAAATAACAAATGGGTTTGTTTCTTGACAGCAGGATTCATGGCTTTTTTAAAAATTTATTTATCTTCCTTTGGGACTTGTGTGGAAAAAATGTATAAATCTATTCTTTGTTTTCAGCTCTATAAGGAGCAGAGCACATCTTTCAAGATAAACAAATTTTGAATCACAAATGGATTTAACTGGGTAAACTCTAGAGACTTGTAATAAGAAAACAGAGAATTTCACTCCTATGACATTGTTTTGAAATCAGCCCAGGTGAACAGAGAGCAGGAGTCATTTTCATCTATGTCTCTTCAGCAGCCTACACAAAATGAGTTGCTGGGGTTTAATGCATGCATCTCCTTGGGGTCACACAGCTGCTTTTTAGAAACCAACATTAATCAGTAGTCAGCCTGAATTATGAATATGCACAGACAAACTAGCAGTAGTATGCAAAGTAATCCACGTGGGAAAGGAACTACTCTAACTAAACACACACACAGTAACAGATTCCAAAGGATCTGCTGCTATTTGGGAGAAAAATCTTGATAATAGCACTGGCAGTTCTTTTAAATCAGCAGCTCAACAGCTATCAGAAAGATAAACAGATGTTCTAAGTTACTAGGAAATATACAGAGGGAACAGGAAGCACCATTGCACCAGTGAGGTTAGATCCACACCTGGAATAATATTTTGTTTTGATATTGCCTCATCTTAAAAATACTGATAATCTGTTATGGTCCCTAAAAACATTTCTAGAAAATAAAAGACAGCAATGATACCCTGAAGTATGGCACTGATTGAAAATAGAGAAAGATTAATTAGAAAATTCCTCAGTTTGGAGGAGGGTCAATGAACAAGACATATGAAAAACCAGTGAAATAATGAATGGCATGAAGAGGGAGAATTGGCATGTTTATTCATTTTTTCCACATAAGAGAAAAACTAGGAGGCATTAAATGAAATAATTAGGTGGCAGGTATAAAATAAACAGATGTACTTTTTCATGCTATACTTAATTAAATTACGGAACACATTGCCACAGGGTGTTACAAAATCCAAATATCTTTAGAAAGTGGCTAGAGATGTTCATGGAAGTAAGTCCCATAAACAATGCAGTTGCAACCTCTTGTACTGGGATATCTAAGCTGCTGAGGACAAGAAGCTTAGAATATAAGGTTGAGGAAGTGTATTTCTATACTACAATTTTATTTTTATGATTTCTAACAATATATTTCTCCCAGGCATCTATTATTAGTTTTGCCAAGAGAGATTACTATGTTGAATGGTGTGGGTGTTTCTACAACAGTCTAAAAAGTACTACTTGCCTATTGTTTCTGTGACTATATTCAAAGCAAAGAACAAATTGTTTATCATGGCAAAGATACGTAAAAATTATCCAGCATCTGATAAAAATGAGCATAGGAAGCAAATTATTCTTCAGGGGCAAAATACATCTTAGAGAATCTTTTACTGTTGGTTGGGGTGTGGGTGCTGAATGCAGCTGCTTTTTCATTGTTAATTCAAAAGTACTATGATCTCTGAATCTGCAAACTGAGAAATACTTAGTGAATTTACTACAGTAATACAGAATTCAGGGGAAAATCTGTTCAATACTTCAAGAAAAAAAGGAAAATAGTCCTTAGCATCTTTGTCCTTCATAGAAAAAATATTTTGCTGCATTTTTTCTCAAAATCTTAAAAAATATAAAATAACAGGTCACACTGAACTATCACATACAGAGGAATATTTATATAGCTAAAATTTTTAAAGGAAAAGAAGGAAAAAATATAGCAGTTTTACATGAAGGCACTAATTACATCAATAGAACTTGCCATTGTTGTGGAAATCAAATTTGAATGTCTGGATCATTATCACACACTACAGATGGAAATTTTTTTTTAAGTGTTATTTCTTTCTGTTTGATTTGAAGTACTGTTATGCATCATGAGAAAAGATTTTTGAACCTGAAATCTGAATTCATCAAGGCTATTGAAATAATTTTTAAATACATTTCTGTTTAAATTCTAAGATAACACAAAGCTTTTAAATCTTCTAGCTGTCAAGAAACAAGGGAGCTTAACCATATTTATGAAAGCCCTGAAAAAGTAGAGCATGAGTACTAAACTGAAGGTTCTTCCCATAATTCCCCAGTGGGAAGCCACCAACAACAGACAAAGGAGTCTGAAGCTTCCAGAGTGGGTACTGAAGTTCTACTCAAGGGAAGGGGGTAGAAACCTCCTGCTGGCCCCAAATCGCTTAGTGAGCAAATATGAATACATTTAGAAAATAGTTAAACAATACTACTCCTTCTAAAATACGCACATAGCTTCAGTTATGCTCGCAAACAGCTTCTGAGATTAAATTTTTTTAGAAAATTATAAGATATACTTGAAAATTTTCTGCAATCATCAAGGAAAAAGATCCAATCAGCTTGAGTACAGTGTGAAAGTTAACTTTTACAGAAATGTTCTTTGAAACTTAAGTCTCCAGAGGCTGCAGATCTTAAGAAAGAGAATGCGGATATTAATGATGTGAAGATTACAGATAATTTTAAACAACAGATAGTGGGTACTGAGACTATGAATACTGTACATTACAATACTCCAAAAAGGCACAAGCCTTTGTGGACTGTTCTTTCACTAGGGAATATTGTGCAATCAATACTTCTCCTTTTGTGACCATGCTGTCTCTCTCCAGTGAATATATCTATATTTGAAAACAAATCCCATTCTTTAATTACTTGCATTCAATAATATTGTATCCTTGTGATAGGAAAAAATTTTATGGGTCTTCTATTATGATTATATTTACCTAGCAGACTAGCTGAATAATTCACATAAATAATGCACCCTATTTTCTCTTTTTTGTCTTCGTCTTTTGTAAGACAGAAAAACTCACCTCATAGATTTTAAGAAATTATAAAGGTATCAAAATGAAATGCATATAAACATCAGTGTTCCACTCAATTTATCCTCTTACTGTACTTCATGAATGCTCAGTGAAGAGGGACTTATGTTGACAAGGGGGAATGGCTTTAAACTGAAAGATTAGATGTTAGATTTAGATTAGAAGTGTTCAAGACCAGGTTGGATGGGCTTTGAGCAACTTGTTTTAGTGGAAGGTGTCACTCTTTCATTCTATGATACAAATAGTATAAATCTGGTTTTGAGACATGCTTCTGAAAATGAACAGTGCAGCCCAACATCTGCACATGTGACCGAAGAACAGGCTGCATCAGTATGCAAGTCCTTCTATAATTCTGTATTTTTTTTTTGCCTTCAGTTAATTAAGCTCTCCCTTGAATGTCTGACTAAAGCAAGATAATCTCTGCTTCACAAAGATTAACCCCATTAATACCAATTAACACATAACAAAGAAGGCTTTTAATGTTTTACAGCAGCAGGATAAGGAGGATGGTACTGAGGAGGATTAGAGGGGATCACTTGTATCTTTAGTTTATGACATCTCATTAAATAATTTATAATAACCCGTCAAACATTTTATATTGGAGAAGTTGTAAATGTTTAAGCAGTAGGATCCATTAGTTGCAGTCAAGAAGAGGAATTTCTCTCGTACTGATTCATGTGTGAGAAAAGAGGAAGAAGAGAGGTGGGGCTGAGGTCCTACAGAAAGCAAGGACTCAAAGATGTTATCTCCAGAATGTGAAAGACAGTAGTAATAGCAAGTCAGGACCATATTCAGGCACTAGCTGCATCATCTGGGACAGGCACCGCACTTGGCCATATTTTCAAGTGTTTTGCATGCACTCTTATCATCCACTGTTTACACTGTCACATTGGTGCCATACTAGCTCCCTGCTGGTCTTGCTGTCCTGTGCTAAAGATGTTCTATGTTTATGTCAGAGCTATTCTTAAGAAGTGGAGAATAAGTCATCCTGATACAACTTTGTAGACATCAGACTACAGAATCTCCTTAGATCCACACATATCATCATAGATGTTGTTCATAATGAAAACTATGTTTGTTTCCTTGTTTATACAAAAAACAACAATGCAAAAATATAAACAACCCCCAAAACAGCAAGCAAATAAACAAACAAAACCAAAAACCCATCACCACAACAAAAAAACCACCAAACTCCCCATGCCCACTTTAAGGCATTCCAAGTTCAGTCAAGAAATTACCTTTTTTTCTCTCTATGGTTAATGACTTTATTGGCTCAGTTTCTTCTTTGCACTTAATCTTAAGAAAATCTCTGATCAATGACAGTGAATTAATAAACTTTTCAGAATCAGCACGTCAAGTACATTATATTTTTTCATTGAAACTAAGTGTATATTTTTAAATAAAATTTGTATTTTATTTTTAAATTAAAATAATTACATTCTTCCTCATTCTCAATTCTTACAAACTTTTATTTAATTGAGAATAGGGTCCTTTTTTCCCCTAGACTGCTCCATAATTGTTTCCCTCTTCTCTTTCTAATGGAAATGCTCAAATTCACACTGGAAAATAATTTTATTGGACATACTAACATCAGAATTTATTTGATAAACAACAACTGAATTAGTATTTTGTGGTTTGATTGGGGTTTTTTCCGTTTCAGACACAGAACTCAGAAATATTTGAATGGATGAATGCATACTGAAATCCTTGGGAAGTATACTTGATATTTCTAGTGCAGACAAAAACTGTAAAACGAATTTTCTTCCTCTGGACAAGATGCTACCTTTGAGCATGAAAAAAATAGAACCTTGCATATTTGATAAGAGCTAATTAATCTCCAGTCAAATGCTCTATTCTGTTCTGCTTTGCCACCTTCCTCTTCTGCTGATGTTTTATTCTTTTTCCTAAAGATCTGAGAATATATTGGGCATAGAAGCTGCCACTCTGGCAGGTTCGTGTGAGGAGATGCCAGTGTCAGACCATGGAACACTCGCAGTTATTGCATTTCAGTAACCATATTAATTTAACAGAGATACCTATATAAATATAGCGACCTACATAAAGTCTGCTTTGCTGAACTGACACTATTGCTGCCGTATATTGCCTCAGAGCACTTCTGCTCCCCCACATCCTTCCTGCTTGTTGCTAGGTAACCAGAAAAATTTTGTAAGCCAGCCCAAAGCAGGTTTTTGGGTTTGGGCATGAACTTCAGAAATTTTTTAACCATCAAATACAGAAATAAAAAATTCATTACCTGATGGTAAAATTACATCTCTAGGATGTGTGTGTGTATGTATGTGCGTGTTGCTGGCCACTGCAGCAGTCTTTTTATCAGAACAAAGCCATGGTGCTTTTTCCACATATTCCACAGGGATATCAAATATAGCCATCTGCTAAAAAATTGCATTATCTCCTATCTGAACATGATGTACCCACTCAGAATTTCAAGAGGCCATTATGAACAATGTGCCATTCAATAATGGATATGTCAAACATGCTTTAAAATGTTAGATGTAGTAACAAAACACAGATAAGTACATAGGTTTGTGTATATATCTTCATCATACTTTCATTTAATAGTATCCCAAATTATTGTGGAAATACAGAAATTATGTATGTGTATGTAGTTTTTCACTTCTAGCAGGATTCAGAAGCACCTTTGAGAAAAGAAAAAGATGTTCACCTATACATCAACCTCCCACAACAAATCTGGTCACAGCATATTTTTGCCAAAGGGTTATAATGGCAATGTCAGAGGTTATTAATCTTTCTACTACCTTTTCTATAGTTACAGTTTATTTTATATCAATTGGAGAAGGTATACATGTGTCATGTTCATTATCTTCTACTTCCTTTCCACAGAAGTACTCCTTCAAAACGAATTTCTGACTTTCCTACTACAGCACTTGCCATTGAACTTTCTAAATGACAGAATCTGAAAGCCTGGAGACCCTCGTCTCTGCCCCAAGTATTCCATGATCTTCAGGCATTTCCTTTAAAAGATAAATTTTCTGAAAGACTAATAGCCCAAGGTTACCTCCTTGCTCTTCCATAGAGAAACATTAGAAAATCACATAACAGGGCAAATTAGACAACTGCCTGCAAATCACAGATTTTCTAAGAGGTGATAAAATAATACTGTTTAATTAGTAACCTGGCTGTTGTTACATCCCATCATTTTATCTCTAAAACATCACATCTCTTTATAAGAAATTCCCTTTGACTCTATTACACTTTTTTTCTTTGTTCACTGAGAAGACCAGTAGTGACAGAACTCTTTCAAGCCACAAACCAGGACTCAACATGTGACACAGTAATCAGGAACTGGAAAAAAAAAAAAAAAAAAAAAAAAGAAAAGAATATGATGCTTCTCCCGAGTCCTCTACATTATTTGTACCCTGTAGTTAGTAATTATGCCAAACAACAATCAAGTGTTACGTGAGTCTTGTGCTCAGGATGATGTGCTTCCTTCCTAGCTGTTGAAATTCCTATAAGGACTTAAAACAACCTTCCCGCACAACTGATAACAACAAATATTTTTAAATCCCAGAAATCTGATCACACATGATTTAGCATAAGAACTTACTATTCAATACATTGCATTTTAAATATATTATGGCATGTATGATTTTATTGATCCTACCATCTTGAAGTCTTCAGTGTCTGAATTAAAATCAGGAACAGAATTATCCATTTACCTAAGAAAATCAATCAATCAACCAACAAGGAAACAAAGAAGCCCCTCTGTATTTTCTGGTATCTCACATCCTTGAATATCATTTGAATAGTTTCCCTGTGCTTCAAATATAACCGTGAGTAGCTAATGCTGGTTTGGGAATTCTGTAAACTATGCACTGTCTGGATGATTGCAGTTTCCAAGGGGATTGTGATGCAGAGTTCTCTTACCCTGGAGGTGTATAATTGCAGGTACTCAGAATAGACATGAATGCCTATCCAGCTTTTGATGATGCTCCATGATCCGCTTTATTATTTCATAGAAAAAGAGCAACAGAGCAAAATTTAAAATGAAAAACACAATGGGGACAGTGGATGGTAATTTATCTGGAGTCACAGATGAGGTATTTGGATTAGATCCTCAAGTAGTGTAGCTCCTGCAAGGTCAGTAGACATACTCAACTCTCATTTTCTGAGAATTTGCACACAGAAATCTGTATCACCATCAAAAACTCAAATAGAGAGCAGCAGCATAATGTTTATAAAGTCCTTGTGCCAAAACAGAAGTACCTGCTGCTTCTTTGTGAGCAGACTTTGTCATCTTCTGGTATTGCCAGTGTCACTTAGCACAGACAAGTGACCAAGTACCAAACACAGCCTCACTGATCCCCAGGGGAAGGTGTTGCTCAAATGACGATGTACGACCTATGTAAATATGGAAGTAGTATTTCTTTTTAAAAAATAACAGTAAGTATAATATATAATATAATGTAGTATAATATAATACGATATAATAAGTAACTAAGTGCTCTTGTGTTTGAGACTCACGTTGGCACAGGTATTTCTACATTTAGTGCAGAAACCACAGAAATCTTGTCAAGAGGATATGAGAAGCAGTCTGACAACATGGTGATTTCATAATAATTTGAGTTTCCATTTAAACTTTTCCTTTAAACTAAAAAGACCTGATCCAAACACTATGTCACTAATCCTTGTTTCCAGAAAATCCATGAAGTAATGTCAATGAATGTACACCTCAGCCCAGGGTTCTTCCAAAACATATGATGAGAAAGACACTGAATACTGCATATTTGGATCAGGTAAAAAAAGTCTGCATCTCTTTGAGTACAAACCCTTTGTTATCCCACCACTTTATCTCTAAAACATCACATCTGTATGCTATTTCCCTTAACAGATTTTTTGAGCTAAAGTACGAATCATTATATTTAAACCATACATCATGTGTGATGCATGAACACTGTATGTTCATGTATTTAAATGGATGTATTCAGGAGAGGTAGTTCAACATTATATACTGGAAGATATTTAAGGGGCAAATTTCACATGAAATACGGACAGAAGTCACTGCTTTTAAATGATAACAAAAGTGTTATAGAAGAGAAATAACCTCAAAGAGTAATTTTATTCAATCAAAAGAGCACTGTATTTTATTTACATAGTAAAAAAATTGTAAAACCTACCTATAAAATGGTCAAACCCTACTATAGTCAACAAAAAACTTAGAGCAATTTCCAGTAAAACACTAGAACATCTGTCATAGCTAGGATTATGTGAGAGGCAATTTCACATTAAGAGTTAAGCCCAAATAGTACTTTCTTTTAAACTGAAGTAATTCACTAGTAGAGTTGTGCAGAAGAAAATATAAGATTTGATTTAATGACTCCTGATAGAAAAAGCTTGAAAACTGTTCAATGGATTGCTCAAAGCTGGATACTTATTTGGAGTCCTGTGGAAGTAACTTGAAGTAGTAGCAAAATTTGTCATCAAAAGTAAATATCCTCAGAATACAATTTCAAATGCCTTTGTTTACTCTTTTCTGCTTCTGGCTCCACTGAAAATCTCTTAGAAAAAATGCATTCCATTGACAATAAAGATATTAAAGCAAAACAAATTAAAACCAAACAAAACAAGCATACCACTAAAATTCCTGATAAGCTTTAAAAGAATCAACATGGGATGAATTTTGCAGGGGCTTAATGTCTTGCTTTATGATATATGAAAGGGCTAGCAAATCCTTCAGCATGATTCAGCTCTCTCATCAAGCCATTAAGATATATAAATATTACATCTATTTCATTGCTTCTCTAATGGTATTTGAAGGTACTTGCTTTCTCCCAAGGGTATTCTTTTCAAAAGAACAAATAAATAAGCCCAAGCTTTTTTTTTTTTATTTACACTTAAAAGTTTGAGCTCACTTAGTGATAAAGGCCTACAGATTTGCCCCAAGAGCTTTGGAAGCTTATTAAATGGAAAGTGTTTTCCACTGCACATGTTGCATATGAAAGAGAAGAAGCTGAAAAGACTATTTTCAGTTTTATTGCAGTAATTTATGAATGAAGTTTCTTACACACTTGTATGTACTCACACTCAGCCTCGTCCCAAAGAGGCTCAATTATCAGTCTCAAAAAAACCCCCATACATTATGATAAATGAAGTTTGTGTGAGTGCTCTTCATGACAGTGTGCTCTATTAAAAGTCTCTAATTTTACTCAAAAACTGACAACCGAGAACAAACATGGTGAAAAAAGTTTTTAAAAGTCCAGTATTGTGGGAGCAAAATTTACACTGGCAATGAAAATCACCTCATAATTTATTTTCTTATGAAGGCAAACTTCCTAATAAGTTATTAATATTCTGTTAAACCAAAACATAATGGTTTTAAGCCCACTCTTTCAGTCTTAATGAGCTGTGTAAAAGGTACCTAAGTCCTCTAGAGATCTTTGGCTTCCATGTGCCTTTTATGCATCTCCATGTTTCAGTTGCCTGATTCCTTGAAGAAGTGGGACAACTGACATGATATCATGCTGCTGGATCTCATCACCTTCTCTAGAATTCTGTCTACCCTCTCCCATATCTCAACTTCATACTTAAGAAAATGGAGTTAACTAATTGCATACATTTTAAGAACTTCAAGGTTAGTTTAACAATCTGTCCATACTAACCATCTGAATGCAGTAGTCCTAGGAGGGCTTTTTTCCATTTGGTCAATGTTTCCTGTTCCATTTGATAGTTACTTCCCAATTTTACCCCGCTTTTCTATTTAATATATCACATCCTTATTTGTTATCATAAATATATTGGAAACTCTGCTCTGCACTGAGCTTTCTGATCTGGGCAACTTTAATCATTAATGTTTCAAGCTGTAGTAGCTTCAGAAAAATAAAGATGCACAAAGGCATATATAAATATACAAAAATATATATATTATAGATATATATATACACAGCTAGACAGGGATTTGAGAGTGGGAGTTAAGGGGGAAAAAAAGTCAGTAACTAAGGCTTTGTGCATATCAAAGCTTGATGCTGTGTGGAACCACTCTCTTTCTCTTCTGTAGTTCCTTATTTGCGGGAATATATTAAAATTAACAAATCAAACTAATAGACTCAAAACTGTACCTTATTTTCTGCAAAGAGTGGGAATTTTCATTTCTCCCTTTGAAAAGTCCACACCCCTCAATAAATTTTATTATATGCCCTTAAAGATGACTTTTTCTAAATCCTTTGGAGGTAGCATTCCCATGCCAAGTTGAATATTTTCTACAGACTATGCAGCACCCGTGAAACTGCAGACAGCCATCCTCACAGACCTGGTCTGATGCTACTTTCCTTCAAAATTCAATTGCAAACTCCTTGCAGCACTGTAAGGAGAAGTAAGTTGAAGGCTCTTAGAAAAATGAAGGAGAACCATTTCAAATATATAAGGCATGCATAACTAATACAGTTCTTATATCTAGCTGTCTGGACTAAAGAGTCACCCTGGTTTCCACATTACTGGAAATCATTGTACAACCCTTATAAAAGAGAAGGTATAACACATGTATTCAAATAAATGTACAAATTTAATTTATGGGATTTCAGTCTGAAAGTGGCTCCTTGCAGCTCAACTCAGTTACGGAATATTTCAACTCTTTTTGGTTACGAACATTTTCTGATGGGTGGGCTATGCTCTTCCACATTGCAACAAGATTGATTCATTGACAAACAAGTGCAATTTAATCACTTCTAGTCTACGTGGCTTACAGAACAAAAGAGGGTTAATAATCTTAGAAGCTTGAATGCATTATAAGTGCTTACTGTTTATTCAGAAGTGAGATTTCCAGTCTCCTGGAAACAATTCTTGTTTGTATCCTCAAATAATTACAATCCAAAATATACTTGAAACAAGCTCAGTTTGTTTCTTTATCTACTCTTTTTGACAGCCATTGCATTGAGGGATGCAACATAATTGTGTTATTTCAGGCAATAAAATGGTCATCCCCCACAGACAAATAATCAAGCAATTTAAAATGTCATGGTTGCCTGAGCAGCCAGATTCTGATTTCAAAAGACCTAGCTATATAACCCTGAGAATGTAGTGCTTTTTAAGGGAAAATCTTTTCACAAAATGAATATTACTTGGGGCGTGGGGTAAGTCATACAAGATTATTGTTTTTGCAAACATCTTGTCTGCTCTCTGGATATAACAGCATGAGAAGTTCCTTAATTAAATTTTAGGCATTTAGAAAACTTCACTTTTCTGACTGCTTTTCACATACACACAAGCTTTTTTTTGCTTTTTTTTGCTTTTTTTTTTTTTTCGTATCTAAGACCTCAAGCTGTGGACATTATGTTAATTTACTATGATACTGTGAGAACTATGTAAAGCAGTTAAATCTTACAGACAAGAAAGCAGTTGGAGAAGACTGGAAGACAGATGATAGTTATATCAAGAAAAGCATATTCTTGGTAGCACAAAAACTTTTTTATATAGCCTTCACTGCCAGTCCTGAGGCACTGAATCCAAATGAAATTGACTGATGTCAGATATACCAACTTCATCTACTAAGTATTTGAGGTTCTTTGATTAAGACTTGACTTAGTCTTCTCCAAGTGTTTAAGCCAGAGCCAGCTGTAGCAGTTAACAGTTGATAACATTTTGATCTGGAATCTTTTCAATGAAGTAACAATATCATATCAGGTAGCACAATTCTAGTGAATTTTTTAGGACATAAGACCCATAAGAAGAAAGCAAAAGGAGCAGATCTCTTCCTTCTCCTTTACTAATTTCTTTTTGACCACCAAATCTGATTTCTTGCAGGCCTTCACACTGTGGAAAGCATATTTTCCATCTTCCTAAGATGTGCAGCCCACTCTGTTCCAGGACCTGCTCTTCTCTCCTTCTCTTAGCCATGGAATCTGCTCTTTCAGTACTCCCCACTGGTACCATTTATGTCTCAGGACATGCAGAGCTTCATTTGAAGGAAAAACCAGCATGACCCGGCATTACAGGACTGGGCAACAACCAATGAAAGGAAAAAAACAGGATCTGAAATATGCAGTGAACAGCTTTGATATTGTTACAGATCGTGAATCTCAAACTGTGATTCTATTAAAGTATAAATGCATTGTCCAGCACCAAACAATAAACCAGCATGAACAACATGATTACATCAGACTGGTGCTTAATGAGATCACCTATCCCAGTATGTCTACTGCCTGCAGCACTGTGACAGCTCTATCCTTTGCATCATACCAACCACTCAACTTGCTCTCAAATCCTTTTATGACCTATTCTCTGTAGCTGGATCCAAGCTAAGGCTTTCTTCTCATATTTTACCACTGAAGGCCCCTTTTCTCACAGTTCAGTAACCATGGACCTCTGACAGCTGCTCTATAACCCACTTCTCCTAATTTCAGAGTCAGAACACTGATGCAAATTCTTTATTAGTGATTTGATCTGTTCCAAAATTATTTTTCTTCTATGACATTGCCCAGAAACTTTTACACTTTGCCCTAGGAAAATAATTTTAGAGTCAAAAAAACTTGTGGCATCTTAGAGAACATCACTATATCCCAGATTTTCCTCTCAGTTAGTTTTGAAATTGGAAGACAACAAGTCAAATCAAATTTCTCACTGGTATCTACATAAGATTTTTAACATCTGATTGTCAGAAATAATAAATTATTTTACCGTTTTCATGTGTAAGTTTGCCTCATTATACTTTCTTGATAATAGAACAATTTGCTAGTAGTAGCAATGTGACAAGATTAATCATCAGGTAAAGAAATGTATTTAAAATGCTTAAGCTATGCTGGCTATACAAGATTTACTCAGTGATGCTACTCCTGATAATGATTTATTATTAAATTAAACATTTTAAAATATTTTAAATACACATACTCTTTGCAATCACTCATACTCTTATGTGTTCCTACTGCTCTTTTATACTTAGCCTTTCTATTTCGGAAAACAAGAAAACAGAGTTTCTTGTTAGCTTTGTTCTTCAGTTCTCACAAATTTGAAGAACAGAGAAACGTCTGGGTTACTTACATCGGCCAAAGAATATATCTTTGCATTTGAACGCTAGAGTTAGGAAATATTTGGTTTGCTTCTGTGCTCTTTATTAACTGATAGAACAACACTGAATTTTGAAAGTACTGATTCTACAGCATACTGCTGCTCTGCCCTATGTTATAACACGTTGAGGAAGTAGGCTGCGTAAATAAATTTATTTTAGAAATGAATTCCAACCTGATAAAGGAGTTGAACACTAGGCATTCAAAGAATTATGTTCAACCTTGAAAAGTAGAATAGAATTGTAAATAAACAATAAGCCCACCTTTTTGGTCACATAATTTATCAATATTGAGAGCATGGCAATTTAGTGTGAAGAATAAAGGCACAGGCTTGAATATTGATTCATCTGACTATTTCTTAGAAAAAAACATTAATGTTAATGCAACAATAATCATACATTGTAGGACACTTATATCATATATACTATAGCCCAGAAGGATGTAAGTTCAGCATTCACAAAATAAGAGGGAAAAGAAGAAAGATAACTTTCTACTTGTGATACACTGTTAACTGATCTTTGCCCCAGATTGCTCTATAACAAATAGATATCATGTTTCACTAATGGGAACCAAAGGCAGCCTGAACTTTAACATGAGTATAAGAAGACCACTTCCCACTCGGAGCTCAAAAATGACAAAAATATTTTAAACACAAAAGCCAGAGACATTTAAATACATATGCATAGATGCTAAAATAATTAGTCTTCTAAACAGATGAAAGGAAACAGAATTGAAACTTCCCTTGCTCACTGTCCCCTTCGCTCAACTCACTGGGAGCTGCAAACTCTGCAGCACCTCTGAGTTCCAAGCAAAACTGATTTTCCATCACAAAAGGGCAAAGCTCAGTGCTACATCCCTGGAGGGTCTCAGCAAGCCTGTTTCTCTTCTCATCCACAGGCTTCAAAACCCTCCTCTCCCCAAATGTGCCCAAATGTGTCCTGGGGAAAAGCCCTGGCCCTGGTCCTGTCCTTGGCAGAGGAAGCCCTGCTGCCTCAGGACTCACTGCACTTACTTCACACTGAGAGGAAAAAACTGATACAACTTTATCACAACTTCCATCTAACAGTAGGGGAGGAAGGGAATTGTGAATAAGTATTTGTAATTCACCTGAAAGAATTTCCCCTGGAAAGATTTCATGGAGCAATAAATGACAGCAATTCCTTCTTACAGCATGAATATTTCTTTGTTTACAACAGTTAAGTTCTAGTTCTTTACTATGTCCTTTTCTTTCTTTAAGGGCTTTCAACACTTTAGTTGAATCAATCTTCCTGAAGATTGAACATTTCACAGTCCTCCATATTTAAGATAAGATTGAAACAGATAAGGCTGACTGTGATCCTATAGGGGAAAAAAAATATTCACAAGAATCTGCAAAAGCTTACTTAAGAGAAGCCTTCCTCTGGGATGAAGAGGGAAGACATTTCCAACAATTTTTCAAAAGTGAAGTATGTTCCCCAGCTCTGTGTCTCTTCTGATTGTTTCATGCATCTGTGCCTGTACCTTTCTTTTATATCCCTTCACTTTCTTCCTAGAGGATGGAATTGCTGTTTGCTTTGCCCTTTGTCCCAGACCTAATGTTTGAGAAAGCTACATGAGTAGTGGTACACAAATAAGGGTGTTGCACTATTTGGTCACATCTCACACCATGTGAATGTACTGTCACTGGCTTTGGCAGCGCTGTCACAGATGCCTAACAGGCACAAAAGATGGCATATACAATCAAGTAATACCATAAAATCATGTATTAGTTTTGCTTGGAGACCATGGCTCATTGACTCTTCTATTTGAAATTTTCAAAGAGAAGTGTTGAATGCTTGAGAAACACAAACGAAAAAAAAGTCCAACCTCAGCAAAAAGAGAAACAGCAACATTCACACTGCTTTTCACATTTGTTTTTCCAAACACATTTTGCAAATGAGGAAACTGCTTACTACATTCACTTTCTCCCACTTTCATATACATAAACTAGAGTACTCTTTCCCCTATTTATACATAACGAACCATAGTTTCCTGTAATAGAGCAGATCCTCCAGACTCACTGCACTGTATATATGGGGTCAACTTTTACCTCAGGCATAGAGGAAATCTGTCCCCATCAGAAATTTTACCTTTGGTGAAAGCCTTTGTGTCTTACTTCCCGCCTCTGCTATGCATGCCAGTGGGCAGCTAATCACTACATGAGAAGTGCACTGCATCTGCACTGCTCTCCAGAGACCTGCTGAAAGCAATAGTGCCTCAAAAGAGTGGATGTAAGTATCTCTCTATATTTGTATATATGTAAATATGTATGTGTGTGTATGTCTACAATAGAGAAAATAATGGAATTTATTTTGTGTCTAACCTTTTGCATCTTGACTGCTCTATTTCTTCTAGTATTTTTTTTCATAGACACTTTACCTAAACATTGTCCCTGCCCCTGGCAGGGAGTTTGGAACTAGTGATCTGTAAGTTCCCTTCCAAACCAAGACATTCTATGATTATCTGGATGCATGAATGTTCTGTAAGTAAAATCACCAACTTCTTCCTTCTTGCCATTACTTGTGGCATTCCTTGGAAACACCCTGAGAAATGAAATGGAATAAAAAGAATTAATTGTATCAAGCAGGATTACAAACATAACTACTGGAAGTTTCCATAAGGGATGGATGGAGAGCAGTTTGTACCCGAACAACAGACATACAGCGATGACACATTTACTTTTGCATAACTCATCCCGCAAAGACAGGCTCTTAGTTATCAAATGCTTTGCAGCTGCACTAACATAGAGCACTTCATGGAAACTTAAATGAAGATACAGAAATTTAATCCAAAGCTGAACTCAGGAATAAGAGGTATTAGGTTTATTACCCCATAATTAATATACGGTGGCCTATTTATAATGCATCTGGTAAGGGTCTGATAGAGTTTAAAACTTAGAGTAAGTGTTCATACAGAGAACTGCATTTCTCATGGAAAAAAACCTGGAAGAGATGAACACTTCTCATATATTTCCAGTACACTCTAAAGTCAAAGCTGTGTGAAGGACTTGGTTCTCAGCCCATCAGTTCTTTTAGGACTTAATTAACACTTTAAAAGAACAAAATTATTTCCCCTACTGAACCAATATAGCAACGTGTCAGATCACAACTTTAAAATTAAACTAAAGCAACAGACCACTACCAATCGATTAGATCCACAACTGTAACATTTTGACATAATTCCTAGTAATGTGCTTCCATAGCCCTGCTAGCAGTACTTAGAAGTCGTTTAAAAAAAGACCTATAATTATCTGTGGTCAGCAGAAGGAAAATACATTTAGAAACAGGCTGATCCAATTGTTCAGTGAAGTCAATTGAATGACAGACGTGTAGCACCTCTATCAACCATGTATGAAATACGATTGCAGAAATCTAAACCACCAATAGGTTACAGAAATTTTAAATAAGAAACCATCTTACAAAAAAGAAAAACAGCCTTTTTTTTACTAAGGTTATCAAACAGACTTTAGAGGAGATGGAGGATTGTCATCCTCCTCAGAGGTATCATCTTCCTATGTCAAGATATGCACAAGAGAATTATAACCTCATACCAGTCAGGGTGTTCTGCTGACTTTCTGCATCCAAACCACAAGTGCCATAGAAGTCTGGAAATTTGAAATTCTTTGGTTTTACTGCTAAGCCTTGAAATAAGTGATGGACAGTCATACTGTTCCATACTTTCATTTACTATCAATGCCTTGTGTTTGTGGGGAGAAAAAATTCCTAAGGACTGTACAAACTGAGTCTCAGTTAGACACAAAGAGTGATACAAGCAAGCAAGGCAATGAACATACTGAATGAGAGCAAATGCCACCATGAAGTTCAGGAGGATACATAGCAGGGCAATGCAGATTTAGATCCTACAACATGCATAATGGAGAAAATGTATAATTTAAAAAGACCCAGCTTTTGAGAAAATATGTTGAGGGAAAACTGAAGATATAGAAAAAAATTGAAATTGTAAATAGAGACAAGGGAAAAGGCTTGTAATCTGCAATGTAATAAAATTCACTGAATATTCATTTGACTAGTGAAGGAAAATAGCATATCCAAAATCCTAAAGAATCATGAAAATAATTATAAGGAAGACTTATTTGGGCTTCCTACCCTTTTGTGCTACCAAATGAGAATGAAAGTAAGAAAATAGTAAGGACATAAAAATCTTGCATGAAAATAGTACGGACATTTTTTACCTTCACAAATTTCATCACAGAGTCAGTTTTTATACCTTATAATTTCTTTCTATTATTCTGCAAAGGCAAGAAAGAGAAACTTAAAACAAAAAGCAAAAGCATGCTAAAAAATTACAAAAAAAAAGGTTTTTCACAAGGTATCTTTTTTTTTTCCAAAATTCTAATACCAGTTGTGTTAGACAGCCTAAAATATTATCCCCACTTGAGGAGATAAAAGAGGAAGAAATGTACAAAAAATATACAAAGCTTTTGTTATTTCCTAAAGGAAAATATTGAATTACTGAAAATAGCTCCAGACGATAAAAATGGAAAGTTCTACTAAATCAATCAGTTCACTAATACCATCCTTGTTCAGTTTAGTGCTTCTTCCAGATTAATTTTCATTCACCCAATTTGAGAATCATCAGAAATTAATGTAAAAGTGATATTTGCATGTAGAAATTTCTACTGGTTTCTCACAGAATGCAAATTTCTACTTCTGGGAAACTGTTTTCTACTTGTAAAGTATGACTAGTTTCTTTTCAGAGTTCCAGCTTAAATCCCTTGCTACAGTAATCTCTTAGTGTCCTAGTAGAATTTCATAACAACACAAATAGTCCTGGGACTTTTTTGTCCCATATATGTCTAAGGACTGTTGCTTTTGTATTTTTAAAATAATCCCTCAGAGAGTTTCCAGTGGGATTTATTTAGAATGCATTCATCAGTGAGTTCAACTGTTCTAGATATACCAGGAAATCAAACGTATGAAATGAAAAGAATAGCTTTGTACTCCTTTTTAACTTCCTTCATCTTTGTTACATATTCTTTGTCTCCCTGTAATGTTTTTTTTTCCTTAGGACTCTTCCCTAACCATTACCACTGCATTTTATTTCATTCTTCCTTGCCTGCTTCAGCCCTTTATTATTTTATTGTTGTGCTAGGTGGACAAAAGCTTTCTTTTCTGTACAGAATTGATTGCTTCCCCACACAAGTGTCAGAAATCAGCAGAGTTGAAAAGATAAACATCCACAGCCAATGTTTCTCCAGGTAGAAACAGGAAGTGACAATATTTCCAACAATAATTAATCATGTCAATCTTGATGGAAATGCTGCTAACATAGGCAGTAGAATGTATTAAAAAAAAATTAGGAGAACAGAACAATCTCTGATATGGAAGTCTCAGCAAAAGCCATGGAAGTTGTCTGTTCCTCTGTTTTATTCAGTCTGTTAATGCCTTGATGATTGTTTTTTTAAGGCATTTGCTTTCTAGGAATCTTAGAGCATTGCTACTTATTGGATTTTTTTGTGTGTGTAGTTTTATAAAGTTTGCAATAATTTTATAGTCTGAATTTTCAAAGACATTGATATTTGTTCACAAAGTCCTTAGAATTTGATGAAATTCTTGATTTTGATCTTTTTTCCTCACGAAGAAAGGTATGGTCCAACAAGGAAAAAAGAAAAAAACCTCTTTCAATGTGGAAGATAGTGAATTAAGACATGGCAGGTGATCAACAACCCTGATCTTACATGCAATATTAAAAAACCATAAATTATTTACGAAACTACCTTGCAGTGTTGAATAGGAACCAGCTGTTTAAAAGTTAGTGAACTTAAACACCTAGTACCCAATTCTGCAGAGGCTTTGCTTAGTAACACACCACTGACCTGTCTTCTCTCTCATTGACCACTGGGATTCACTCCCAAGACAAGCTGGAGAGGCAGGTGCCTCAGGAAGACAGTTTCAGAAAATGATAATTGAACAGCTAGATAGAAATGGAAAGCCAAGGAGGACAAGGAAAAGGAAAACCTGCTTGATATCGTGTGCGTACTGACAAAATCAGAACTCCATTTTCCAACTCCTTTCTCAGACAACTAACTGTTCTTTTGAGGAGTTAAATGAGCAAATTAAATCAAATTGAATTACATCCTACGAAATTAAATTACTTATAGGGGTTGGATTAATTCTGTTGTTCACTAACTCCAGTCCATTTTACTAGATTCTCTCGACTTATTTATTTCATCTTTCTCTTTTTTATACCTTCCTTCCTTTATTCCTTTAATCTCACCTGTAGAATCACTTCTTAAATAATACACATAAACAGACATATTTGCATGCATAGCTTTCCAAGATGTAGTTTCTCTTTTTAAATTTATATCTGTAATTTATTTGCATTTAACTGAGCTGCTGTGAAAGGAACAGAAGTATTTTTTCAAGTCAAGACAGTACAAAAGTTTTTACTAAAATAAAATAAAATTGAAGTTTATATTTTAAATTTGATGAAAATATAATCCATGCAAAACCATCTTTTCCAAACTAAGATATTAATCATATATTGCAGCAGAGGATCAAAGAAATCAAGGAATCTTTCACTGTTCAAGCCATTTCAAGTAGATTGGAAAAAGCCCGAGAGAGTACTACACATGAACCTCCAACAAGTGGCATTTGAATGACTTAACAGAGAATTCCCTTGTATGTTCTGTGTGGGAAACTGTTCCAGAGCTGAAAGCCCAGATTATATTGTACATATGCTGCAAAATGTAAGAAGAAAACAGAAAACTATGAATAAGGCAGTTAGAATCCTTGCAGAAGCTGAATCATACGTAGAAAAGTAACCCTGATTTTTAATTTTGAAATATGTATTTTAGAAAATATGTAAATATTACCTGGGATATATAATTCCCACTTCTTGCTTTAAACATTGCATTTTATTGTTCCTGTCAAGTCCAATAACATTCTAATTTATCCTGTTGTTTAGGTTGATTTGGTTCTTTTGTCTTAGTTCTGCTACGGTTTCCAACCTTAACATAAGATTTGCTTTTCAAAGTTCTCAAAAATGGCAGACTATTTTACTCTTTCTTATTTTACAAAAGATGGCTGTAAAATCATCTCTTGATATCATCATTTCAGTGCCTCTTCCTCATTCCAAAATTCCATATGTCACTGCAGTTACAGTACAAGAAAGATTTCTTTCTTATGAAAGTCAGTCTGGGTTCACTGATTTAGCCCTTTAGAGACCACTCTGATTAACAGGCAATCTAGATGTATGTTATAAACATATGAAAGCAAGGAGTAAAACCAAGACAAATTAAACAAATATATTTTTAGAATCTCTTACCTAAGAAAATCATGGTTTATTTTATTGAAATAAATAACATGTAACTATTAGAGTATTAATTGTTCAAACCAGCATTAGCATTTTTTCAAAGCATGACTTTTCCATTTGTGTAAAACTGTAGGTTTGTGACTTTTTTTTGTTCTTCAAGTTTTCCACTGATAAGGTGTGCACTAAGTCTTACAACCTACTTGTGATTAAATGTGATAAATAAACAAACAAAAATATTTCTCTCATTTCTAGTCATACACTGCATGTCTGGACCTGAGGTGTTACACCCTGATTACTTCTGTTCTTAAGTGGGGAGCAGTCAATGAAGTTATTCCCAACCCTGAAGTTATTCTTCTGCCCTCCTGTGCTCTTCCAGCTGGAAACCAGACACAATTACCATGTTCTCATGGGACACCAATACAAAGTGAGGCTGCACAGCCAACAGGAATTACAGATTTACCTGGTAGGTTTCCCAGAATCACACTAAACCCATCCTCTGCTCATGAACCTTTGCTATGTTGGTAGTGATGACTCTGTGCGTTAGTTAGTTGTAATACTAATATATAGTACCACCTCCACAATAAAATGTTCACCATCATCTTTAAACAAACTGTAGATTGAATTTTAGAAATGAGATTTTTCTTGGCAACACTTGCACAAATGAGAAAAAGAGAAACTAAACAGTTCTACTAAGAAAAACAAAAACCCAGGCACTGAAGTCTAACTGGTTTTATTATATCTTGAAGATAAGGATAAATTATTTCTTCCTTTACTTCTTTTGGTATAAAATTGCAAGGTAGCTCCTAACATTTCCTAGACCTTCATCTCCTGGACTTAGAAAAAAATGTGAAAATTTCAAAAATTAGGTACTTGGCTCACGTAAAAAATGAGATATAAACTTTAGAGAGGGTGAAAATTTTGTAAAGATTTTCTATTCTCCTCATTGAAAAGACTACACTAATGATCGTATCTTACAGATAAAAGCTTGTAACAGCTGTTATTAAACATTTTCAGAAGACAATGATGCTGGTATAATAAAGTAGAATATTAATTTACTTGTCTTCTCTTTAATTCTGTTATCAACCTGTGAGCAGTGGGGACAGGGAATCTTGAAATGATTACATATAAATTTTAATATTTTAATATGTTAAGAGTATTTTAGCAAAAAGATACAATTACTGTAATAATTTTCACTCACTCTTTTTGAAAGAAAATCAAATGCCCATTTTCTATGGTGAACTGAATAGAACTTGCTTTGATTTTCATGTTATCTCTGCATATGGCAAGATTTGTAAGACTTGATGAAAATCTCAGAAAGAAAATGATTTGCAGTTTCTATTTGTAAAGGACAGCAGACAAAAATCTTCAAACTCCATCAGGTGAACTAAAGAATAATTTGTCCTTTCTCATGAGCCTACTAGAAAGCAATAGATCGTAATCAGGATCACAACTTTTTCCTCCATGATTTTTTTACATCACACACAATGCAGTCACCTGCAAGAGAAATTTCATTAAAGCTTCGTATCAGTTACGATTTGTCATATAGGCAATACAGTATTGATTCTTAATGTTGTCATCTCTGAAGCACTAACCGGACACACTGGCATGTGATTTGAGAACCAAAACAACAGAGCACAGCACTCCTCTCACTTAATTGCAGAGCTCAGTCCATCATTTAAACTGTGATCTTCCTTAACTCTGGTATTTAATTAATTTGCAAAGGTTATGAGTGTTTTATAGAAGTAAGAAGTCAGAAATAATATCTGTGGTTCCAAGAAGGATAGGGAAGAGGATGGGAAAATAGCTGACATATAACACATGCATACTTACCCAACCAAACACACACAAATGCTTTTCCTTTATGCTTATTAAGACCAAGCAGGAACATCTGATTTTTTTTGATTAGCTGATAAAACTGGATTACCACTCAGTAAGAATGCATATATTGTTTAAACTAGTCACCGATATTATTTGGTATTACACCAAAAAGGATCAAAGATTGTCACTAGTCCAGTCACCAGTTCCCTACTTGACAACAGCTGTACCTTTTTTTCTTATAGGCCTCTTATGCATAACACTTAGGAGTTAATAAAAAACTACTCGTTTATAAAACCACATTGACTGTAACTGTTTTCACAAGTCTTGGTTACAGAGTAGCCATAATTTTTTAGCATAAACTCAGTAATTAAAGATGGTCCAGATTTAGGCTTCCTGGACAGATTTTTTTTCAGTGTTCATAAAAGTATTGGTCATGGACACAGTGTTACTAGCCATATGAACAAAGAACACACAGGAACGTGTAACTGCAGTGGTTTTGTATGGACTCTCTCCCAGTGCTTAAAAGAACTCACCAATGAAATGCTCTACTGCACTTTGTAGAAAGAGGCAGAGCTAGGAATCACAACTGCAACATTTTACATTCAGGACCATCTTTGTCCTCTATTAAAATTCCCTTAGAGTAGATATTATTTTTCATGTAGTACATCAAAGGATAATGTCTTGCCAAATGTTTCTTGAAGATTATTATAGATCTTTGGGTTTCATTCTGTATTATACTTATCAGACTCCTTGCAGGGTGTGATTCATTGTCACCTATCTACACTGTGTCCTCTTTAAATCAGGCCTTCACACTACAATATTCACTTGCAACCTTGACAACTGTGCATCCAATGAGAGATGTTTAGCCCCACAAACTATAAGAATTCCATCTTAAATTTATAGAATAGAAGTATACTATTCAGTAGAATCTTCATCCTGCATGCTATTACATACTAGAAAGGCCTGAAGAGATTGTGACAAGAACAGTATTTACCTGGCATAGGACTCTAAAACCTCTCAGTAAGGGTAGTTAAGAGAGAAAATAGGTGAAAAGACATTCAGAGATGATATATAAGATTCTTTTTTCCTAATTTAAATAATCTTAAAATGCTTCTTTTCAGTTCCCAATGTATAAAGTGCTTTAATTTGGCAGAACTTCTACTTGGAAGAACACAGTGTCCTGAAGCTGGTTTTCTTACACAAAGCCTTCCTTTTAGTTTTCAGCATGCACAGTATACACCACTCCTATACCAATAACCTAAATCCAGAGAATGTATATAAAAAGAAAGGCAAAGGGTGTACATTTCCTATTGGTAAATTAATTGGTTTTAAATTAATGTAAACTGGTTACTCTGTGGGGAGTCTAATGTCATGCCAATGACAGTAACTTATAGGGTCCTCTGATTTGTCTTTGTTTTTTCTATTTTTTAAACCAGAATTCTCAGAGTTCTTCCTGTGACTTACTCCATTAACAGCATTTTGTTTTGATTTTGCTCATAGAGATACAGCTTTGATTACTGGTATTATAGACAGCTAAACTTTTTTTGTATTTGTGCCTAGGAGCCCCAGAACAACTGAACTGAAAACCACTAGCTATGATAGAAGGATTAAATTTCTTCTAGATAGTTAAAAAACAGAACAAAATTTTCAGCTTTGTCTAATAAATTCATTGATAACTGAGATTCCTTGCAATACTTTTCTGGCATTGTGAAATGCATCTTGTGGTGTAATACAGATAATTGCAAACACCATTGCAAGGAATGATCTCAATCCTGCATTAGAAATTAAACAACCTTGTTTTGCCAGTATGCTGCTTACATAAACTAAAATGAAAACTATGCTGTTCTTCAGTAATGATCCAAAATGGTTTAATTATTCTCTTTAAAGTGATTGTATTTTGGACCATAACAGTAGATTATCATAAGAATTTTAACAAACTTGATGTTTAAAGCCACACTAAAAATGAACTTTATCCAAGTACAGAAAAAAATCAATGTTTTATTTATAATCTTAGTTTAGTGTTTGAACTACAAACTCTGGTTCTAGAATTGCTTAAAAGATCATGGGTTTTATAGGTTTTCACAAGTAAATTAATTTTTTTTTCTTTTTTTTTTTTTTTCTTTTTTTTCACGGAATGGTGTTTTCACTAAATACAGAGCAAATAATTACACGGAAAAAAAGGTTTGCTTGTTTGTTTTCTTTTTTCACTTGCAGAGTTACTGTTATTATTCCATTCTCTGATGAATAATTTCAAAGAGGGCATGAGAAAACAAAAGAAAAAAAAAAGAGAAAGTGACAAAATAGACTGAATCTCACCACTAGAATTCACCATAAAAATTCCCAAAGTGTAACAGAGTTCTTACAAAATTTCCTAGATCAGTTCTTTTGGGGAATCCTATGAAAAATATGGCAAATGGGAGTCAGGGTAGGTTGGGCAGGAAAAGGGGTACGAGGAGGGTAAATAACTGCAGCAAAAACAGGTTCTGAGGAATACACATAATTTTGTCTGCTTTAGATCACAATAGAATTTTTAATAAATAAATTTCTTTTTCTTTGTAAAGACACTTTTGAAACAGTAGATTTAGCCCAGTCATTTGTGTCATTTGTTTTATAAACCATCTTTTGTTTTTCCCACCCCCCACCCCCCATAATGTCATAAATGTTTCAGATCTGAGTCTCTTGTACATTGTCTTTTGAGTTCATTCGGATCAATAACGGTTCATGCACTGAACTGTGTATTGAATTTATTGTGTTAACTGTTGTTGTGTGGTTGAAAGGAGATTTATAAGAGTTATAGTGATTTAGGTGCTCATGCTCTATTGCTGGCATGGGCAAATGACTCTCTATGGGTGTGTCACCTGTAAGCTCATCATCCACATTAATGATCTCTACAGTCCGTGTTGGAGCATGATGGTTCTGCCGGTGATGCTGTTTCCTCATTTTGTAGAAAATTACCAGCATCACAGCAGCCATGAGAGTGATAGCCACAAAACAACCAATTATAATTTTGGTAGTCTTCATAACCTCATCTATTCCCGGGATACCATTGTTTGCGTCCGTCACAGGAATGGTGAAAGTTTTTTCTGTAGATCTTGTGCTCTGTGGAGTGAGTGAGGTTGTCATGTTAGTGGTTTCCCAGTTGGTAACTGGTGTGGGCCCAACCTGCTCTGTGGTCTGTGCCTCGTCCTGAGAAGGTTCCACAGTCTCTACCGTGACAGTTGAAAAGTACGTGTAACCAGGGTTATCCAGGGCAGTCACATTCAGTGTGGCAGAAGCTGTGGTATTCCCAACAGAGTTACTCACCATGCATGTATACAAACCCGTGTCTTGCAGAGTTACCTTTGTAAAATTTAATGTGCCATCACTGAGCACAGCAATCCGAACTCTGTATGCCCCATGTGTCATAACAGATCCATTTGGAGTAATCCAAGATACAGAGGTCAGGGAGGTTGATGCCCGGCATTTCATCTCTGCAGCCATGCCTTCTGTGACGTTGAGGTCTGCTGGTGGCTCCACTATGACTGGAGCATAACACGTGAAGTAATTCAGGTCCAGCTCACCAATGTACCTTCCTTTTAAACTGGGAGGTGTGTGGCAACGGGCACAGCATGCAGTATTGGAGGGTGCCTTGTCTTTAATCCACCAGCTGAGCCAAAGGATATCACAGTTGCAGTTCCAAGGATTGTGATGCAAGTGGATCCTTTCAAGGCGAAGTGGCGTGAACAGGTCATGAGGCAGTAGTGTTAGATTGTTGTGTGCCAGGTTGATCTCTACAAGTGACTGAAGGTTATCAAAAGCATTCCTTTCTATCACTTGAATCTGGGACTGTATCATCCACAATTTCTGGAGATGCATCAACCCTTGGAAAGAACCTGGCCGGATGGCAGTCAGGTGATTCCCAGAAAGATCTAACTCATCCAGTTTTACAAGCGGGGTAAGGTTAGGAATCTCTCGAAGATTGCACATGGCAAGGTTCAAATATCTCAAGTTGGACAGACCTTCAAAGGCACCTTCTGAGATGTATGAAAGCCTTTTCAATTCCCCCAAATCCAACCTTCGGAGAGAAGGGATTCTGTTAAAAGCATAAGAAGGGATGCTCTCAATGGGGTTGTTTCTCAACCACAGTTCCTTCAATTTTGACAGGTATACAAAAGCCCCATTTGGGATAGTGGTCAGACGATTGTCAAAGAGTTCCAAAGTGTTGAGATTGGCCAGACCATTGAAAGCCCCTATTTCAATTGTTCTGATGTGATTCCTGCTGAGCTGCAGGATTTCTAGGTGTCTTAGATGCTTGAAGCTATTAACTTTAATGATTTGGATCTGATTCTCATGGAGATTGAGTAACCGGGTGTTGGTGGAGATGCCGTCTGGCACGTCCCTCAGATTTTTCCGCACACAGATCACTTTACTGAACTGGTTGCTGCAGGAGCAGACAGAAGGGCAAGTTTGAGCCCTCACTAGACCAGCCACCACAAGAAGCTGAAGAGCCAACAGCACCACAAGCAGGGGGTCAAATAGGGCCCTGTTAAACCTAGGACCTATCATTATCTGCTGTGGATGTAAGGTCATCTTGTTCAACATTCATAATTTATTTGGTGTTGGTCCTTCTGGAGTCTGAATAGTCTGAAAGAAAGGAAGAAGGGAGAAGGAGAACATTAAATTAATCTCAAATATTTAAGTGTGTTCTCTAAACAAAGGCTTCCTGAGTCCTTAGAATTTCTAATATTTTTCTGTACATATATGCATATCAACTGCAATTGTCAGTAAGATAAGAAAATGCCAGAGACTAGCTTTTCCTGCACATTCCAATGTATAATACACATAGCTGGATGGCACATAAGAAGTTCAACCACAGTGGATACCTAAAGGAAATGTTGTAACTTGGGAGAGATGAAAGAAATTTCAAGGGTTTCAAAAGGCAAAAATTAGTAAGATAGGAATATAATAAGATAGGAATCTTTTGGATATTCAAGGTGTTAACATTTTTTACACATTATAAGGCAAGACTACATATAAGATGAAGAGTAAGTAGAGACCTTGGGTAAAAAAGTGGAGACCTATGGGTAAAAAAACTTTGTCTATACAAATATGATTCTGGAATCAGGGTTTAACTAAAAGTAAAGTCTCTAAGTCTGAATGTAGCAGGTCATGCAAATGACAAGGCAAGATCTTGTCTATTACAAGAGGAAAGAAAAGAAACATGCTGAGCATCAGGTTTTCCCTACCGTTAAACAGCATCATCCAATTTCATGATATTTCCTGCTCAATTCTTTTGTTTGGCACCAGCAGCAGAGAAACACTCATTAGCAAATGTGTACTGAACACAAAAATAAGAATAGCCATTTATATGCTGAAAAATATCTCTGTAGCTTAAGGATTCGCAGTTTCACTGGCACCTTGAAAAAAACTAAAAAAATTCTACAGATCTTACTGTGAGGGGAAAAAATACCTTTACACTACAAATGATCATTACCATTTTAAGAACTTCAGTACCGATTCATTTGTGGTAGTTTTTAAAGTCCCCAGCCCTCAGTTCACTTTCAATCTGCTGCTCAGTTCAAGATCCCTCTGTTGTCGAGATTATTGAAATTTCCTATAAATCAACCAAAAGTGGAGTCTTATAAATTACAGCAAGCTTAAAGCATATTTATAATCTAGAGCAACCAGATGGATAATACATATATTCAGTAAAACAAAATACCATAAGGCAATGGTTTTCCACTCCAAGCTGTTTCATTTTGTGTAAAGAAAAAAAAAAAAAAAAAAGGAAACAAAAAAAAACTCTAGGAAAAATATATTAACTTTCATCTCACAGCAATTCATTTAATGAAAGTTTTTTTCTAATTATATATTCAGACAATGTGGTTTTGAGAATTAATTTCTGCATTTTAAAAAAACTTGTTACAATGGTTCAGAGTTAGAAAGTGTTTTCATCTCAATTTTAATAATTTACTTCAGAGAAAGCCAATGTAATGGTTAAAAACTAGTGAAGGGAACTGAGAAGTCTGGGCTGTTTCTGTTTGTTTGATATGCTGTGTATGTGCTATTTATAAAACGTAATTCTTGTAATGAAAGATTCATGAAACTAATGTGTTTTGGAACCTTGAGCAAGTCATTCAGCTTCTCTCTCTGCAGCTTACACTTCTGTCATATGACACTAGAGAACCCTGTGGCTGTAGTGTTAGATGGTACTGCTCCCACCTCTCTATCCCTTCCCTCTGCCAACAACTGTCCGTCCAAACATCAGCTTCATGGGTTTGGGATAATATACTAGACTAGATGAGAGGCAGCTGCTGTACACACCTTTGTTTTTACTGCAGACTTCCAAGGTCACTTATCTTTTCAGAGCTACGGAACAGAATATACAGAGAAACACTCTAATCATTAAAATTCAAGTTTGATTACATCAAAAACCCAGCTGTAGTAAAACTATCCACAAATAGTGGGTTTTAGAAACAAACAGTTTCCATCTTTCTTACCCTTTATGAAGAAAAATCTGCCCCTTCTGTCCAAAAGAATTATATTAGAGTGTAATATCAATTTTAGGGTCCTTAGTCAAGATCCTTGACCCATTAATTTTTCTGTTGAATAGTAATTAACAATTTTCTGTGATATTTAATGTAACTGTATTAGTGTTATTAGTGTTTCTGTCTTTTTTTTTTTCTTTTTTTTTTTTTTTTTTTTTTTTTTGAGGGGGTACTGGTTTTGATTGATTCTGTTTGGGTTTTTTTCAGTAATTTGTTTTTCCTTTCTCATTTTTAAAATCTTTCTAAAACTTACCCCCTAAGTACTTGGACTAAATAGTGAATTCCAATAAGAAGTAATAAAACAAACACAAAAACACATCAAATCAATTATTTTACCATTAAACTGGTGCAGTGTTATGTCTTCACTGGAACTGAGATGAGAACTCAGCCTGCTATGCCCAACTACAGAGGTCTCAGTTATCCTTGTGTAAGGTTGGTGTGGCACAGGCAGTACAAATGGTTTGTAGAGGTATGGGAATCTTCTGTCTCAGACCCATTCACTGTTAAAGGCCAGCTTTGCAAGATGTCATATGGTTTCTCTACCTTTCTTTCTGCTACCTTCTACTCTCATTCCTGTATCCTGGATACCCTGAAGGACCAGGAAAACTACGGCATTTGTAGAACAAGAAAATATAGAGAAATAAGAAAAGTCATGAGGGAGCAAGCTCTCAACACCAGATAATCCATAAAGTTCCTTCAATTATTCTTTGCTAGCCTCCACAAAACTGATGACCCCAAACCATGCTGCAAGCACTTCGAGACACTTTCCTCCTGTTCCAACTTCTTGAGCCTAATGGTATTAACCACCATTGCCTTTATCTACTCTTTTATCCAGCAAATCTTTCCTTTTCCTCACTACACATATGTTCATTTGGTGTAAAAAGAAAAAAAAAAACCAACAAACAAACAGCTAAAACTATTTTACTTGAATACAGTACTTCATTATAACAAATTATTCAGTTATGAGACTGATTAGCAAATATTGCCCAACCTAAAACAAAATATTTCTATGTCTCAATTGCAGACAGATTTTTGAAAGAAATGCTTTTATGTTCTTAAAAAAAATTCCCTATATCCTTTCCATCTTCAGTTATTGACTCAAACAATGAATCATTCACATAGAACAGCTTTTTCCTTGTGCTGAAGGCAAAAATTGCCCACGGCTTCTACATTTACTGTTTTCCCTAGTCATGTGCTTGTGATGTCTCAATCAAACATGTGCCTCAGTACTACAATCTATCAAAGACCTCCAGGAAAGTCTGACACCATCAGGTTTCTGTAAGATTCAAATCAGTGTGTACTTCAAATACAGGCTTGGTTACCCAGGAATTGTTAGCTTCTCTGAAGAAGACAGGATCACCATTTTGTGAGATGAGGATATAAAGTTCTAAATATGTTTTCATATGTGTTGATATGTTTGATCTTCTTTAATATATAAGTACAGAAGATCTATACTGTCACCCCTCCACAACATTTTCAGGGAGGCAGTGGGAGTAAATCTTAGCTTTTGTTCCACTATTTGATTTTACATTGGATTTATTTACACAGCTCAACTTTTTTCCCTCTTTGTTTTCAATATAGGAAGCAAAATGCATTTTTTAGCATAAGACCACACTTGGTCTTGAACTTGGTGCTGCTGAAATAAATGATCCAAAAAAGCAACTATGACCAGAAGAAAATGTGCTAGGCAAGCATATACCTTGCAAGTTCTCCCTTCCAACTAGTGAGTTTTGCATGAGGCTAATACTGCAGTAAGATTCTTAGTGGCAGTAGGAATGTATTAAAAAGGTCCTCTCTTTTATACTGGTGGTTTTCCACAGCTCAGAACTTAAATATTCAGGAAGTCTTGGTGCAGGCATTTCACATCAGGGTAATTATAAATCATAAATACTTTGGAAATACCCTGGAAAAAATTAGCCAACACAAAAATACAATGTAAAATTAATTTAAAGCCTTGAAGAACATTATGGAAATATCTTAATGGCCTTTACATAAAAATCCATCTGGAACTCTGTACTAGAGCAATTTGCTATTCAATACCTATTATGCTAGAGACACATTTAGCTTTACAAACCCACACATGGAACACAGACCATCAACCAGCTTCAGTCTTTGTTGACACTTTTTTGTCTTCTAAGTTATCTTTTATTCCATTTTTCTGGTACTAAAATAGCAAATTTACAGTCAATGCAGTAACACTGCAGTGCCCTCTGCTGTATAGACTTAAAATGTAGTTTAAAATGCTAAGAATTTCCTTTCTGCACAGTGAGTTCCCAAGACACAGTACAATTATCAAATGTGTTTCCAAACATGACCTTAAGTCTGTCTGTGGCACTGTTCTAATTATCAAAGCATGCATCATTTTTATACAGAAATGTATATTCTCTTTATGGCCTTGGAGACATTCCTGGACATATATGGAGAGTTGTTTGTTTTGTTTTCTATTTCCACAGGAAAAAAAAAAGTCTTTTTTTGAAATCAGCATTTGATATGCATGTTCTCCTCTCTATAGCTTATCTGACACTTTGTTAGTCTTGATGTACTACACATTTTCCTCTGAGCGAAAAGCATTGCCTTCTTAAGATCCAATGCAGAAGATGAAGCAAGGAATGACAGAGCTAATCTACCTCTACAGATAGGCACAGTGCAGCTTTCCTTAGAGGCAGCTTGAAGGATGCAGTAGTTATGCTACTGAAATCTAACTTTGCCAGAGATGTCTTATGCGCATTGTAATAGTATCCCAAATTCTTTTTTTTTTTTTTAATTAGGTCTTGAGACTGATGTGCTTTGTTCTCCTTTTATTATATTACCAGAAGAAAGTGAACTGTGCTTATTCTGATCACTGAAGGATTTTCCTGTAATGGTGGGCTTTGATTACAAAAAAAGAACTTCTACACCATTTCCAAAGATATGCCTAATGAGGTGGCAAAGATATTTCCCCAAGCTCCAGTGACCCTTAGCTGGATCACTGGCAGTTTACTTGTTGTTGGCAACTCATACTTAGCTTTCTGTCTAGTCTGTGGGTCTATGAATAACTGTCTCAGTAGCAGAGCTGTGCAGTGCAAAGGCCATGGCTTTATCCCAGTATATGGTTTAAGATACAGTGGGATCTAGCACATTTTGGTTTGTACTGTATATCTGCCATGAAATCCTGAGATGTGTCATTGACTATATAGACAAAATTAATCAGATATCAGGTGTTTAAGCTATGTCAGTAAAATAAATCATCACAAGTACATCACAGTTAAGTCTCAACTGAAGCACAGTTAAAGTATCAGAACTCTCCCTCAGCCATGTCCCAGAAAATTTCAGGATGAGGAGCATTCAAATCACTTTCAAGTTGACGAATATGTGGATGCATTCAGAAAATGCATCTTTGCTTCACTTTATATAGCACAGTTATGTATGCTGTACATCACACTTTTGAGAGAAAAACTCTTTGCAATGATATCTGCACATTTTTAGGAAAACAAGCCACTCTACAATTGCAAATTAAACTGCAGATTTCCAAACCTGTGAAGAGCAGCTAGGTGTGTCAAGCAGCTAATTATGCTGGGATGCATAATCTTCTGGTAGCATCAGTACTAAAAAATTGAAAATACTTTCTGTATGGAATAGAGCATGGAGTACAGCAATAAAAATAGGTACAAATCCCAGGACGACCTTATGCAGAAGTGACTCTTTTGACTCTCTTTTCAGGAACTCTGAATGCTCTCAGGGCCTGAGACTGATCCCCTTTTGGCAGTAATGCCAGCAGAGGAAGCCAAAGGAATTTCAGCATAGATACAAACAGACAAGCACACAACATGCTTTAGCTTCACAAAATACTGAAACACATGAGGGTTAACCCTCATCCCACAACAGAGACTGAACTGTGGGTAGGCAGCTCCACTGGGGTCAGAAATCCTCTACCAACATCTGCTCTGCAAATGGTCCTGCAGCCTCACATGTGTGTCCCCAGATGGCTGTAAAGGGTTGTGCTGATGGAACCACATTGCTAGGGATTCACTCACCATACCCTTCTGCCTACCTCACCTCCCCCACTTTTCTGTCCTGAAATACCTTTCCACCTGGCTGAACCCCCAAGGACTAGAGTTTTCAGCTCAAGAGGAGTACAAGCACTTTGCATGCTGTTCCCTGCCCCTATTCAGTACAATAATGACACCATTCTCTTTCTCCACTGAATACCTTTGCCACTGACAAAGGAACTCAGGAACTCATACTATGTTCTTAACAGAGCATTGTAATAATCATCATGCAATATGAGTGAACTGGTTTACAGTAGATCCTATCTCTTCCTAATCTTACTTTTCATTTTCCTCGTGGACTGACTCCTGTCTCAAGTGTATGGGTTTTTTCAAACAGATTGTTTTACAATGAAAACCCACAACTGCAACTATATAGCTGTGTATCTTTTCCTCCATTCTTAAAAATCAGTTTTCCCATTTCAGTGCTATAGGATTTTAAAAGTCTCAACAACAGTTAAGGGAGCCATTGCAATAATGTCTAAAACCTGGGACGTTTTAAAGCCCAGCAGTTTTTATCTATTTGTTTTTTATTTTATTTTTAGTTAAATACAGCTGAGGCCAAAGAGGGCTAGATAGACAGCCCTGCAATGCAAACTGATTACTTATGAAACCAGACAAATCAAAACACTCCCAATGCAAATTATTCTCTTTGCATGTTTCACTGTTTTACTCTGGGACACAGTTAGGATTTTCTGTGGCCCGTTCAAGCATGTAAGTGTAGGAGGCAAAGTGGGTATTGCTGTACCCCAGATACTTTCCAGTTCTCTTCTGCAAGCCTTTCAAGACTCAGCTGAATCACTAAGACACTGACCTGAAAGACCTAAATGTGATTGGACACAATCAATCCTCCTAAATCACCACTGATTTCAAGGGAGTTCAGTCAAGGATGAGTTTGACCCAGTCTGCCTTTTTCTTCTTTTCTTTCATTGTGTTATACAGAAAACAGCTTTATTTCACACGTCTCATTTTCCAGCATGATTTCATGTTTCCCCTCTCATGTCTTCCTAAGATTTAAAATTTTCTCTTTAACCTCAAGTAATAGAAATTAACATGAAATAAACATTTTAAAATGAGAATTTGAGTGTACATTGGTCCAGGCAAAAATATTTGAATTTTAGCTGGAAATTAAGATAACGTACAGTGTTTGAATCTGTATCAATCTGGTGTTTCCCTCTATTTATAAATGTTATTTTACTCTTAAGCATAATTTGCAGTTTGTATCCCCAGTACAACTCATAATATTTGCTAATTTTATAGGAAAACCATAGAAAATATCAGATGATATGTAATGAATATTTCTTTAGGACAGATTTAGTTTTATTAAGAGGAGTTATTTGACTTCTTTATTGTCCTTTCTATGGATGTCACTCAAAGGGCAAAGAGGACAAAACAGACCCAACTTAGCCATTCAGACTACTCACAGTGGTGTGAATAGGAGAAATCTATGAACTATTCATGATGGACTAACTTAAATTCTTTCATAAAAGCCACAACAATATAGCTTGGTACTAGTGCACCGAGAAACGTTCTAGAATTTTAATTGGAATTAACTTTTAAGTGGGTTAATTATATTACATTAAATCTTTGCTTGGACATTCGTATTTCGAATTTAATTTAAGCTAAATTGAATCAAAGCCACTGTAATTTCAATTAAGAGTGTTCATAAAAGGATGTAACGTAGTTTAGCTAGTCCCTTTTCAAAGTTAATTTGGGTTCATTTTCTCGAGACCCCATGTAGACATTAGGAACTTTTGTTCTATATTGACTTGGGCTTGATTCAAACCAATTACGTAAAGGTAAAAAGGTTTTCTACCTCATCATTGATCCCTTGGGTTATTCAAGTTCCATTTTGCTTCACTAATTCAGTTGATAAAACAGCTTCTTGGAAGTTTTGCTATTTTTTTCATCTTATATATTTTTCTAGAGAGATATTTATGTAGGGGGAAACAGATATCTGGACAGTAGGAATTTTACAACAGCCTTATAAGAAAATTCTCTTAATTACAGATGCCTGCCACTACATCTCATGTGCCAACCATGATATAAGGGGAAGTCATGCAAGAACCTTCAGGATTTCTCTGTCTTATGCCAGAAACACCTCAGTGAGCAACAATTAAAATGCATTATTTTTATAACTATGCTTTCTTAATTCTTTTTTTCATTTATTATCAAAGTAAAATTACAGACCCACATTAGGAAGGCATCTATGAACCACAACAAAATTAGTATAAAACCAACCCTTAATAAAAAGTTATATGCTGTTCTAAAGCACTGCTCCAAAACAGTGCAATTTTTAGTCCTGTCACACTAGGATTATTTTTTGAAACACATTCCTTTGTTTTTAGTAAACTAGCAGTGATTTAACAACATCTACTTAAACATAACACAGTGATACTTTAATTCAAACAACTTAGTTTTGGTCTGGTAGAATATTTTAATTTTTACACATGGAAAAATTAAATTGTATAAATTAACATACTTTTCAACAACGTACTTCAGCATTTCAAAGTGGTAGGCAAAAATCTGCAATTTAAGTATACAAAACATTAAAATGCGTGTCTTTTAAAAGATGGAAAGGCAAAAATGGAATCCGAGACCTTAGCCCTCATTCCTTCCACAATTTTCTTCCTACTCACAAACTATAAAAACAGATGCGGGAAATGTCAGGTCAGAACACCACAGTCTAAGAATATACAAATGTAGCCAGTACAATGAAGAGAAACAACAACAGCAAAAAAAGGTAATTAGAGTAAGAAAGTATCCATTAAGAAAGTTGGAATCTAGCTTTTAAAGTTAAAAACATCATTTTCTAAATTACAATATTTGTTTGTCTACTGAATGTGCTTGTTAACCATACCCATCATGCTTTGAGGCTTCCTGAGATCTTGACCTCAGCAGATAACATAAACTAGAAGACAGAAATATTTTAGTTTGATGAGCATTTAATACAGTTGGGGATCAGTAGCAGTTTTCTCTACCTTTCTACCCTTTGGCAACACATATGCTCTGGTAAAATCTGAAGTAATTTTAAAATATTTGAAGATTATTTTGATATGAGCAAATCAGAGAATTGTCCATTTCAGAGGCATAAAAAAATCAAGTTTGTCCTTAACTAGTGCAATTTTTCAAAATCCATTTTGTAATATGCAAAACAGAGGAGATTAAAGGACATTGTATTAAAGCAGCCATGTAAAATCCGCATCAATGTTTTTTGGGATATGCATTAAAATAGGTATCTGTCTAAATACTTCTATGGCATGATATCGTGTCAAGAAAGGTGTTTTCCTGTTTTCGTTTTTTAAGATCTGAATTATTTGATACTGAATTGTAAAAGTGTTTGGTAGCTATTTCATAGCCTTGGTAACTATAGTCTGTATTGTTAGTATGTATTATTTTAAAATACCTTCTGGGAGAAACATATCCAGCTAATAACACACTAAAGCACCAGAGTCCATTTTGCATCACTGCATTTGTAGTGGCTAACTGAGTCCAAATTACTCCCTCATTCTGCTAATAAATAAAGCAACAAATAGAAAAAGAGACATGCGTTAAAAAGTTAAGGCTGCAAATAGCCTCGAGTCTGGTAAATGATGGTTAAACTTCTTGTCCTTGGTAGCTATGGAAACCCCTTAAGGTAAGAGTGGAACACAGGCACTTTGTGGTCTGCAATTTACAAGCTGTTTATTTAATTATGAAGGAATATGAAATTGTTAGGGGCAATGCAATTATCCTACTGTGATAGTGTTTTGAGAGAAAAATAGGTACAGAGAAATATAAGAACTTAATTTTTTGGAAAATTACTTGTTTTAGGACTTCTATGAAACTGCAATACATTGTTTTTTACTGAAATCTGTGATTTTTTTTTTTTTCCCCGGAGGGTGTAAGGAGCCAAAATTAGTAAAATGACATTTTGCCATAATATCCCTCAGTAGATTCATAGTAATTATGTCCATTCTATGCTTCATGAACAAAACCAAGGTCAGGGTGTATTTCAATTAGACCCTAGGTGTTACCAAAGTGCAATACAGCCAGAATAGCATGCACATTATTACCAGATCTATCTCTGCTGGGCAATGAATTGGTCACAGGTGCTCTTGCATACAGTATTTGTACATCTTTAAATATTACTAGTGGGAGAATGTTTCAATTCAATTTAGGAGGCAGCTAGCGAACTAAAATTAAGAGTGAAACTATGTGATGACTCAGGGGGACTATAACATCTACTTACAAGTATTTTCCTGGATCTGAACAACAAACTTTGACCTGCTAGTTCTGTCGTTGGGATGTGCATGAACGTAGTGGCCTCAGGGCCCTTTGCATACAATGGGAGTTTTTGGCAACAATCCATCCTTCATTGGATTGCCTTAGAAGATGTGAGGTATAAACACATATTCACAGGTCCTCCGTAAAAGAGACGGGTAATTTTATTCTTGTTTATGACTGAAGACACTGAGGCAAAAATGGATTAAATCAATTGCCAAAACTTAGCATATCTCTATATGATACTTTGCAAACATGAGCCTCCCACTCAATGCTGACTAGATGCAATGTGTGTTGCTCCAAATGATAGCCATATAGCAAACATAAGCTTGTTACTGACCTCAAGATAATGTGTCTTAGTGCACTGTTCCAGCCTGGTCCTAAGAGCACAAAGACTGAGTCTGCTTCTATGCAAAGCATGGATGAATCTTCCTCCAGCAAACTACAAGAGTCCAAGTGGATGTGCTATAATGAACAGTGTCAGCAGCAGAGGCAGAATAGGGGCCCAGACATACCAAACTATACTTCCAGCAGAATGTGGACTTAAACTAGGGTGTGACCAACACATCATGACATTTAAAATAAATTTTAATAAATATTAGAAAATGCTCTGCCCTATTCTACAGAGTCCTGTATTATTCTTGTTATCAAAGTATTTGTACACATTCCAGAAATGCATTAAATATCCTGAATTTTTCATTTCATCTACATATTCTTTCTCTTATTCCTTCCCCTTTCTATGTTCCTTTGATGCCATTCTGGTTCTGAGGCATTAACAAGCATTTTCCACAAGCTGTTGACACCATAAATGGCAAGTCTGAAGAAGTTTATTGAGAGATTGAAATTACAATTTATAGTGCTTGCTATGGTATTTCTCCTCGGAACTCACTGGATGTCTCTTCTACCCAGAGAACAGATTACAGACATCGATGGGGATCACTTGAGACCCATTCCAATCCTCGTTACAGTGATAGTGGGTAGGGACTTCTGGGGACCTACTGTCATCTTTTCTCAACTGTGAAACTATTTGTGAACTATTCTCAAAAATTCCTCTTGGACAGGCTATCCAATATATGTGCTATGCTCTTCTGATCCTTGACCACAGAAAAGATTTTCAAAAACCCTCATGTCAGACAAGTCTTGGCAAACTTTAACCTGCTTTTTAAATATAAATGTTTTAAAAAAAAACTAAAAGAAAATTTCTTTCATAGGAATGTACAAGTGGCAAAACATGACGTTTCACATTCATTATCATTTGAGCCATCCAACTAAGAAGATTTAAATCACTTGAAAAAGAAAAACAGTTCATCTTCAGGGAACTAGCCTCACTAGCTGAAAAAGGAAAGGGAAGCATGTAATAACTAAGAGATTCATAACTGTTTTTTATGTAAGTAGGCAAAGTATCTTCTGGTGCCACTGCAGAAGTTTAGGACAACATAGAACCATAGAATCATAGAACTGTTTCAGTTCTAAAAGACTTCTAATACCATTTAGTCCAATTAGTAACCTGACACTGACAACGTTCCCACTAAACCATGTCCCTAAGTGCCATATCTACATGTCTTTTAAATACCTCCAGGGATGGTGACTCAATCTTACTTCTCTGGGTAGCCTGTTCCAAACCTTGAGCACCCTCTCAGTGAAGAAAGTTTTCCTAACATCCAATCTAAACCTCCCCTGGTGCAACTGGAAGCCATTTCCTCTTGTCCTATTGCTAGGTGCCTGGGAGAAGAGGCTGATCCCCACCTCACTACAACCTCCTTTCAGGTAGGTATAGAGAGGGATAAGACCTTCTCTGAGCCTCCTTTTCTCCAGACTATAAAACTCCAGCTTCCTCATATACTCCTCATATAACTTATGTTCCAGCCTCTTTCACCAGCCTCATTGCTCTTCTCTGGACTCACTCCAATGTCTTTCTTGGGCCCAAGACTGAACACAGGGTTCAAAGGTGCAGCCTCATCAGAGCTGAGTACAGGGGAAGAATCACTTCCCTGCTCCTGCTGGCCACATTGTTCCTGATACAGGCCAGGATGCCATTGGCCTTCTTGGTCACCTGGGCACACTGCTGGCTCATGTTCATCTGACTGTCAACCAGCACCCCAGGTCATTTTCCACCAGGCAGTTTTCCAGCCACTCTTCCCCAAGCTTGTAGCATTGCCTGGGGTTGTTGTGACCCAAGAGCACAACCATGCACTTTGCCTTGTTCAAACACATGCTACTGGCCTAAGCCCATGGACTCAGATTGTCCAGATCCCTCTGCAAAGCCTTCCTACCTTCCAGCAGATCCCACTCCCACTCAGCTTGGTGTCATCTGCAAACTGAGGGTGCACTCGACCCCCTCATTCATATTCGATGATCCAGCAAAGATATTAAACAGGACTGGCCCCTGCACTGAGTCCTGGGGACACAACTTGTGACCGGCCACCGCTGAATGAAACTTCATTCACCACCACTTTCTGGGCCCAGAAATTTGGCCAGGTTTTTATCCAACCGAGAGTACATCCATCCAAGTCATGGGAAAGTGCTGTGGGAGACAATGTTAAAGGCTTTACTAAAATCCAGGTAGACAAAATCCACAGCCTTTCTCTCATCCACTAAGCGTGTCACCTTGTCATAGAAGGAGACTGGGCTGGTCAAGCAGGACCTGCTATTCCCAAACACATGCTGGCTGGCCCTGATCCTGTGATTGTCCTGCACAAGCTGTGCAATGGCACTCAAATCTGCTCCATGACCTTTCCTGGCATGAGGTCAGCCTGATATGAGCTCTTCAAATCTCATTTGCAGTAACTATATTGTCTCAATGTCAGTTCTTCTGCAACAAACATCTGTTTCTGACTTAGTAAAGGATGGATGTTGTTTCCATGGACCACAGTAATGTTTCAAGATAGCATGTTCCAAAACCAGGTTCACTCTAAAGTGAATAATTACTAATGTTTTAACTACTAGAGTCTAATAATAAGTTCATTAACTCCCAAATATCTTTGTATAACGAATAGTCATAGGGACACACACATATATATATAAGATGACATTTGGATTTTACCTTAATAAACATCCCTCCCCTTTTTGAACTTAGTCAAGCACTGGAAGTAAAACTAAAGAGATAGAACTAAGTCCAATTTTATAACTGTTTTGACTTCTTTAACGCGGTAAACAAAAATAATTATGCATTTTTATTTTCATTTTAACCTGTTTTCATTTTATTCAAATGTTAAATTAATTCTGAAAAACTTAATACTGGCGCATTCTTTTTCTTTATGTGCTGAAATGTGACACTAGCATAATCCCATATCATCCATCCCAATGCGTTTTCCTGAGGTATCCAAAACATAGTGCAAATCTTTGCAGAATGTATCAATGTATCAACTGATTCAGGTATCGATAATGTAGATCAGCCTGGAAAAGTCATCATTAATAAAGAAAGCTTGGAAAGCAGCTTTGTGAAAAACAAAGGCTTTAAAGGAATTTGTGAGAACAATGGCCAATTATGTGAGTTATTCTCTTTCTGTCCAGACCATCTATAAATCCAAGAGTCATAAATTATAGGGATAGGATAGATGTTATCTCTCTGGAACTTTACCTTGCAATAAGTCTTATAGAGAAAAATAATAGATTACTTTACATTTTCACATAGACATGGTTTTAATATTGATTAATATATTTATTTGATGGAATATCTTCTCTACATAAGCTGCTTATTGCCTGCTTCTTTAAATCACTGGCCAAATTCAAAGCACTATTACATCAAAGCAAAATTCAGGAAAGTTAGCACATATTTCTTTAGTCAATAATCATTTTCACTGAAGTGCTATTTATCTGCTTCAAGTTACCGACAGCATACAATGCCCAGTATCAGCAGTGCTGTCTGCTTTTTAAGCTCTTCAGACTTAAGTGCTGATACAGTATTCTATGTTCATGAGCCCACCACTAGACTTGCATTTGTAACTAGAGAAAATCATAGGTAAAAATTTACTCCTACAGAAAAAAATCAGAATTTTGCCTTTGGCTTCAGTGGAGTCAAGACTCCATGTCATATATCAATAAGAATTTGCCATATAGAGCCAGTTGCAGATTATTGGTGATGCAAGCACTAGGGCTTTGATGCCATTCTTTTAGGACAGTTTTTCAGGGAGATGGAAATGTAATTTTTATTTAAGTACAACTGTCAGAGAACATAAAAGGAAAAAATAGTAACTGTGACAGCTAAGAGAGAGTTCATATATATGAAAGTGTGCTATAAAAAAAGTAATATAATATTTTAAAATGTCAATATGTCATCATATTGCATTCTTAAGAGACTTCCAAAAATTACACTGCTATTTCAAAAATGTATAGCAAGAGTGAATCCAGGGTTCAAAACAAATTTGAAATTATCTGTCCAAAGTGGAATAAATTTGATATTTGATATTATTCAAGGATATTAATATGATTGCCTGCAATAAAGCTTTCCATTACTATGATGGCCTGTATAGCAATACAAATATTTATCACAGATAACAGAGATATCACCTATTATTAAGGGGATCCAACATCTGCCATTGGGAAATGTTATTTTCACTTTCTTATAGCTTTGTAAAATTTTAACCATTTACAGATTAGATATTCCATACTAGGTATATACCTACAGTATAGTCACTGAAACTTGTAGAGACACACTCAACACAGATTTAAAGCACCTGTCATACCTTATGGTAAAAAATAGCTTCAAGAAAATGAGAATTTTACTGATAAAGGCTCAAGTACTGAATTCAGGTTATTTTTTTTCATTCTGTACATTGAAAGACACAGAGTTAACTATAGGAAAAAATGGGATCTGTTAAATAGTTAAAGATAGTAATAAAACACAACACAGCCAGTGAAGCTTTTATTCAAACACATGCATTTCTGCATGCATAGGTATACCCAATACACTTAAATATAGCTCAACTATTTTAAAAAAGCTATTTTATAAAGAAAATACTACCTGAATTTTTGAATTCTAACTATTGTTCTACTCTGAGAACATAAAAATCAAAACGGAATGACAAAAGTGCTAATGTGCCTACTTATCTCTGTCTGATAAGTGTTTCCTGGATTCTTGTCTATACTCTCTACTTCAGAAAGATGCATGTGGATAAGTATATGAAATATTTTCAAGGAGTCATTGTCAGGCACCCATGTGCAATTGAAGTGCACATTGATAGCTCAGTCATCCCATGAAGCACGCATCTGATGACTTTTCCCATCATCAGCCACCCTCTTAGCAGAGCATTTCCTACCAGTCACACGTGGTTGTGAGCTGCTAACAATGATAAACGTAACTGCAAACATTGCATTTAAATATCAATGCCATATAGCATGCATGTCCCCAGCACTGTGCTGCCTTGCAGAACTGTATCATATGGTAGACTTTTTAGCTTGGAAGATTACACAATTAATTGTAGAGTGGATTTTGCTATTTGCCCACAGGCAAATACAGTTATTTGCCTATTTCTAGCCGTATCCACTTATGCAAGCATGCCTAATGGCAGCTATTACCAAGTAATTGTCTGTCAATGCCTGCCCTTGATCTGCAAGAATGATTTTAAAACCTGGGTTCAAACATCTTAGGAAAAAATCACCTTAATTTCTTTATTCATATTGCTGTACATAAGCTTAATACTTAACAAAGCTCAGGAAATGACAAGATGTAATCACAGCAACTAGAACCAGCAAAGACTAACGGGAGTCTTGTCTCACACTGTTCATGTAGAAACACAGAGATTTCCTTCATGAGACGTGATTTCTGAACTGGGATCTAAATCTCAGAAGGATTTCATGAAAGACAGGAAAGCTACTGTGTATCAGAGATAAGGAACATGCACAGATTTAAGAACTTCCTCTAACACTGGAGCCATAGATCTAAACCTAAGCTATCACTAGGGGATGATGAAAAAACTTTTTTTTTTTTTTAGTATGGGTGAAAAGAAAGCACTATACATAACACAGTCCTGTGGATTCTTTTCTGTACATTTTTTTTTCCTTTCCAGTATTGTGAAGGCAATGTTTTTCTCCGTAATTCTAAGAAATTGTCTGAATTTAATTTAATTCTCATATGGGACAAACTGGCATTGCTCCATTCAAGTCAGTGAAATCAAATGTTTGTTATTCCAGTTGAAGTTTGTGATCCTCATTACCCTCTAAACTACACTAACCCATTCTTCAAGAATTTGGTCTCTAGGGAGACCTTTGAGTGGCCTTCCAGTACCTAAAGGGGGAGTACAAGAAAGCTGGAGAGGGACTATTGATTAATAGATGGTAATAGCTTAATGTATTGACTTTTATCTAGAAGTTTCCCTGTGAGTTTTAAATCCTACACTGACAAACAATATATATAACATGTATCACAATTACCTTATTCTCCACTGATATCTATCTATCTCTGGAAACATAGCAATTTTTTAACAGTTCTCAGAGTTTACCATCAAGAAATACTGAAGATGGCTATCTTCAGCTGAAATCAAAGTTAAACTTTAGAAATGAGAACTATAAATCTATGCTCAAATTCAACAAGCACAATTAGTGTAAAATTCCCTATTGTTTTGGAAAGTCCATGGACACTCCATTTTTAAAAAAAGATCTGACTCCAAGTGGAGTAGATTTCTCATTCACCTGTATCATGTTGAGTACCCCTTTCAGAACAGCACTAGAGCATTGCTGTAGAATTAGGTTGGGAGAACAATTTGCTTTTAAGAATTTGGCAAAATTGCTTTTCACAGCTCTCCATTTTGTTGAGCAGACACAATGGATTTCAGGAGAAAGCTAGGTATCCAATGTGAGCAAACTAGTGCCCTACATCATTTAGTCAACAGTAAGTTAAGCATACTGAAAATACTTTCTATCAGTATTTGCAGAAGCACGAGCTAAACAGCCTCTCTTATCCCTGGCATTTATCCTTAGTGAGACAGGGCATGAGAGATTATTTGGGAGCAGTTAGCCATGAATTATCTTACCTTCTCCTAAGAGAGTAACCATCATTTGGTGGGATCTATTAACATTTAGCATCTTATGTTCAGACTGTCTTGAGCAACAGCTATTTCTTTTCTTACTTGAAACAAGTAACAAATTAACACTCACAGGCAAATACTGGGATTTAAAGTCCACTCTATAGGTAACCCCTGGTATAGAGCAAAGCTGTATTAAAATCTTTTCATAATGCTTTAGAGCTGTTTAAAGGGAGGAAGTTTTCTGCAGCTCCCCAAAGCTGCCCAGCAATGCAACCTGCAAGACTGCAGTATACTGAAGCCAGCAAAACAGCTTAATAGTTTCTCCGTAATGTACAAAAGTAGCATAATAAGTCACCTTTCAACTTAAGTAAGGATCGTCAAACAATTGACAAAATTAATTTTTCCTTCTTAAAGAATACTAAATCCTCCATTTAAAATTTCATTTACCTGCAGTCTGGTGTCCAAGTTGCCAGCAAATTCTTTTTTTTTTTTTTAAGTGTCGTACAAATTGCTAAGTAAGTTCAAAATTATACAGTAGCAAAAAGAATTTTTTTTTCTTTCAATGGTTTGGGGTTGCTTGTCTTCTCACCGAGATTCCTCACATTTATACTAAACACAGCCTAATTTTTCAAAATTAAATTTAATAAGCAGTACTTAAGAGTCAGCAATGCACTTACTAGACTGTATTCAATTGATCTTTGCTTTTATATTTTACTAAAAGACAAAGTCAGAATATACTAGGAAATGAGAGGAATAATTTTATTAGTTATTACTGAACAGTATGAACAGACAACGCAGACACAGCAGATAGTATACCTGGAAGTTAGTGTAGGGCTACTAACTTCTTATTGAAATTCTGATTTTCAGACTGTTGATTCAAGGATTTTGAACTGGGACTCGCTTCACCTTTCTTGCAGGCTGCAAAGAATAATGGCCGATTCCATTTGTAATATAATGGCCATGCCACTCTGCCTATCACATGGTGGCTCACTCATCAATAACATGAATAACATTAAAAATCCAGACTTCAAACTTCAGCTAAAGTGACCTGACTTTTCATTCCCCTGAGAAAAAGGTTCTCTGTTCTAAACAGATGCTGAATTTTGCTATTTTTGGTTCTTTCAATGGGACGTTTCAATTTCAATTCAGTGCATAAAGATCATTTCATTCAACACAAAATTAGTTATGAATGCTGAGCTAGTGCTCTATGTCATGAAGAATGCCTGTAGAAAGTCCTGACTATGCTGTAATACTGGTTACTGTCAAAAATAAAATTCATAGGCCAGATCCACAGCTTGTATAAATCAGTGTAGCTTCACTGGCACAGGGTCTGTTTCACTGCATCCATTTAAATAGTTTCTCAAACTCCTGATCCAACATTTTTATCTAAGTGCTGTTGTCAGGAAATTGAGGGCAAATGTACATACACTTAAGAAAAGCAAAAACAACAAAGGATACAACATCTCTTTGTGCACTGTTAATGAGCAATAACAAAGATTAGTTTTTAAATATTTGGTAATTAGTTCATTATATTCTTATGAAAATTATATTTAATGTACTATTTCTCAAAAATGTTTCGACTTAATCAACAGCAAGGTCAAAAATATCCTCTACAACAGCTTGTGTCTCTGTCCTTTACAAAGACAATTGGATTTCTGTCACAAGGAATATACAAGGGGAGGTTTTCAGTAGGTGTGCATGATGGCTATGAGGAATTCAGTGTTTGATATGCGTAAGAGTCTTCTCTCTGGAATAAAGACATTAAAAGGTTTAGATTATAAGTATTTAAATTCTATTTTCACTTCTTTCCTGATGAATTATGACTTGCCAAAGCCATGCCAAAATTGACAAACAAATTTAGGATCAAAGTTTCCAAATTCAAGCTTTCTTTTTTTGTCTAAACAATGTTATTTTTGCAATACTATTAAATCCACCTTAGGTATACTTTCATGACCAGGTACTAAATGATAAGTTATTTTGAACTGAAGAAATTAAATTAATCACTTTATCTCTCTGTTTTCCTAGTCAGCTCACTCAAGGATAACTCATGTGCCATTGACCAGTGAAATGATTACGAGGACTTCAAAAGAGAAGTTGGGATGATTGCTACTACATGTTTCTATGACATTGCTGTTTGCCACTTGTCCTTTCAGGCAAATGTCATACCCCTTACCAATATCAAATTCTCTTATGCAATAGCAGAAATAGCACCTTTCTGTTTAAAGCAACAGGTCTATCTTAAAATGACTTAACAATGTATATTGGAGAAGATCACAGCCTTCTATTATTTTGAATGTTTGATCTTAATGAGGCCTGACAGCACTTCAGATGAGTTAGAACAAAATGTATAAAACTTTCTGGACTGTATTAGAAAAAAAGTGCCCATAATCTTTGATGTTGATTCCTTTCTTACTCACAAGTATGAGCTGCTAAATTTTTTCTTGTTACTAAAAGCAGCTGGCTGAAAAATATGAAAAATGCAAAAAGGCTTTTCCAGGAGATTGCACTTCAAAAATTGTTCTATAGTTGAATGGAGATCTGTAGTTTATTGTTAAAACTGCATTTAAAAGTGCAATTCTGATATATTGTACAGTATCACTCAAAATGTTGTTATAGGAAGAAAATTATTCATACTCACCTAAGAGGGTAGTACTCTAGGTTTGCTGGACATTGAGGTAGCATTTGTCCAAACAAAGCCAGTCTTTCAGGGAATTTTTCCCTCCTATACTTGCTTGCCCACATGTAGTATCAGATACCTGTTGTATCTGCACAATGGTAAAAGATCAATCTTCACAAGTTAAACTTAAACCTGTTATGGAGAAACAGAATTAAAACTTGGCTTTTGAAGTAGTTTAGGGTTTTTTACCCTATTTCTTGTTCAATCACAACAAAGCTGAGTGGCATATGTGACATTTGCCACTAGTTGCAATTGTAACCCTTAGTTGAAGAAAAGTCTTGTGCCACAGCTAATGCAGTTATTTCTGTGATACATGTAGCAGAAGTTTTGTGCTGCAATATTGAAAATTATAAATTTACACCCTCATGCTGAAAGATTCTGTTGGTGTCATTAGTCAATCTGAGCTAAAGCTGATTTGATCTTGAAACTCAGCAAAGTAGCTTCCTGACTCAAAATCATAGAGCTGTATAGTCTCAATAAAGGGTCAGACTCAAAAAAAAAAAAAAAAAGCAAGAGGGGGAGGGAAATCAAGAAGCTCATCTCAGCTAATTACTACATCCATATTTGGCTCATTATTGCCACTGACTCATGTGGTGTGAAAAAACAACTGAAAAGGTTGCACACCAGCAAACTAAGCATGAAAAATGCTCTTTTGTAATTATAAATTAAATAGATTTATGGTCAATTATTCCTCTGACCATCTGATATACCTATAATTTAGGTGGTAAATAACTAAATAATGGAAAAAACATAGGGCTTGACAGAAAAAAAATAATTAGAAAACATATTTTCTTAATAAGTTGCCCTCTTTTTAATTTTTTTCTTTCATTTTTTTCTTCCTCTCCCCCGCCCTTCCAAAGCCACTGCCAACAGAACTTACTGAATAATAGCCTGTTATGCAATACACTGAAATATACACAGTGGTTTTGATCATAATAAACTATTCAGAAGCCTGAAAATACTTTTTGCAGAGCCTGGGGATAAAAATCTAAAGAATTTAATTTCTACAGACTTTACAAGAGAGTTTTATCCATCCTACAAGATAACCCCAAACCACTATCTAAAATAAATCATTTTAATTAGGTTCTGCGGAGGAAATGCTGGCCCCAGTAAAATAATTAGAAAAACACTTTCTTTCCACAAGAGATTCATTTCACTCCATGTGCTTTTAGAATAAAAGAAATGCAGTCCTGTTCACTTTTTAGAAAATCCCTATTCTTTTCATTCCTGTTAAAAGCTACATCCTGGTCCTCTCTCACTTATATGTATTGTCTTGTGGGTCAGTTACAGATAAGCATAAATACTTGGAGATTTAAAGGATTGAAGCCAGGATGTGTCACAGTAATAAAATCCTTAATTCCTGAAGTGGGAGTAAGGTATCTACCTCGTGTGGAGGGATTGAGCCAGAGCTACTTTTTGTATCTTGTTTTTGCATTGTTCGTTGTAATTTTCTTGGAGTTTTAAAAGTCTTCTTATATTCAGTTCAGTTGAGTAATATACAGATCACCTATTTCAAAGTTAGAAAGAGCACCATGTTGCGATGTCTTCTCTCCTTAATTTAGTGTTATCCCTTAATAAGTTCTTACTAGTGCTGCACTCCAGATAGAAAAAAGAAAAATGATAGAACTGAGGATATGCAGAATTCTAGTGTGCAGTGGATGTTTATGCAGAGGATCTGAAACCATTGCCAGTCCTTTGGGACAATCCTGAGAGACTAGGATTCAACAACTTGAATATTGTGCCATGCAAATGAAACTGAATTGCTTCTGGGGAGAGGTAGTGAAATGGGAAGATGAGTGTCTTTGTTACCATTTTCTATTTCATAGAATAATCATGACTTAAAGCTGCTAAGAGCAGTTCCTCAGATACTTGTTTACAGTGTGGAGTTGCAGACAAATAATGACATTTGCAAATTCTATTTCATCCTGCCAAGGACATTAGCCCAGCTGCTGCCAGTTGAGAGGTGAATACATATATGTATAAACATACCAAAACATATATGTTTCACAGAGACATACACTTAAAAAAAGAGATGGGAATTGGAATTATGGTCTCAAAAGAGGAAAGTAAGTCACTTGCCTACTGACTCACCCTAGCCTAGCCTTGTTTGAGGATAGTCACATGATCCAGTAATTTGAAATCTAATTATGCTCTACTACTAAGCACAAATGCAGGGAACTGCATGTACCCAAGGAGATATTTGAAAGAGCTTTCCTCTGTGGAACGTCTGCAATACCTATTTTTAAATCAGGACCCAATATTTTGCCTTCACTGAAATGAAGGTAATCTTTGCACAGTGAACCAAAAGAGCATTCTTCTAATTAGTGGTGTCTGTATTGGGTCAGACACAAACATGAGAGAATTACATTCCAGTCCCCAGAATCACTCAAAATCTCCTTCAAATGTGTTTTATGGAATTGGTAAATATATTTTCTTATGCAACTAAAAAATTCATATTTTAAAAAAATAGAAGTTGGTAGCTCAATGTTTAAATTACATTAAATTTTCAGTTCTAGTTCATTCTTTGGAATTAGTAGCATAGGGAAAGAAGTCTACTAACATAGGAACAGATCTGTATGGTCTATCGAAAATTCACCCCAACTTTTCTAAGATTGCATCACTTAGAAAATCTTTCTTTTTTGAAGACATATTTCTTTTAAAAAGTAGTTCTTATGGTATAATTGATATCCTTATATCCATAAAATAGTTTGGGTTATGGATTAGATGTTTCATTTAAAAACATATCCACCAGCATAACAGAGATGTACAGAGCACTGCAGCTGGGATTCAGCATGTACTAAGACAATCTCCTGAAACTCTGCATTATCAATGATTTCATCAAAAATCTGTCACCCATGGTTTTGGTCCTTCTGAAATCTTGAAAATCAAATTAAATTAATCAGAACGTTTTAGTCTTATTATAAGCATACACAAATCAATCAAAATTATCAGAGCCAATAAAAATCAGCAAAGATCACTGATTTTAAAATTACATGATCACTAGAACAAGGAAATCGCTATCAGTTTCTAAAAACAGCTGTGGATGGACAGTGTTTTTATAAGCCATTAAAGATATCTTAATTTGTACATCGTTATCAGGGTTCCTCTATTTCTACAAATTGGTGCTTCAGAGGAGCTTTATCTGAACACAGTGTTCCATACCAGTGGCACTGCAATCAGCAATAAAATATAATGAACCAGTGTTAACAGCACAGTGTGTTAGGTTTAGCATCATGTAACTCAATGAGCTTTGTTAGTTTGCCCAGTAAAATTCCAACTTGCCTCCAAATTCATATGAAAAGATAGAAAAGATCTTTTTCACCAAGTCACATCATCTCTGGCTCTTATCATGTTTTTTTCCCAGACCAATTAAAGACAGACCATCATTATTGCTAAAGTGTTCCCAAGTCCAGCTCCAGACACAGAAAGGACTCACAGCTTTATGGTCTATCACAGAAATAGCTGGGGTTTCATTCCATAGGCACCCAGAGCCAGTAAAATAAACTCTTTTCTTCTGCCAGGCACAATTCTCCAGTTACACTGTCAGGTGCTTTCAGCTTCATTTGAAACATCAGGTATTGCTCATTGCTTAAAGCAAGATGCTGGATGTCATGGTTTTGTGACCTGATCCAATATGGTAAAATCTCTCCCTGCAGGAAGCAGTCTGCTAGATCTCTTTATCCAACCGCAGCTGCTGCCTTAGAGATCACACTGCCTGCAGTGGCGTGTCTGCCTGGGGGAATTTATGGGTATACACTGCAGGCAAAGGAGGCTGGGTGGCTGGGGGCAGAGCAGCCAGGGCGAGGAAATATTGTGGATGGCCGGCAGTCCCTGCTGGGCTGTACCGCAGAAAAAAATGAGAGCGCGAGGGAGCTGTTGACAGCCCACACACTGGAAGATCGGTTTCTTTCTGAAATGAGGAAAGTAAAACAACACTCAGCAGCGATGAAAAGAAGTAAAAGAGCAGCCTTGAACTATCACTTCTTTCAATGTTTCAGGGACTGGCTCTATGCCCAAGGCAAAATTACATCTCAACTCTTACACGCAGCTGAGCAGCTGAGAGGGAAATGGTGATGTGTGCAGGGACTATCTAAGTTAAGATCCCATTTCTAATTGATCCTAAAAGAAGCTGAAGATTCCAACCTCAGGATTCAGCTAAATGTTATAAATGTCTATTTTTTGCAGTCTTGTGCAGCCAAATGTAGTGGTGTTAAGTGATACCGGAGTGTCCCTACAGGACATGTAAAAGTCCTTATTCAGGAAAGCTGCAGCTCACAGAAACAGTTCCCCAGTGCTATGCTCTCACATCTGTGCTCCACTAAACCCAAAGAATCTCTACAAACACTGATGCCCTCCCCAGAAAAGCAGCTGGTCTCTGCTATTCACCACTAAGAGGTACCTTGAGGGGTAGAGGCTTACCTAGATTTAAATGTGGGGGTCAAGGGGTGTTTGTTGGTACTCTGAAAATCTCACATGGCTTTAAAACAACTTTATTGAACTGAATAAAAAATTTATAAAACCATTCAATTCCAAACAGGCATTGATATATATAATGAGATGAATATCAATGAAAATTCCCTTACTTACAGGTTATTTTATAACTGCCATCTGTGAAGGAATTCTATATTTTCCACTATAGCACTTTTACTGCCTATTCTCAGAGGTGGGAAAATGGATGAAAATAATCTCTAGGTTGAGCCAGTAAGGCAGTTCCTCAACTGTCTCCCTGCATATGAGGGGACATACAAATGAAGCTACTGATGGGCTAGCTCCAAGACAGACGGCTATTGCATTTTTTAAATGATGAACAATAGATAACGTGGCCAGCCACCTAAAGCCATGTTGTTAGCTGTTTTTTATGCTGAAGTAAGGTCACTGTCTGTGAGATCAGTTCGTCTGAGAATAATCAACATACTGTACTCAACTATTTCCAGGGAAAAGAGAGCTGGTTTTTTTTTCCTGTCATCTCAAGTTTAATTTTCTCTTCTTAGTCTGTGTTTTAAGGGATCTCACACAAGTGTCAACTCTGTACTGCTTCATGAAGGAATTTATCATTAGTCTAAGGTGACATTTTAGGTTTTGTTTAAGTCATTTCTAGTGTTATTGCTTCCTGCAGAGAAGGATTCTTTTAAATCACTGACACATTGCTGTGCACAGTAGAGATCTCCCTTGGCAAAATATGAAAGAAAAATCATGTACTGATAGCTATTCATACCCTAAAAGTCTGAAGTGAGTAATGAGGAATAAGGCAGTCAGAGAAACTCTGAGCATGGACAACTTTCACAAAAAGAGTAATTAGAGGAAAAGGCATGCTCCAAAGTTTTTGTCAAAAAGCTTTTCACATATAAAAGCACAGTTCAAAAATAAATCTACAGCATAGCCTTCTGCACCATGTTTAGGAAGAAGAATATATATTTATAATGATAAATTATGTATGACAATGATAAATGCGTGAATACATGGCAACTTCATTTGCATTGGGTATATCTTCTAAAAACTATTAGAAATACTCAGCAAAATATGATATACAAGAATTGTAAAAAACTATACAAACTTCTCTAGACCTCAGCTGGCAAAGTCTGTCTGTATATTTTCCAAGTTACCTAACATTTCTAAAAATATACACTTATCCCAGCCAGCTTATCTGCATTAAAATCAATGCCCAGTTCCCGAATACTATTTGATTAATTGTTTGAAAGTTAACTCTTAGGAATCAATCTCAAGTGCCTGAACCTAGCATGCTCAAAACATATTTTAAAGTTGTTTTACTGATGGTGGCTATAAACGAAATGTAAGCATTCAAAAATGTAGTAAGGTACAGAGATGATTGACAACATTGGTTTTGTATTTGCTAATTCCCTTTCTTTGAGCTAAAAGACAAACAATTTTTTTAATCACTTGTTTTCATAAATCTCTCTAAAGATTCTATTAAAAAAAAATAGTTTTTTTCCAAGAACAAAAATTATTTTTTGTATGTTAGAAAGATCATGAAGAGCAATGTCAGTCTTAATAATTAGATTATTAAAGCCAATGGACACATTTTTAAATTTGCATTCTTTAGTTATTTATATTTTCCATTAAAGAAAGGAATACTACAAGAATGTACTGTCAACAGAAAATTTAATTAAAATCCAAGGGACTATTTGCCACTTTTCCACCTTTTCTTCTCTATATTTTAACATTTTTCTGCAGTGCTATGATCAGAAATGTTGGCACATGAACTGCAGAAATAAAACTTGATTGGTGTTTATTCATCGTCCAATATGAATAAACTGTAGAGTGCAAAGAGCACATGCATTAGCTATGAAAATTCTGTCAGCTTTAATAATTTACACTATTATTAGTAACACTGTTTGAGCAGGCACGTTTCCCAGGATCCTTTATACACAAGGCAGAGTCCAAAATTGATGTATTTTCTGTGGTTAAGCTTTGCATGAAAGTAATAAATTAGTCTAATATCTAAAAATATTAATGTTTCTATATAGACCTCCTCAAACTTAGCTGCTAGTATTTTACCTTTCTCAGAATGCCCTAATCTTTTCTCTTCAACTGAACCATTCCTACTCTATATTTAGGTCACGATAATGAGTTACCTGCTTTGGTGAGTCATTGTGCTGCTATTGACAATCCTTATGATTTATAATGAAGTATTATTTTTAAGTGTCAAATTATCTTACCATTCTGCAGTCAGACTTGATACTTTCTGCACTTTGAAATAACCACTGGCCACATTTCTATACTGGGATTTCCTGCAGAAGCAGCTACATTCCATGTGTTAATATCCACTGCTTTTTTCTATTTTTAATAAAATAAAGCCAGGCTTTCCTGAGAGTTAGTGGCCATCTCCTAGATTTGATTTTATGCTTAGTGGGCTGAATAATAAAAGTGGTCAGGAATTTTACAAGACATTATTTTTTTTTTTTTTTTCACAAAATCCTTGGCAATAAGACAAATTTATCAGAGCTTTCAGTGGAGTGAGAAGCCCAGAAAGTGTGTCAGCCCTATTTAGAGGCATTATCTGAGACCATCTTTCTGCCTGCTGCAGAGTGAAGGACCTGATGGTCCTGGAGTATGTCCCTTTGAAGATCTCTAAGTCTGGTTGAAGCTGATTCTCCAAGAGATTCTTGTTGCCCATCTTCATACCTAGGCTAAGGTAAGGAGTGCAGGTTTCCTCAGCAGCTCAAGAAACCTTTTTTTCCCCCCACGTTTCAGTTTGCTTGAAACTGTATCTCCAACTTCCTAGGTCACACAGAATTTTTGAAGCTCATTCTGCAATTCATTTTTTTTCTTTTATTATTTATTTGTGCAGTAATGATTTTCATCATCCATAAAGTTTTATTGCATAAAGGGACAAGCACATGTAGGAAGAATGGGATGGTCAGCAGGATGGCAAGGATAATGGAGATAAATGCATTCTCTAATGCAGGGAAAAAGCAGTGCAGAGGAGCATTGCGATGTAATAATGAATAACTCTACACAAACAGTTTTAAAGCAGTCAAAAAAAAGCATATTAACATCAGGAATTATTAGGGAAATAATAGAAAATAGGAACATTGCCATTCCCTCTTTAAATGCTTAATGTCAGCAAGACTTTCAACACTGTCTCTACAACATCCTCAGAGGCAAACTCAGGAAGTATGGATGGTGAGTGGATTGGGAACTGGCTGAACAGCAGAGCTCAGATGGTTCTGATCACTGACACAGCACAGGGTCTAGTCGGAGGCCTGTCACTGAGGCTGTCCCCAAGGTCCAATACTGGAACCAGTCTTGTTTACATTATTCATTAATGACTTGGATGAGGGGGCAGATGCCTCCTCAGCAAGTTCACTGATGACACAAAGCTGGGAGGAGTGCCTGATGCCCCAGAGAGCTGTGCTGCCATTTAGCTGTGCTACCAGGTTGGAGAGATGGGAAGAGAGGGACCTTCTGAAATTCAACAAAGACTAATGTGGGGTCCTACACCTGGGGAAAAATAACCCCAAGCACCAGCACAGGCTGGGGCCTGACCTGCTGGAAAGCAGCTCTGTGGAGAAGAAGCTGGGGATCCAGGTGGACAACAAGCTGTCCGTGAGCCAGAAGAGTGCCCTTGTGGCTGAGAAAGCCAATGGAATCCTGCAGTAGATTAGGAAGAGCATTGCCAGCAGGTTGAGGGAGGTGATCCTGCCCCTCTATTCAGCCTGGTAAGGCCACATCTGGAATGCTGTCCAGTTCTGGACTCTCCAGTACCAGAAAGATATGGAGCTCCTGGAGCAGGTCCAGTAGACAGAGACAAAAATTATTAGGGCACTGAACACCTCTTACAAGAACAGGCTGAGGAAGCTGTGTCTGTTTAGCTTGGAGAAGAGAAAACTGAGGGGCCCTCATTGTCTATAAGTAGCTGAAGTGAGGGTGTCAAGTGATGGAGCCAGGGTCTTAGTGGTGCCAAGCAAGAAGACAAGAGGCAACAGGCAGAAACTGATGTACTTCCACCTGAATATGAGGAAGAACTTCTTTACTTTGTGGGTGACCAAGCACTGGAATCTTATGGAATGTGCTCTAGGATGACCCTATTTGATCAGGAAGGTTGATGACACACTGTGGTCCCTTCCAATTTTACCCATTCTGTGATTTTATGACAGTCCTGCTTCTAGAACATTGTGCCACATTTTAGAAAGGATATAGTGGAACTGAAGAAAGTTTAAAGAACAGTTTTTGAGGTGATGAAAGACATGGAACAGGTTCTATATGGGACATGGCAAAATGGACCAGAATTCTGTAAAAGAGACAAAGGAGGGCAAAATAATGGAAATCTATACAAAAGCACATGACATAGAAATAACGAATAGGAATTGACCAGATTTTGCCGTGTCTCTCTGTACAAGCATAAGGAAGTAAAAAGTGTGTGTATCAGGACACAAAAGTACTTTTTCAGAAAGCACATAGTTATACAAACGGATGCTAGACAAGTATTTGGTAGAGTAAACCAGTAAGACGTATTAAATATAAATCTACTTCAGGCTCAGAAATTCATCAGAGTTGAAAGCAGTCAGAGACTGAACCTAGCCATGGAGGAAGCAAAGACAGTTGACAAGCTCTAGTTCTTTGTTGTGTTCATAAAATTCCTTCTCAAAAAATAGAGGACCTGAGCAATTCATCACAATAAAAACAGTTACTTGAGTGACCTTGCATCAAAAACTGAGGAGACAAGCTAGCACAATGAAAAATTATCAAGAGTATCACAAAAAATAACATCCCAGTGAAGTCCTAAGTTGAAAATACTAGAATGTAAATAAATGCATTATTATTATGCTTTTGTTCTTTTCCTACATTCTTTCCTATGTATCTACTCTCTGCTACTGTTGTAAAAAGATACTGAAGTATATGGACCTATGGTCTAACTTGGAAAGACCATTTTTTTGTTCCTGTTAGGTTGTAGGGACGAAAAACATTATCAATATCATACATTTAAGGGAATATGTTGACCAGATCTTCCAAAGGACTAATTGTCCTAAGTGAGAGACTTTCAAGTGAAATGAAAAACATTATGATAGCACATTGATAGCACAAATGATAGCACATTGATATGAAAAGAAAATGGAAAGAACAAACACAAAACTGACTTTGCTAGACATGAAGCTTACCATTTTGATTTTGCTTTTCTTCAAGAATTCGAGAGTGAAAAAAAGTGAGTGAATAAAGCACAAAAAAGAAAATAGAGAATACATCCCAGAAAGCATGAGTAATGTTCAAAACAAAACTCTTAAATACTTAACATTGATGGTGGTGGAGTCAAGAGAACATAATTAACTCTGTCCTAATTGGATTGGTATCTGCATACCAGGTGGGATATTTTAATTTTGCTGTTACCAGGTAGTTACACAGGTAGTTACATTAATAATTTCTCTTTATCAAATTTAATATTTAAAACAAACAAACAAACAAACAAACAAATAAACCCCACAAACTTCAAGAAATCTCTCTTAATTCAAGTGGTGCATAAAGTTGTTGAGTCAGTGGAAAAGTTTTCCAATAACATAGCATAATAATAAACAATTCTACAGATGATCTAGAATCCCGAAATAAAAACTCTATAAAGTATCTCCACTGGCACTCTGAAAGACGCCATGCACTACCATAATACAAACAAATACCCAAGTAATAATAGGATTCCACACACTTCACCACTAATGCAGACATAATGAAGAAATAATTTATTTTCCTGTTTTTTGAACAGTTTACATACTGCCAATGCTACACAGTAAAATAAGACAACTAGAAAACAGTTAATTCCTTTTCCTGCAAAGCATGTTTCAAAGTTAACCTTCATGATGAGAAAACACAATGAATAGAAATATTTGATATGAGTGCTATAGACACATGTATTTGAACACATGAACACATATGCACCTCTGCTTGGTGTGCACACATACAAATTATTGTTTCTCATTCCCACACTTTCCAGACTGGTTTCTACATCTAGAATTATTTTGAACAGCTGAAGAAGTGCTTTCTTTCTTCCTTGTTCGTGTATTTGCCTAAAGTTTTTATGTCAGAGGAAACTTGATCAGTGTCTGAATCCTTGATATAGTCACTGTAATTAACATGTTAATTGTTGCTGCAACTTATTTTGCATAAGCTACTAATCCTTTACTTATACCCCCAAGATTTAACATAGGAGAACATCTTCTAGATGTCTAAGCTGAAATTGCAAAGTACAAATACAGAAGCAGGGAGATAAGCCATACCCTCAAAACGGCTCACTATTTTAGTTTTTTTCCTAGAACTCATTTTTCTGATTGTCTGACGGGGAACTTCCACTTATTTTCATCCCAAGGTGTCAGAATTTTGCTAGTAAGTGTGTTCTAGTAAATGGTTTTGAGGATTTTTTTTTTGGTTGTTCCTTTTTTTTTTTTTTAGGAACATTTTCTGAGAATTTTGCATAGGTACTAAATAACATTAAATTTTGGCTCAGTATTAGCCTAGCTCTGGTACAAGAGAAATCAGTGAAGTGGGAGCAAAGACACTTTCAAATATGTTTCTCCTATTCATCATAGATGTAACTCAATTGAAAACTTCAGAGTTTACATACATAGAACTCTGTGTCTTCTATGTTTTAAGAGTTCAAAATATTTTTACTTTCATGCTCCAGAGGGTGACTTTTGGGTTCATTATCTAATTGATCAAACAACATGCTAATTAAATGTATTTGGGCCTAATCAAAGTAGAGACATAATGCAGCAACACAGTGAAACTGTCAGCTAGGTGTGTGAAACTCCAACCATCAAGGCGACTGGAGCTCACTATGTAGTTTAATTACATTAAAACTAAGATTTTCAAAGGAGCCTAGCAGAGAGAGTTGGCTTTCTATCTTACGTTGCCCTGGATATGTACGACTTGACTACAGTCTTGACTCAGCACATTTGAGACCAGTGTAAAATCTGGGCTGAATTATTTAAGTGAATGGTCTTCTTCATGGTTCCACAGTCAAAGCCAGACATATAGATCTAGTGTATCTCTAGTGCTCAATAAAAAACCCTCTTGTTTCTATTGTTTAAAAGTAATGAGCTGCAACAAGGTTTACACAAACTGCCATATGCTCTCTCCTAAGTCTATAGCAGTAGCATTTTCTTTTTTCATTAAGGCCCAGCCCCATTCTAAAAATACAAACAAATAGCTGACTAATCGCTATACATCTCATAATGTTAATGACTCTTATAAAAAGAAAAGAAGATGGGGTGAAACTACTGCATTCCCCACATGAATAGAGCTTTTTACAAAGATAAGACAAAGACTTATAAAAAGTAACTCTATCCATTGAGAAAAGATTTAACAGTCTAGATTGATAACATGGGTTGGAACCAGATGACATATATTCTTAGGTCTATCTGGACAATAATAGGTTGATCTTTCTTAATGAAGACTAATCTATTCAACCAAGGCTAATGTACACTTTACACTCAAATGTCTCTTACGCAAAGGTGAACTACATTATTTTTCATTATGGTTACTGAATATATCGTAGTAACAATGTGGAAGTCCAAATCATGATAGTAAAGCTGTAAGAATTAAAAGTGAGGACACATGCAAGATGATTTGTTTAATCTCATGAAAAAATCAGAAGCACAACTATAACCCAGAGTCTCCAGCATCAGTCTTCTGCTCTAACTTGTGGGCAAAACTCCAGCTGTTTAATGATGTGGATAAAAACTCTAAGGCATGGCTCTGCCTGGTGTCACTCCTGGTTAGTAACGAATTGTACATTGCTTCAGTGTAGATTGCCCGGGAGCCAGCACAGTTTCCTCATTATTTTATAGAGTGGCATCTTCAAAATACAAGAAATTTGCCACTAATGACAGTCACGGACAGTTGCCATATATCCCCTAATTGGTTGAATATTTTCAAACTTCCTGTTACTATCAAAGATACAGAGCAATAACCTCCATCAGGGAGAAATATCTTCTGTCAGAGAGGACGTTTGCAGTCATTTGTCTAGGTACAGTAGAGATCTCCAGTTGTAATTCATTTGGAAGTATTTCCATAATTCAAATTATGATGATTCTCACACTGTGCCCCTCAAAACGGAAATGGAATAGATAAAATGGTTTTATAAACTTTAAATAAATAGAAGTAGGTTCCAGAGTAAAGATCTAATGAAATTCACTTCAATATGAATAGAACAGGAGGTAAGAATAGGAAAAAAGAAAAATTTAAAGCCTATGTTTTTACAGAGACTTCACAATGAAGCCAGACTTAAGAAGCTCTATGCTTCTAATTATGTTCTCAAACATAGCAATTGCTCCTAATGGGAAACATCAGTTGGCTATAAACCAACTAATCTCCTTTGGAGATTAGTTCAATATGTCTACTGCTGGCTCCCCAAACTTGACTGACATTTGAATCTCAACGATTGTGGCTATGTCCAGCCACTGGATCTGAGACTCCTGTCAAATTCAGTGTCATTTCATAAGCTCCAAAGGCTGTTGCATTAACAGAAATTGCAACATAACCCCTTTAATTCACCAAAAATTTCCAAGGAAAGTTCATGTCTACATCAGGAAGAAAGTATTCACGTACAGTAATATACGTTTGAATAGGTATATGAACTGAAATATACAATTCCAATTTTGTTATCAAACAAATTTCATATCTGACTTGCAGTTTTCAGAGGCAACAGGCCATTAATCATCAGTGCTACTCAATTCCCAGCAGTCCTTTCAGGTCTTTACTTTTACTTTTGAGTTATTTTTACAAGGAAATGAACTGAATTCCTTTGCCTAAAAGCAAAAAAGAAAAATAAAACACATCTTAATAAGTATGTGAAAAAAAAAAATGCAGCTTTTCTTTAGGTAATACAGGTAATAGCAAAAAAATAATCTAATTGATCAAACAGTCTGCTAATTAAATGTATTTGGGCCTAATCAAAGTAGAGACATAATGCAGCAACACAGTGAAACTGTCAGCTAGGTGTATGAAACTCCAACCATCAAGGCGACTGGAGCTCACTATGTTGTTTAATTACATTAAAACTAAGATTTTCAAAGGAGCCTAGCAGAGATAGTTCAGAGACAGAAGCTGCCTGTTGTTCCAAAAATTTAGAACTCAAGGACACAGATTTGGGGAAGGAATTTCATCTGGTAAATCTATAAAGTTTTAAAGTATTAAAAGTGGCAGAAGCTGAGGGGCTTATGCAGATGCAGCCAAAGGACCCTGTAATAAGTTTTCTTTACTTCACAACTAGAAAAGTCAAGGAAAATTCAAGGAATTATAAGGGCATGCAAAATAGGCAACAACAGCAATATTAAGAGTTAAGCAACAGTCTTCATATCATAGCACCTGAACTACTTCTTAGCAAGAACAATGCCTTCACTTTATAATGTTTGGATGTGTAAAAGACAGAGGAAGTATCACTGTTTTTCCGTATTATCCAGGGTGTTTCTTTAGGCAACTTCCAACTTTGCTTGTTCCAGGAACCCCTTTTGAAATGTTGAAAATCTTAGAAGCTCCTTAGAGAGAAGACAAAGAGAAAAATCTATTTTCCTTATTTTGATGACAAAGGATTGCCATTTTGGGCTTTCCAACTCCCTAGGCATTTCTAGAATTGCATTTTATAACTTTCCCTCCAGAGGTTTTGTAAGAGAAAAATGTTTAAATCCTCAAGTACTTCATAAATTCATTACAGTTACTAAATATATTGCAGTAACGTGTGGAAGTCCAAATCACGATGGTAATGCTGTATGGATCTTACCCCAGAATTGACCTTAAAAGTGGGGGCAGATGCAAGATTTGTTTAATTAAATTATCTTATATAGAGTGAGAATGATTAAAAAAAGAAAGTTACTATAGGTGCACAGGTGGCAACCAGCAATGATGAAGCCTGAGAAGTTTCACCAAAGCCAACAGTTTACAAAAGAAAAGCCATTGCCTAATTTTGTCCCACTAATACACATTAAATCAAGAAGGCAAGAACATAAGACTTGTCTCTTGCTCCCAATCTATGCCTTTGCCAAAATGCCACCTTCCTTTCTGTTATGAAAAGAGACATCCAGCCCTCAAATTCCTGCCTTATTGGATTTTACAGCACTGAAGTGAGCACAGGTATTTATTGCACCAACACCAAAGCCTCCTGTTCCCCTTTGCAAATACTCAGAAAGAGGACAAGTAGAGAGGCAAAGCAATCTCCCTCATGTGGGCACTGCAGCAAAACATTACCAGTTATATTTTAAAACATATTGGGAACGTTACAAAGGAAAATAACAATAGGAGTTCCTTTAGTTTGGAACTATAACTTAAGGGGTGGAAATAACACACTGTGAATATTTCATGATATAGTTATGATATAATTACTTGGATGTTCTTTTGAAAGGGGTCATTACCTCTCCTGTCTCTAGGCAAAGGAGACCTAAAGCAGGGAAAGGTGGGATGCCTTCGCACAGGCACATCAGTGGCATAACAGAGAGAATTCATATCTTTGACTTACAGCTCAACTTATTTCCTGCACAGCAGATTCATTATCTACTAAAGGAGGGAGTGGATTCATCCAGATCAGTGAGTACTTGGACTTGTCTTAGTCCAGCAACCTGCATTTTACATTACTTCACAGTTTTAACCCAGTGCAAAATGCCCCAACAAATGAGAACAGTTTTCTCTCCGTTTAAAATACAAATGATCCTTGCATGATTTGCAGTTGCTGTATTAATTATGAAAAAATCTATTTACTTATGATTTTTCTAAGCTAGTCTAAAAGTAAAACCATTTAAACGTTGATTCACTTTCAGTGCCCAAGAGAACTGCCCCCAAGGAATCCCAGCCACTGAATCACTTGAAATAGCCCTTGTAAATTAGCAAGCATTGCACAAACACTGCTGGCAAATTCAATCATTTCTGTGTCATGCTGCATTGTTATCTCCTGCTCACTTAAAGAGCTGAAGTTCATTCTCCCTTAATTCTGTGTGGGCTAGTGAGATGATAGGAATGACTTTGGTTAAGTAGCAGTGTCTCTATTAATATTTAACTACAGAGAATAATAAAAACAGAGCAAAAAGGCTTAGAAATTAAACTATCACTTGCATGGTGTTTCCTCATGTTCTCTATTTTTTTAATATCTATCATCTCTTCAACAGCATTTTTCCATTAAAAAAAAAAATCCTTTGTGTTTAATCTAGAGCTGTTAGAAGAAAGAAATGTAAAAGGTTAAGGTTCAAGCTACAGTATCTCTAATGTCTCTAAATTCCTATGGGCTTTTACAGAATTAACCAGAGTCAGAATTTTGAAAACAGATGCTTTTGCCTAGGCCCAGACATCAGCACCCATTAAAATATTGCTATATAAGAGCTTTCAGAAATCAGAGCCTTGAGGAAATAAAATCAATTTCTTGTTTATTCTTTGATTTCTTCCCAAATTACATGAAACTGAGAAAAATACTTAAAACTTTATTATCACATATATTCCTCTAACAGCAAAGGCAAAAACATGTGAAATTATCATGTGAATCACTTGTCAAAAATAATTATATTCCTTTAAAAACCTGAATTACACCTGCAAGCAGCCACTTCTGACTTCAGACTATATCTGAAGGATAAAAAGTTAGATTTTGAAATTTATTATAATCTTTTATAATATGTTTCCTAAATTTTAGACTTCATGAATTCATAAGTATTTTGATCATGATATAAATGTATCTCACTGACTTATATGGTTATATAAGTAAATGTTTAAAATGCCTGAGGGACTACTGTAAATTAAATATAAATATAGAAAAAAGACTATGTTGTTTTTTTTCCCCCCCAAGATTAGGAGACAGTTTGTAGTTCTATTAAAAAAAAATACTACTACACAGCTTTTCATCATAGCAAGGTTAAAAATGTTAACTCTCAATGGAGCAGTAAGGGTATAATTAAAATTTGCAGATGTTGTGTTTCCAATATTCGTAAAGGTGTATGAAAGATATGCAGAATAATTCTTACTACAGTATTACAAATGTTATTCTCTGACAGTCTATTAATATTTACCCCATTTTATTCCCTAAACTCAAATAACACGAATATTGTTCTCAGGCATATTGAAAAGGTTCTGCCTCTTCTATTCTTTTAGTTTCATAAACTCACAGCAATTGGTGATGTCTATATTTTTATAGATAAGTAAATGTTCATTAATCCTTTCTTGACTAATGAATAGAAATGATTAAGCCATAGTTGGGTAGAGAACTGTAGCCTCAGTTGTCTGCCTCGCCGACAGCTAATATTTCAGCTTTAATGAAGTTAGCTATCTTACACTAGATATAGTAGTGCCAGGGAAATTGTCAGTGATGCCAAAAACTTGGCAGTTTCCTAGAAAGCCACTTCAGCTGTTAAATAGCCCTACTTCTTCATTCTCATGAACTTGCTAATGGCATAATTTGAAATTAAGGCAAGTTAAAGAATAAATAAGATGTAAATAAAATGGAGTATTTTGCTATAACACAGGATTAGGATGCCATTCTTGGGATCTTGATCTACAGCCATGCTTTCAATTATATGTGAGATGTACTTATATTGTGAGGATAGATTCTTGTCACATACAGAACTGGAGTAAATTTTAATTAAAAAGGAAATTGAAATGGATAATTTGCTGGAGAAGTGCACCCATGTGAAGAATCTCATGAAGTTCAACAAGGCAAAGTGGAAGCTCCTGCATCTGGGTCAGGGCAACCCCTTGTGTCAATACATGCTGGGGGATGACAAGATTGAGAGCAGTCCTGTAGAGAAGGGCTGGGTGTACTGGTGGATGAAAACTGGACAAGAGCCAGAAGTGCATGCTTGCAGCCCAGAAAGCCTACTGTATCCTGGGCTTCATCAAAAGCAGCAGGGCCAGCAGGTCAGGAGAGCTGACTCTTCCCTTCTACTCCACTCATGAGATCCCACCTGGAGTAATGTGTGGTAATATTGCATGGTACCAAAAAGCATTAATAATTCTCTACATGTTCTGGCCTCTTTAAGACTTTCAGTCCAGGAAGTATGCCTCACCTGTAAACAGCATATTTTCACTGCATGCTTCTAAACTGCAAACAAGGTTGAAAGGAAAATAATCTACATTTTTCAAGAGGCTTATTTTTTAATTAAGGACTCCAGTGGTTCATATTGAAAATGAATAAAAAAAAAATCTTTAAAATTCTCTTTGATACATCTATGCACAAGAAACAATCATTACTTAGAGGAGGAACTGAGATATGAAAGAATGTAGTTATGACCTAAAGAATGAAGCACTATGTGTGGGGAGAATAAAACAAAGTAGTATTCCCAAATCCATATGATATTGGGCTGAAACCCAGGAAATAAAATAAATGTATTGCTATCACTATTGCATATTTATAAAGCACCTTACAAATGGGAACTTCAAAGGATTTTTCAAAGGATTAATTAATTAGATCACAATATTCCAGTGAATTAAGTAGTATAATATTCATTTTAAAGACCATTAACCTTAGGCATGGACAGCTTACATGACATATACAAGACTGTATAATAAAAAACAGTGGTAACAGAAAAAAATGGGCTGCTTGGTTCTCTTTAAAACTAAGAGCTTTCTTTTCAACTTTCTTTTATGAGGAATACAGTAAGGAAAAATATATGTTTTATGCATGAAAGAGGGTTTTGACCATCACAGATTTAAAAGTAAGTTCAGTAAAGAATCAAAACTCACTGAGGAGCAGCAATGATCATACTGAGCCTGGAAAACATGGAATGTAAAGAACAAGTTCTATCTCTGAAGTGCGATTCAGTTATTAACTGAAACAGGAACATAATGTGAAATGGAGGTGGCATAGAATCATTACAGCAAATTACATGCAATATTGGGATTATTTTCATGGTAGACATTTTCTAGATACTCACCTGATCAGAAGAGGCAAATGATTTGGAATGATAATTGAAATGCAAAACAGGCAGATGAAAAAATGACATAGATTGCAATCAATGGGAGGCTTCAACGGCTGCCCTGGTAAGTGCTGGAATCCATTAAATTGGATTAAAAATGTCACCTGTGCAGCAGCCAGTCAGGTTCAGTTTATAGTAGTTTGGCACAGTGGAGAGATCACGTTTCATTAGGATTAGTCCTGTCTCCTTTTAACATAGTTCCTAGAATATCATGCAAGAAGCGATACAGTTCCAATTTTCACAACTTGTCAGGTTTCTTCTATGCACCACCGTAATTTTAAATACTTGTCTACAGCATGTATTTTTGCTGCAGCTATTGCATCTCCCACACTGCATATATCACTTAAGAAAGCAGTTAAAATTTTAAAATTCCAAATTTCTAAAACTTGATTACCACAGAGCTCTTTATGAAAGAGTATAGAAGCTCATCTTTTTTTCTCTACTTGCCATCTTTCCCATTCTATTCAGTTCTAGACATTCACCATTGATAAGTTGCTCCTTGCTGTCCATATACCTCTCGTCACCACTTTCATAATTCCTCTTCAGAACAACACACTTCTTGAAGACATGCATTAAGGCAAGCTACTGTTAAGCCACCAACATCAAATCAAACAGTTTCTATCTTAATTTTTCTTGTTTCATCCAAAAGGAAAAAGGTAAATCACTGTATTTTTAATATTCCCTCTTCTTTTTTCATCATTTGTTTTGGAGGCTCTAGCTTCCCCATGGCCAGCGTTTTGCATGTGAGTCATGAGTAAAGCAACACTACTCATTAACTTGTCAATTAAGTACATGTCCAGGTGCTTTATGAGCTCAGAGCATAATAGGCACTGTAACCAGAGAAAATGAAATGCATATGGAAAGATTATTTAAAAATAATTTTTTACAATCTTGGTTTCAAAATGCAGCCAATTTCTCCTCTTAGATATATATTACATCAAATATCTGGGCCTTCAGACACAAAAAGTTATGGATTCAGCACTAAGCTAAAAATCTGAATTTTGGAAAGCACTGGTCACCCAAAAGCTCCACAACCTGAAACTGAGCATGAGAGACCCTCACAGTATCAGATAGCCTTATTACTTGAAGTGCTACAAAAAAATTTCTGTGAATGCCTTGGGGCTCATAAAAAAAACCCAAAAGTATTTAATGGAAAGGCAAATTAATTGCTGTCCAAAGATGAGGGATGCGCTGGAGTGGTACAATGCCCTACAGGATTGACTTTGGTCTAAAGTTTAATCTTTCTGACTGATTTTCTTGGGGTTTTCTCCTGTTTCTTCCAAGTTATATGAAGACCTTCCACATCATATGGATTGTAGTGGCAGAAATTCTCAAACTCATTTGTTATTTGAACATATTATGTAACTCAACATATTGACAGGAAAGAAATCAAGAAATAAAACATAAGAGAAGAAAAATCCCTTGTATTCTCCAGAAAGGTGAAGGCAAATACTGCATGACTGAACCAGCCATTTAATGGCTCATTTCAAATCATAGTCATATGTAAGTATCAAATTTCACCTTGCTATAAACTTGAAAAAAAAAAAAATTAGTGAATATTCCTCATTTTATTTCAGCATACCTAGACCACACTCTGATATTGAGGGATGTCTTGCAGCACCGGAAAGAGCTTAAAATATCTGATGGGAATAATTTATTGTGATAAGTAATAACAGCAAGAACATTTGATATGAAGCCAGTTTTGAATCAGCTCGAGAGAAATGCTGAGAAAGAATTTAAGCATGCATTTTAGGTCTATATGCCTCAATGGGTAATAAAACTAAAAACAAACAAAACTAAACCAGTCAACCAATGAATCAAAACCAACCAACCAAAAAAAAAATCACCAAACAATCAAAAAACCCCATACAAAACCAAAAAAACCCCACCTAAACCAAACAACAACAACAACAACAAAAAGAGAGAGAGAGAAGCTGTAGTCTTATTTGTCCACCAATGGGGAAGAATACCCATTCTTTGTAAGTAATGTGATCACAAACACTAGACTGGAAATCCAGCTCAAAGTTTTCAGCACCTTACATCATTCCCACCAAATGTAAAATCCTTAATAAGTCACAATGCTTACAGTGGAACAGGAGCCAGCTCCTTCTATAGCAACGGTGATTTGGTGCAACTGTATAAAACATGTACTTCTGTCAGTAAAAAACACTACAACGTTAACTAAGAGCAAATACTAGGTAAGAAGGTGCCATCTTTATGTCATTGCTTGTCATCCCTTGCCACGAGGTTCTGTCCAACAGGATCTTGGCTTTCATCTACTTGTGCCTAGTTAACTCGAACTGCTTAATAAGCTTTATGCATGGCTTCACATTCCTTCCATAAATCTCCTGGTAATATCAATATTGCATGTTGCAATACTCCTGAGAATGATAGTGTTCCAAAGGAGAGCAGAGTCATAAGAGAAGAGGACACATTTTATGCACAGAAGGGTGGCATCTGAGACCAAGAAAGGCACTTATTAGTACTGTTTTCTCTAACTGTGGGTCATAAATCCCTTGGAGGTCATACAAAGGTTAAAAAAGGGAGCTATTAGTGAGCAACAGCTCAGCTCCTGCAGGGCTGGGAAAAAAGGGACACTATTATTACTAACTCCAATTTCTACACTTCCCAGAAAGCTTCAAATTACCTTTAATTGCTGGAAACAGTTTAGCTCCTCCAAAATGAGAAAGTCAATAAGCACAGTTGTTTTTCAGTCTTCTGTCCTGGGGGGACTTGTTAATACTGACTGGTGGAGATCACTCCAAAACAGATGAGCTGAGAGGGCCTTTACCTTTCAGAAAGTTAGCTAAATGTAATCAAGATCTGGGGAGAGATGCCAAGGAAATAGACCATTTTTTCCCAGCTATTTCTCTTGGCAACTCTATCTTTCTCAGGAAGATCCTGCCTCCTGCATCACCAGCCATCTTTCCATTCCCTGAATATGCATTTGGTTGTGCTGGTACAATTCCATTCACTGCAGAGACTTCTAGAGAACCAGGTTATAACTCCCAGGTTAATAACAAGCCTCCCTGTAAAAGCAGAATACTTTTAAAATAGATCCTTCTGTTTCATCATGTAACCCCATAAACAGTCATGGGGTAAACAACAGGGACAGAATAAACTTAAGAAAATGAGCTGCTATGTCAAGAAAGAGTGGAAATAGAGACAGGGGACACAAGGACAAGGGCTAATTACTAACTAGAACACCAATCTGGAAGGCAGAATGACAGAGAGTGTATGGAAACCACTGCACGTATCTGGAGTACAGAAGGACAGGGTGAATCAGCAACATAAGAAACAAACAAACAAAAAATCATCATTTGATGCAAACAAAATCAATGAGATAATGACAGAATTGTTTCAAAGAAGAATTTTTTCAGTGTTTTCATGAAGTCTTTAAAAGAACTGCATATGATGAGGCTATTGAAGATTGCAAGGATTGAACTACAAGACCAAGCAAATGCAGAGGCATTGATTAAATGCAGAATAAGAGTACCTCAAAGGAGAACAAAAACAGCTCTTCAAAGTTGTGGGAGGAAAAAATTGGAAAGTTAATCAATTTTCTTTTTAAGTTATATAAACAATACCAAGTTAAACCTAACCAAACCAAATTCATATTATAAATGAATTTCTTTTCTCCCTTTTCTTTTGGAGAGAAACTGATGGAGTGCAAAATACACAAAGAGCAGCTCAAGTCAGGGCATCTGGGGTATTTAGTCCTTGACAACCCTTATATATATGCTACCTACCACCAGAGGAAAAAAATCAGGTCTAGGGAGATACGCTGCTGAGCTCAACTCAGTAGTCTGCTTCCTCTTCATGTACAGACCTCTGGCTGTTTATACAGGAATTCCTGAGTATGCACTGAAAAATATTAAAATTCCTAATAATAAGAAGAAAAAAAGATCAAGAAATATCTTTCTCTGCAGTTCCTTTTTTTAAGTTTTCCTGTGCAATGAATGAAGCAAGATCTCAGTGGATGGTGAACATAAGGGAAAGAATGACTAAAAAAACATGATCGTGCACTTGAGGATAATATAATAATCTTTATGTAGATGTATACAGTATAACCACTCTATCCCTCCCACATTTTACTGGAAATATAAAAGATTTTGTACCACAGCAATCCTTACAGATGAACTACACTCCTTTTGAAGAGGGGAAAAGAAGGAGGTGAAGAAGTATGGCAAATTTGTATTTCAGTGAGGCTTGTCAAAGAAAATGAAGCAAGCAAAAAGTAGAAGTGCTAATGAATTGTGCATGCACATTTGTGTTGCAATTTTCATAGGAGTAACACAGGAAAAATCATAAAAATATTATTAAAATGGGAATAAAATAATAAATCTAAGACGTTTCAAATTAATTTACTATTAACAGGTTTTACAGACCTCATAAATTTACTTTCATTTTAGTGCTCATTATAATCAATAAAGGTATATATAGAGAAGTACAAGGTTCACCACAGTTGTCTACATATCCAGTTCAATATAATTCCTTAAGCGCACTAGATTCATAGGTGTGACTAGGAAATACAGAGCCTCTTCAAGTGAAGAACATAGTGTATTGTAATGAGACTGAATTTGTCCTTTTCATCTGCAAGATACTGGAGATAATAACTGTGGTGTCTTTTGTATGACAGTGTGGCAGGCACGGTTCTGAGCACCGTACATCAGCGCTCTGAAACCTCCCCCTGACCCAAAATAATTTCCCTCTTTTTTTTAAAATAAAACTTAACTGTTATAGCCAAAAAATAGCTCTTCTGCATTCTAAATCAGTTCTTCCTCTCTTTCATTTCACTTGTTTACAACACTTATGCTTTATCTGTAGTAATGTGTAAATCATCAAGATGCATACATACAAGTTAATCAACACTCAAGAATTTCCTGTCCAAGCTAGTAAGAAAATGAAAGAAACAAAAATTCAGTACCTTCATATAGCTGAATGGACAGGCAACCTATTACACAGGCAAAGCTCCAATATCCCTCATGAAAATCAGAGAGTATCTTTGCATCAGAATTAAGAGGTTTCAGATCAGGCTATATTTACCAAAGTCCTTTGTTTTCTGAAGAGGTTATTTTTTTTCCTAATTCTCTTGTTTGTTCTATGATCAATTCAGATATCAAGTGTAGAAAATGACTGGAAAACACACTGAAATCTTCTGAGACTAAAAATAGAGGCTTTATCCTTCACTATAAAGATAATAATAAAATTTTCTCATCTGGTTGATCCCTAAGTTAGTTTTTACAGGTTTCCTGATTATACTAGTAAGTTGAAAATAGAGGGATGAATAAAGTGATATTCTATGAGAACCAAGAATACTTTTTTTTTAGGAAGTCAGTTCAAAGTTTGGTGGAATAAAGACTCCTTCTTATTTTATTCTGTAGACAGCATAACTTACAGTTTTAATTATGAAATTCTCATCAAACTCCACATTGGAATCTACTACTACAGGAAATTCTCTGTTCACACCTGGCTCAGGAAAATATGAAACTTTGGCAAATAAGTAATGTCTAATATTCCACATCCATAAATGAACGAGGCTGAAGAACACATTCAGCAAAATGGAACTGAAGATGCATGCCACTAAGTTCAAGCAAAGCATTCCTAAGTAGATTAGCTTTACATTTCTTATCCATCAGATTAAATTCCATGAAAATCCAATTTCATTTTTCACCTTCTAAAACATTATTCATATTGTGTTTTTAATCTAGAAAAAATAGGAGATAAAAAGATAAAAAATAAAACTATTGTAAATGGCTGTACATCTGGTTTATTCAGATTTTTTTTACTAGTCTTCAGCTGTTATTTGAATCTCATCAGCCTGTTACACTGGGAGAGTGGAAAGGTCATTAGAAAAACATTTCTGGTGGCATTCTGTCTGAACAGAATGACTAGAAGAAAAAAAGCCCCTCAGAATATTTCAGAAGAAAATAGCAAGGAAGCCAAATTTCCCAAATATGGAGCTAAGAAAAGATGTCAATCATCATCATTTGCCCTTGAATTGCTGTTCAAGAGAGTAATTAGCTAGTGCTGTTTGATCACCTGACTCTGACATAGCAGAGACACAGCAATGGTGTTATTGCTTTGCACAAATACCTAAACACAGGATATACTTTTTACCCTTTTGCTGCTAATCATGTTAATAAGAATTTTGATTTAAGCAAATGAATAATCATTGACTTCACCCTGCAACCATCCAGAATGCATCAAGTTTATATGCAGCTTGAATTTGTTGTTACTAACACAATCAATCCAATTCGGTGCATTGGAGTAATGATCAAACAGCAGAAGTTGCAAAGATAAAGAAATTACCCACTCAATTTCACTTCTACAGCTTCTAAATGTGAAATCTTGCTAAAGAAATACATTTTTGAATGTAATATTTAGAAAAGTTGAGGACTTCTGTGCTGCTTGGTTATTTACTACATTAGCCAGTGTGCTGCCATTTTCATTCTGATATACTGTATTTTTATTATTGATCAGAGGCTCACTGTGTTCAGAGTGTTACTTTATGCAACTAAAGGAGTGAATGACTGTGAAGTAGTCAAATATTCTTTTAATCAGCCCAGTAAAAAAAAAAATTGCTATAAATGAAGAGGATTAAATAAAGATATTGCAGCATCTGAATGATACAGAGATCTCTTTTATTCTGTGCTCATATAGCTTTTTTCAGAAACTATGAAAGGCATTGCCATAACATAAAATTGTTAGAAAATTATTGGAAATAATATTATTACAATACATAAGAGCCTACTTGGCCAATATAAACAAATGTTGTCATATATTAGAAATATTTTCACAGTTTAGTTCATCTCTGTTAGGTACTATGGTCCATATTGTATAAAATCAGCCTTGCATGTACTGCTCATTTTCAGGGATTACTCCCAAAATAATTTTTATTTCATTTTAAGTCAGTTCAAATATCTGTTTGACCAAAATGAACAATGACTTACTGGATTAAAGTAATCTTCAGCCTAAAGAGGTACAGAATATCCAGGTCTGGCTGGTGATGTGGGCTGACTCTTTGCCATCTGTTTCTAAGCAGGAAGAACAGAGGACTGTTCTGCCAGAGGGAATTCCTTCCCAAAAGCTGTTATTTGGCATTCACAGTTCCCATAATGATGCTTAACAGAGCAGGAGGAAGCACTCTCAGCACTTGAGTCTGAAGGTGCACTCTGTTTCCACTACCTGCATACATATTCTTCTGACTTTTTACATCTAGCAGAGTAGACAGCCCTATTGTTTTCCTGTGATGCATCTTGCTCCCCAGTATGAGGCAGGCTTCAATACAAGAAAGAGTTATACCTATTAAAACTTGAGATTAAGGTTTTACAAAATTCAAGCAGAGGTTGTAAGGAAAAAACCAAACCAAACCAACAAAAAAAACCAAACAACAACAACAACAACAACAACAACAACAAAAAGAACCCAACCCAAATGGTCTAAAATATCGTTCTAATCTATTCTTACACATATGTTTAATTCACTCCCTCATGCAAATTTCCTTCAATGTGCTCTTGCTTAAAGGCCTCACAGACATGAATTCAGCCCCTTTCCCTCATTTCATGAGGGTCCACAAGGATAATTTCCATCTCCAGCTACTTTGATATGGGTTTAAATGTTCTGGGGAGTTCTAGATGCAGTCAGACACCTTGTCTATGTAAGCTGTATTAATTTTGCTTCTGCAGTAATCATATTGCCTAATCCAGACTGCTCAATCTTCAGTTCTTATTACAGATTTCAAAAACTTTATGATAAATATTATACCAGACACTGGATATAAATAAAAGTTACTATGCTTATGATTTCTGGTATATTAACTACTTTTGACAGAGACCTCACCTTCTATGACAGATACAAATGTCACCTTAATAAAAACTGATCTGCTTGCTTGATGTATATAAGAGTAAACTCTTTCCCTTCCTTTTGCCCTATTTTAACATGTTCTCTTTTGCCAGAAGAAGTTTAAAGTAGTTTGGAGCTGATTTTATTTATCTATCAATTTTATGTTGCCAAATCAACAACTCATCATTTGCAATTCCCTAAGATGTCAAGGGAATTAGGGAAAAAAATTATTATTTGGTCAGATCAACTTTTCTATTCCTAGTTTTATTCTACTGTAGTCCAAGCAAAATTTCCACTAAAGGAAGTATTAAAATTTGCAGGACATGATCCTGGAACAGTACAGGGACCAGAACATTGAGAGGAAGGTGATTAAACATTGTCTTACAAAGAGTAAATACCAGAAATTGTTCTTGTTCAGTATCAGAAGAACAGTTTTCTGCCACCTATCATAACAAAACTTGAGGTATTAAATGGGAAATCATAATTTATCATAATAAGAGGAACATAATTAGAAAGAAGTTAAATAATAACAGGTTAAAAAAAGAAAAAAGAAAAAAATGGCAGATGAACAAAGCCAAACATACAGAGAGGAGGAAAAGAAAGAAGCAAATTCAAAGAGTGAATCACTGGCGTTCTGACACACTGAGAGGACCAGCTTTTTGACCACTTTTTAATGAAGGCAAAATTTCATATAGTAAATTTAAATTTAAATAAAAAGAATACAAAACATACCAAATATATTATATACAGTGTTATCAGCCATTGGAGAGAGCAATTTAAATTGCGTTCAGCAATGCAGGTGACAGCTGCCTGCTAACTCATCTCTTTCATATTTGATTTCTCGGACCATTTCAGATGGTCTATTCTTGTGATGTCACAGTCTTCAGGTTTTTGTGATATAATGAAGGAATTGCTGCTAAGTTCTCATGTCTCTGTTTGACTCTTGAGGGGTATTGACTTTGGTTCTGTTTAAGAGTTCTTTCTTCAAAGAAAAAAACCCTAGAGATCTCTTAGTGCTCTCTTGCCTGCTAGCAATGGGCTCTGCCCATTTTGCATGCACATGCTTTGTGACTGTAGCCTTATCAGTCTCCAGCTGTGTAGAGCCTGTTGTGCACACATAGTCATTCAAAACACAAGCTTTGTTCTAAACATGGCTATTGGAGTTTTTGTTAGGTGAAAAGGAACCTCAAGTTTGAGTTGAATACCTCATTTCTTCTATTCCAAACTCTGGGACATGACCCATTCTTAAATGGAGATTTTCTCTATGTTTAAGAACATAATTAATTCTGAAGCTGTATACCCTTCACCTAATTTGAAAGGTTTGGACTTTTCCATAAATCATGAAACATAGATGGTTTCTTAGCTTTTACAAAACAAGCAACAAAATCAAACCCATCACTGACTACTATGACGTTACTATAAATACCCTGAAAGGGGCACAGTGACTGAAAATTCCAAGCCATTCATCTTAATATAGACCAAAAGAAATAAAACAGACCAGCAAAATGCAACCGCTTGTAAAATGACCAGCCAAAGAAATGGACAGAAAGAGCTCTATTTGCTGGAAAAATGTGAAACATTTGTGGTTCCCACCAGAAGCAGAATCTAGTCAGATTCAGTACTGATATCAGATCAATATAATTATCATTAGATTCCACTGAAGATGAAAGCCTTTTACTGAAAATATAAATTACCTTTTACCATCAAGATTTCAAGTTATATTAAAAAAGCACTCTTATCTTCCCCTACCTTCAGTCAAAATGGCATTTCCAGAACAGTTCACATGAAACATAATTTAAACAGTGAATTAGAGACTGAAATATCAATCCATTAAGCTTCAGATTTCTCAGAAAGCTTGAGTGGAGAAGTTCAAACTTCATTTATTATGTTGCAGATGAAGATATCACGTCATCTCCCCTAATTTCAGTTTCTTTCTATATTTGTCTTGAGGGATTGTAACTTCCCACTATAAAGCCTGGAATTCAAACCATTCTCTATGGCACTGAGGTTTGATTCATAGATTTCTAGAATATCTCAGGTTGAAAGGGACCCATAAGGATTATCAAGTTCAACTCCCTGTTTCTCACAGGACTGTGCCTGATGCACCCTAGAACACAGCTGGCCTTTCTGACTGCCAGGGCACTGTTGACTCATATTGAACTTGCCATCAACCCAGTTCCCCAGTTCTCGTTCTGCAGGGCTGATTTTCAAACTCTTTTCCTCTGATTTGTACATACAACCATATTACCCTCTCCCAGGTGGAGAATCCTGCCCTTGCTCTTGTTAAATTTCATTATTGGTGATGGTTCAGGTTTCCAATCTATACAGATCTCACTGTAAAGCCTCTCTACTCTACATTTAGTATAATCCTTTAAGCCCAACCCAGTAGCCAGTAGTTCACCCAGCATATTATGGACTTGTCTAGATGTGTCCTGGACATTTTTTCCAGAAGGATACCGTGAGAGAGAGTATCAAAAACTTTGCTAAAATCCCAAACTACCAAACTATCCTTGGTCAACTAGACAGGCAACCTTGTAATAAAAAGAAATGAAGTTAGTTAGGAAGGACTTTCCCCTAATGAACCCATGCTGGCTATGACCAATGAATGCGTGATCTCTCTGGGGTTTTTCAGTAACTCCCAGAATAACCTTCCCCATAATTTTACCAGGCACTGAAGTGAGAAAAACAATCTTGTAATTACCACTCTTTCTTCATAGTATTTTGAAAATTGGGACACTTGCCAGATTCCATTCAACTTGGGCCCCTCCAGACTCCCAAGACCATTGAAAAATAATGACTAGAGGCCCCATGATAACATTGGCTGGCTCTTTTATTATCCTGGGATGAATCGCATTGGCCTCCATAGATTTATGTGCATCTAGCTGGAGCACCAAGTTCAGGGTCAGCTGTGAGTTTATCACCCCTCCAGTCACAGTCTTCCAACACAGGGCTCTGGGTGTTCCAGGGCCCATTATTAGTGTCAAATAATAAGGCAAAGAAGACACTAAATATTTCTGCTTTGTCTACATCCTTATTTGTGAGATGACTGACCTCATTAGGTAATGGACCAATGTTATCTCATATCGTCCTTAGTTTGCTAGCATATTTTTGTTGTCCTACACAGTGCTGGCCAGCTTGAACTCTAATTGAGTTTTGGCTACACTAATTTTCACCCTACAGTAGCAAACATCGTATTTGTAGCCCTTCACTGTCACTTGTCCTTGCTGCCAATCTCCATACACTTTCCTGTTCTACCCAACTTCTGGAAGATCACTGCTTAGCCAAGCTAATTTTCTGCCCTGCTTGCATTATTTCTGACATTTTGGATTTGTCTGCTCCTATGCTCTTAAAAAGTGACCAGTATTAAGGGACCCCAGCACCTTCAAAAGCACACTTCCAGGGTGCCTTACTAGTTCCTCCAGTAGTCCACAGTTAGCTCTCCTCACATCCAGGGTTAAAGATTTGCTGGCAGTTTTTCTTCTGACACCAATGATTTGAAATTCAACTACTTCATGGTCACTGTGACCAAGACAGTTACCAATCACCACTTTGCCCATGAGTTCATCTCTGTTTACAAACAACAAAGCTAGGAAGATAGCTTTCCTAGTTGGTTTCCTTTGTATCTGCACCAAGAAGTTTTCTTCAATGTGCTCCACAAATTTCCTGGACCTGTTTGTGTCCACTGTATGATATTTCCAGTTGATGTCTGGAAAGGTAAAATTAACCATAAGGAGAAGGCCAGTTGATCTAGAGATCAACTTGATCAGTTCCTTATAGAATAGTTCATTCGTGATGTTGTCCTGGCTGGATGGTTGATAGCAGACACCCAAAACAATATCTTTTTATTTGCTTTCCCCTTCATCCTTACTCAGAGGCTCTCAACCATGTTGCTGCCAACTGTAAGTATCACACAATCCAACCCCTCCCTTATATACAGTGCCACATCTCCACCTCATCTGCTTTGCCTTTTCCTCCTGAAGAGCCTATAATTGTCCACCATAACACACTAGTCACAAGACTCATCCCAACAGGTTTTGCTTATGCCAGTGATGTTGTTGCTCTGGGACTGAGGCAAAGCTTCTAGTTCCTCTTGTTTATTTTTTGTATTGAAACCTAATACAAAGTGGCCAGACTTTGTAATGGAGGAGGGGGGGTGGGAGTGCTACAGAGGTGGCTTCTGTGAGAAGCTGCAAGAAGCTTCTTGCATGTCTGGCAGAGCCAATGCCAGACAGCTCCAGGATGGACTTGTTGCTGGCCAAGGTTGGGCCACTTAGCAATGGTGGTAACGGCTCTGTGATAACATATTTAAGAAGGAAAAAAAGTTATTGTACAGATGTATTTGCAGCCCGAGAAGAGCCTGTGGAGGACCAAAGGGGTGCAAAGATCCACCTGCAGCCCATGGAAGAGACCCATGCTGGAGCAAGTGGATGCCTGAAAGAGAGCTGTGAACCCAAGGGAAACACATGCTGGAGCAGGCTCCTGGCAGGAACTTGCAGACCCATGGAGACAGGAGCCCATGCTGGAGCAAGTTTCCTGGCAGGACTTGTGATCCTGTGGGGGACACACAATGGAGCAGGCTGTGCCTGATGGAGTACACCCTGTGGAAGAGTGACTCACATTGCAGCAGTTCATGGAGAACTGTTGTCAGTAGTATGTACTCACACTGGAGAAATTAATAAAGGACTGTCTCCTGTGGGAGAGACACCTCGATGGAGCAGGGGAAGGACTCCTGTCCCTGAGTAGTGGCAGGAACAATATGTGATGAACTGACCATCGCCCTCACACCCTGTCTCCCTGTGCTGCTGGCAGGGATGTAGTAGAGCTCAGGAAGGAGGGGGTTGGGGGAAGGTATTTTTAAGATTTATTTTGCTTCTCATTATCCTGCTCTGAATTTGTTAGTGATAAATTCAGTTGATATACCCAATTGGAGCCTGTTTTGCCTGCAATGGTATTTGGTGAGTGATCTCTGGCACACTGTCCCACAAATATTGGCATGCCAACCCTAGGCTTTTCTCTAGTGAGCCTGGTTTCATCTCTTCAAATCTAGTTTAAAGCTCTTTCTATGAGACCTGTTGACTCCCACACAAATATCCTTTTTCCCCTTTGAGAAAGGATTATCACTACAGCATCAACAGAAGAACATTACATAAGTTCAATGGCAGTCTACCCATATTATAGGTAGAAAACGCACTGAGACGACACATGAAAGACAGGAAGGGACTGATGCCAGATCCTCTGGATCTCAGACCAGTTCCACCCATAAGAAAGCTTTTCTTGTCTTTTGTTTACAGTAAATTAGCCAAAACCAATTGGTGCAATTTTTTGTAAAGACTACTGGGCCCTCATTAACAAAAAGCCATGCAAACTCATCTCTTCCAGATAATGGAAAATCTAATAAGGCTAGTTTGAATTGATTAGCAACATTTTTGAGTGGGAGTACTTCAAAATAAGATAAAAACTATAACCATGTGTATAAGTGCAGAAGGCAAGACCTGCGTTTACTCTCACTTTCCTGTATCAAACTTTTCTTCTGTCACAAATCCATTTATAACTTCACCCAACTAATAAAGTAGTTTCTGTTCTTTTCAGAAGGAAAGGCTTCAGACTCTCTACCACATCTACAGGTTACACAAAGATGTATGAGTGCATGAGTGCAGATTGGTCAGTATTCTGGTAGCTGCCAAGCCTAGCAAGGCGTGGCAAAGTATGGAAATAATTTGTGAATTGCAGCAGTGGGTTCTCTAAATGGTTTCAATTAAGGAATGTCAGGGAGCTGGACGAAGCTCACCAGCAACAAAAAGGAAGGTATTTCCCAGACACATTTGAAAGCCTAAGATAGTACTCAACCAGCCAAAACATCTATACTCCTGAGCAAAGAAAAAAACCCCTTTCCTCACTAAATGATTTTTTCTGCTTTTTTGGTGCCTCATGAGATGCAGAAATAGATTCTTATGAAAACTTCTGCATCAAAAATCCCATTGTATTTTCTACCAATGTGATTTTCCATTGTTATATTTCTTACTGCATACATTAAGGCACATTAATAAAGGAAAGCAGCAAGTCAGCCTGTCAGATATTTCAAAATGTACCATAGGAAATGATTGGTTTAGGATGAGTGGAAAAAATCAGTTTGTTCAGCAAACCTAATTTTAGCTGAGATCCAAGAAATGTGTGTATAGCATGAACATATCATAAGTTAACTGGGCTCAAAAATACACCATATAGCTGGGCTTTTGGGACAGCAAAGAAACAGTGTTCTGGCGCTTCATGGCTCAACGCTACCTTTTAATATGAAGGAAGAAGCTCTACAGTTACTCTGAGGGATGATAGATCTTTAGTTTGCACATTCTCTTGGAATTCTGAAATGCTAGCAACAAAAACCTCCATATTTAAAGCTTCAGGGGAGAAAAAGAGTTTCCACAAACACAATAGCTAAACCTGGAAAGTGAGATTGAAAGAACCCAATAAAACAAGATTATGTACCTTTAAGAATAAAACTATTAGCTCTCCCTGTTAAGCAACATTTTACTATGCTAAATTGTTAAATGGCTGATAAGCTGTCATTTTCAGGAGTTTAAATTCCTAGGAGGAATTTCTTGGAAAGTTACTTTAAACTTGTGATTTGTATGCTCTAGTGGGTCCACAGGAAGACAAGAAAAACCCTTTAAGATATAGTGTCCAAATTCTCCCTCACACACGGATGGGAATTGAAACTCAGCACAGTTTAGGAAGCTCTGGAAAGATATTCAGAAGACTCTGTACAAAGACACAGACAACAGCAAAGGTTTGTGCTCGCCTTGTCTAAAATTTTCTGCCATGCATTCCAGCACATCTGTGGAGTCTGAAAATCTGACTGCATAACAATATCCTAGCATGAATTACCTTTTCAGTAGGTTTACCGTCTTGAGAGGTGATGTTTCTCCTCGTTTCCCAAACTACCCCTGGACCTTCTCATCCTACTAGCCCATTGGAGACTGTTCCACAGAGCTGCCTGGACCCCCCCACAGCATCCACCCTGTGGAAGAAACACATATTGAAAAACTGTGATGCAGCAATTAAATCTTCTTGAGACATATATTGAAGACAGGGGGAGAGAATGACTCAGGTACACTAAAACATGATCTAAAGCTGTCATTACACTATCTGAGAAGAGAGGAGAATTGCAGGATTCCAGTGCCCCCTCAATGTACTTGTATGTATGAGAGAGCTACTGAAGGCACAGTTAATTTCAAGAAGACTTTAAGGCACAAACATAAACAGAGATTTCAAGGGGAACTAGTCAATAATGTGATCACCTAATCTTGCAGATAACAACCTTGCCTATTAGAAATGCTTGTAATTTTGCATGTTTAGCAGTAACAGGAAGGGGGTAGTTACCACTGTAGCTCTGTAATGACTAGCTTCATCATAGATCATACAGGGCATGGTGGTAGAATTTAGGTGTTTTTCTTTCATTTGTGACAGTGAAACACATCTGTGTATATCTCTTGATGGCAAGATATGCCTTCCAGCATTGGAAACTTCCTTCATATGGAGTCATACATGCACATTGTGGTAAAAATTTAAATTGGACAGAAGTTTAAAAATTAATTACGCTGCTAAATAATTTTGAAGTTATAACCTGGATATAGTTCAACAAATTTCTGATTCAGTCAATAAATAAATAAAGATTAGAAATAATAATAATATTTCAAAATATTTCATAGTTTGAAAATACTGATAGGAATGAAATATAAAACTGGTCTTTTGTTTCAAATATTTTAAAAACACTGCTTATTTACTAGAGAAAAATAAATTCTACTGTCTCTTGTTTATGACAAGAGACAATTGAGTAAATCATTACTTCAGATAACCCATAAGTCACTGACTCTGTTTTTCAAAGACCTCCCTGCTTTTTATTCTTTTGGTCTCGGCTGCCTAGCAACCTTCACAGAGCTTTCTTAGTCTATACTAATTCTGGAGAGTTTTCATTTACATATTTATTTATGAGAGTGTCTATAAGGAGGATACAGAAACAAAGACCTGTTTGTTCCTTCCTTCTAACACTGGATTGCAAACATGCCACTGCAGTGTCTCAGTGAAGGACACAGTCCTTGGTTTTGAAAAGAGAGGTAGTTTCCTTGATATTGCTTGGAAACTAAGCAAATCCCAGTTTCCAGTAGACAAAAGCTTAGTCTCTGTAGGAAGCTACTGATGTAATAGGCATTAATATTTCACTCCCTCCTTGTTGATTTGATTTATTGATAAGCTTTTTTACACTGATTGAGGTGCCTAGAAGATTATAGTTCTCATGCAGACTGGAGCTTTTTCTTAAAATGAAGACAGAGCCTGTGCTACTGTACTGGGTCACCAGCAGTTCCTGTATCAACCAAGCCCTGGCAGGAGATGGAGATTAAAGCTGATCTGTTGTGTCTGTGACTCAAAGCAGGACAATTTGGAACTTATGCATGGGACTGCTCATTATAATAAGTAGTTTGAAACAGGATATGGGCTATCTGTCCCTGAACCAGGCACCATCTTGTCATGTGGAAAAGCCTATTTCCTCAGGTTTGTTTGGAGGATTTTTGGGTTTTGGTTGGGTTTTATTGGTGTGTGTGTTTTTTGTTTGTTTGGGTTGTTTTTTTCCTTCATTATTAATGCAAAATTGAGGATGCCACAGAAAATATCTCTATGCTAGATTAAAAAATACTTATTTTCTTGCCAATTCTATTCAACCAGCACTTTGCAAATACGTTATGCCCTGATCAACACAGCCATCTCCTACAATCAGGAAAAAAAAAAAAAAAAAAAGAGAGAGAGAAAAAAAGATGGTCAAATACATGCTCTGAACAACCTAACAGGCTCTTTCAAACGAATTGGTAAAGGCAGGCCAAGTATTCATAGCTTGTAGTCACACGATGGTGGTGTGGGTTTTATGTCTCACTACTTCCAACCCTGAACTCAGATGGAAAACTTTTCATTTACTTCTGGATCAAATGGAAGCCTGAAACATAAAAGACCAATATGTCTTAAGACATCTCAACATGCCTTAATCACTTCATTAATTTTTTTTTCTGATCAAGTTGACCTGAAGCTGTGTTTTGCCATTAAGAGACATGCAGAGAATCTGTGACAGAACATGAACCTGAAACCAGATCTTCTAACTTCCACTCTCAATTTCTTACTAACAGAGATAAATACATAAAAATTAGGTTGTTTTAAACGTGACAACACTTGTAGGATTATAGAAGCATTTGTAAATCTTGGTGTTTATATATATATAGAGGTATCAATAATTATTTACTCCAAATTTAATATTAGAAAACAAGTATATTTTAAAAACTCCTCAATACTGTAACAGGTAACAAAAATAGATGTTGGATGGTATATCAGTGCCCAGTGAAACAAAACAGAAGAAAAACATGAATCATAGAAACTATTAAAAAATAAGCTTCTGGTTAAAAGAGCATAATTTTTTACAGCCACTTATGAACAGTGAAAACATCCATGGAAACTAAAATGTGCAAAATTATTCAATAAATAGGAGGAATAAAGTTACTGGAAGTAAACGGAGATTTGGGATTTCTTTTTCTACTCATGGGCTCACTATAAACAATTTTCAAAGTTCCTTTCCCTCTGTCACTCTACACAGTAAGTAGTTTGTAGTTCCCAGTAGACGTCTCGATTTGTACTCCTCAGAGTTATTGTAATACAAATAAATTCCAAATGTAATCCAGAATTAAGTAGTTGCTTATTGAGAATGAGTTTGCATACATATGTTAATTTTTCACAGAGTATGATTATTGCAGCAAAACTTGAGCTTGTGGTGTTTCTTCTCCTTGCGAAGTATGATCATAATTTCATATGCTTTTCACTGTTAAGTAAAACTTTCTGAAAAATAAACCATAGACTTAAATATCTGTTTTTTCACTTACTTTTGTGAGAAGTCTGTTTTTAATAAGTTCAAGGACATGTAAATAGACAACAGAGAGAAAGATCTTTTCCCATGCATTTTTATAAAAGATTGTTACATATATATCTCTTTTCTATAGAATGAATAAAATTTAACTGTGCCAAATCAGCTAGCAAAGGAGATTCAACCAGAGAAAATGAAGTCTCTCCAGATATATGGAAAAATAAGCTGCAAGCGGTCCCATCCTAAATTTCAAACACTAAGTAGGTACTTAATCTACTACATTTAGACTACAAAATCCCCCCTGCCTTGCACTTGTGCTCATAAAAGAAGAGCTGTACAAAAAAAGACTAATTTTGCCCATCTTTCTTCCTTCTTCCCTCTGTTTATTAAAAGAGAGAGATGCAAAATGCCTTGGTTTTCTGGATAGGAACTATAGCAAAATGAAATATTAAAGAAGGATTGGAAAAAGGTCATGACATAGAAAATAAAGTTTTACTAGGAAAAAGAGAAAAAGAAAATTATCATCAATATAAAAGTATAATCTTTGCTTGAATATCTAACTCACCAAGGAGAGTTACAATAAATCTTTTGAAAACAATCAATATTCCAATGCTCAGCTCTTCATTTCAACAGCACTGATTTTACTTCAGACTTATGCCAGTAAATGTACAAAATTTGGTCTAAAATCTTTAAATATTTTCTAATAAATATGAAAAACTCATTGAAGTTATAATCAGGCTTTAGTAACTTCTCAAAGTATTTTTTTTTTATAGATTGCAAAGGAATGGAAACAGCTGCAGTAAAAGGAAGATTTATTAAAGAAAAACTAAACACAATAGCATGTGCTACCACAATGAATAGTGAAGAAAATAAATAAGAAGAAGAGAACAAACAAGTACACAGTTCCTACTATTTTTAATAAATATCACTAACAGGTTAGTATTCAAATGACAAAAGAAAGGAGGTTGTTCTACTCATTTACTACTGGCTACTACTCGGTTGCTATTCCAGAAGAACACAGGTTTGTTGTAGATTCAATGTCTTATCTGCCTGATCCTGAAGTCTTGGGTATCTTACAACAAGTGAAATAGCATTTGATTGTTTTTTATGAATCTGAATCACTTTCAAGCTGTTAGTGAAAATGTGTGTGAGCTTTGGGTATTTACATGTTAGATAACAAGCAAGAGTAAGGTTAATAAAACAGGAAAATCACAGTGTACTATGCCAACATAAGAATTTCGACAGAGGATACACAGAGAAAATACTACTCAAGACAGTTCCTTTAAAGAAAGGTATCTGATACAAATTCAATGCTACCCGTAAATATGAAGAAGTTAAATTAAATCTCACCTCTGAAGAACTGCTGACTCACTGTGCAGAAAAACTAGCTACTGTTGTTTTCTTGGTGATTTGAAAAGATGTTCTTATCAGTTTTTATTTCCTTCAGTTTTTTACATATTCTGCTCTTTCAAAGCTCTCTTTGATGTGCTTACAAGAAGATAACATTTTCAAACTTCAGAAATGCCCAAACCCCCATAAACCTTGATTATTTCTTGTGAAGGTTGTAACTACATTTTTTCCTGATCTTTCAGCTTCATTAAATCTTGAGTAAGGATTATTGTCCTGCATAAGACCAATAATTTCTGTGTATACTGCACTTTTGAATGCCAGATAAAAGCAAAAGAAACAATAGTTGCATGTCTGTTATGCTAATATTTCTATATTTCTGTATTTGAGCTAAACAGATTGGGATTATGTAATTCTGCATGGCTATCTCTCCAAAATAAGTTGAGATAAGGTATAAATTCTAAATTCTAAAATAATATTCTAACCTTTTCCATGTGATCTGCATGGATTTTGCTGCAGCAAAACTATTCACTCATATACTATTGATTGGAAATGTTTTTGTACATCTAATCAATAAACGAGTTAATACGTGTTAAACCAATCTTCTAGACTATTTGTCTTGCTCAGCCTAACTCATACAAAGTCATGAGTGATTCATTTCAGAGCAGCAATACAGGGCAGACTGGTGTCTTTTTAATGTGAGTGTCTGTGTGTGTTTATAAACACAAAATGTCATTAAAAATATTTTCCCCTGACAATATTCTTTCCCATTTTAAGATATGTTTTATTGATATGTTTTTATTGATATGTAATAATAGTCTCCAGATACTTGTCTGACAAATGGCTGTTTAATTTATTTTTTACTATGAAAGATTTGACCTGTTTTGTTCATCTATAAATACACATTTTTGTGCTCTAGACACAAATACGCATTTGTGTTAGCTTTCATCCCTGCTGTGTTTGTACAACACAGCATGATATTCATAAACAGAAAGAAAAGAGATTGAAGAACGTTTGATAGTGTCGCCTAGCATTTTAAATACAGCAAAATAAAGAAATTAGTGCCCACTTCATCAACTGCTAAAGTCAGTGTGGCTGAAATGAAACTGAGAGTGGGCCAGAGAGGAAAAAAAATTAATCTTATGTGAAAAATCAACTCATGTTGTCAACAAAGCAATAGGATAAATGCTACTAAATTCTACTGAATTCTTAATTTTAAAATTATGTTCACCCTCCCTTCTAGGATATCTGAAGTAGTTCTAGTTTAGCAATAATTATAAGGAATTTTGCCATACCATAATGGAATATCCTCAAAGAGTCTGCAAGGATCACTATCTCTACAAAAAAGGAAGATGACAGCCTTTAAAGATTGAAAGTCACAGAAAATTTCAGAAAGCAATTTTGAGTTACAGAGACCTTTTTTGATTACAGAAAGTCTTTTTTTTTTTTTTTTTTTTTTTTTTGAAAAGCAGCTAAGACTATTGGCTTTTGTTTTCAAAACTGAAACTAAAGTTCTCTTCATATTAATTATTATCATAAAGTATATTAATTATTCCTTTTTCCCATGAAATACTGTTCCCCTGATGTTGTATATGTTGTTGAGATCATAATTTTAGGAATCTTTTGGCTACTCAATACCCAGTTGCTGGAGTTTTCAATCAGTAATTATAAGGGAATTTATGAAAATCAGCTTCAAAAACAAAGCACTGAAGACAGGGGGCTGGTACTAGGTGACCTTTAAGGTCCCTTCTGATCCAAACTATTTGATAATTCTGTCATATAAAAGGAGTTATATGATGCTCCTACTCACTAGTTTAAGTGGACACAAAGCATTTCCCAAGTCAGAGAGCTTCTAAATGCAGAAAGTCTCAAATATAATATTAACACAAAAGACTACCCCATTATTTAATCTATTTTCTGCTCTTCATACCCTCGAGGTATTGCAAAAGAAGGTAACATCATTTGCTGGTGTTATACACGAGGATAAAAAAACCCTGATATATCAAAAAGAAAGATTTTCAAATATGTCTGCTTTCTGGCTGAAGAATTTCTTTCATAAGGATTTGAAGTATATGATTTGCCTTATACTAATGAACTTTTTTTATAGTATATGTGCATAATCACATATCATGGTTGAGGTGAATATAGGGTGAAGACTGACAAGCAGGGACTGAAGCATAGCTATTATTATTTCCTGCAACATATTGAGTAGAAATTGCTGAGGCATGCATTACTGGAAGTTGGTATGCAGTGCTACCTGCAAATGAACAGGAAAAAATACCAAAACTGTTATTGAAAACTGAAAAAAAAACAAAAACAAAACAAACCACAAAACAATCAGTTTAGAGCCATTAGAAATTAAAGGTTGAAAGGTTTTGAGTGCTACTACAAAGGTGCAGTCTACTAGTATACTGCAAAGCAGTTAAAAATAACAGTTGCTTTCCTATCTGCAAATTGTTCATAAAATAATGATGTATTTCCCTGGTAATAATGATGTTTTTGAAAAATTTTCAAAAATAAATATAGCTAAACCCAATGAAATCGACAGATTGATTATGTGTGATTGGTCATCATCCAGTACGGTGCTGATGGTTCAGACTGGATGATCCAACTTTAATAGATGGAAAGAAGCAAGAAAAGTCTCTGAACATCATTGGGAAAAAAAACTGGGGCTTTAGACATGAGAAGGACATAAAAATCCTTTTATCTCCTTTTAAAAGGAGATAATTACCTCCACTTTAAAACTAATTCTTTTCCCTCCAAAGAGTGAAAACAGAATAGCTACCACATCTCTACCAGGAACATTTGTTTTCTTCTTGTTACACTGATTACTATTATGTAAAAAATGTTATCAGTTCCACCTTAACACCCGAGTTTTCCGAATCTGCCACACCATATTCATGCAGAAGAAGTATGCACACAAGGAAAATGAAACAAACCGATAAAAACCAGCACAAACATAACCATAGGCAGAGCTGACATTTTCATATGAGTCCTCATTAAGATAAATGGACTCAGCTTGTAAATTCTTCTCCCTAAGAAGTGCAATTCTGATTTTCAGATTTATAAAGTCTCATAGCAGACTTAGACTTTGCAAGAAGGCTATCTGGTGCAGCATTTTAAAAATATTCGCAAGCAGAATTTTACCATCTCAAGTATTAATTTATATAGGCTGTGAATTATCTATACTTTAATACCCTCTTTTTTGATTGCAAATGAAGAACTGCAATATTTGTAATGTCCTTCTCCCCACTCCCTTTTTTTTTAATTCTACACTTATATTTAGTATACCTTTTTTTTTTCTTTTTTTTTTTTCTTTTTTTTTTTTTTTTTTTTTTTTTTTTAATCCAGTGCAATGCATATGTAATAACCCATGAAAATTCTGTTTAATATAATTAAGAGTCTGGAGTACCCACACATCCTAGGGGGAAAAATTGTTTATTTAAAGGATGAGGAGTGTAAACTTTCTTCTTCAGCATGTAATCTAGCATCTAGAGTACTTGCAAGGAAAGAGTGATACTCAGTTCAATTCCTGCTTCAGCTTGGTGGGCTAAAATTCAGCTCTTCCAGAAAAGAAGTCTTTTTCATAGAATCATTAAGGTTGAAAAAGACCTCTATGATCACGAAGTCTGTCAGCCAGAACCACCACAATGTTCACCATTAAACCATGTCCTCAAGTGCTACATCCACAAAGTGTTCAAAAAACACTTCCAGGGGTGGTGACTTTACCACTTCCCTGGGCAGCCTGGTCTAATATTTGACAACCCCTTCTGTGAAGAAATTTTTCCTGCTATCCAATCTAAGCCTCCCTTGCCGCAACTTGAGGCCATTTCCATTCATCCTGTCACTTGTTACCTGTGAGAAGAACATGACCTTACTACAGCCTCCTTTCAGGTAGGTGTTGAAAGTGATAAGACTAGACTTCATGTGCCTGAAGCAGAGCCAAGCTTGCTAGCTATGTAAAACTTCTGGGGTTAGAAGGAAAAGAAGGAGCAGACAAGGTGGCGATCTGGATATGAAACGGTAGTGCTGTGTTCCAGTTCCTTTATTTGGGATTAATACTATTGTAACCAGACCATATAAAAGGCACCAGCCCTTTAAGATCGGTAACCCAAAGCTGGTCCTGAAATCAATTGTAGTCTTTACAGTCGATGTTAGACATTGTTTGCAAGAGTATTTCAAAGACCAGAAAGTAGGTATGGATATTACACAAAAAATATATCAATTAATATCCTGGAACACACCCCCAAAACCAACAAACTTATATTCTCCTTAACAGCATACTCAAAGCATGAATACCTTTCCAACAGAGAACAAGAAAAGATTTAAGCTCAAATAAACCTACAGTAGACAAAACTTCTGCTTTTTATTCTTGGTTGCCTAGTCATACTTCACCAAGGATGAAGAGAAGATCTCACTGAGTGCTACCATATGTTCAGAGTTTTAACCTCTTGAAAAGACTGTTAAAAATATTACCTAAAGGACTGCAGGCTAAAAGCTTCATCACTTTTTGAATTTCTGTCTGAACATTCATAACATTTCCATGGAAGGCTATTTTTATCCAAGATTAAGGAAAGTAAAAAAGAAAGAAAAAATAATCATACCGTGTGTGACTGCAATTGTCCAGGTCTGGACTGTACAGGAACTCATGAGGCAATCTCCCTACAGATCAGGTAATTGTGCTCTAGAACTACTTAACTTGTCTAGTAGCAATGCACACAGAACCAGGGGAGAGAGTTCAGAACATGAGGTATAAAGAAAAAACTTGGATCATATTTTACTCTTGTATTCAGTAACATAAGGAAATCCACAATAGTTGTATTGAAGTCCTACATGCTAAAAAAAATAAGAATAAAAGAACATATCTAGAAACAAATGCTTATGGAATTTCCAAACCTTTCAAAACACGAATTCAAATGACAATCTAGTGCAAGAAAATTTCAGCAGGTAACAAAGTATTACACAAGGAAGGTAATTTTTGCTATAAAAATATCTCTATAAATTTAAAACGTGCAACCAAAATTCCCATGCTTTTCCCCCTTTCTTCAAATGCTCTTCAGAAATAAAATCTAATCTTTGGTTGAGATCTGGTATAGTGAGTCCAAGTTTCAACTTGAGAAGCAGTTGTGGTCCCTAAGCAATTAAAAATCTCTAAGAAAACCCATAAACCCAGCAAATTATGTTGCTATTAGACTTCAGAAATCGGACCATCATGTTTGTTACATATCTTTGCCTAAGACTGGTTTTAATGCTTAAGAGAAAAATAAATTCTCTCATGAAGAATTTCAGACCTCCTCTGCATTTCCTCTGATTTCCCCCTACCTGTGGCCCAGATTTCACAGCTGGTGAGCACAGCAACTGAGCTCCTGACGCAGTCACATGCAGAGAATGATTCCAACATATCCAGCTCTCCCTCTATTCTCTTGTCTGGTGCTACATGTTTTTACTTCCAAAGTCTGCATTTTCTTAAATTCAGATTATGCAATACAATCATGAGTTGAAAGCATATCTTGCTGACTTGCCAGTTAAGAGAGTAGCTGGAATACTTGAAACACATATCCTTAAAATATGACAAAATCCCGATTTTAAAGTACAATCAGGATTTTTTTTTTCACTGACAAGAAGTTTAACACAATTTATGAAAGCTTGGAAATGCTAGATGTTGCCTTTCTACTCATATTTATTCATTAGAAAAATCAACATTAAGCAAAGTAAAAAAATTTGACATATAGTTCTAAAAGCCAGCTCTAGAATGAGATAGAACCTTGCAATCCACTTAATTTCTATGCTAAAAGAATAATCAGTGCAGAGAAAGAATACCTAATTTACAAACATTCATTCAATTCTTTGTTTATCAGCTAAGATAGTCAAGAGAAATGTCATTATACAAAACTGATGTTTGCTTCAGTAGCAAGGGGAACGAGAAAGAACACTTTATAAACACCTCCAAGGAATTGATAAGGGATGACTGCAGTTATCAGCATCAGAGGCATAGACAAGAAGCTTCTTACCCATTGCTAATGTCATAAGCTACCCAATCACTCCATCTATAATGATACTCACAGGAAACTATTTGGGACCATACTCCACATAATTCTGAAATATACAGCATTGAACATTTCTTCCTCCTAAATATAAAATTTAAAACAGTTTCTAAAGAACTATGAAATTAATTTATATATTCATAATTCAGTGGATTCCTGATTGCTGACTTCTTCCAATGGCTTAGAGTTAGTAGCTTAAAGCTAGTACCTAGAAAATTTATTTTACTTCAGGTGAAAGATTTCTCTGTCTTTGCAAAAGGAGGATGCAAATTCTACATTTATCTTATTAAGTTCCAGACTGTCACAGACAGCAGCACAGCAACAAATGTAACCTTCCTGAGTAATCACAAGTATGCTAAAAAATAAAGTGTACCTGGACTGTTACCTTGACTGACTTCCTATGTGTGAATGACTTTCAAAAATTAAATAATTGTTGAGCTAGTCCATGAGCTTCTTGCTTTTTTTGGTATCACACATACAGCTAATGGTTCTAATTCCCATCCTAAGAAATATGCATAGCACAGAAAGATGTGCAGCCATGGCAGGGTTATTTAAGCAAATGAAAATGTCTCCTTAAGAGCTGGTTTCTTTCTGTGCTCATTCGCATCAGAGAGAAATAGAGCTAATGCTACGGTCTTATGAGTGCTTTATGCATTCTGACAAACCAAGCGAGGTTTGTCAGGAGAGGCTCTAGGCAGCATGGAACTGCTGCAATTTTACATCTCATTGATTACCGCAATGGGAATTGAAAATGGTTCTCTGCTTTCGACATGATATTAAAAATACTGTTGCAGACCTCAGAAAAATATGCAGGTCCTTCAGCAGAGGCAAAATGAGGAAAACCAACTTTGTACAGCATTGTTTCCTCATGAATTTGAGTCAGGCCCATCTGACCTTTATGAAGGCTAATAATAAAGCAATAAGGTGACATGCAGTAAAGCATGTCATTCTGTGCGTAGTTCTGCAAGAGGATACATGAAATAAAAGGGCAGTTCAAAGCCCTGAGGCTTTCAGATCCGTTTGTTCTGTGGTATGTGCATCCTATATACTGCTGGCATTACACAGAGTATGTGGGAACACACATGTCACAACAAACAATACTAAAAGAATAAGGACCTAAAAAAGGTTGTAAGAAAATAAAGATTTATTATTACTGTCACACTGCCTCAGTCACTGGCTGGTTTGATGTTCTGGAGAGTTTTTCTATTAAATGTTCCAGAGACTAATTATTTTTATTGCTCTCATACAAAAATCTCAAGTCTTTCCTGTTCCCACATTTTTAGTGACTTATTTTTGCTGGATCCAGAAGTCCCCATGCACAGAATGTTACCATTTTATAAGGGATGGACAGCACAGAAAAACAACTCAAAAACCACAGAGAATAATCTATAGTGACAGCAGTATAAGTATGTTCTACTCAGAGATTGCAAGTGACATAAGTAGTACCATGTGCTAAGCAAGCTGCGATAGTCACTAACCCTCTGAGATGCCTAGCAACCTTCAAGTAGCATTCAGTGGAAAGAGAAAATTTTCAGCACCCAACAGAATTAAATTGCTAATAAAACTGTTTACTCAGGATCCATCCTAGCAGCCCTCAACAGTCCTTAAAATCAGGTAGAGGAAAGCATACTTAGCATAAGAGCAAGTCATTACTTACTGAAATCACAGCATCAAACCCAATTTAAAAAAGAAATCTCTGCATTCGAAAATAATGTCAGTTTTTTAGATGTTCCAGTGGACTGGTCAAAAAGCAGAACCACAAGATCAAAGTTCTGAATTTCATCATGCTTTTTTGATATTTGAATTATATTATATCTATATACAAATATCTATGTCAATGCTTTATATTTACATCCAATTCAGATATATTTTCAACACATACACAATATAAACAACTATTAGTATAATGGGCAATCTAGTTATTGGAGTTTAAAACAATACAAAAATTTAAAACCAAGTTTCAGTAAGTTAATGGCATCTGTGTTATTCCCACAAGGAATATAAAATCACATGAAGTTGGATGCAAAAATTAAACATAGGGACTTCCAGTGACTGTCATCATTGGGAACTATTGATCAGCTAAAACTAGGTCTGCACGACAAAGAAACATGACAATTGATTAAAAAAGAAGCAAAACAGCACTCAAGTACTATCAAGTAGCCAATAAGAACTAAGCTATATATGAGGATAACTGGTAGTTTGATCAATAGCAGAACAAGAAAAGAAGATCCCTCTCCCACCCCAAAGGTAGCTTTTGAGAATCTCCAAATATCTTTTCTCTGCCTCAGAAGGATATGATAAACCACTTAGTAATCCAGTAAGTAATCTCATCCATCATCTTAAGGACATGAAAATGCAACAATAAATTTGGGTAAAAAAATATCTTCTTGGATTTCTTGATCCTTTGATATAAAGTAAGATAAAGGATGTAAAACCCAGAGAAATAATGCAGTGATGGGCCAAGTGTCCTGATTCCACTTTGAAAAAATTATTTGTTCTGAACAGAAGTCATCTGTTATCCAAAATCATCAAACAATTAATTTTCCTCTAATAAGAAGAAACTCTTTCACAAAAAATAGTGTGATGTGTACAGTTGCATCTGTGACAACTGTTTTCACCTACTGGTTATTGGTCTGCTGGAGAGGCATTAATTTGAACTGTAATACTAATGGAGTAATTATCATCTTGGGATATATATATATATATATATATATAACATGTATATAATGTTAGCTACCTATTATATACCACTTCATATGGTAATGATGCTTCATAAGACACAGCCCATTGCAAACTTTTTGGTGTGCTGAACATACAGAATATGCTTTCCTATTATTTTCTTTATTTTTGCATATGCCATATATGTATATAAATTAAACTTTATAATACCAACAGCAAGTTAAAGTTGTGAGATACAGAATATTTAAAAGGATAAAAAAAACAGAAATAAAGGAGTATTTTATAAATTTTGATTAATTATGACAGTCTAACACCAGTAAAGAGTTGTAGATAGGCTATTCTTCAATACAGTTGGCTTCAGCTATTCCTGATGGTCATTGGCTGCCATGAAATGCCCGATCTGATTATAACAGTCACTAAGAGGTCCATAAAGGAAATAGTGAAATAGTAATTTCATTAATATAGTGCTTACACAGAGCAGTGCATTTGGAATATCACAGAATCACAAAATGGCTGAGGAAGTCATCTGGTATAAAACCCAGGCTTAAGACCCCAGATTGAGTGGTCTTTGGCCCTGCAGTGGTGCAAGGTGTTGTTCGTCCCCAGATACAGGACATTGCACCTGTCTTTGTTGAAGTTCATGAGGTTCCTGTCAGCCCATTTCTCCAGCCTTTCCAAGGCCCCTGTGGATGGCAGCACAACACTCTGAATATATATACATAACATATTCTTGGGTCACTTTTTTAACACACTGCTAATTTTGTTATTTCTCCTTTTTTTTTCCTTTTTTTTGTTTTTTTTCCTGTGAAATATAAAAAAATTAACACCTTCTTCTTATTATTTTGCAATTTACTGAAGAGCTAATATATATATTATGTAATTTTTTTAGCAGAGACTGAATTTGTTCTTATGTTCTAGGAAGTACCACATTACAAATACTGCTATAAGAAAAAACATTGCAGCTTGAGCCCATTAGTCTCACAATGAATACTCTTCTGAATACAATCAATCAAGTTTATATTAAAAAGTATGATATAATAAATGAAATATCTGTAATCTTAACTTGGTGTTCTACTGTTAGAGTTCTAAAGGGCTGAATTATAGCCATAGGGATTTTTGGTTGTTTTGTTTGTTTGCTTGTTTTGGTTTTTTGTTTGTTTGGGTGTTTTGGGGGTTTTTGTTTGTTTAGGGTTTTTTGTTTTTGTTTTTGTTTTGTTTTTTTGGTTGCTTAGTTGGAATTTTTAAAAAAAAGAAAATATACCAAGTGATGGAAACCTTATGGCCTGAACTTCAGGGTTACCAAAATCCCAGTGAATTCAAAGTTGGGTATCATCAATATTTTGGAAATTTAGACTTTGCAGACATTTAAATTTGATTACTTGTATACCAACACATATAACATAGACCATTAAAAAATGCTGGTGATTCACTCTATCGAGAAAGGACCATGTAATTTTAACCAACTTTTAAGAAGTGTACCGATCTAATTAGTGAAAATCAATAAAATATTTCATAAATGAAATTCTACATAACTGCTAAGTTTTATTACGCTATTACATTTTTTTGTATTTAAGTGAATCAAAATTAAATAAAGCCTGTATGAAGCTTTGAATAAGTTTGAAACTTTTAACTTCAAAATAAGTATACATTCCTAATACAGATATACTCAATCTCAAGTAGCCTCAGTGAAAAGAAACTGTAGAAGAATGTCTGAAAGCTCATTGACAAAAATGCAAATTTTCTCTCAAATTCAGAACCTTTTTTCCTTCAGGGCAGAGGGAGTCCAAATAACTGTCCTTCACCCCTACTCTTTTCCTCTGACAAGGAATGGTTGTCTCTGAGGAGGAGATACTGTCAGTCACCACAGCCTTGATCATGTATATTTCTTGCACCTGAAGGAATATTGGATTCAAAGTATTTTTTTTTTTAACAGTGTAAAAAATTTTACCAGTGTACTTCACATTATCCCAGTCCATCATCTCCATTATATACCTTACATGAGTCTGATGCAATCACAGATGCAAAGTCACCCTCAGTCTAGCCATCTTGTAAGCAAAATGATGATGACAAACAAAATACTCAGAGACAGAAGAATGATAAGAAAAACTTATTTTTAGAAGGACAGATTAGTCCAACATGGCTAAATATATATATAAAAAAGTGATTTTATAAATATATGAAGCTTACATATCTTCAGGATGAAAATATAGTGTGATAGAGGGAGAATGAAATGCCAAGAAAACAACAATAATCTGAAATGAAGGTAATAAGCTGAATAGTAGCAAAACATTTCATGAGACTGAAATCTATCCAATAGAGACACAATTCTGTAAGGCAGGAACGTTTGGAAATAGAGTAGACAAAGCATGAGACAGCACGAAACAATTGTGTACTGATGACACAGAAGGGTAAATCATCTATATTTGCCTTATTGTCTTTGAGATTACTTCTTCTAGTCAATCATTCTGGAGCACCACTACACTTAAAACATGTCTTTCTTTCCTTTTCTTTCTCCCTTCCTCTTCCTTTTGAAAGCACTATCAAAACAGATGTGACCTCATTTCCCTTCTTTTTTTCTTCTGCTTTAAAGGAACAATCTGTATAATCACTATGTTTACCCAAATGTTTTCATATTTGATTCTTTATATCTCAAAAACCTATTTTAAGCAACATCTGGACACAGTATTCAACATTCCTCCCTTATAATGCAGCTTTCTGCAGGCATGTGATTTTTATAAGGTCATCTATAACAAAAGTCAGTGACCTTATAAAAAAACAGATGAATGGGTGAGGAAAGATTTGGGCTGGAGAAAATGTTAAGTATCATGACTCTTTACCACATGCCTAAGTCCACATACAGAGTTCACTCAAAGAGTAGATTAAGGCTCTTCCAAAGAGAACAAAAAGCTTAGAAGCCTGAAAGTATTTTAGAGAAAAGATTTATTGTTAATACAAGTCTAGAAAGTAGGATTCAAAAGTTTTTTATTACAAAAGAAAGTAAATACATTTCTCTCCTTGTTTAAAAAAAAATAAAAATCAAACTATTTCTGGTTTTACTGGGAAACTATATTTTAAATGCAAGAAATATCTGTTATCTTTATATCTTTGTTGAAATTCTCTATATCTGCTAAAGGCGAAATGTAATGAATTTCTAGGGTGTTTTTAGTCATATCCACATTTTTCCAAGATTTTTTTCAAACACTTTCAAATGTCAAAGGCAAAAGGAGGAAAAGTACAAAGATAGTCACTAATATCCTAATAGCATATTTTCTGCCAATAGCTACTAACATTTAAATTCTTCCAGAATCATATGCCCCTTGAAACTCCTATAAAATGCTTATATTATAATTTTTTAATACAAAAATCATTATCTACTTTGAGTCTCCTGTAACAAGTATCTGAACTGTAAGATTTTTGTATCTCAATCCTCTCAACATTCTTACTATTGCACTCAACGTTAACAAATGGAATTTCCATGTCATTCAACAAAATGCCAAACATTTTAGTCCCAATGAAGGAAATGAAAAATCAAATAATATTAAAAATTATTTTTACATGTTATTCAGTTTGACTATTTTGATTTTTATTTGTGGTCTGTAATAATCTGGGGATTATCTAAATGCTTCTACTGCCTTTTGGTGGGGTATATGGGACAGAAATATCTCTATATATATAGTTGTTTAATGGGTTTGGGTTTTGGTGTGTAAGAGCAGGATCTTTTAAAGGAAGTAAATCTATCTGCACTTGTTTCTTCATACAAAGTGAAAAGGCATAATTTAAAATTGAGGGATTTTTTAAATTCTCAGCAGTTCTTATCAGCTTTCAATTTCAACCCCAGGAAAAATAATATTTTTTGACTGATAGTCTGAAAGTATGATTTAAACTGATCTATTTCACATACTTGCTCTCTCTATTAAATTAATCTTAAATGTTGGTGAAATTCAACAATTGGCAGACTTCACTGAAGACACTGATGAGAAAGGAATAGCAGGGGTTCTGCATATCTGGCACTGAGCTGCATGGTGTCTGTGTGGGAAAGATTTTACTGTAATAGTAAAGTGAAACACAAATAACCTGTAGTACTACAATCTCATGGCCCACTGTTATGTCATGTATCATAGGAACCTGAATGAGAAAGGAACTCTAGACAGGAGAACATACAAAAAGTTCTTTGGAATCAAATTTATCTGTGAATCCCTGAAAATCTATATGTACTGAGCTAAGCTTGGGAAAAAAATTGCACAGAATATTTTCAAAGCATTACTAGTCCCCACTGAACACTAATCTTATTTGAATTACAAGGAGATTTTAGACCTTTTGTTATATTATTTGTACCACAATGAAAGGAAACTTTGAAATTACGTCATTTCATGAGGAAAAAAGCAACCAAACAAGTGAACCCAAACACAACATTTGTATTTATTTCTAATTAAGACAAAGAAATGTTTCCTAAGAATTTACAGAATTTGACATGAAATTAGAAAATGTTTGATTCAGCTCTGCTCTGCTCCCTTTTTTCTGTTCACGGAGAAGGGAGACAAAGAAAGTCAAATAATACTGTCGACCTGCAGCATGTACCTGCTAATGATATCTCAACCAAAGCAGAAGCATTCACTTACTATTTAAAAAAACACATCTGACATACTAGGCTGGATGAACTATTTGACAGTTTATTGCGTGATAAACTTTGTTGCTAGATGGTTTGGGATTTTTAGTTGATTTTTTTTTTTTTTTGATTAGGGGATTCTCAGCATGTTCTGGCATCCAAGAGCAAGTCCACTGAGCAAAATATGAATGGCAAAACTGGAGATATGACTAAAACTTGCTCTAATAGATATATAGAGCCAAATAAGAACCACAGCAGCATGTGCATCCTTCTGCTCCCGTGTCCTGTGCCTAAGCACTTATTTCTGGCTTAGAACAGAAGGGTATCAACAATATTTGCCATTGATGGTATGGTTGCTTGCAGAATGGACAGTCATATCAGAATACTGGGTATATTTGTGTTTATCATACATCTGCAAAACAGAGAAATGAGGTGATTCTACCAGGAAACATAGAGAAAAATAATGTATTTTAAAAAAAAGTTGTTTTTTTCCTTAGTGGAAAAGGGAAGTAAATTCTATTGAATTCCGAAATAAGCAATCTAAACCCAGAACCATATTTTCAAACATCATTCCATAGTTCATTTCCTGAAAGAAGGGGATTTTGAGAAACTTAAGGACTGAGTCAACAGAAATATATTGAAGTTCAAAAAGTTCAAATGTCGGCAACCAGCATGGCTCAACACAGACATACTGACCGTTCAAGTACAAACTCTGAGGGAAAGAACTTGGAGGTCATACTGGATGGCAGGTTGAACACAAGCATTTCCACTGAGCACTGTGCACTAATCACTACAAGCTTGCCAAACCTCATACTGGATTGTTAGGAGTATAAGGGTCAGCACGTCAAGGGAAGTTATCAACTGTCCTTCTCAATCTGCTACTAAAACACTGGATCCAGTTTTGGGCCCCAGATTTCAAGAAGGATGTAGAGAAACTGAAGAGGGATCAGAGGAAGATTACCAAGAGTGCCAAGATCTAGAGCATGCTCCTAGGAAGAGAGGTTGAAGGAGTTTGATTGGTTTTGTCTAACAGAGAGGAGATTAGGCGGTGCTGCTCTGTTGGCAGTCTGCAGTCGTTTAAGGGGATTTACAAAGATGACCACAACAAACTCTTTTCAGGAGTGTCAGATCAAAAGACGGGACAACAGCTAAAAATTGCAGGATGGTATTCAAGACCAGACATGAGGAAAAAATTTCTCTGTTAGGAGGCAGATATTGATGCAGCATAGGAGCAAAAATGACTGTTCTTCTGGTACATATGTTCTTGAAAGATTTGAAAACTAAACTAGACAAATCAGGGCCTAATTTGAAGTAGTGCTAGTGATAGCCCTGCTTTGGGAGAACAAATGGTCAAGATGATTTCCAGCAGTCTTTCCATACAATCATTTCCTGATAATATTAAGTTATAAAAGTAGCAACACTTGCACAGACATATTCACAAATATTTTCCACTAAATACACAATAAAATTAACTAAAAAATATACAAAAATTAAGTATGTAGAAGTGTAACAATTTTTAGGTAGTTCCAAGGGTTTTTTAGGCACTGTACTTTGAAAAAAAAGTCTAAAATCCTATTTAAAAAAAAGTAGGAAAAAAAGAAAGTTTTTTGTTATCTAAACTTACATAAGAAACAGACATAAGGGGAAAATCATGGGTTTATATAGGCACAGATCTAGTATTGTAGGTGTTATATACTAAATTTTATATGTTATATAATCCAATATTATGCACAATATTAGAAGTTAAAATTAATAACCACTCCTTTTAAAGAACAGAATGCTTCATTTTAAAATCACTTTCATTTGTTTAATAATCTTTCCCAAGCCTGAAAGGTGCTAAACAACTATAGCCTCTAATGACTTTGTAATCCAAATTTCCACTTGCATTTCTCTTCTATGGCTCAATCCTGCCTGGTAGAGAGATCTAATCCTGATCAGGTAAACATCTCAATTCTTGCAGGATCTCCCAGTCTCAATATTTCTTTTTCAGAAAGGACAATAGAAGAAGTAGAATAAAAAGTGTATAAGCACTGCTTTTATAACATAAAAATAAGCTGAAAAGGGCTTATGTAAAGAAGATAGTAAAATGAACAGATTGCAATAAATTGTTTTCTTTATGGATCAAGGCACTGTCTGATTTGGAACTGTAACTAAATCACAATTCCCTTCCTGGGATTTTTTCTTGGATATTCCTTCCCCTACTGAAGGACTTGAACAGCTGTTCAGTCTAACTTCCTGTTTACTCCCATCTGTATTGTCATCTCATGCACAATAAAATAATATGGATTTTCAAGCTGGGTTTTTCATATAGGTATGACGATGGTCATGGACTAATTATACTTTTCAATACCTTTATTTTAAGTAGGGTTTTTTGTTACTCCATTTGTTATTAATTAACAATATGTTTCTAACCAAATAATGATATATAATATTTACACATAACAGCGCTGCTAAAGTTTGCTGCATTTACTTTGCCCTACACAGAAGCAAGCATGAAATGTTTGCCTTTTAGGCAAAGAGCTCCATTTAACATTAGTATCTCTGGGTTACTGCATCTTGATTATTCTGGACTTCCTTCAGTCCATTTTATTTGTACAATAACACAGAACGGTGGTAGAAACTATGGAAGAGAAATTTACAGCAAATTACATTTTTTTTTTTAAGAATTACCACTGTATTAAATGACTTTTGAGGACAAGTGATGAAAGGAGGAAATGGTTCTTTTAATGTATAGTGGCACTCTGTTTGGTCTTAGATAGGATCTAATGCATCAATATGAACAATGAGAACAATTATTCAATGTCTTGATTTATTTTCTTGGCCAGCCCTGGGACACTGCAAAAGAAACCCAGCTGTTCCTTGATTGCACATTTAATATTAAATAGTGCTATATTTTCCTCAGTGCAGAGCAGAGAGTTACTAACACAGCAAGTCAGTTACTGTGTATGTTCTCTTTAACACTCTGATCTCAGCAAAGTGAAAACATTTTATAAAAGAATCAGGTAAGAAATAAAGCACACTGTGGAAATGCTGTATATGCCACTCTGATGAAGTAGAGTTAAGCTGCATGTGTTGTATATATATATATTGGAACTAGCAATAAATGTGATTGTACAATTAAGCTAAACTACATTTACCAGTTCTATTTAGTATTTGCATACCCTGTGCCATAGGACTGTGAAGTGATCATTCATCTTCTAATCTATTCAAGTACACTGACATATAATCTCACAACATAATCTTTGGAAAAACAAACATAAAGCCAAACTACACTAATTCTTTTTTATTTGAACGACAGATCTGATTAAATACAAGATTTACTTTATGTTAAAGATTAGCTTTTTTTTAGAAGTGCTCTAGGAGCTGAAATCCATGAGAACTGAAGCTTTTGAGATTCTTTGACACAGGCAAGCTATGTACGCAAAGTGTTCAGATATAGGTTTAGTTGTCTTACCCAAAGAACTGAAGTTTGAGGGCTTCAATTTATACCCTCTGCTATCACAGATAATGGTGGTAGCTAATTCCCATTGGTTCTGGAATACTGATGATAAAGAAACTAGAAACACAAAATCCGTAAAATTTAAATTGGGGATTCTTTGTCCCAAGGCATTAATATTGTATATGCTTGTTCTTTGAAGAGAATTCGCTCCAGACCATCACTTCTTGCTTTTAGTCATGGTGCATAACAACTGTCTCTCATTTACTCATCTCATTCACATTTCTTCAAGAAGAACGACTAGGAATAACTAGAACTAACTAAAGATAGCTATTTATACTGTTTGGGTAAGTTTATTGGTAGCATGAGGCAAAATACAATGAACTTTAAAAGGAAATTTACATTTTAAAAATAGTAATTTTGTTTTATTTCAGTTCTTTCAAAATGCTGGAGATCAGGATTTTAAAAATACGTATAAATTTTTACTTTTGAACCTACTGTCTGAAAAACGAGATATGTTCAATTTAGTTTATTTTCAGTCTGGTAACAGGCATTTACTTCCTTCTAAAGATGATTGATGTGCTGATCCTATTTCAATGTATCACCAAATAAGGCCAGCATTTTCCATTCACTTATGCTGTATTTAGGGAATACTTGTTCCAAAGAATGTTCTAGGTTTTCACCCATATTTAGAAAATGTATTATGTACCATGGTGAAATAGTCTGATTCTTGCCAGATTTGAACAAAAAGACAGCACAATGTTAGATAATTTTAGTCATAATGATACCATTCAGTGGAACCACAGTTATGCAATGCTGTTTTCACAGCATTATAGAGTTGTGTTAGGATACTAATTTCTTGGCATTGCAGCCCAATTATTTTCATTTATGAACACAGAGGATGGAGGGTAACTTGCCATGCTAAAATTTGAAGCAGTCCTTTAGTTTTTTACTTTCAGACCACTGTTGCACATACACTATTACTATAATAGTGAAACAACTCTGCTATTACAGAAGAGACAAATTGGGTCGATTTGAAAACCAGATGAACATTGTCAGGAATTTTTTGATGAAGAGTAAAGGAGGGTACAAAAATCATGTATGAAGCAGATCTGCTTTGTGGAATGCAAACCAAAGCAAAATGAAAAAAAAAAAAAAAAAAAGAGAAAAAAGAGTACCATCTTGATTTCTTCATCAACTGAAATTTATACTGACAAGACTCCTTTTAACCTAACGCCCACCACAAAAGTAAAGAAAAATACTCTATGTTTGAGAGACAGAGTGTCAATTATTTTCTTTAAATTCCTATACAGTCGTGGCTCTGACTCATCCAATTTTCTCAGTTTAATAAAATATGACCCTGTGGGTGTAGCCTGTTGCAAAATTTATCACAACTATCTTCTGCCTCCAATGTGAGAAATGAATTCTGAACATGTGGACAATTCCTCCTCAATTCCTCCTTTATTTGGTTAATTAACTGTTGAGGTACCTCTATGTGACTTCTATTCTAAATCATTCTAGCAACATGGAATTTAAGCAATGCACAGAACTTTGGTAAGGAATTCTGAATCAATATAAACTTTTTCCAGAACTTTTAAAAGAGGATGAAGTAAAACTAAGGGTGGGAAAGGAGGGGTTAGGGGGGAGGAGGGATGAAAAGAATAAAGAATAGTATAATTATGAGATCAATCAACAATTAAGCAATTCACCAATGCGCTAAAAGACAAAGACTCTATGTTTAACTCAATTCATAAAAGATATTTAATTTGCTAAGCAAAGGCAAACGTGCAAGTGATAATAATTTCAGTGTTTTAATTACGTTGTTACCTCCACAGATAGTCATAAGGAAAAATAAAAAGAAAAAGAAAAACAAAAATAAAATTAAAGTGGGGGGGGAAAAAGGAAGGAACCCAACACTATGTTTTCTCCCTTCTGAATTTTACTGAATTTCCAGTAAAAAAATTATAAGCAGTGATTCCTGTATAGGTACAGTCCACTGAAAACTTTATTTTCAGCCTAAGATCTGATCTTGAAAACCCTTTCTCAAATAAAAGTTTTTACTCATCAGTAACTCAGTAGCAGACATGCCTTCCTATGCAAACTCATGGCAACTGACAATGTGAGAAATCGAGCCACCACCAAGCCCTTTGGTTGTGCTGGGACGTGTCTAGGGGCAGGTTGGTCACGATAAATTGTCTTTCACTGTGAATTTCACTTTCCTCCTGAGACTCTAAATCTCTTGACCTCTGAGTCACATTTCAAAGTCCATATACTCTCCATCTGCTTATTTGCAGAGAAGGGAGGGGATGAGTGTTTGCATAACTAGAGAGTAGGTTGAAAGGAGGTGATTGGATATCATTACCATTTCAATAACAATGCATAACACCAGTCCAGTTGCTGACTTTATATCTTTCCATACATATTTGCTATGACTCAAGAAGCAAACTGATCATAAGAGACAAAAAGCAGTATTGTTGTGACTAAATACCTCAAACAAAAGATAAAGTTAGCTGCATCAGGTCCTAGACCTTAACACAGCCAAAACTCTTATAGTCACTTGCAGATATATATATTATACTTGGCAAGTAGCTGTCTAGATCTTTGACAGCTTGATTGAACTGGTCATAATCTTCCACTAAGACAAAGTAAAGAAAGTTTCCCAGGTTCAAGGCAAAAAAGGAAATCTTTGTGTTCATGGGGAACTATAGAACCTGTCATCCATCAGTAGGAAGCATTTTATCTACTAAACGCATACTAAGATGACACGCCAATTCAAATAGAAACAACAAAATTTATGAATTACGACATAACTTTGAATTCTTAATGTGACCAGTGACAATTGACAACATTGACAGAGTAGGTAAAATTTCACAGCGTCCAGGGAAAAGAGTTTGGTCACTACACTTTTCAACCTTTCTAGTGTATGAATTTGAAACAAATGAATAATAATTTTGGTGTATAATATGTAGAAAGCCTGACAAGGTTTTGTTTGAATACTCCATATTTACTTGGTTAGAGCTAGAATATCAAAGCAATATTTGAATAAGCCTATGATTGTAATTATCTACTCTTAAGAGTAAGAATTGGTAGGCTTGTGATTTTGCCTAACTCTAAGGAAGAAATTTGTTTGTTTGTTTGTTCAATTCAATTTATGCATGAAGTAAGATAACTCAGAAGGAAAAAAGTCACTAAGAGTCTGAATATAAAATAGCGGTATGAAATTGCTCACAGATCAGGGAAGACCTTTCTTAACAATGGAAAGATAAGAAAGAAATGTTTGACTTATGACTCCAGAATTACATCAAAAATGGAATATTTAAGATAAAAGATGTACATGGATTTTTGTTTTCATCTCTTACTCTGCACTAAAACATTTTTTTTTATGTATGGTGATACAGATTGCAATAAAAATTGTGCTTACAAAATGCATTTTGTTCAAGGACCTCTCATACAGCTTAAAGCTTAAGTTCACAAACCCTCTTCTTAAATCCCATTCCCATTTCTAAAATGATATGAAGTTGGTTTTGGTGTTTGAACTCTTATAAATAGAGAGTGATGGCTGTATAATTATGGAAGTAATTTCTCTTAAGTTAAAGAGACGAGAAAAGGAGCATATAGAGTTTGTGAGGTTTGCTTCAGAAAATGAGTAAGAGGCCACGGGAATCTCTAGGGGTGACCACATCTCTAGGGGTGACCACTACAGTACACAAGACTGTTTATTCTACTATATCTAAATTGCATTTTCTCTTTAAAAGTTATTATTTGAAATGATAGAGGGTGAGAAAGATGTGAAGCAAGATCTGATGTTTTTTCTTGCTTTTGGGAGGTAGGTGATATTTTTAGTTGTTTTGGAAAAAAAATTATTTATTCTTAAACATTTCTGAAAGCAGTTATTTTTTACCTAGCTGCCATGTAGTCAAAGCTATAACTCATCCGAGAGCTACATGACAAATGCTTGGAAATTTATATCCCACTCCTAAGGAAAAAAAAAAAGATATATGGAAGTGGGCACTTTGCTAAATATAAATGTATACAAATATGTAGAAAATACTATTTCCCTGTTACTTTTACACAATACAACCACCTGTGCAAAGAACCACAACTTTAATATGTCATAAGGCCAAATACACGCCAAAACTTTTAGGAGCAACCTATCCACTTAAATACAAATACATACACTTACATGAATATATAGCTTTAGCAGTGAAAGTAGTTCAGCTCATACCAGTAAAATTGAACTGACAACTTCTCTAGTACATTTTTTCCTCAATATAGAATTTGCTTTGGTTTCAGTGAGGCTTCATTTTGGTCCATAGCTCCCTCTGCATAGAAAAGCGGGCAAGAACATTGTTATATCTTGGTTTTTAACATTTCATTAAAAAGAGCTAGAGAAGTGCTCAGAAACAAGCAACTGTTAGCTTTCCTTCAGTCTCTTCAGACACCTCTCCCACTTGCTATGACCATTCAATGAGAGTCCTAGTCTTCAGGAGACCTCTGGCAGCAAGGCACTCTTTGGAAGTGCTGCATGAGAAAAAGACCTTGTGAACTCTGCTGCCACTGGCAGGAGATGAGCTATTGCCAGACAATATCCATAAGAAGTGAGGAGCAGCCCAGTCAAAGTTAGTTTTCCTGGTAAGCAAAACAAGTCCATGTTGGTCTTTGTAGTCATTTGTCTGGTCCTAGGTTGGTCAATGGTTTTAGAAATAGTTACCTGAACCTCTGACAAGAGAATTTGGAGAAAGGACTGGGATAGGCAAGAGCAAAGGACTGTCCCAAACAGTGTCTGATAGACTTAGGCCTTGTTTTTCCAATTCCAAAATGTTCACCTATTGTAATAAGTTAATGGAATTATGATACCAAATTTTAGTTATATTTAGTTTATTTTTTATTTTATTTAAAATACAAGGGATGAAACATTGCATAAGGTGTGCACACACAAAAAAAAAAGGACTATGTGAGAGAAGGGCATCTCATGAAATTACAAAATGCTGAGGGAGATTAGACTACAGATAAGATTATAAGAAAATTATTCTATATGATCGGTTTGGTAGGATTTCCATAGTAGGGAAATTTACTGATTTCTCTGGGAGCAGTAAGGGATATGTAACCTCCTTTCTTGAAAATCCAGGTCTCCACTCTATGGAACAAAAATGCGGAATAATGCATGAGAATTGAGACGGCATGAATTTTCAAAATACTGATTACTACACTGCTTCTCTAGATGGACATTCTTAGCATTAATACCTTTTGTAACCTAATATGCAGTAACTATGTCAGCAATCTTAGTGCAAGCTCATGCAGGTTAGCCTGTTACACTCACGTCATCCACATTGTTTTCTCCCATAAGCAAGCACGTGAGATCACTTAATTCATTTTTATAAATCCTGCAAAAGTAAAGTAATCTATCCAAAGCCAGAGTGCAGTAAAGGGTGCAAAAAGGAGAACAATATAGAAAAGAATGGCAAAGCTAGAAGTATAACTTTGTCTCTAACCTCACCCTGAGCTTTCTAACATTAGGAACGCCCTTTGCTACCTTAGAGAATACTTTCCCAGATTCCATGATCTCTCGGCTCACTACACTCAACTGTAACAATGAAACTGCCCAATGCTCCAGGAATGCTCATGAATGCAGGAAACACAATTTATATGAAAAAAATTACCTGGACCATAAAATTCTAAACAGAGGAAGTGAAAATGTATCTGCCTCACCAGTAAGTATGAAATATATATTTTTGTTTTAGATTTCCATCAGAAGTTTTTTCAGAAGTGTTTAGAACAGTGTTCAAGAAACGTGGAGAGTAACTAGAAACACAGAAGACAGTCCACTGAGACTCCATATAATTTCAACCTACGCTACCAAAAATTATTATGCAGAGATGCAGAGGTAAGTTCACTTCATTCTTCTTCTCTGTTTTCCCAAACCAAGGATATGAATTAGCAAAAGAAGTAAACAAGTACAATCAAGTCCTCAAATTGAGTTGTTTTATGAAGACAGAAAAAACACATTTCTGGTCTGAAGATTGCTCTGTATACATCTTTTTCTTGCTGTGAATGGTTGCTAAGCATTTCAGTGTCCAGTAAGCAGAGAGAAATGGATATACCACCCTTGGCACCTCTGTATTTAATGCGTCTCAGACTTGGAAAGGAGTCTGGCACCAAGACCAACTCTTGCAAAAGATCATATCTGGGTTCATATTGGAAGCCTAAACCAGATAAAAGCTTGGAGACAAAAATTTTGGTGAGGTTTGATCTAGGTATTGAACTCCTGTGTCAGCTTAAACAAATGGACTTCTTTAGGCTGTTGATCCAGGTTACCAAAAAGAGTATTTCAGAAGTACAGCACCTAAAGCTTGCTAATCTCTACACTATGAAAACAACTATGAAGTAGGTAGAAGCTTGGTCACATAGACAAGTTAGTGGATTGAGTACTGAGTGGAAAAGCAAATACACATGATATTTGTTCACCCTCAGCACAGCCTTCAAAATTAATATCTATGAAACATTTCAGATTTGACAAATTCACAGATTTCAAAAGACATTTTACAAACTAAGCAGAAGTCTGAGAACTGAGTCTGAGTCAGAGTATTGTCAAAAAACAGCAGATCACCTAAAAACTTATTTAGTGTTCTGATAGAAATCTCAGCAGAGAGGGAATGATGGACCGCATAACGAAATCCTTTGGGAAGTTCTGCACGTTGCAAGCTAGACACATTTGTTGATAAAAAGGACTGGAAACTTGGTTATAGAAGCCCAGGCTACATTCCATCTACCAGCAGAATCATAGGTTGAGGGTACAGGGATCTCAGAATCACCTACTCTGCCTTTCTGAATACCAAAATATATGAAATACAATAATGCATACTTCACTACAATAGTCTTCCACAAAGACACTTGTGTACAAGGACTCCAAAAGAGAGAGAAAATACCATTTCTCCATGAATTTTAAAAATGGAAAATTATTTTCAATATTAAAATTCTGCTCTTAATTTCAAACTGAATTTATGAGACCTCAGCTTCTATCTATTGCTCTTTCTTAAAAATTTTTTTTCTATATTACAAAAAATTTAAACATCTAGTTCTTTCCTTAAAAACAAACCACATAAGTTCTGGGGTTTCTTAATTAATAGAATAATGCTAGGGTACTGATTTTTTTTCCTTTTTATTCAGCACTGAATATTTTGTTTCTCCATTCTTTTCAACAAAATTTTTAAAATCTGCACAAATTCAAATGTAAACAGCATTTCAGTTTTCCCACTGACTTTGTTAAAATTACTCTTCTGTTTCTCTTGCATGACTGTTTTTTAGCACTATCGCTGTGGAAGCTCATGTGGAAATGCTTGCTTGTTTTAATCTCAAATACTTTTCAGCTTGTTTTTATAGATGAGTGTCCTTCATTCTGAATCTGTCCTTCTTATACATAAGTTTTTGCACCCAATATTACTCAGTATGCCTGTCTTATTTATCAAGCTGCCAACACTTGGTCTCAAGGAAAAACTTCTCAATTCATGTGATTTAAATCACATCACTATAGCCCCAACAACATTTAATTAACCAGAACCCACTGCCAGTTCAGGATCAACAATGCAACAAACAAACCACCATACTAAATACTTACAAATGGCAACAAACACCTTAAAACTTTTGAACACCTTTACATAATTAACCCTCCAAAGTAATATCATTTAGACATCCTCACAGGCCATGTTGGTTACAAACACATCCACACTTCTGGGAGTGCAGGTGCCCCTACTTGCTCCTACTCTGCCTCTCCAGATTTGGGTGGTCCAGTCCTGTGTGGTCCCATGCTATGTCCTAATGGACAAGCTGGGAAGAAAGTATAAGACACAGTTCATGCATGCTCTTACAAGGTGCATGTCCTTGCATGTTGCACCTTGGGCAGTGACTCCACTAGCTGTACACTGTGCAAAGGCAGCTCGGTCAGACCAAGCCAAAGGTTGCAGTGAAATGGGTCAAGACCAGCAGTATCAAAGAAGTTTTTTTTCTCTGTTTCTCTAACTTGCCCAACCATTCACGCTTAAAAACTTCATGCTTGATTTATACACTTTTTCAAGCTTTGTTTCAGAAATTTTTTGGTTTTATTTTTGGCTACTGGGGTGGAAGGGGCAACGTTGTTTTGTGGTTTTTGTTTGTTTGCTTTTGATTTTCGTTTTTGGGATTTTGTTGTTTTTTTTGGGGGGTTGTTTGTTTGTTTGTGGTTTTTGTTGTTTTGTTTTGGGTTTTTGCTTTTTTTTAGTTTGGACTATTGGGGTTGGTTTTTTGGTTTAATTCTCCTCTTTAACATTATCAGTTTCAGGAAATGTCCTCTCAGCTCAGTTATTTTATTCACACAGGTTACGCTCACATACCCTTCTTAGCAGATGTTCTTACCTAGGTCATTCTGCTAACTGTGGGCTCTAAACTTAATGTAAGTGTAATTTTCTGTCAGTGATCTGTCGAGAACATGGGTACAACTATTATAAAAATAGTCACAATATCTGTATAATCCATTCGAACAAATTTCCTCACAATATGCACTTTGGTATATCTGGCCAGTGCTTCTAAGCTACTTAAGTATCCCGTGTTCCTTAAAGTTTGAGTGCACTTTATTTCCATGGTGACTTCTATCTACCAGCCTTGTAATATGAAAGGGTCAAATTGTTTGCTCGAAAGAAAATACTTCCCATAATACCATACTATTGCCATGTAACTCTTCCCTGTCTTAAGTCTCTATTGGTTGAATCCTGTGTTGTATTTTCTGTTACACTGCCTAAAGTTTATGTCAGGCTAAATGCTTAATGGTTACCAAGTTCATTACACTTGTATAATTGGAGTGTTTTCTAGATATGTACTCTGGATGACTCTGAAAATGTATAGCAGGACTACTATTCCTTTAAAAATATTTGTCCCTAATAGATATTTCCCAATATCCTTTGACTTATTTTTAATTTTCATGATAAAAATTTTAATAATAATTTTTCCAGATACAGAATAGAAATATTAAATTTATTATTCTGACAGTCATGCATTACTACTGCCAACAGTTCTTCATAAGATGTGGTCAGTAAAAGTAGCAAAAGGAACAGTAACAGTCTATTATTTCTGGTGTAATCTAAGATTACCAGAAAACCACAATGTTTCTCCCCTATCAGATCAGTTGTACTCATTTTAAACCTTATTCGTTACAGGGGTTTTTATATGATTTCCTCTTTTTTTCCATAGTCTATACTAGTTATTTTGATTTTGGTTTAATTGTTAAATTTTTACTTCATTTTCCCTTGTGTCAAAGACAGACTCATGGTCAAATGTGAATTCTTTTGTGATTTCTGTTTTTCTATGACAAAACAACATATTCCTAGAAAGTGTCCAGTTTATATTAACACAGCCTTCTGTTTATATGTCCTTGCTAATCAATTTTCCTCATAATTTTCTTCAGGTTTAGAAGATAGGTTTCTGCAGCAGCAGCATCAGCTGCTTTTTATCTTTCATTTGCCATAGGCAATTATCAACTTTATCTTTCTTTTTTATTAAAAAAAAATCTTATCTGGTTGATACTTTAAATTAGATGCCATATCTTTTTCGATAGGAATTTATTATCTATATTTCTCTGCAACTTTTAATGACATTCTACAACTGCTGTATGACATTTTCATACATATCCCCAAACCTGAAATTTCTCATTAAAAAATACAATTATTTTTTCCACATGTTATGGAAAGTTACCTAAGGACTAAGCCATCCTCTGCTATAGTTTGATTCAGTAGTCTTTAACAGATACCTCCAGGCCTTTACTTAATGTATGTAACTCAATCTTCAGGGCCAGACTACTCAGTAAAATGTACATTACAGAAAGAGGGATATCAATATGAACATTCACTGAAGGGGAGGTTTTTCGACCTCTTTCCAGTTCAAAGGAGAAATCCATTATGGTTTTAATTCCCTGCACCATATACAGTCAAAATTCACAAGGGCGTTAAATGCAATAAAACTCTTATTGAAGTAGTAGGCTGTGCACTGCATATGAGCAACCTGAAAGGCTAATGGGGTCACCATCCCCTTTAGTACCCGTGTCATCAACAAACTTAACAAAAACGAACCTCAGTTCTTCAAAGGATGTAACAAATACGAAAGCTTCCCCCTGGAAAATAATATATAACCATTTGTAGAAGAACCTTCCTGTCCAATAAGGGCTCACAAACAGAGTAGTGGCAAAGAAAATTCTTTGGCTTTGTGAAGCCAAACAGCTAAGCAAAGAACCCCTAACACAACATATATGCCCTTCAGCAAAGAAGCTCATGGAATTGAATGCATTTTTGTACACTTCATTTGAAACTTGCATGCATCGAGGAAGGGAAAACTTTAACCCTTTTAATGTCCCTATAGAGCCTCTTCTAGCTTTTAAAAGGTAAGCTATAGCATTTCTGTTAAAGTTAATTATAATGTCACAATATTCAGTTATTGATTTGAATAGTCAATACACAGAGACTACATCATGCTAGCTATGACTGAGAATTCATCCCTAAACTATGCAATTTTACAAATTAGCTGGTTTTGCTAATATAGACTGAGGATTTGCTGCGGCAGTAAAGTTTATTAATCAATTATTACATTACACACTTATGAAAAAGAAGCACTAACACCTGGAATGTCAGCTGGAGTGGCAAAGGAACATGGAATATTTGGAAATTTGGAATCTTATGGTATATTAATTCAAAATGGTATTTGGAGCACCTTTTTATGTTTGTAAATATAAATACTTATTCTATTGTTTATTTCTGGAAATAAAGGAAAACCAAACAAAAAAACACAGAGCAGGATCAGTCCTGTTGAAATAATTACTAAAGATATAACTGCCTCTTTTGCCATCTCAAAAATTCTGGGGTAAGTTCAAAGTAAATGAACAGAGTTAGTGCCTGCTTAAGGTCTTAAGACAGCCTTTTGCTTAAGATCATGACTAAAGTGCACTGTTATGACTCATGCTGCACCCCCCACATTGGTAAAAAGGTTCTTTATGTGCTTGGTTTTACTTCCTATGAAACATGGCATGTGAATGAAGAGATTATTGACATGAAAGTGAAGAAAGGTTTGTAAGCAAAATTAAAATATGCTGCAGATCTAAACAACACTAACAGTTTTTTGCAAATTGTTACCACTGGCTTTTAGAATCAGGTCTGGCCCTCAGAACAATCATTCTTTTATGAATAGTGAAGAAAAACCACCAATTCCTGGGCCTTCTAGAAGTCAGTTTATATTGTAGTGCCTATACAAACACGAAAGGAAATCATATTCATATTTCTGAGGATTATTTTAATGTACAGAACTGTATGAATCCCATAGGTGTCAAATAACTGATTCCTCAAACACAAGAAACATTAGTAGATGCTCTGATTTGCTGCTGGTTTGCAAACAAAATGTAATTTATCTTCACTTGCTGTACTACTTCTGAGTAAGCTTTATCTACTGCAAATGAAATAATTGTTGCTGGAGTTTTTTGCTTTTTGGGGGGGGTCATTTGGTTTCCTTTTTAATCCTCCTTGATCCTGGTTATATTGCTCCCCCACAGTCCTAACATAACAAGTACAAGCTCTGCAGCAAACACTATGATAGATTTTATTCAGTGGTCTGATGCTGCCTCTCTCCCTTTCACAAGCAGCAAGGGTAAATCTTGTCTCAGCACAGTGAAAACAGAATTTCAAGACTTATTACAGTGGTGTTAGTACTTAAATTTACATAAGATCTGGTATATACCTGAAATGTATTTTAATCTGCCCAAGGAATAGATTTTGTCCTGGGAACTTCATTGTTGTTTCTAATTGTCAGCAACTGCTACACTTTGCTTGCCTGCAGCTATCCAATTAACATATCACCACTGCACAAAATATTGTAATATGCTCAATCTCTTAACAACAAGAGTCTCACACTCCACTTCTATCCAACATTTTCCTCCCAACTGGATTTCGAACATATTAGCAAATGTTAGTGAAGAACATGCAGACAGATATAAGCCATCAGATAACAGAGCCTTTAACCACCATTCCCTATTGCTGTGCAAAGTTCTGTGGAGATACTCTTAGTAGTTTGGAATAGAGAGAAACAGAGAGATGCAGAGAGAGAGGGAGAGAGAGAGAGAAAAGGCGAGCTCAACTGCAGAAGTGGAAAACATGTAACTTGTGCCCTGAGATGTTGCTATGGTAACATTTAAACAATGAACAGAAAGCCCTGCAGGATTCTGCTCTCGCTTCCTTGGATACCAAATGTAAATCCTGTTTCTCTTTTATTATGTGCATGCACAAGCGTCTGATTTTTGCCTTTTCCACTAACAGATAGCAAAGTATCCAGACCCCCTACCAGGAAGTACAGATTAATTCACTTCCATGTATTGGAGCTTGTGAATATGCAATTAAACAACACCACTAGCATACTCATCTCCCCTCTTGTTTCCCCATTTCTACCTCCTAGGAGAAAAAAAAAAGGAGTGTGATAGTACAGCTAAATAACAGGTACTTTTTTTCCCCCCTTCTGAATTGCATCATTAAATAAAGCACTCTAAAATGTCACAAGCTAATCCCCAAGTCTTCTGCCATTGCAAAAAGTAAAGTCAGGACCCTTTCCAATGGCAGCTCCTTGTCCAAGCTGCTAGATTCAGGCATGCTGCAAGGCTGCCTTCCACACAAGCATGGATCTTGCTGTCACTAAATCCTTCTCATCTGGGTTGTCCTGGGCAGGCTGAAGGAGGCTTGTTTTTCATAGAGCAGCTGGCAATGGGATAAAAGGCCCCTGATAATAGTAACCTGAAGTCCAGTCAGCTTGACTGCTCTAGAAGTTACTTCGTGGGAGCTAATTGCATATCTTCAGAGTAATTCTCATCCCAGAATGAAAACAATGCTAACTCCAGTACCTTCCCTTCTCTCCTCATTCCCTCACTAGCCATCAGAGACAAAGACATACCTCCAAGCCACCACGAAGCCACTCTAGCAAGACCAAGATGGAAGCTCTTGCACACTGCTGCTGTGCGAAGTGCACTCCTTAAGTGAATACATTGCAACTTGGATAGCCTGGCTTGTGAGTTTCCACCAGCACCAAGCTCTCTCAAAATGTGCTAAAATCCTGTCCCGAGCCCCATTCAACACCCTCCTGCCACATACTGCAACAGCAAGAATCTTCATGCCAAATGGGAGACAGCTTTTTAGGTCAAAGGCAAATAATGTTAAAGCCTATATATAGGAAGCCATAGCAACACCTCTGGAATCCCTTTGTTTTCCACCAGTCCCACACTTGCTTGTATTGGCTCATATCTAGAGCCCTTTTCCTTGGGTCTCACCTAATCTTAAAGTCCATTTTTCACTTGTCAGTGGTATCAGGCTAGGAGATATTGTGACACAAAATTTGCCACTCCAGCAAACTGGACCTGCTTCAACTGCAGATCAGAGCAAATCATTCCTGACATGAGAAAAGACACAGACTAGCCACCCCCTTGCACTACTAACATAGAGTTTGCCAAGAATACCTGAAGTTTAGGTATGTGATCTCTGACCTTCTGGAGAACAATTGGAACAAACAGATCAGGACCCTCCAATATAGCTTTATCTTTCTTTCTGTACAAGAATTTAGAGCCTAAATACACACATAATGGTTCCAGGTACAGTGCCAAAATCCCAGCTGCCTGTGGTCACTACCAAAAAGGTCCATGGTTTGAAGAGGAGACAGCCTGCAGGACCAGCATGTACTACTGAGTAATACACCTGTGCTCAGACACATATGAGGGAAGTAACAGAGACAGCCAGCTCTTGCCTCTGCTTGAGATTTACTGCTCCTCATTTAGCTGGATATTTGGATTTATGTTTCTGGCTGTTTATTTTATGATCAACCCTTTGGGCTCTGGATAAGCCCCAGGAAAAATACTGAGAAATGCTATACTCCTTCCCACTTGACACTGAATGAGTTAAAATCTGGGCTGTTCCATGTGTCTTTTGGCTAGTGTATTAAGTGAATGATTCACTGAAGTGTGAAACTATTGCCTCTTTGGAAGCAGATATGCATCCCTAGCTTTTTAATGTTGACAAGGTTTGCCTATTTCAGCCCAAATTGGTGACTAAATTTTCCCAGTGCTTTCTTATCACAGCAAGAAAATACTTCTGCCTAGTTACTGAACATAATGAATGGGGTCCCTATGTCAGTTTTCTATTGTCAAAAACTATCAAATTTTCTGTTTATGTGTTCACTTGACAGCAATCCAGGGAAAAGCTTGGAAATGCCTTTTCCTTAGCCAGCTTCTTTTTCCTTCAGTAATTACTGAGCAGCAGCTTAACATAAATTTAGCTGTTCTATTACTGCAACTGCTGATGTAAATGTAGCCCACAATAGGGCACAGACTTACAATGATACATGAAGGAATGGACAAGAGAGTTTTGCGTTCATTTTCAGATGCTAAAAAACTTATTACCCATTTAGTGTCCCACCAGGAAACATGTGCCCAGAGAAATAAATGAGGCTAAAGCACTTCATACTAAAGGGATTCAGCTATACTGAAAAAGATGAGAATAATTGGAGCTGGAAGGAACAATTTTTGCTGTGCCTGTTTCTTTCTTCTTCTGAACACTACAATACAAAGGGTCTGATTTGTTCGTGTGGCCAAACAAAAACTCCCAGAGATCTCCTTATGAGCATTGAACCCTTAATCTTAATCCTTTCCAAGTAGCCAACATTTAAGAGGCATGACCTCCAAAGAGAAGCACATGGCACACCTTTGAGAGGCAGAAGTTCTCATTTCCATTATGCCAAAAGATTCAGGACATTTACATGAATTAACAGTAGCGATGTAAGTGAATAGAGAAAGAGGGGAAAAAAGGAGGAAGCTAATATTAATTTGTGTATTTATCCAAGCAAGTTAGAGCTCTGGTTTGGTTGTTTAATGCATGAAGCTTGTTAAATGAGAAATGCTGCCAGAAAAAAACAAAGAGCTAAAATCTAGCTCTACCAACATTTCTTCCACTCCTGCCTTCTCTCCTTTCCTCCAGAATATTGCAGCTAGAGAAAAGCAAAATGAGTGGCAAAGGTAGTTCTGCACCTTGCCTGCCAAAAAAAAAAAAAAAAAAAAAAATCCATTTCTGTTCAATGGCTCATTTAATTAGCTCTTTCTCCCTCTCATTCTCCACCACTTTTGGCCTAATACTTTCAGCTGGAGCCTTTACTTATGAAGGCCAAGGTTGAAGAGGACAGAGGTGAGGGAGAATAGAAGGGGAAGACAGGGAAAGAAAACTCCCTACCCAGAGGCTACGCAGTCATGCCAGGAGAGGGGACGGAAGTATCACTTCCCCACAGGAAAACACAGACCTCTATTTTAAACACCATGTTATCCTCCCTTTATTCCACACCCCCACACCACATTTCTCCAGGAAGGGAGAAATATTTACTGGTCTGTTACACATCATTGTTAATCTGTGAACCTAACCATCTACAAGCCACTTTTTAACTATTTTCATTATCAGCATAGTAACAAAAATCTTTTAACACCTCAATATCCTCTCACTGCTTGTCAATCAAAGTAAATCTCCTTCAACTGCCACGAGAGTCCTAGGGAACCCGAAGGATCCACCACAAAATCACAAAGAATTTCCTAAGAGATCTGGAGGGCACGGGTGGCTGAAACAGCAGTTTCCTAAACTCCCTTCTAATAGAAGAATGTCCTCTCTCTGCCTGTTACTGTCCTTTTTTAGCAATGGAGAGTAAAATGTGCCATTTCTCTCAGACTGTCTCCTCAAAATCCATTAAAAGCCCTTGCCCTACACCCCCCCCCCCCACTCCTGACAAAAGCCATCTTTCACCACACTCCTTGATTATAAAATTTTCCTGTTAATACACCATATTGATCTTCAATGTTAGACTGGAAAATAGCATTCTAATTAGAGCCTTCAACTATTTCAAACACTTACTAAATAAATAAACCTCCTCTGTGCATCCAATTCTATGCAACTTGCATCCGTTTGTAGAGACTGGGCAATCAGGCAGCACCCCCCCACTCACTGCAAGGGCTTTCTCAAAAAATTTCTTTGCTAGTGAGCATTTACACATGCTACAAGAACACACTGGCAGGTGCCTGCAGCACCCTACAAGGGTTCAAATTTTACTAACAGGAATCTGAGCTACTGTGAGAATTCAGTTCTATCCTCGTTCCTTCCCTTCTCTCTTCCAAACCACCCCCTTCCAGCCATTATCAAAATACAGTCAGGTTCTTTATTCAGGTGGGAGAAAAGACAGAGAAAAGATGAATAAGGGTGAAAGAAGAGTGGCAATGGGGCATATTTCCTTTTCCAAAAAATAGTAAAATGGAAAGTGTACTCACTGTATCATCAAAGACTATCCAGCTGGAAATCCGAGTGATTATGAAAAACCCAGGTGGGGGAGGGGTTAGAAAACTATTTCATTTCAGCAATGAAACCAAAATTTAAAAAAAGAAAGAAAATAAAAATAAAGGATATCCAATTGCAATTTCCCAGAAATTTCAGTCCATACAGGTGCCAATCCAACCCAACACTGCTGACCTCTCCCCCTCTGGCAATTTTACTTTCTTCTTCTCTGTCCTTTATTTTCTCTGTGGCTTTCAACTTTCCTGCTTGAAATTGCTGTAGTGGTAATGTTGATGTTTGCCTTCACTGGAGAATAGTCGTTTCAAATAACAGGAAAAAAACCCAAAAATCCTTGCAGAGGAGGAATGGTCCTTCTCTTTTCTGAAACTTTTCATTCCACTGTGGATCCTTTGCTTAGTTTCCTTTTTCTAAGGTTTTCTGCCTCTCTGGCTCCACTGCTCCCCATTGCACTTTATTTGTTTTTTTCTCTGGAGAGCAGAAAGGGCTGTATTTCTTTTTAAGCTATCCTCCATCTGTATTCTTTTAATGTAATTTTGTTGTGACACTTAAGATCCAGGTCTTGCCAGGCAATTTTCTTTTTCCCCCTTCTTTGCTGCACTATCAATTATCCAATCCATGTGTCTCCACATTAGAACGGGGATTCCCATTCTTCTTTTTCTCTATTACCCCACACTCCTTTAGAAAAGAATCTCCTTTTGCATTTAAATTTTTCTTTCTGTCTGTCAAAACAATAAACTTTTAGTCTCTCTCCCCTCTCTCCAAAGATCTGATTAGATTTCCAATCACAACCCAGTGCGCAATAGGATTTTTGATTTCGGCAAGAAGCCAGCAATCCACAGCATCAGCACCCTCTCCTTGTTTCAAACTCCACGATATATCCTTTTGCCTTCCTTCCAGCTCCTCTGCATTTTCATAATTTCGCATTAAATTAAATGAAGCAGAGAGGGAGTAGAGAAAAATTGAAGGTTCCCACCAGCTGTCAAGAATAAATCCATCACCTCGTTATTTTTTAAACACTTGGGACGGGTGTTTTTAGCGCCCACTCTCGCCTTTGCCCCCCCCCCCCCCCCTTCTCAAAATCCTTCTGATGTTAAAACTCCCCCGATGGGGCACAAAGACGCACGGGAAGACGTGATTCGTCCTCTTAGCTGTAAATTTCAGAAGCACCCTTTGCTTTTCATTTCAGCTTCCTCTCCATCTTTTGTCCAGTAGCTATACAGATCCAGCAGCACGTAGACGGATAAACTTCTATTTCTTCTTTGAGGAGAGAGAGGGAAGGAGAGACAGGAAAGATAAAAGCTCTTCCATCTCAGCCCCTCTTTTCCTCCCTTCCTCTGTTTCAATGCAGGTCTGATCTCATTTCCAAGCTCAGCCTGGTGTATTTCAGATGTACAAGTTGGATTTCCCTTCTGCACAGCAGTGAGTTAGTCTCCCATCTTCTTCCACACGCCAGTTATCTTCCCCCTTTTCTTCCTTCCTTCCTGCCTCCCTCCTTTCCAAGATGACACAGTCCCAGGAGCGCAGCCGCCTCTTTTAGCTTTTAGTTTCAACCCTGATAAGCATAGCCCTTTGCACAGCCGAAACGCTTCCTCCCTCCTATTAGCTTCAGCTTGAATTCTCTGTGTGTGCATGTACATACGCATGTATATATCCAGTTCCTGACAGCCGCTGTTGTTGCTGCGAGTAGCTCCGCTTTTCAGTCGCTCTGCTTTCAGTTACTCCCCTCCTTTCAGTGGCATCCTAGGATTTGCAAATGTCCCAGGGCCAGTCTCTCTGGCTACACTCCTCCTTCTCCCCTTCCGTTCTCTCTCCCTCTTCCTCTCTCTCTCCTCCTTTTTTATTTTTTTTGTGTTTTTTTTTTGTTTGTTTGTTTGTTTGTTTTCCCCCACCTCGTCTTCATACCCCTGCCCCCCACCCCCCCTTCTTTTCTCTGCTTGGGATCAGTAAAATACAATTACCCAATTACCTCCCATCATCTTAGCACTGATTGGTCAATTGCATTAACACTTGATGTCAGGGAAAAGGGCTGGAAGCTGCTCCGACGTGGCATTGCTGCCACCTGCTTGACAGTTTGGGAACAAACTTAAGGTTACCTGAAAAAATCATGTCAGAAAACAGTAATTGAAAAACAAGGGATCATCTTAAAGAAAGGAATGTCAAAACTCATTTTCTTAAAAGCCCGCCTGATTCTGACAGTTCAGCCAGCATTCACAGGTACCAGCCTAGCCTCTGAGGCAGAGGAAATGACAGCAAAATGAAATGAGGTATAAAGTTGTTTTTGCAAAAGAAGTACAGAGTAACCAGTATTCACAGGTACTCCAGTCACAGCTGCAGAGGCATGACAATAATATAAAAGGAGGTATAAAGTTAACTCTGCAAAAAATGCAGCAGTGGAAATAATTCACATGGAAAAACAATCTGTTTTCTAATTACAGAAATAAGTATTTGTTCAAAACTTGTATACACATATAAATTACCTAAAACTCCATTTTTGCAGCTGTTCCAGGGCAAAAGGTCTTTGAAGTGCTTCAAGATTTCAGTGATTTTAAGTCATGGCTCTAGTGAGCTGTTAAGTGACAGCTTATCCCGGCGTATCTGGCACAGTTAGATTAGAATGACATCTGACCAGCATTTTAGAATTTTCTAAACTGGTTCTCTAATTTGGGCTATTAAAGTATTGCCATGTTTGTTATGTACTTATCTACTTATGTTAGATGTATTTATCTATGTCACCTAAAATGCTCAGAATTGGGCTCATGTCTTGGTTTTTTTTTCAGGGATCTAAATTTAATAAAAATTTTACAGAAAACTTTGTATGTACAAGGTCAGATATGCTATCTGTTTCATGGAAACAGAATGTAGATGATGTGCTGGCATTTGTCTCTCTCAAAATCAGAAAGAAATTATTTATAGATCTAACTCCTCCACACAAGTCCCAAAAAGAGAATGTCAGGTGCTTTCATGGTAATTATAGCAAACTTTAAATATTAAGCAATAACTCTGAGTTATTCCATGCATATAATAATATAGCTCTTTCCTCAGTCCTCTCTCAAATAGTCAAGTTATGTTTGGTATCCTTACTTCGGCTTCAGCTTCAGTGTGAAACTGGCGTCTTGAAAATAAAATAAATTTTAAAGTTATATGTCATATTATAAGTTTTTTACAGAATTATAAAATCCATAAGCTAGCTGAGTTCAGTCAAGTAACACTTACTGAATCATTAACACTGACTTTCAGATTTATTCTACTGACTCAACAAGCTTTCTGGTGAGAAAGTTCTACCAGATATAAGTTCAGCAACTGGAACCAGGCCCTTAATCGCTGTTATATTATTTAGCATCTGATCTTACTATCACTGAAATCAATGGCAAACATAAATTACCTACAAAGGGTGAAAGGCTGAGTCTGTAGTAATAATTAATAACCCAAACCTAACAGTCTTCTAGGAATGCTAAAAAAGTTTTTGGGGATTTTGGAGAAGGCTGTGAGTGTGATAGGAGATGAAGTTGCTGACAAGTAACAATCTTTTTCTCAGTTGGTGAGCTTATTTTGTTCCTGTCTGATTCATTGATGCTGCTGGTGTATTTTGGGCCTACAAACGTCTTATGAGTCTTTTTCTTCTTACTACTCAAAATCTAAAAAACCACAAACTTGTTCCTTTTCCCAGAAGAATAAAAACATCATAGCCTAATAAGTTTTCTCTACTGTCTCTTTAAAAAGTTTCCTGCTAATATTAAAGAGCCTATGAGTGAAAATGAAGGTTTCTATAACCAAATTAAAAAAATACATGGGCATCAGGTACAGAAGACAAAACTTCTGGGCATCTAATCAGAACCTAAGGTAAAAGCATCTGCAATAGCTACAGTATCTCTGTTGATACAAACTAATATTTCACTTTTAGTGAAATGTGTATATTTTCTAATTTTGATATTATTCAAATGACATCAAAATACAAATTTCTTACAGATGACAGTACTTAAATAGACAATAATATATTTGCTGGCATAGATGTGACTAAATACGAAACCAGTTTCAAGATATGCTCTAGGCTATGATATGATTTTCCATCTTAAAGTTTGTTATTTTAAATACATCAGTTAGACTTTATCACCTAAAAAACATAGCAGATAGCATGATTAGCTTCTTCGAAAATAAATTTAAGGTCACCTAACTTGTGATATCTATAAGACGATGTGTCATGCTTCATGAAAAAGTAAATGTCCTTATACTAAACAAAAAAAAAAAAATTGCATTATCTGTTTTACAAGCATACATGCTACCTATGTGTGAAACCCACTTAAAACATATATTTTGGTATTATCACAAAAACTCATTCATTAATCAAACGTTAAAAGACTGCCCTTAGGCTCTAGAGAGACTTGTGTTATGTTTTTCTTGCAGTACATTATATGTTGTTGCCTCCAAACAATATTGTTTGTACATTACCTTAAATCTATTATTTTGCAGATTTTCTGGACAAGAAAATCAATTCCCTACATATCAGTTCACAAAAGTCATCCAACATGGTGAGCTGATACCCAAAAGCCCCACGGAAAACATTGGATGACGGACACAATGCAATGTTTTACAAGCCTTGACAAGGTGAGACAGAGGAAATATCCTAGGGCATTCTGTTCAGTTCCTAATCTGGGGAAATACTATCCTTCATGCTTATTGCCCACCTCGGAGCACACACAGGTGGACAGCAACTGTTAAGAGCAGCTGTTACCTGCTCTGCTCCCTGCCTAGGAGCTGCCTTGGCAGGGCTACCACACAGCGTGCAGAATAGCCACTGCTGCTGTGGTACAAAATCCCAAGCACACAGCAGACGCCACTGGCTTATGTTTCCTCTTATGGACCAAAATCATCATGATTAAAAATAGTGAATTGTGAAGGGAACTAAAGACAGATTGGCAAAGGAACTTTGTCTTTTACATAACGTAGCAACCTTGCCCAATCCTGAGTATGGGGGGATAACAAAACTCAAACATATGTACTGGCAAATCTTCACATAATAAACATGGACAATAGACCATTACAAAGCACCATTTCCTTCCTGACAGACAGGGCAAATTCTGTAGTTCTGAGTGATTAGCACTGGAAGCCACTAGTGGAAAAGACTAGATATTCAATTTTTTCAGACATTTGATGGAAGAGAAACATGGCTAACACTTAAGGAAAGAGGATTCTGATCTGTATATAAAGGAGTAGAAAAACATAAAAATTGAATAAGTATAGCCCAGTTTTAAGGAAAGGAGTGAAACCAGATGACTTTGCTCAGACAAAGTGAAAAGAAATTACAAGATTTTCCTAAGTCAGTGACAGCCATGCCTTCCTTTTAAATAAAAAATAAGAAGCATAAATAAAACTCTGGAACATAATATTCTTTCTATTCTATTTAGCTTTTCTGTCAATAATCTGTTTGCATATGAAGAGAGTACTTACATTCTCTTATACCTTACTACTTTCAAAAGGGAACAAAAATTATTGCTGGAAAACATACTTTTGACTGCATGGATCCAGGATCAAGCTCACTAATCAGTTTAGAAATTCAGAAGAGGTCCTAAAAATCTCAGACTACATAAAATATGTCATACATAATCTCACAGGAATACTTCAAATTTTGTAAGGTAATCACAGCTCACAGTACATAATTTCCTGTTTATGTCATTTCACTGATTATTGTTCAATTCTTTTAATACAACACACACTAAAATCAGGTGCATATCTGTCAAAATTAGCAGCTGAGTGATGCTACATCATTTATTAATTTCCACATGTTTTTTTCTGATGTTTACAGTTCTAGTGAGAAATTTTGTTTTGTTGGTAATCTCTATTGAGTCATAGTGCCTTGGAAGAAATAAAAGAAAATATATCCTCCTTTCAGGAAAGGAAAATCTGGGTAAAATCACAACACATAAGATTTTGGCAAATGGCTGTTTACATGATCATTCAATAAACTCAACTCTTCATAATATTGTAATGATTATTTTTTCTGGTAAAGATGGAACTGAATGGTGGGGTTTGCTGTTTCTTTTGAAAGGCAGCCATATTCTCAAAACTTCTGGAAGTTCATTGCGTGTTCATTTTGCAGTTGGGTTAATAGGACAAATTTAGAATTGTTGTACACTTGTACAAATTTTCATCCTCTATGTTAACAATCCATCACTAGAAACAACTTGCTATTTACGAAAACTTTCTAGAATTTCTGCTTTAGGTGGCCCTGCTTGAGCAGTGGGGTTGGACTAGATGACGTTTGAAGGTCCCTTTCACCCTCATGTATTCTTTGATTCTGTAATTTAATAGTTCCTTAAAGTATTTACATAGAAGGAAAGTAAGAAAGTTCATACTTAGTTGGTAAAATATTTTTTCTAAAGTGCTCTTAGATTCTCTTATTCCCTTTGTGCTTGGGATAATTATATGTCTAGCATTCAGCTGAGAACTAGCAGAAGTTGGTGGTTTTTTCTAAAATAGATGATGCTTTGAGGAAAAAAATAGTAAAAAGACAAACTACTAACAAAAAAAAGTTAAGCTATTCCTAATTTTTGCTCTCAGAATTGTTGTGTTGCAATTCTGACCAGGGCATTTATATGAATTAGGCTAATAGAATAAGAATTAGGGTAAGGATTCTTATACACATATTCAAAAAAGTAAGTACATAGTAAAAAAAATAGCAAAATGTTGCTTTGTATCCAACAGAAGAATTCTGGTTCCACTGAGGCTAATGACAAAATTTCTGCTGACCTAAATAATACAGTTTTACAGAGTATCCTTTTGAGAAGAATGGCTTTGTATTTTTCTGTTCCAATTTCCAGTTCTTGTCAATAGCATGTTTTTCAACTTAAAAAAATGTGAATGCCTTTGACTGAAATGAACTGTTGTATTCTACATTAAAAATCTGACTCAAATCCTGTCATTTTCCTGTGGCACTAATTTAGAATTTGATGGAGGGTGATTTCTAGCCTTTTCACAACTGAGAGGTATTGACATTAAACTGTTGTAAGTTCACTCCACAGGGAGCAATAACTCCTTCGATTTCAATGGAGCACCTTCAGATAGATGCACATGTAGATGAGAATAGAGCATAGTCCTTCATTTTATATTCATGCTCCATTTAATAGGTATTTGGTTTTCTCAATCGCAGAATCATAGATTGTTGAGGTTGGAAAATGTTAGTTGAGTGAAAAAGAAGGATCCTGTGTTTTAAACTGATTTTTTAAGAAAGTAAAACTTAAGAATATAGACAACTAGACTTGGGCAAGAATGATGAATTACTTTGGAAATGACATCTTTACAGTATAACATCATTTTTTCCCTCAGTGAATTTTAAATAGCAAAAGTATGATACTCTGACAAACAGATGAATGTATCAGGTATCCTTATTTCTTACCTGTGGAGTTACTGTGACTGGAAAATATAATTTGCATTTATTGATAACAAAATCTTAACCATATATGCTTCAAAACTTTACTGAGAAACAACCTAGCAGCCTTATTGCCCTACCTGGTCCTCATAGTCAGTGAGGATTTATTGATTCAAAGTGAAATTTTTGTATGGGAAAAAAGATTTAATTTTAACTTCTGAGCTAAAGGAAAAGTAACACTGAAGATTTCAAAACTTTCATCACAAAAATCATAATAGTTTGATATAATCATACAAGATCTTAAGGAAAGCTACAGCTTTCAATAAATTGGAGTGAAAAAGAAATCTTGCATAGAAAGGGCAAATTGTCAAAATGGAAGAAAATAAAAAAGAAAATTTCTTGGCAAAAATAATATTACTCAAGGAGATAACTGTAATTTTCAAGATATATTTTCAAGTATATATAAAATAAATTACTTCAACTAAATATCTTCAGCATCTTCTATGCCTAAAATTGGGGCATCAATTTTACACATCATACAAATTTCCACTTAGCACTTATTGGTCAATACGAAGAAAGAAAACATGTGCTTTCACAGTTTTGTTTTTTTTTCAACTCCTTTCTCTCTTCTATTCTTTTTTTTTTTTTTCTTAAATCACTAATAGCTTTCCCTTGCATAATAGATAACAAAAAAACCTTTTTTTCAGGTTTATCTAAATTCAAATGTATTTAAATATTATAATGCATATAATACACGTAAGAAGCTACTTTCTTACCTTCAGTGCTTGTAGGACTGCAACTAGTGATGTGGACATCAAAAGTGGTATAGCCAGGACTCACTTTAATTGTATCATCAAGATAGATTATATGATTCTCTCCATACCTGCCACCCTGCCTGTAAAATGGAAATAATACTTATTGAGTGTGTTAAACAGAATGGACTCAGTGTTATTTGGACTAGGGTGAGTAAAGTTTCACATCAGTGTCAGTGCATGATGTAGCACTATAACCACAGTATGATGTGCATTACACTAGGCAAGGCAAATAGGAAAAATACAAGGAAGCAAATAGGGTGAACCCCTACCTCTCTAAATAATTATCATTCTTTTCTGTAAACTAGAGAGTTGGAAAGTCAGGGAACAACTTAGGACCTAGTATTGAATGAAGGCAGGAAGCACCATATATATACTCACAAATGTTCTGAAATATGAAATAGATTAGTTAAAAAATGATTCTTCAACCTTGGGTTATTTGGATTTTCTCATGAAGTGCTCTCCCTTCTATCTCCACTTGCCCATTAAAACTCTACATCATTAAAAAGAGCGTATGAAATGTGAAATATCAAACCATCTTAATAATCTTAAAGAGATGGATAAAAAAATACAAGACAATAATGAGCTTCTTGAAATTCTTTTGGAATTTAATTGGCTACTGCCACTCCAGAACAGACCAATAATCTGCCTAGTCCACTGGGGTGTAATTTCTAAAAAAATTACAATATTATTCCATAACAGGTAGTTCTATAACTTTCACTTCATAAAGTGGTGTAAGTGGAAGAATAGCCAAGATCCATTTGCATTGGATTTGCACATAAATCCTGGAAAGGTTACAACTAGAAAAGGTAACTTTGTCTTTTGGAGACAACAAGAGGAAACAGGTTTAATACAAATAAACCTCTTTGTCCCCATTAGAGCAGGATCCTTTGAAAAGTTCTAGAAGGAATTTGTGATTGAGAACTTCTGTCATTCTTTATTGACCACATGTTAGAAATCCTGATAAGGAGTTAGGAAATCCTGTCAGTCACAAGTGATGAAAATGATGGTATAAATAATGATTATTAGAAGTGTATTTCTTTTTTTTATTCAATGATAATTTAGGCTCAGCTTTCCTACCATCTCTCCAAACTTCATTCCGAGGTGATATGGTGCAGTTTTAAATCAAAACTCACTGTACTGAATCAGATCCGATCTTCACAATCTAGGGAAGAGTTGCTTCTAAGGGGAGTATTTCTGCTGATGAACAGGATAAAAAAACCTGTAAGGGATGAAACATTGTTTTCAGAAGCTGCACATCACAGTTACAGGATTGTTTGGGATCAGGGAAAAAACCACAGAGGTCTGGATTTTATCCACACTTGTACCAAATGTTTTTTGGGTTTTTCAGACATTCTATTTCTCTTCCTTTGCACTATTCCACTAGTTTACATTGAGCCTGCATTTCCTTGAAAATGTATTTGCTTTACACTGTATTTGCTTTGTGTGTAGGTGAAAATATTAAAAAATCTATAATTTAAGAGATAGAAGTAGCATTAGCATCAAAGATTACAGTACTGATAGTCCTTGAACAATAAGAAGGGTTCACATTAAGAAAATTAGAACACTGAAGTTATAAATTTTCCAAAAATTTTTCAGTAGCTTATTCACAAATATTTTTTATAAAAACCAGGAGGTCAAGGGACATGGACTTTCACTTAAAATGTTTAAAGTAGGCCCTAATTTCAGAAGCAGGCACAACAATATTTGTTAAATCCAGCTCCATTTAAGATGTGTTCTCCAGAGATGAGCCAACTGACAATGAATCATCACTTTTGGAAAACACATTTAATAACTCCATATATGAAGGCATAGATCTGGAAGCAGGAGTTAACCATCTGTGGTCCTTAAGTACGTACAGTATACTTTACTAGAATTTTCATACAAATACATATATCTGGGTGCATACATGCTTAGCATGAAAAATGGCAGTGTTTAAATGTATCTGGCATGGATTTTTTATAGTCAAAACCACTTTAGGAATGGATATTTTCATAAAAAAAGTTTTCAAAAATCTGTGACTAAAAGAATTGAGAAAATTTATATATTTATTCTACAATAAACTAGCTTTTAGATATTGTGAAGTATATACTTTTAGAGACAGATGCAGTTTGGTCCTTGAACTTGATAGTCTAGGATTTTCTGCTTGTTTGTAGGCAGAGTGGCACTGGCATTTTCCCATTAAAATACTGTGCTTAAGATAAGAAATTCTTCTTGTTCATATAAGTAATTGAACTTGCTGGAATTTTTCAATTTAAACTTTTCTGAACAACATCAAAACATCAAAAAAACTGACTTTATTATACAAGCATGGACTCTAAGATAGATTTTAAAAGGTATTCAGGGGCTTAAACATGTGGATTTGGAACTTTCTGTTATTTACAGATTTTGTCTAAGTGTATTAATCAGCTAACCACCATATGTTTTCATTTCTAAAAGCCTTTCAGATGGCAACACTATTTGTTCACTTGCTAATATATAAGAAGTGTTTAAGGTCCATGTGTGACCTTGCAGGGTTAGGGAGTATATCTTACAAGTAGGCAGCACCATCCATGTCAGGTTAATCATACCAAGATATTGGTGGCTATCCCATTTTTTGAATGACCTAATTTCTATTTCTTATTTCTTTTGAACAGAAGAAAACCAGCAGCTTGTCAGTATGGTATTAGGTGGGAGGCAGTACATGGCAGGATATGAGTCAGTCATTAAGCCTGCTGGTCAGTAAAAAAAAAAAAAAAAAAAAACAAAAACTCAAAAGAAACTAAAACTTGTCATGACTAGGATGATTCTATGCAGAGAGAAAATGCACTAGACAAATTATTGAGAAATACAAATTTATGTCCAGAACATGCTAATACTAAGACAGAGAAAACATCTGAGATACTTCTTCCCTACCTTGCTGCAGAAAACTTCAAACATCTGCATTTTATACATTCCTACTTCAGGAATGTTTTCTCTGGACTAGTTCTGTATTATACCCATGCCCACCTTTGGGATTTGATTCTGTAAGACATTTAAGTGGGATATTTATAGGACAACCATGCTGATGAAGACCTTGCATGCTAAGCTCTAGAATGACAAGAATTTCTGCTTTGGTTAAATGAGAGCAAGTATATAAATATATCTCAGCCCTTTGTCACAAAACTGTGTGGGAGAGGCACATTAGGCAAGGTGCTAGAAGTGAGGGAAGCTCTAACTACTTGCAGCTATGACACATTATTATTCATTGCATGGTGTGTCACTCAGACTGTCATAATGCACAGCAGAGTATGCACATTATCAGCACTGAACAGCACAGAGAGGGACTGCAGAGGCACAGGTCATTTGGGGGAAATACCTCAGTAACGATCCAAGCACAGGTTTGCTGCTCTATGTGAAACAGATCTGGCAGCACAAGCTAGAGGGATTATCAACTGGTTCTAACAACGAACAAAATTCATCTATTACAAATGAAGACATATTTGAAAAGGCTTCCTGAGATGGAGTCAGAATTCTGGATTCAAAGTATTCACTAAATATTATTCAACCACATACATTGGTCTTGCAGAAAGTGATATGAACAAAGAACAGGTCAAACATGTAAATAGTTGTATGGGTATGGGTGTCAGCACAATGCTTTGCACTGAGGAAAAAGGATAATCAAGAGAAGGTAAAATCTGCAGGGTGAGAGAATGCACAAATATAAAAATCTAAAATCACCCAGGAAGAATGAAAAGAAATAAGGCTGCAAAGTAAGGAAATCAGATATAAGCACCAGATTTAAACATACATACACAAGGTGAGTCAATTAGGCAAAAAAGGCAGTCTGAAGTCAGAAGATTTCCTGAACAAGAAAATCTCAAGTTATAGCTATAAATAAAAAAATTAAACCCAGTTTTTATATATGTGAAAATTAGCTTATATGAACAAAACATTTTGTGCTACTACCAATAAGAATATTCTTCCTTGAGTATTTGAAGAAAATTAAATCACAATTGAAAAATTAATTTTCCAACCCCAACTTTAAAATTATTGCAATATTGGAATAACTTCTTCAGTATTTCTGCTGCTCTCTGTTTTCTTTCCCCATATACAGCAGCACTTTCTGTTTAAAGGAGGTTTGGGGTTTTCTTTTTTTGGTTTGGGGGGTTTGTTTGTTTGTTTTGTTTTGTTTTTTGGTTGGTTGGTTGGTTGATTTGTTTTGTTTTGTTTTGGCTTTGTTTTTTTTTTTTAATAAACTTCTGACCAGGAGTCAAGAATACAAAACTGGAAGTCAAACTTCAGCAGCAATTCAGAGAAATAATTCTCAAACATACTTACCAGGTCAGAAAGCATTACTGTAGTGCCATTACAACCAGCCCTGCATGAGACCTTCTAGCAGCTGGTATCAGCACTTTCAAACCTTATCTCTACTTCACTCATGCTAATAGGATTCTTTTAGAATATATTGTATAATAGGATACAAATCACACTGTAATATTCCTTGTTACACCAAGAGTTTGAGCAATTATGATTGAGGTGCAGAGCATTTCCTAGGAAACTTCTAAGAGGAGCTAATGATTTGCTCCTTTATCAAGAACATGAATTTATTAGTAATATTATAATATATATATATATAACCCCCTGTAAGCTTATTACCTTTAAATTAGCAAAACCCTCATACATTAAATTGTATTGATGCAGATCTTTTCATTAGTGGGTCTAAAATCATTGCATAGGAACCATCTTACAGACCAACAAAATGTACCAGCCTCATTCTGGTAAATGATTCACAGCAGTACCACACAGAATTTTCACATCAAGAACATTCTTGTTTAATTTCTTTAAAAATTTTAGTAGGCAAAATACAATCATGTAAGTGTCATCATAATTTTTTATCATTATTCAAAAGACACTGATATCAAAGGACCTGAAGAAAACTATCTAACTTGATCAGGAATTTAATGGTCTAAGCAGTAGAAAACATGGTCCTTATTGTGTGAAAATTTCTTAACTCACTGAACAATTTGAGCACAAGAGTAAGCTAGCAATTTAGGACAACATAGTTGATAGCAAATGTGATATGGAAAGGTCAGGATGAATATCAAATTGAAAATAAGAAATGATTTATATATATATATATCTTCATTAAAAAATCAATGTCTTTCAATAAGCACTGCACCATGTATGATTAATTTTTCATGACATTCAGAATTGTTATCCAATGACTTCTAGCAAAACTTGGTATAAAAACAAATCTTTATGTTTTTTAAGGAACAAACAAGCAAGTTGAAGACAAGTAAAGGAGAGAGAAGTTATATTATTGCAGAATGTGATGCTCTCTCTAAAAGATTCTCATTTTGGCGTTTGTTGGGTTTTGTTGGGGTTTTTTGTTGGGTTTTTTTTGTTTGTTTGGTTGGTTGGTTGTTGTTGTTGGTTTTGTTTTGTTTTTGTTAATATTTAAAAGGGAAAAATTAAATTATGCAGTCATAATTTTGGAAGGGAAGGGGTCATCCAGTCTAATATCCTGCTCAAAATAGATCTGATTACAGCAGGTATCTCAGGGCACATCCAGTGGAGATTTACAACACCTAAAAAAGCCTACAGTCTCTCTTGCCAACCTTATCTGACTTTTTACCACCTCAGAGTTTTGGGGTTTTCTTCCCCTATTATTAATTTAAAAGGCTGGGAGGTACCGAGAGAGAGAAAAGGCTTAGGAGTGCTGCCTTTGCTGTCCGGGGAGCTGAATTCACTCTTGCAATGATGGTAACCAGTGTCGATCGAATGGGAGCCTACTAAATGATGACAGAGGAATAAACATCAGCTATGCTAGTCTATGCACTAGAAGTGTTTCCTAAGGAACAAAAGAAACTTTTAAATGTAGAATGAAAATACTGAAAAGGCAACTCTAAAACCCGAAAAGGTGGGATCAAGGAATTAAGAATGAACAGAGAACATCTGTATCTCCAGTATCTCAGCAAGATTAGCTACAGAAGTTATGACAATTATGCAAAATTATCAACTGGGCCTTGTGAGACATCCAGTTTTCCTCTGTGAGTTTTAATGACATCCCACTGTTCCCTGTGATACTCTGGCACCCTGGATATATTCATTATTGAAAATCAAGTTAGAAGGGATTAAATTATCCAACATAGAAATGTTAAGCTAAAATTCCAGTCTTTTAAATACACATAAAATATAACCATTACAGTATAACTATTACCTGAATGTGTCAGAAGCAGCTGTGTTTTCCATTTCAGATTGCATTGAATCATTTCAGACAAAACTGGTCTAATTTAGCCTACATACATTTTTGCTGTTATTAGATACATGTTTCTGAAGTCAGGCTTAAAAGAAGTTTCAGGAATGATAACATGCAGCAAGTTTTTTAAAAATCTTGATTAAAATTATGTAAAGATTTTTCTAGTATACTGATATTTAAGTTTACAGAAAATAAAATATATAATCCAAGTAAAATTATACAAAATACAATATTTAATCATAGGTAATTTTAGAATACAAACATACTATGAAACAGAATTACTAAGGTTATAAAAATATTCTGCTTTTAAATGATACTTGAAAAAACTGAGAAAGTATAAGATAGCCTGTGATCAAACATGGTGCAAGTCTATTGAAATGAGAGGCCAAGCAGCTAGTAAAGATTTATTCTTAGATATTTCTAAAGATTACCAGGCATTTCCTACTGGACTTGCTCAAGCAAGTGCACTCAATGACTTTGTCAGAGTACTTTCATAAGAAAAGCTAAATTGCAAGGCCAGGAGTTGGACTTCAATGATCCTTGGAGGTCCCTTCCAACTCAGAATATTCTACAATTCTACGATTATTTGTTCACCTATAGAAAATGACTGTCAGCTGTATTTTTCTTATATCTACATACACGTGTATGCATACACTGACTTTGTCTGCTCTTTACAAGCGGAATAAAAATAATTTTCCATGTAAATATAGCTCTAAAATATTAACCTAGAGAAAATAACTTGGACATACTGATAGAATTTAACAGGTTTCATATGAGGAAATAAAAAACTAAATTATCAGAAGACATGAAAAATCTATTAGGGATCAGCATATAAATTGAGGTATTTCCTGACAGTTGTCATTATTGTGCCAAAGTTCAGACAAGCAATAGAGATATCTCACTCTGACAGTCTTCTATGCTGCCTGCCAGCACCATCACAGATCAAGGAATCTGAAAAAAAACCAGCTGATTAAAAAACTAGCAAAAGGAGACCAAATTGTTTTCTTTCTTATTATTGTTTACAAAAACAACTGTGGATTGTAAAGATCTCCTAAAGGATCTTTCATTTAATGCTGTTTCATCAAGAAACTTACTCTGTACAGGTTTCAGTAAAGGTGAAACTGATGGAAAATGCAGCAGATACAATTCTGGTTACATATGCCTTTTTTTCCATGTATATAAGACATGACCACAGAGCTGTGAAAGGGTAGCCGTGAAATTGCAGAGCATTATCTTAACTTATATCTTATATATTGGACTGCACATGATTTATACTAAATGGGTTATTTAAAGAGTTAGGATGTGTTGTCATCAGCTCCTAAAATATGCATTAATGATAATAAAAATAAAAATTTCACATGAAGCCTTAAAAATAGCAAGACTGATTTATAATTATTCCTAACAGAAAAAAAAAAATAAAAAATCATAACTCTACAGTCCTGTACCTCCTCCAGAACACAGCTGGTAGGACAAAATAAGCAAGGCTAACTAGTATGCATATATTATAAATTGGCATCTGCATTAGTTAAATCAAAAATTCAACTTAATTCACAGCAACAGAAGAAAAGTGGAAGAGTGGAGGAAGAAACTTTCTAGCTTTAAGAATATGTAACCACAAACTTTTTTAAACTGCAACCTTGATTGTAATTCCAGTCCCAATATATTCAAATCACCTAACAGAAATAAATGAACTTTTAAGTCCCCCATTCCAGGGGGGGACTCCACAAATACACAAGTCAACCTTTGATATTCTCCTTGCCCTCAATGGCCACTCTAATGGCACTACTGTTTCTATGTAATGTCACTTTACAGGAGAATGTGATTGCACACCAAGCATTTCTATTTATATGACCTTAAATTACAAAGCACATATTTTATGCCTGCATTTTCCAGCCTTATCTTAAATCCTGATAAATCCAAATGAATTCATCCTTGAATAATTCTCAAGTTACTAGAAAAGTACATGAGAAAACAAAAACATTCTTATATCACTTGAATTTGCCACAAATTCAGACACTGAAAACAAAACCATTTGATTAACAATGTTGAACCATACAGATACTTTGCAACAGAGTTTTAGGGTTATCAGATATTAGAGTAAAATAAACTTCAGCCATTCTGTTAGTATGAAACAAACCTTTTGAAGACAACAGCTCCATGCATAATCTTCAGCAAAGACTAGCCTTTCTACCAGATGTAAGAATCTGCAACTGACAAATGAAAGCTGTAAAACTTTATGAGCTGAACACTTGCCATCCCTTGAATGTATGTACTTTCCCTGACACATTTAAGTAAGTCCCACCTATTTGTGGAACAAATCATATGGAAGATAAGAAGGTGATCAGGAGTAGTCAGCATGCATTCACCAAAGATGATGCCTTCTATGATGAGACAACTGGCTGGACAGATTAGGGGAGAGCAGTGAATATCGCCTACCTGTACTTCAACAAGGCTTTCAACACTGTCTCCCATGATATCCTCATAGAAGAGCTCAGGAAGTGCAGGCCAGATGTGTGGATGGCAAGGTGGATTGGGAACTGGCTAAATGGCAGAGCTCAGAGGGTTTTGATCAGTGACACAGGGTCTAGTTGGAGGCCTGTCACTAAGGGTGTCTCCAAGGTTCAATACTGGCACCAGTCTTGTTTAACTTATTCATTAATGACTTGGATGAGGGGGCAGATGAGTCCTCAGCAAGTTCATTGACAACACAAAGCTGGGAGGAGTGGCTAATACCCCGAAGAGCTGTGCTGCCATTTAGAAGGATCTTGACAGGTTGGAGAGATGGGTAGAGAGTGACCTTCTGAAATTCAACAAAGACAACTGCAGGCTCCCTTAGGAGGAAGGTTGGAATAGATGACCTCCAGTGATCCACTGAAACTTTTACCCATTCTGTGATTTTTTGCAGCTGTAAAACTAGCACAATTTTACTTGTGGGATCAAGACCAGGAAATCTGTGCTTTACTAGAAATCTTTAGTCCATGTCAGATTCTGTTGCATTTTACCATATGAGAAAGTCTGACATTTACATCAAAAGAGGAAGCATGGCCTATAACAGCTGTGGTAGCTATCTCAGTAACAAGATGGCAACGCAGGGAAGAATACTTTGTTTCTTCCTAGGTTCACCAGATTTGTCCAATGGGAAATGAAAATATTTCAAACACCTGAAAGTTACATGAATTTGTATAGTATGAGCTCAAGATGCTGTAGAAAGGAACTAAAACAAACCTTTCATGATCACACTTCTCTCTCCTGCTTTGACTCACAAACAAAAAAAGGTCAAGATACAGCTGTCCTAAACCATACTTGGCACCTTCATTCTCTTGGAAAGGCAGTTCACTGCTAAATGAAGCAAGACAATTAATTCAGTATATTACTCTGTACTTCAGTTGCCACTCAAATGAAATTGTTTTCCTCTGTGCAAAAAAAGTAAACTGCCTTTGAATTTAGAAATAACGACCTTGCCACTAGAATTGGAGAATTTGCACACATCTACTTGTTGGACTTGCCACGTTCTAATGATCTGTATAAACTAAGTACCAAGAGAGAAAATCAATTCATTTCCCTTAATAAAAAATTTCAGAATATTTAGCTGAGAGAGTTTTTGTAATATTCTTGTAATTTATTCTCATGAACTTACTCCCAAATAAGCATAAACAGTTTGTCTGTCTCTTGAAAATCACCATTATTACTTTAAGACACAAGTTTAATTAATTTATTTTATTACAGTTACTGTTTGAAGAAAACAAGTTATTCTTGCAATCCATGAGAAAATCACTGCCATTTTATATTATGAGAGTCAGAATAGAGGCTGTAAAGAGCAGAAACATATTCTCAATAGCTTAAAGTGAGAAAGCTACTACAAACCAGTCTATTCACCATTTCAAAACTAAGAACAAGTTTGTACTTTGAACACCAATAAAAAAGACATTAAAAACCTCAGAAATCCAGAACAAAGTATAAAATTGTACATGAGATCAAAAAAAAACCCCATGTCTTTTGGTCTGAAATTATTTTTTTAAAAATGGCTTTAGTAGGAAGAAAATGAGAGAAAATTTTATTTTAATTTGACCCCAGTATACTTTTGCTTTTTGATTTTGTATTTAAATGAGTTAGCTGGATGATCATAAAACAGGCTTGCATTCATGCTTTGTGTCTTTGAAAAGGAAAGCTTTACACAAACTCAAAGGTTAAAATGTAAACACTTTCAATAACCTCAAAATCCTAATTATTAACATATACACAATCTGTCCTTAAAAGATAACTTATTCATAGAAAACTGTTTTGCCAAGATTGCCATGTACATGTTTAAAAGCTACTTTTGAAAATGTCAATCAATTTATAAATGTTTTGTCCATATCCTCAAGTACTTCTGGATTATTTTCTACATCATATTCTGCAGTCCTTTGTCAGATTCAGTGTTAAGTAGCTCTCAAATCATTCTAATAACACATCCATTATTTTGTTATTCAGATGGTTCTGTCTATGCTTAACATTATGGTTTTCCATCTACCTTTTCTTTGTTTGATTTTCATTTGTTTTTCTCATTTGAAGCTTCTGTATTAAACACAGTAATGTGTCTTATAAGGGTAAGAGACCACATACCACCCCTTTAATTATACTTGCTTAAATTCATATCTGAACAATGCATCTCAGATACCCAGATCTCTTAATATTTGTAATTTAGATCATCAATTTAAGAAAGAGAGAAATAAACAATATTACAGCAAAAAATGAAGATGGAGAGAAAAATGTCACTGTGTGTGACTCAGAGTGATGATTTTCATCTGTTCACTCTACATTTGAAAAGAGACAATGTTGATGCATGACAAGGTACAAACCATTGCATGCAACAATATCTTTGCCATTCCTGTGAAAATGACTGTGTGGGTTTTTAGGGAAAAAAAACCACTACTGTCTGAAAATCTCTTTAAGTATATTGCTGGGTTTAATAAGAGCACTGGTGCTGAGTATCATCTTACAGTGCTTTTTCAGCACTTACAATACATGAATATTTTAATCTTAAATAGAATGAAGAGCACATACTCTCTATAACTGAATTTTAGTGACAAAGAGATCTGTGCAGAGAAGGTGAAAAATAAAAATAATGTTACCCAGCTCCTTGCATCATCACTGATCATAAACCAACTCAAAAACCTGAGTGTATCATTTAGGCCATACAATCTGAAGGGCATATATTGAGTTTTGAGATGCAAGAAGAACTAACAGTTTTTGCAGTGGAATGTACCATAGAAACTACATATAGCTGAGCCAAGTGGTTTAAAGGTACTAACCAAGCTAAGTAAAGAAACAACAAAGAAGGGAACTGAAGAACACCAAGTTTCTCTATAACTTGAAGTTCATAAGGTGGTCACTTAGAACTTTGGAGGCTCCAGACACAGATGACCACTAGGGACCCTCAGTTAAGCCCCTCAGAGATTTTAGAGGGATATGTATTTGTGCTAATAAGGGTTGGGATATATGGGGGACAAAAAATGAATAATCATGTAATGTTGACATATAAGCTGCATTGAAGATATCTCTGTGTGCACTTTGGCAAGCTGATTCCCAGGGCACATGGTGTGCTGTGATCATGGAACGTGTCATAATAAAGAATGCCTGTCTTTTAAGAGACAATTTTAGGCAACACTATAGAAAAATTGTTTAATCGCATTCAATCTACATTATAATGTTATCAGCTGAGGAAGCCACATCTCTACCTTTACAGGACTGACATCTAAATTTTTTCCCATTTTTTCTATTTCTTGTAAGAATGAATTAATGAAAACAAATATATTCTTGTGTACTCAACCATTCTAGGCTGCTCTGGGAAGTTATGAAAAGCTTCTGACATGGGCACTTGCTGAGTGCTTGACATAAAATAAAAAAAAGGACTATTTCCCACAGAAGTACAGAGGAAAAGAATTCTGAATATCTTATGCTCTAGGCTATTCTCAAAATCACTAGTTTTAAAACAATTCCTTTTGGTACTATAATCCTAAACAAAAAAATTCACTGTAAAATTGAGTTCATCTCAATGACATCTTGAATAATATTTACAATCAGTAGTTAAACACTGGGAAAGCCAACTTATAAATCAAAGGTCAATCAAGGTATTGAGAACTATGGCATTCAGGAAACTCACAACTTTCCATCCTAGGCTTGCATTTGAAAACCCTTTAGTTTCCTACTAAATCCCAGATTTCTTGAACTACTTGATGCATTATTTAGCCTTGTTAGTGTTCAGTCCCTTCTCCTTTTGATGAGAGACTTTCAACTTCAAGTGAAGTTTTGTAAAAAAATTCTTGAAAGATTTCTGTTTGCTCAGTTACTGTGGTAATGTTAACATGACAGAGGCTCTTTAACTAAGAAGAAGGAAACTTTTTCTTCTACTTTTAGAAACATTATTCTAAGTTTTGAATTTTCTCAGATTTTATATACAATTACACTAATTCACTGCAGGGTTTTAATGCTCTCTGAGTCACAGCTAATTGCAAATGTACATTCACTTTTGGAAGACCTAGTCCAAATACAACTTACACAATGAAACACTTATGTTCATAGCAGCTCTGTTTCATATTCAAAAATATTCCCCCCCCCCGCCCTGCCAAAAAAAAAAAATCATCCCACCACAAGAAAAACAAAACCAACACACAAAACAAATCAACAAACCCACAAAAACAAACACCCCTCCCCAAAATCCAAACAACACAACACCAAAAAACCCAAACAAACAAATTATCCTCTTAGGAGGATAATTAATAATCTCAGTGAAAAGCACTGAGATTCTCAAGTTCTAAAAAAAACTTGTATGAAAATTTACTAATTCTCTAGTTTTAGGATAATCTGCTTTTTCTTTAATTTGAACACCAAAGCAGCAAAGACAACTGTCTGTCATGCGCTGAAGCCAACTGTGTGCTGAATACAGTTTGTATTTCAGCAGCCACGTAGTACTCCTACTATCAAAGATCCTCATTTATCCCTTCAGTACAATACATAGCCACGTAGAAACCCACCAGAAGGCCTAGCAACCATTTACAAATCACTTAAATTCTACCTGAGGCTTTAGGTAGTCTATAGCTCTTGGGTGAAACCTTTGTACAGTGGACTACTTCAGCTGCTAAGATAAAGAAGACTTCCTCTTGATGAGTTCCTAGCAAGCTATTTGTGGGATAACTCCTCTGTCGGAATGATGCGTATATCAACTAATTATAGTCTAATACTTATCACACCTACAAGATCTTAATAGGCAAGGAGTATTTATGTCTTTCACAATCAGCTTTCTGAAGGTCCGCATCAGTCATGTCTCAAGCAACTGATTTCAGGACGTTTTTCTGATCTTGAGTGCACACCGCTGTTTATCAGAAGTATTGTCTTTCAACTGCACCGTAGTGTGGCAAGAATAACCATGAATAAATGGCAACTAAATCTTACTATGGAACCATAATCTCCACAAAACATGCAGCATTTCAACAACTAGGTCAGAAAGCCAAATTTATCATATTAACATGCAATAATGACACTCTTTAACCCCTTGAAAACCACCCCTAAGTAGACAAAATAAGAACCAATAAGTTTGGGGGCAGAAAGATCAAGTAAGAAATTGCTCATAAAACTATTATGAACTGGGTAACTTGAGGCATTTTTATCTTCTTTTATAATTAAGAAATATTATATTCCATACCATGCAGACATTAATAATTAAAACAGCATTGCTTATAAAAACAATTGGAGTATTGAAACTGCATTGTTTTAAGAAGAGTTTGAGGCAATTTCCCTACAGAACTGCTGAGATATTCCAGAGGATCTAAATACTGAATTGACAAATCCAGTTGCCTTCATGGACAGCTATGTGAAACATGTCCACTTCAGTTTTCTTTAGTGAAATATGTTGACATGCTTTCTATTTTACTAATCAGCTAATGGATGGTAGGAAAAACAGCAAATACCAGTAAAAGAGATTCAAGAAATTTCTACATTTACAAAGGAACAAAAAGCATCAAACTCTGGCAAAAGCTGTAATGAAATGTAGCATCAGGACACAAATTGAAAGTGAAAGATATATTTTCTATTCAGTACTCAAGGAAAAAATGAGTCAGTATTAAAATTCAATTCTTGTTGCTGCATCTGCAAGCATAAGAATGAATATTAGACACATCATTACAGTACAGATAGACCATCACAAAGTGGTTTTGTCAAACTCTGTGAAATGTATCTCAGCAACCATTAATAATAACTAGTAGAAATATTTACTTGAGATCATTGGGTCACAAAGGGCATGATAAACATGGTGACAACTTTCTTGGCATGACTGAGAAATGAGTTTTGACATGGTGGAGGTCTCCCATATGTGTCCTGTAAGCCCAGCTAATGAGGCAGGACAATCATTAAACTTGGATGAATTAATATGACATGAACAGGAGAATCTGCAGATGCAGTGACAGAGATGAAAGTAGGTCACATTCTCACAATTTAAATAGAAACAGTCTAGACAGCATTAGCATGAGCCTTGTAAGACTTGTACTGAAACTCACAGAACAAGTCTGTAACATCTATTACGACTGACAAGAAATATAAGAATAATCAACAAAAAGATCAGTGAGTAAATAAGAAAAATTGCTTTAGTTTCAACTGACATTCAATGAATTAAAAATGTTTATAGCATACCCAATAAATACAATGTCCAATACGATAAAAAATAATGGATATAACAATTATTTTGAGATAATTTCACTTCAAATGACAGTATGCATATTTCCCTGTTAATATATAAAATATTAAAAAATACTGTATAACAGTGGGAACTGAGTAACAATATTTTACAAGAGTATTGAAAGGGCTTGTTTTTTTTAAAGTTTTTGCTAGAACACACAGCTTTTTTTCTAAAAAAGCATCAAATAACCCAAAAAAAGCTCTTGGTGTAAAGGAGTAAGAGCTCTTTGTCCATTCTTCTCCTGCACCTTTACTTTTTTCTTTGCTCAATTTAAGAGGATACTATAGTAATGTTGAGTGGACACATGAAGCAGCACTGACATGATGAAAACAAACAACTGAAATATGAAATAGCTAATAGGAAAAATTAAAATATGAAGAATATTTGTGTTTTTAAAAAATGTTCTTAATTTATATAAATGGAAGAATAATATTCACAAAAAAATTCGTCAGTATGTGATTATCACCGTGAAATCGCTGTGATATAGTATGTAGTCTGCGTACTTAGCAGGCAGAGATTCTATTCAAAATTCTTTGGTACAACAGAAACATTTTCTGTGCATCATTGCTCACAACCCCCTGCCCTGAAATGGAACGATACAAATCCCAAATAATTTTCAAAGTCATGAATATTATACAGTGTGTTGTAATGAGAAGACATTTTTGCAGTAATGAGCACCTTGTCTTTTTGGTGCTTCCTTGATCTGTCTTCCAGTATTCAAAGGGCTTACTAATAAAAAGGTTGCTTATGAAACTGCAGTTCCTTTTACAAGAAAAGATGTTAATGCTCATGGTATGGTCACATTGCCATTTTGGGCAGTTATATATCACCAAAAGCTTGTACTAGGCTACCCCACCTTTTATTTTTCCCCATTACATCAATTTTTTTTACAAAATGAAACAGATAGAATGTAATGGTTGATATTTACAGTCATTAGAGTTTGGCTTTGATTATTACATCTTCAAGAGACATAAGTCTGTGCATCTTATGTATAATAGGTGAGTATGGAAGTACTAAAGGATTCAGATCTGTAGAAATTAAGCAATAGAATGTATTGTAATCACGCAGCACTGATAATTTAATCTAAACCCACACATATTTCAAACGTCCCAGTGTTCTGTATGGCTTTATTGTTGCATCCCTTGGTATTTACTTGCTGTTGATTGAGTATACAGGAGCACTGTCAAGTTATGGTCAAAAACACATTCAAGACAGACATGGTACTCTACAGGTAGATCTGCAAAGCTGTTGCAAAAACCAACTGTGAGATTCCAGATATAATTAGTCATGTTTCTTATGAAGTCATGAACTTATCTTTCCCTGTTTGTATCACATAGCTACTAATGTCTAAAACATTTGTTTATTCAATGGATATTTGTTCACATTTGTAGGAAAGAAGTTTTTTCTATTAGGAGAAAAAGGGAGTTTTGATGTCTTAAAAGAAAAAAAATCTGTTTGTTTTTTTTTTTAAATGAAAATCAATTTTGCAAAAGAAATGCTTTAGCTAAACTTTTCCTTTGAGGGACAAGTAAAAAAAAAGCCAGAGAACAATGAAACGCAAAAATTTTAAAAGCTATATACTTTTAGAATCATTGAATCATAAAGGTTGGAAGAGGCCTTTAAGATCATCAAGTCCAACTGCCCATCCAGCTCTGCTCCTGTACCCCTAAACCACTAAATCATATCACCCATTGCTAGAATCAGATGCCTCTTAAACACCTGCAGAGGTGGTGACTCCACCACTACCCTAAACATCCTATTCCATTGCTTGGGCACCCTAAGAGTGAAAATTCTTTTTCTAATACATACTCTGAATCTCCCCTGTGTCAGCTTAAGTCCATTTCCTCCAGTCCTCTCACTGTAGGCATGATAGACTGATCCCCACCTTGCTACAACCTCCTTTAAAGTGGTTCTAGAGAGCGATAAGGTCCCCGCTGAGCCTCTTCTTCTCGAGACTAAACAAACCCAGCTTACTCAGTCATTCCTCATAAGATATGTTTTCTAGACCTTTCACATCTTGCCACTCTTTGCTGGACACACTCCAGCAGCTCAGTATAATTTTTGAAGTGAGGGGCACAGAAGTGAACACAGTACTCAAGGTGCAGCCTCACTAATGACAAGTACAGGGGGACAATTATTCCCCTAGTCCTGCTGGCCACAGTCTTCTGGGTAGAGGCCAAGATGCCATTGGCTTCTAGGCCACCTGGGCACACTGCTGATCAGTCAGCACCCCTAAGTCCCTTTCTACCAAACAGCTCCAAGCTGCTCTTCTGCCAGCCTGTAGCACTGCCTGGGGTTGTAGTGACACAAGTGTAGGGCCCAGCTCTTTGCCTTATTGAACCTCATGCAGTTCTCCTTAGCCCAAATCCCTCTACCCTGCTGATCTACCCTCAAGCAGATCAACACGCCCACCCAACTTGATGTCATCTGCAAAGTTATAGAGCGTGTACTCAATCCCCACATCCAGATCATCAATAAAGATGTTAAACAGGACTGTCCCCAAAACAGAGCCCTGAGGGACACATTTAGAAACAGAGATCAACATATTAAAAAAAAATTAATTACTGATGTCAAAAAATAAATTTGAAATTAAATTTTTCATATTAAATAATTTTCCCATCATTCCCAAACAATTAGGTTATTTTCAATGAGGTAGAAGCCCTTTTGCAATACAGGTAGGAAAACAATAATTATTATAAAAAGGCAAAGGGAAATATTTGAATCTAGAAAAAAGTAAATGTTTCTGCCTCAGCATTTTTTCTAAGAACCGCCATTAGAAAGTTAACAATAATACTAGATAGTGCCTATTTTTTTTTCTAATGTTCATATAGTTTCTTATTAGAAATCTATTCACTGGGTTTAGCCACTTACATATACATATGCTAGCTTTTTATTACTGCTTTTAACTACCCTTTCAAGACACATGTATAATTTTGGTGTCCACAACTACAAGTGTTGAAGCAGCAACACTCAAATGTGAAAAAAATGGTACCATAAATCTTGTGTCTTGAAGATCTCAAGATGAAACACAGAAATAAGTAATGTCTTCTAACTCTCCTTGAGCTCAGAAAGGCAACTAAATATTTTACATATTTAAACCACAACCTTGTTTCAGGAGGAGTTTCAGGGGAAAAAAAAATACTTGGAAAGTTCTGAGAAGTAGACTGACTTTATTATACACCCCAATATCAAATGTTACAAAAGCTGAAAGGCATCCGTCTTGGACATATCTATTTATGATTGTTAGTCATGGATTTAAATCAAGATTCTCCCAGGGAGATTAAACAGCTTAACAGCCAGATGCTGCAGAGCAGTATTTGGCATAGGTAGAGTTGATAAAGTTACCGACTTTGAAGTGAACAGAAGAGACTGCAAATGTTCCCAACTCTTACAATCAAAACAGCAGAATGTATAGGTAAAAAAGTTTTAATTGAGTAGTGTGTGGCTTAAAGCAGAAGTAAATACCAACTGGTACATGGACATTTAGACTATATGTGTTATTCTAACATCCAACTATTCTACTTCCAAATATTCAAAGTTATACCAGTGTAGTCAGGAAAGTAGTCTTCTGCACTTAGGAAGATTAGTTACTTTTCCTGAAAATCTTGAGAGCTCTCTTGATGAGCTAATAACAAAGCTCTCCAGTTTTACTAAAAAGGGTTTTAAGTGTAGAAAGCTGATTCTTCTCTTCTCATAGACTGCCTTGATTCAAGCAGTACTACAAAGATGGCCCAAACTATCACCGGTGCTAATAAACTTGTCAAAATTATAACATTTAATCTAAAACATTCTATCTTTATGAATTCTAATACCTTAGAATAATAATACCTCAGAGAGAAAGATCCCTCTAGATTTCCAGGGGCAGTGGCTCCAGGACATGAACAGAGAAATTATTTCTCAGATTCTGTTTACATGAACTTTGCAGATAACAAAAAATATTTTATTTTTTTCATTGTAAAATAACTTTCTGGATGCATCTCTGCTATGGATAAGTGACATTAGCAATGCCCTGATTTCCTTCATCAAAATATTTCATTTTGTACTCAACAGTGCAGCCTGTAAAAATACATTTTTCTTCATTTTCAGGAGAAGAAAATTTCAGCCAGCTATATTTTCAAAATTTCAAAAGTCTGAATTTGAAAAATATCACTCTAGCATCTGGTAAATACTGCTGATTATTTTGTTCAGCGGTGCAGAATTTAAATTAACAGCAAATCCACAAAAAATATTCCTAGAACACACCGAGTACCTTTACCAAAATTTCAGGGAACTGAAAAGTGCCTGCAGACAAAGACCTATACATTATTCCATTATTTTCTTAAGTCATCTGCAGGAAATAGGACAGCACTCATTTTCCCCGTTACAATCACAGCACCACTAGTGCTGTTCTCCCAGGCAAGTTGCAATACAGACTGGCAGGGAAACAATTGTGTTTTGATAGATGAGGGTGCATTATATGCATTCCTGTAGTGGTAACAGTATAGAAAACCCTTTACTATTAAGCCAGTGGGTTATATCCATATCAGCAAGAAGACAGCATTCTTTATCAACTCTATGAAATAGATTAGCATGTTTATCTTACCTCTCAAGGGTAAAGATGCCAGTGTCATAGGCAACATCAAGTTTAGAGCACTGGCTAACATTTTTTTTTGCAGCAACACAAAGACTGAGACGCCCACAGAGAAAAAGGTTACAGTTCAACTCCTAGTTCAACTTCAAGTCCCTCTGGAGACCTCTTACGGGGTTTACTGAATGTCAGAAGATTTTGCTGTTCCTGTCTGCTAGACTTGTGCTGCAGATGGACAGCAGGATTTCTGCATACAGTTTGCCTCTTTTTATCAGCTTCTAAATTTTACTAAAAGTGCCTATGGCACTGCTCTGTTAGGAATCATTTAGCACTGCCACAGACACTCATTCCGAGAAGAAGTCATTTCAAGGCACCAGAGTGCTTCTATAAACCTCTTCTGCGTATGCATGAACAGCAGAGTCTGCAAGTACCTTCACACAGAAAAGTTTACACTAACCTAGAGGTGACAAACTTTATTATTAAACAACGCCCTCAGCTCTTTTTGGTTACAATTCTGTTGACAGAACACTTCTGGCTGCGTTTATATTTTACACAAGACACACTTTTCCTTCTAAGTCTGGGGGTTTTTCCCTATATATATAGCATATATATACTATAGTAGCTTAAAAGATAATAGAGAAGTCTCATGCTCCACTCTGGCAGTGATATTTCCCATGAACATACAACTAAAACCTATCTGATAATCCTACTTAATTACAAGTTTTCTGAGTCAGGGTAAGGCAATGAAAATAAAGGTTTGAAATTTAAGTGACTGTCAAATCTTTACACTGAGCAAATAATTAATGTATTTTTAAAACACAAATGAGATTCCAGGAAATGTAAATTATCTTTTGCTGACTATTGTTGTCATTGCCCCAGCCCCATATTATGTGAAAATTGTGACTTCAATTCCTTTCATAAGTTGAATACAAAAAATATTTTTCCAGTATGTTCAGGTTTTGTCAGAGCTCCACATTGAGATGATAGTAGAAAAACTGCAATTCCAATGTGTATGTGGAAGATTTACAATATTTATCCACATTCTATCTTCATTTCCACTCAGAGAACTTCACGGGAGCTAAATTGTTTCATATTTTTGATCCCAAAATTATTAATTGGCAACAGAAGTTATAATTCAGTCTTTAATTAAACGCAAAGAAATAAAAAACTACCATAAACATTTTATCCCTCAAAACCTAATCAAGAAATAAAGGCAGAGTGAAACTAACCAGTAGATGTAAATAATATAAACACTCATTTGCTTAACCCATTTGAAGGTGTTTTCCCAGTTACATTCATAACCATCAGTCAAGATGGAACTTAAATTACTATCTGATGTTGACTGTTTACCAGTTTACATCAGAACAGGTTGTGATCTAAACGTCATGATTTCCAAGTGGTTTTGAGAAGTACCTGCTATTTAGATGATTAAAAAGCCAGTGACAGGTTGGGTCACAACTCACCCACAGAAAGGAATTCCTTCTGACTCAGTTATTTCAATAGAGATGAAAGTTTTTAGTTTGTAGTTTTCCAGTCCAACAGGTTTTAAAATATCTCCTATGATTCATATAAAGAAAGAGGACATTGAGAAGAACAATAACAAAAGGTGCAAAATTGGTTGAAAACACTGAGAATACTGAAAGGGAAAACCGTAGTATAGAAACTCCTTCTCTTTTCATCTTTCTTTCAGGAAAATGCTTTCATGATTGGAATGGAATTTAATAAGGTTATAATAGAAAAATCTTACCAACTGCCATATTCAAATAGCATACTGAAAATCTTATAGAATTTCCCTGACAATCACACAAACATCTAACTATTTTTCTGTAATGGCTAGCTGCACAATTCATATTTAAAAACATGATTAAGAGGATTAAGAAGACAAACGCAATTTCAGACTATGAGAGCATCCTAGTCAATAGTTTTATTCTATATAGAAGACAAATTTATTCCCGGGTGAAAAATTGCACATCTTGCATTAGTTTTAAGTCGATTTTATTATATCTCTCGGAAAAAAATCTCACACTGGTAACAAAGGAAGATTATTAAGCAGAGAGAAATTTTAAGAGATAACTGAATTTTTGAAGTCTTTCTATTTAGTCTATCCTTCTTACACAATCTTAGAAGCAAGATGTTCAAGTAAACAAAAGCTACTGTATTAACAAGTTGAAGAGGAATGCAGGCAGTCCTCCATCATTTTGTGTGTAATTACTACTTGTGGAAACAACTACTGAAGGCTGTGGCTATGCTGAAGGCACCTGGCTGTGTTCCTAACTGCACTCAGATGAAACGAGGTAGAGATGAGAATTACTGAAAGTGAAACCACTACTATGTTCTTCCCAAATGTTATTCTGGCTTCTGTCATAAATCGAAGATAAAAAGCTTCTCTTTTGTTTTAGTGGTTGCCAATAGAAACAATTAGCCACTTATATCCAAGGTGGGAGGCTGATATGTAATAGGATGTAACAAAGAATAATATTTTCCCTAGAAATATGCTGGCATCTAGAAAAGAAGAAATAATTTCTTTCTGCTCAGAACACTCATTCTAACATAAATGCATGAAAAAAGGATGGGAGCAAAGTTTTAGACCCAGGGCTGGAGACCTCTCATATTCCCAGTACAATTATGCAGGAGGCTCACATTAGAGCTCCAATTGTTTGTAGTGACAGTACAGACACCTGCTCACATGTCGGGGGAATACAGGCCTAAAGAAAAGAGGAATCAGTCAACTCATTTAAATCAATCCCTTTGTGCTGCCCACTCAGCTCCTGAACACTGCCAGCCACAGAGCTGAGAGACAGTCTGCTGTTCAGGCTTCCACAACTGCCTGACCTTTCCTCTAAGCATATTAGCCTACAGCAGATCCAGCCTCAGCAGTCTTTTGGGGCCATGGACTTTGCTGAGTTTTATCCAACCATCAGTGTTCTGAGCCCCAGGCAAATCCTTCAGTGCTGCTCTTCTTATCACAAAGTAATTACCTGGCCTTTCTTACTGCCGGTTTGAATTCATGGGTGGAACTCACTGAAAAGGTTAAGGAGTCAAAAAATAAATTTAGAACTTGTTTTCAGTCAGTTTTCATGACTTCATACCAGATGGAGTCAGCAATTTGAGAAGTCTGACAGGCAACTTGACTGAATCGATCAGATGGTCAATTGATCACCTTCACATTTGCCAAAACGTTAAGGGAGAAAAAACAGAAGCATATTCTATTGACATTAAAATACATAGACTAGAGACAGATTTCTGAAATGACACAGTAAACCACTCTGGAGTGGGAGGATTTTTTGCATAAGAAATGGAGACTTTCTCTCTAAGCAGAGTGACTGCTGTCTACGAACATTAAAGAGTTTCTTGTGGAGTTTTAGTCAGGGAAAGTACTTTGTGAAACAGAATTTTTTCGGAGGATCTGATTTATACACTCTGCAAAAGAGAGTATTTGATTAATTAGCTAGAGAAGCACGGACTAAGAAGTCCTGGAACATCTGTATGCTATGCTTTGGCTTGTTCCAAGCACACTTTTGGTCAGATCAAGCCAGACAAACACTGAAATCTGTGATATTTGCAGATCAAAACTGGCTTAATTTCAAATACATTCAAATTCCTGGACTACCTGAATTTATTCATTTGAAATGCTGTCATACTCAATGCAGATCCAATAGGATCCTTCAGCAGCCTTTCACTGAGGGCCGCCCTGTCTTCCTTCACCTTTCTTCTTACTAGACAAGAAGCTTCATAGTAAAGGTGATAAATACTGCACTGGATGCATTGATATTTATCCCATTTCATAATAAATTGATTTAAATTTCAAAATCAATGACAATCCTCCCTGCTCATCTGTTACACATATCTGAAATTCTGAAATGTTAAAAAAATATCAAAATCTCATATTTTGTTCTCGGGGGATAAAAACCACAACTTTTCAGATTGCTTGTGTAGAACATTCTCTGAAAATAGTATTTTGGTTAAAGTTCCTATTTTTGGATTAAGACTGTGCAGATAATTAAAGAATACATAGCTATTTATTTAATCTCCACCCATATACTTTTTGTATCAAGAATTAGTCAAGAATATTACTTATAGGGTATTTTTATTTCTATTTTTCATATTGGGCTCTACAGCAGCTTAATTCTCTGATTAAGATTTAAAAATGTGCAACAATACTTTTGTTATATTTACGACTGAGGGAAGCAGATTCACTTCTGAAAGCAAAAAGTCTCTAGAACAAAACACTGAAACATACACAGTTGCTTTTTTTAATTTTTCCATCATTACCTGTAGCTCATATATTGTAATTCACACAAGACTCTGTTTGTGTACAGATATATATTCACTATATATTGTGATTCCTATAGAGAATTTCCAGCATAATACATTAGTCTTCCATTTATGCAAAAAGTAGCAGATATGACCACTTATTTTAGCACACTATTATTAAAATTTACCATGCTCATATTTTCCCACTTAAATTTTTTTAAGCTAACTCAATATCATTTTCTTTATGCATCAAGCCATAGTTCTCTTCCCCTTCCTCTGTAGTATGTATTTTATTGGATTAATTTATGTAGATTTAATAGTGTATCTGTGCTATATAAATAAATAATTTTAATTTGGCCATCTGCCCTAGAAAACGCATCCATATACTACATCTCCAAGACCATACTTGGGCTTGCACTCAGAGACATCAGAGAAGATATCTAATGAAAGTTTATGAGGGCAGCAGATGTTCAGTCCTGCTGTTTGATGTTGGCGACATCTGAAACTTTACCACTAAGAAATCCAAGAATAGAAGTCACAAGAGCAATGTGTAAGCTTCCAGCAAACACACTACTAATCAGATCATTATTAAAACTGGTCGGAATTCATGTGCAGGCAATTCCAGGGGCTTCCTTAGTAGTTTATTCCTCTTTGATATATTCTCTTCCCTTACCTGTAAACAGAACTCAGAACCGACATGTTGATCATGCTCATTTTAGGAAAGATAAATACCTGACACTGTGTAAGGCTTTTGAGGCTTACCCCTTATCAGAGGGGTTTTGTGATGAAGTATCTTCAATTAGAACAGAGGAATTTACTCAGCTCTTTACTCCTGTTGGACCTAAAATTTACTGAGTAAAATGGTTGTTGCTTTCATGCTTATAAAGTTTAAAAAAAAAAAAAAAATTACACATTTATCGTTATCCCAGATTTAATAGCTGATACCAGAAAATTTTGTGTCTGTTTTATAGCAACAACATAACATAAGAATATTCAAGGGCTTAAATGATTTATAAACCTAAGTTCTGTTTTCCATAGTGTCAGTGGCACTTACAGACCTAAAATTAATTGGTGGTTTCCAATGGGTTTCTGGTTTCTACTTTTGTATTTAATTTATGATTATAAGACTTAGGCTCCTAAGTCATATAATAACCATTAATAAGTTTCTATTAATGAATTATTAAATTTGCAAAGATTAAATGAACAATTACGTGACAGATACACTGAGGGATGAAAAGTTATTAGCAAGGATTGCTTTTAGTCATCTGCTGATGCATTTCCATAGTGGTTCCTGAACTATCACTTTCAAGCAAAATACAAGTCTCCTTTCTAGGAATAAATATTATTTTATCATAGGAATGGAATTTAAGACTATCTGCTACTGACCTCATTGTTAGGGCATTTTCTTGGAGGGGAGAAAGAGGATACAGGTAGGGCAGTTTCAATGAAGGAAACTAGAAATTTACCATCTGCTAAGATCCATTTGTATCAAAATCTGCAGCAGGAAACCCCTATAAATAGGTGAAATATTTTAGTCACTATATTTGCGCTACTTACATAAAAAGTCTCATTGTTTTCCTTTGCATAAGTGATTGTAACCTGGGAGGGAAGACAAAAAGGAAAACATACTCCTGCTTCCATTACTACATTTAATGCTGCAGTAGTAGATACTTTCAGCTCATTTCACTGAACTTTGGATTAAGTTCTTAGTGACCAACTGATCAGAGAAAGAATATAATGTATTATGTTAACAATTGAGGCTCCTGTAACAATTATTCAGTGTGAAAATATATTCATATGGTATTTGCAAAACTTCCTTCTTTATAATTCACTTCAAAGTACATGTACATATGTCCATTTTAAAGGGTTACATTAAATAGAAAACATAGACAGGACAGAAAAGAATTCTTAATTATATTTTTCTAAGGAAACACTGAATTCCCTCCACAACCCACAGCATTCGGTTGGAATATGATTCTATGCAAAAGACAAATGAAAGGCATAGCAGGAGCAAATTATTCATGACATTCCTAGAGGTGACAATAATAATTACATAAGTTAAAATTCCTCTCCTTTTACATATAACCCCTTCTATGAATTTACATTTAATTTTCAAGATAATTTGGTTTGTAGTAAAATAATTTTAGTATTTGCAAGCTTTCCTTTTTGTTATTGTTATGACTTATTACGGGCAGTGCGGCAGTAAAACAAAGTGAACAGCCAGCCTTCAGACAAATATGTGTGAAATCAACCTCATTTCCATGGAATCATTTCTTTTTGCCTTTTAGAAATTTTCTACTTTACTTGAGCTCTTATGCTTAGTGTTTTGTACAGCATGATTGATTGGACAAAATTACTGCATCCCAGAAATGTTCTTTCACATACCCAGATCCTAATTAGCCACTTTAACATACATTTATTATTTTTTTTTAAATAAAAGGAAAATATCATTATAATAATAAAACCTGAGTGTCTCCAGATCATTATCTGTAATAGTTGTTCTCTACCTGCTCCCTTTACCTTTTTCAGCAATGCATTTTTTGAAAACTGTTTTGCTGTGTAATATAAAATAACAGAAACTGTTAATCAGTCAAGCCTTTTCATTTTTCTTGACAAATTATACTCTAATTCCCTGTCCTGACTTTGTTATACTCCAAATGGAGAAAAACAGCCTTAATGGCATAATTAAGTATTACTGATAATGATCAATTAACTAGGCCCAAGAAACTCACTCTTTTAATTCACACATTTGAGCATTAGTCTTTTAATCTACTTGATAAATTGTCATAGAATCTCCAAATCAATCCAGTTGAAAACTTACCAGAGAAATGCTATAATGTAAGAGAACTGTCTTTTAACTAAACCAGTACTAAACTCCTATACTACAGCATCAAAATACCATCTTCCAGGAGAAACTATGTGTCTGTGCTTTGGCATTTAGTGACTAAGAATATAAGTCAAACGAATAGGTGGATTAGATAAAACTATGTTAAGGATAAATTAAGTATTGATAAACTTGATAAAACATGATATTACTCTGGTGTGCCACAACACAGAATGACATATGGCAGAACCAAATGTCAATTCAGAATGTTGTAATGTGCTACAGACTTGAATCAGCATAGTGATATGACAAGAATCCTAAATAACAAAATAAAAATCTGGAAGAGTTTTCTCTAGTAGTGAAAACTTTCAGCTTTAAGTTCTAGTTTAGCCAAATATAAGGCTATAGGGAAAAAAAGCCCACAACACACCAAAAAAACGCACAACCCAATACGATCTTCTTAGTTTATCCTTATATCAATAAAAATGCCTGTAAATTTAAATATTTGAACACTTGCTAGGAATGGAGCTTAGGACAAATTTCAAAAGACTATTAACCAACATTCAAATTGTTAATTCTGCAATTAAGATCGGTGTCATTGATTCAGTCAGGAAGACGAGTCATCATGTAATCTCATGTATGAATGAACATAGAAACAGTAAGAGAATCTTTCTGTTTTGGCTAATATACAATAGTAAGAACATATTACTGAGATTTTAAAATCCTATATCCATAGTACTGCCTTAGTCCATTTACAAATCCTATTTCCTTAAGCACTGGAAGGTTGTATATTGACAGTTACAAGAATAATCCCTTAGTCCTTTAAAGAGATTTATTCTACAAACAAACTATAATCCTTTATTAAATATTTTTCGTATCAAAAAAAATTTAATCAAAATTAAATACATACTTTTGAGTTATGTGTATAATTTCTCTACTTCTAGCAGAAAAATAAGTATCGTCAGAAACATGGCAGTAGCAGATATGATGTAATGGTTAACAGAGTAACACAATCATTTCATAAATCATATGCTGCAGTAGTCATACAAATTTTCACTTTCATGAAATCAGGGCTATACCTTCTGTCCCAAAATCTAACATCTTCGCAAGTTGTCAGGATTTGACAAGGGGCTTATCTAGGAAAGCATCAGAAAAAAATTAATTATTTGTTCCATGTAAGCACTTGACATCTGGGACTCAGTTGAAACATGACCCTGAGAAATGAAGGATTCTGCACTACAGACACAGTATCAGTTTCCATTTCAAACAGAGTAAAAAGTAAATAGATAAAAAAGTATATTTAAAATGAAATAAAAATTAAAATATAATAATTAATAAGCTTGACTTCTGCAGAAGTGGTGGTGGTTAGTGCATTTAATTCTATCTAAACTGGCTACCGTGGAGACTTATATAATTTTATTTAGCCAAAATGCAAACAGAGTGTCTCACAAGCTTTCCGATGAACTAAAGCATGTAAGAACTATTTAAGTGATGACAGGACATTAATTAATTAAAAAGCCCTTGAAAAGACTGTTAGGAAGAACACTATATTAACAGGATTTTATTGTGTGAGCTACAACAGATCTTTTACATTAGTTCTCTTATTTACGCAGTTCTCCCAATAGTCACTTGCAACCTCTTGCAAGCAGGACCTTAGAGACTGGGCCAGGCTCTATAATATAGAATATGACACAAATCAGAACAACCAACCAACCAACCAACCAAAAAGGTCCTTACTATTGTAATAATGGGTAAAAATTCCTTACTAACCTCAAGCACTAATGACTGATGATAGTTCTGATACAACGGATCTCAGATTTTTAAGTATCACATGCCCTACTTTTTCCATACATTTTTTCCAGTCATTTTTTTAAATTTCAAAGAAATGAAAAGACACTAGCCATTGTGTTCCTCCCACCTAAGACACTAGGTTAAAAAGCATGTCTGTAGGGATATAATATGTATAATTTATGTTGTGAACCAAATAAATACAGTGAAGACACTCTGCTTAGACAATGATCACATCTTCTCGAGGTTATCAGTGGATCAAACTTTCATCAACTTACCATATCATTAGAAGATAGGAGAGAATGAAAAAGCTACAACTGAAAAAAGGCCCAAACATGTTTTAAAAAGGCTGTCAGAATCAGGTTCAGTGAAGTTTCATATGACTTATTTGCCAGCCAAGGGATCCTGTGAAATCTAGGTGGTGGCTAGGTGAGATTTTTAAGAATGGGCTAGATAAAGACATGTCAGGAACTAGTTATATTTCATCTTAGTTTTGAGATAGGGATAGCCTAGTTGACCTCTTTAGGTCTCTTTCAATAGAGCTCCACTCATCCTAGGTGATTGCTTTACTACTCATAGCAGGCTTCCTTGTTGTGCAATACTGCAAAAATCCAAAGTGTCTTTAAAAGACTAAAAGTCTTTTAAAATACTGATTTAAGGAAAATTATGAAGTAGCTAAGGGAAGACGTTATTCTAAATAAATGGAAATAAAAGTCTTGGATAATGACCACTGAGTTCCATAGTTTAAGATCCATATTTTATTCAGTCAGTTTTTGGTTACTAGATATGAAATATAACATAGGCTTGGGCATTTCCTAGTATACCTCTACCAGTCGTGCATAGTTGTGCCATGGTAGAAAATAAAAAGTTTCAAAGCCTATTTAACTAACAAAGTAATATGCAACCTGGTTCCACAATGTTGATGTCGACTTATGCTATAGGTATTAGGGCAAATTGGATAAGATTCAGGGCAAAAGAAGTAAAATTTCTTCTTCATCTTTTCCATGGGAGTCACCTGAAGCTCGAGTTCCAATTGCCATATGTTAATGTGAATATTAAATTAATATTGCTACAGTAATAAAATAGCAAATCCTCTTAAATATATATCCACAATCTTTGATATAGAAAAAAAAAGTGACCCAAACAAGAAGCATCATGAGGGACTTTATTATCTCTAGCTGAACAACAGACAGAGCTAGAGGCAAGCAAATATAAACAGTCTACCAGCTATGTATCTCTTTTTTTTTAAATGGTAGTACAAAAGAGTGGATAGATTCAAAATCAATATTGGACAACTAGAATATAGAAAAACATGGAGATCTGCTAACAGCCATCTGGAATCAGTTTCTTCTTACTTGCCTGAGTATCATGTTTCTAAGAATTCAAGCATCAAACACATTGAAGTAACCCGAAAATCATTTAACAACTTGACATGTACAGAAAGAAAGAGCTGAGGCAAGTGCAGTATATGTGGTTCCCGGGAGGATCATCCACCTGAGTTATTACATTTCCAAATGTGCTGCATAATGTAAGTATTAATAGGACACAGGTGCCTTTGCTGTTGCATAGAAACAGGTGCACTGAGGCGAAACAAGTTATTTTTAATAAAGTAATTTCCATTTTAGACAACATAAGGTAGAGATTCTAGAAACCGCTTCAGAATTCTGAAGTGCCTGTTGCTGCCCACTAACACACATGAGTGTCCTTGCTTTGCAAAAATACATTACCATATCAGATTAAACATCAGAACTGGAGATAGGATAAAACCGTGGCGCCAAAAATTAATCCAGGAAACACTACAATTAAAGCATATCAACCAAGCTAAAGGTCTAGGAAACAAAGAATTATGCCACTAAAAGCATAACTGGCATGCAGATTAAACAAATTAAATTAATGTAATAAATAGGGGGGGGGGGGAAGAAAAAGATAATTAAATACGTTATAATAGTGTCTTTAGCTTGCACTAAGACTTAAAGTCTAAGCAATTTTGTAAAAGCAATACACTGCCTCTACTGCAAACTGCTGTCATCATATTACAATGTAGTCTCAGGTTCTGATTGTTAAAAAAAATGCTAGAACAGGATTAGCTGTATTTGGATAGAAACACTGCAGTGTCAGCAACATGCTAGCCAGGTTGGAATCCTTTTTTACCGGGAAACAATCTAAGCCAGCATCTAAGACTGGCACTTAAAACCTCTGCTGAACTCTTTCATCTCATGTTCATCATTAACCACATGTAGTTTTTGAAATGGGATGCCTTTGGATAAAATATGGCTATTTTTAGTTCTAGAGTCTTCAGAACATTATAGTTTGAGGAAACTGACTACATTTTCAGCAGGTTTTTCTCTGTTTTCTCACTTAAACTACTTTGAAATATTGTTCAGTGTTAAGAAACAGCTGTAACATTCCAACACAGAAATAGTTCATTTAACAGCTAAGCAAATGATAAATAGCTCCAATTAGTTGCAGCCTGAAGGGGCAATGTTTTATGCTGATTAAAGATTTGGTACCTTAAATTCAAAAGTATTTGCCCTAACGGCATCTTGGCTGCAGAATATAACTACTTTCTTGTACTAAATTTGATACATATAATCCAATTCTTGGGATATGCTTCACTATTTCTGTATGATCCAAAGGAGTCCCCATTTTGGCTCCAGTATATTTCCAGTCCAAACGTACACAAGACTTTTTTTAAAGTAAAAGGTTCCATTAAAAAAAATAAACAACAACAATCATCATAGCTACAGTCTATAAAACAGTATAGCCTAAAGGTAAAGGAGAAATGGAGGTGAAAACCAGGATACAGATGAGTTATTAAAATTGTATTTTTTCACCTGTTATAAAAAATCGAGGCCTGTATTAACCACAGGGGGAAAAATATAAGAATGCTGAAAAACACCTTCCAGTATATAGTGAAATAGTAGATGCAACCTACATCATGGAGTTAAATACCTAAGTAGCAGAGATCTGGCTAGCAGAACCAGTGTTAAGAAATCAAAGACTTAGGGGGTGGAAAATTTCAGGGTAATTTCTCAACATGATTAAAAAAACCCTGTATTTTTTTGGGGAAAAAAAAAAAGAATTAAACTCACAAAGTTTCTGGTTAATAATTATTAAAAAAAATTTGAAAAGGTAGCTTTAGGAGAACTATAATGACCTAATCTTCAAGCAGGGAACCCTAATAATTATATAAGACCTTTATTTTTCCATGTATCAACAGCTTGTTATGATTTCTGGAAAGTATGCAAAAATATAATTCAGATAATGTATCTTTCTTACAATGAATGGACAAATTTATATTAAACAAACTGGGAGACTCATTTAAGGTTCTAACTCTGATATTGACTTCTAGTGTAATTTTGAATTTAATTTCACCATACATCTCTCCAACTGTTTTGAGAATGTTATGATACTACAACAATGAAGACCATATAAGAAACCAGACATATGTAGTGTAACCTTCCCTAGCAACAGAAAACTCGTGGGTTTTTTTCTCCTTAGGAAGATAATAATGGATGTGCAATCTTTACATCCTGAGAAGAAATATTTTTATCAGGGACTGTGCATCTTGATTAACTGCATATCTACAGAATAAAAATAAATGTCAGGGCCATTAGGTGAGAGCTTGTAGCTTTTTTTAGCTCAAAACTCGTAATCCAAAATTATTAGAGTATTATATATTGAAAAAATTAACTATGTGTGTGTGTGCATATAGAGAGCCCACAAAATAATTCTTATACATGGAAAATACTTTTGTAAGATGTGCATTCTCTAGTTACATTCAACTCACTCTTGTGTACCATCTGCATATAGAAATGTTTTTTGAAGATGTATGCCCCGATGCAATTAAGTTCTTAAGACCACAGATATTATTTTGTTGATAGTCTTAAAAAAAGACTGCTTAATGTTAAGGCATTTTAACCAAGATCAATCTATGTAACTTCTTAATTCCTTCATTTTTTGTATTCTATGTTCATCAGTAGCCCTTTGCTTAATTCTGTTCTACACTCCCAGCAAGACCTTTAAAACTACTCCAAACTTTTTTTTATTTACTGTAAACACTGTCAATATGAAGAAAGATATTTATACCTTTCTTAGGAAGAAAGAATTAAATTAGGAATATCACAAGATGTAATTGACTGGATGTTTAAAAGAGCAAACTGAGCCAAAATGCAATTTAAATATTCCCAGAGTTAACTACTTTTCCTTCCACTTCAGCAATTTACAGTGGTCAGCTGCTGTCCTTCAACTCGTAAATTGAATAACAACCTCTCTAAAAGCAGGACAGTTGATTGAAACAATAATTTATATAAAATATTGCTCTTTCAATAAAAAGACCAAGACCAGTGTTTTGTATATTTTTCCATTTGCTTAACTCATTTTGAACTGAATGAAATCTTCTAGCATGTTACTTCAATGGACATTACTTAAAGCACTAAGAGTGCCTACATCCTCAGAGATCTTGGTCTTAGAAAAAGGTTTAAAGGGCAAAGGCCACTCATCTTGGTCATTATAATTCTCAGATGCAAGCCTGTTGCTCAGTAGAATAACATTCATGGAAACTGCACTCAGGAAGTCAGCTCTTTGATGGATGGCTCCCTCTCTTCAAGAAGGGCAGACTTTTTGAGAAAGACTTTTCTCCTTATTTCTTCTACCTAAGACAGAAAATGATGAAGGTACATCTCCAAACGCCAGGGAGGACTTGAACCTTGGTCTTTAAATAGTTTTATCCACTGTTTAGGAGACTGTAAACTTCTTTTTTAATTCAGTGAGCAAAATAAACTTTGTAGATTTATACTTTTCTTTAGTACAGGCCAAGGTATTTCAGGGGAAAAAATATATATCTGGGTATTTAGGCAATTAATAGAACATAACTAATGTTAGGCAAATATTAGTGCCTTAGGAATTACCAGTGCTCACTCACCAATTGTTTTGCTTGTTTGTTTGTTTTTAACTCATCTCATTTCTGGTTTTGGTGTTTTTTTCCCTCTGGATATAGTATAGTAAATTTGTTTACTAAGAGAGATCTTTCTCAAAAATTACAAAAATATTGTAGGTATCTGCAGTAGAATATTTTCAATTTATTCTATATATTCAGAGCAGAAGCTGAAGTCACAGACGTATGAAATAGGAGCAGATTATCTCTGCACTGTATCAGAAACAACTAAGTTCTTTCATATTACAAAATTCAAAAATTTGCAGTAAGTTGCTGCTTATTGAACTGCAGATGAATTATTAATGTAATTTAAACATCAAATATTTGCAAATAACCAATACATTGAAGAAGATACCAATCTGATTTCAAATAAGTGAAAATATGTTGAAAAAAAAGTATTACTTACCTACTCAGTGTAATCACATTTTATCTGTTTATTATAAGTATGCAGAGAAAATTACAGAGGTAAAACATAAATAACACCTCTATGAAGAGGTTTATTATTGTGGCTTTAAAAAAAAAAAGTCAACTTTTATGTCAGTAGGCAAGTCTGGGTATTCCAATCATGAATTAATTTGGAGGAAAATCTGAGTTATGCAGTGATATATACCTTGACTAATTCTTAATTTCCATAAATGTAAAATTCAACTCTCTTCTTCCAAAACTTCAGTAAAAATTTATGATGAGAAACCATCCAGTTTTATACAGTACTAGAAGAAATAATATTTTTAACTAGAAGAATCCTACTAACTTTTTTTAACTTTTATTTTCTTATGTGGGTCTAATACCCACTGTTACTAACTACATTTCAAAGAGAACATATTCAAAGAAATACATAGACTGAAAGATATTTTCCAAGTCTTGTGAGTCAAGATGTATGATTTTTAAAGACTATGACGAAAAACTAAGTGAACTCAATGTTTATTCTTTGGCATTGACAGTAATGGCATTTAAACCAATTTTTATTCTACTACACTGTAATACTGTTCCCAGTCAGACAAAGCATGTAAGCAGATGTATAGTATCGTTATATGTAAAAAGACTGTTTGTGTTCTTAAAATTAAGCATGGCTCCAAGTGATTTTTTGGATTGAAGCCAGTATCACAAGTATCCTTGTTAATAATTGAGACTAGAGCTGCAGAAGGGCAGAAACTCAAGACTTTTACAAGTTATATGCATGAGTAATGACCTGGAATTCACAAACAGTTTGTTCAAGCCAAGTTACAGTATTCAACAACTACAAAAAATTGGTTTAGTCTATTTATCCCAAAAAACATCACAGACAAATTAAGTGGACTAATATTTCTTTTTAAATCCTGAATAGAGAAGAATATGGAAAAAGAAGCTTGTTTTGCCATAGAAATTTTGCAGGCTATAAACAACTACCTTGTTTTTTATTTTATGTTGCAATGACAACATTGCAACACAAAATATTGTGAAGGACAAATTTCAGACTGCTGTCTCTAAACAAATGAAGGGATCAATATTAGTTGTTTCTTCCTTACTCCTGGCAAAGCGTGCGCATGGAATTAGAGACACACTTTAGATGCTGATCTTTGATAGATTTATACTTTTATCATTTGTTTGTAAAAGGTCATTTATGCCACCAGCTATCCTAGTATATGACTTAATGATTTATGTACAACTCTGATACAGGTAATTTCAAAACAGAAACATCTGCTATAAATAGACACACACTGTCACAGGTTTTTCTGATGCAATGAAGATGCTGGGACCAACCATGTACTTTGATCAAGAGTAAAAAACAACAAAACCAAACCACAATCACCTCATAATCCACACAATTAGATCATTAGAGTAATTGCTGAAGACATTGCAAGCCAAAATAAACTTGGGGATTTTACTGGAGGCAAAGCCCAAGCCTGTCATATTGATTTTCCTGTTTGTCAGCATTTAGAAACAGCCTATTTTCATTTCAACTTTCCCTTCAGGTATTTAAATTCCTTTGATTGATTGAGGTGTGCAGCATTAATTTCTGGATTTCTTACATCTAAACTAACTCTTCAGGAATTAACCCCTTCAATATGCTATATTGAAGGAAACGTCTATAAGTCATCAATTTAGGGAAAACTGGTCATTCATTTTTATATTTCTTCTCTTTCTACCAAAATAAATATCAGTACTAGAGATTCACTGCAAAAAGTATTTCTGTACACTTTCACTAGTGTGGAGGGAAAAAGGAGAAGAGAACAGGTGGCGAGTCAGGAGTATCAGAAATTAGTTCAATCTTTTTAGCAACTAAAAGCACGTAGATTATTTACTTAAAGAACAAAATTAAAACAGAACTATTAGTAAGGACTACTTTTATAATTTTACTTTGACACACGAGAACAGTTCCAATATATAAACTCAGTTACTACAGAGAATCTAGAAATAAAATAGACCAATTTATTAGCCAGACAAAATAAGAATGATGATTGTGTTACAGTTCAATGGGGTTTAAAAAAAAAGGACTGTTCAATTAATGTTTAACGTAAAAATGATGAAGTTTACTCAGCCCTTAGAATTAATAACAAAATATATTTAAAAATAATTTCAAGCAAAGGTTGCAATGGATTTATTGCAAAACGTGTTCTTTAGAGAAAAAAAATATATTGTAAAACATGACATAAGTTTCTAATCATTACTCATTTAGGGGAACCAAAGTACAATCACAAAATACTTGAAGATGGAAGGGACCTCTGGAGATCATCTCATCCAGGCTCTCTGCTCAAAGCAAGGTCAACCAGAGCAGACTGCCCAGCATAGACACACCACCACCTTTCTGGGCAGCCCATTAACTGTTTCCCAGTCCTGACAGTGGTTTTTTTCTTTCCAATGTTTAAACAACATTTTGCAGAGCTAAAAAAGTGCTGTAGGGCAGAAAGAGGAAGAAAAATTCCCTTAATGGTTTCCAATTGCTTCAGAAAATGTGAAGAAAGAAGATTAAATGTTGAGCTCAAAGAGTAATCAAATTCGAGATGAAAAATTGAAAATTTTTAGGGGATATTTAGAAGAATGGTGTTTGGATAGTCTTATAGCAGGTATGGGAATGGTTTTGAACCTGAAAGTTGACATAAAACTTCTGCACAAAAAATCTAGTGTATTGAATTGAGATTTGGACCTTGACTCAGTTATGTCAAGTTCCAAAGGATCCACTTAATCAGTTCATCACAATTATGCTTCCACTGTCAGGCTGTTTGGTAGTGGTACTTACATACAATTTTCATGTTAATCTGTTTTGGTATTTGGGCCTGATTGTGCCTGACTCATAATACAGAATGGCAAAATAGCTGTCTCTATTCGAGTTAACCAGTGTGAAAGGTCTGATATAAATCTAAAAATTACTTGTTTTTTGATGCCAAGGTGAAGAGACCTGCCCTCTATTTACTAAGAGACAGCATAACTTTTTTCTTTCGATTCCCTGAGTTCTGAAGATAATTCTCTGCACTGTCCACATTGAGTTCCAGCCACACTTCAGTCATTGCAGTTTATACCCTTTAGAGATATTACGATACTTATATGACTGTCCCTTTGATCCATACAAAACTCAATTAATTCTACTAAACTATACACTACAAATTAAGCTCAATTAAACTTTACATGTAAATTAATCCTCTGACCTCTATTCATCCTTATCACTCTTACCCATGTCTTAAATATGTTTATTCTTTGCTCCTCTGATATTTTAAGGTCAAATATTGATAAAGTTCAACATATGGGGAAGTATGTCACCAGTGTGAAGAACACTAAAAAAATTTGCATACATGTAGGCGAAGGTTCCTTCTCACCAACTACTGCCATCTGCTTTGAAAACAACACCTAATCATAAATACACAGAAAATCAAACAGAACAATAAGAAGGTAGAATAAAAAAATGAACAAATTAGCCCTTTATGAATTCTTTAATTTGTTGTAGAAAATACGGATTTTCATTTGGCTGTTATAGTTGCCATAAAAAAGCCATCTGACATATATCAGTAAAATCTACGTGAGATCCCTTTCGTCTGTGATTTAGTTTATAATCGCATTCCATTTGCAATCTAGCTTGTATTTGTACCTCCCACTAATTAGAAGTTGCAGACTATCATGAGGAGGGACTAATTTAATATCAATACATGACCTCTCAAGATGCTTTATAAACCTTAGCAAATTTGCATCTGTTAGATCATGAATTTCTCACAAGAGTTGATATATTTAAATACCTATCTAGTAGAACTATTGTTAGTAACCCAGCAGAAGCATAAAATAATGATTAGCATACCTTGTCATCGTCTACTTTTTAAAAATAGATAAGCTGATTCACGAAGTGTCAAGTGTATTTTTACATTATCAAAACGAAACAGATTTGTTCTAATGTACCATGTGGGTACTTTACACTCAAATCCTACACAAACAAGACTTACCACATAGATAAAGATTCATGAAGATATGATAGTCCCTACAAAAACTGTCCTCAGTGTCAGCTGGCTGCGTGCAGGCTGTGACGACTCATAAAGCAACATAGTAAAGATAAAATAGAATTTTTTAAAAATATCTGAGCTATTAAGAAGCAATCAAACTTGCCTAATGACATATTTCAGTAGGCCAAAATTTCAGTAAAGAAGCCATACAGTGTAGTTATTAAAGAACAACCGGGTTAATTTAGCCTTATACAGGCAGAAAGTGAATGTTTCAAGGAAATTTTGCAAGACAACGTTTCCTGAAATAGCTACTCCCTTCAAAATATGCTGAAAGTAATTTTAAAGGTTTTGTAAGCTCTTTAAGAAAGGTGAATCATTATAAAAGACTTGGTAGGAATTTGCAATACTATCTGCTCTAGAAACTAGGAGTCTCTAGCCACAGGCAAATAAAAAGAAAGATATAAATTTGTTCACTTTCACCTGACATTCCCTGGGCAATTTCTGAATAAAGTAAACTCAGCTTGAAGGAGAGCAATTGAAAAAGCTGCTCAGCTGCCAGTCATAATGGTAGCTGAAAATCTTTTTCCTCTCCCACGAAAAACACTCAGCATGTAAATGTTGGCTTACAAGGAACAGTCACACAAAGGAACAGAACAATTCTAAAACCAGAAAAACTTTTAAGGACACATAGAAAACTCTTAAGAAATCAAAGATGAGAATAACCTGAACTCAATTGCATATCACTCTGACTTGTACAAAACTTAACACAAACGAATATGCTTTGTTTTTATAGTAATTACTTTCCTGTAATAGATGTGATAAATAAGGCAATTTTGATATGACTTCCAGAAAATGAGAATTGTGAATAAGTATTGTATTTGAACAAACAAATTCCGAGGAAAATGTTGGTTTATGATACAACATTTTGATAGAATATTTTAAAAAAATGTCAATAATTTTATTTGTTAATATTTTCCAACTCTCTTGATGAAATCTTAAATCAATAAGATACAGATTTTTACAACATAAATTTAAATATTTTCATAATATCTTAAGAGTGAAGCTATAGAACATGTCAGGGTAAATATAAAAGAGAAAAACCCACAGCTTTTATAATAAAAACTTCTGTTGAAATAGATTTTAATCTATTTGCTGCTCTAATTTCAGGATATTTTCCTTTAAACACATAAAATACTAATCCATTTTCTGTATTTACTCCCTCAAACATGTTTTTTCCTCACAAAAGAACCCAAGATTAGAAATTGTCTGTATTCCAATTAGTTATTTCTCTTTGTTTCTTCAATCTTATTTATATCTACCCATAGTAATGAAAGGGCTGAAAACCAGCATAGGCAGCAAATCCATTTTCATAGTGTACAGAGATAATAATAAATCATCCTAAAGTCCAGGTTTATTAGAAATGACTGAAATACATTACAGGGCAGCAATAACTTCAATGGTTGGTTTGCCAACCAGTGGTGTGGAATTAAAAATGCATTAAAATTTATAGAAAGGAAAGTAAATAGCAGAGAGTTTAGATTGGTTTTGACATAGTTAAATGAAGCATTATTTCTCTTTGTGTGGCTAATAAAATAAAACTCTACAGAATGCAAGAAACATTCTCTTTTGGAAGCTGAAAGGTGAAAAAATCCATTATTAATTGAATTTACTGTGTATTCCCTCCACTGCATGTCAGTGATGCATTTCAGAAGAGAAGTGCAATGAAAGGTTCTTCTCCCCACTTCCCCAGAGAATTAGCTACTTTTGTAGATTTTTAAAAACAGTTTCTGTACAACCTTTGTAGATAGAAGAGTAAAACAAACACATATTTGCACAAGAAGACCAACTGTAATAATAACAACATCTCATGATTATATAGTTACCCAAATCCCAAAAAGTTTCTCAAAACTTGAGAGACTGTTGGCCAAATTTTTCCTCACAGTCACAGGTGCAGGAAACAGTAAGAATGGAGATGTAGAAAGTAGCTGCTTAAGACATACTTCCGTTATAAGAAGAATATTAGGGAACTCTTGGGGATGGTACTTAATTTTCTAGGGGCTCAGCTGTCCCAGTGAAATAAGGACTGTCAGTGAAGCTGACTGGAAGCTGAGCTGAGCACAGGACTATTAGAGCTCCTAGAATCACACATTTTTCAGTTTCTATAGGAACAGGTAAAAAATGCAACTGGAAGGGTGTGTTTTCCTATGCCAACACTTTAGGAAAATACAAAACATTCTTTCTATACAGTAAGGAGTGACCTACATCATAGAGGTGGCATAAGACAACACACCATGTGCCTGAATTGTGGTAATAGGCACTGATGAGAACAAGCTATCAAAATGCACCCTTTTTCCAGCTAAGGCTCTGGACATGGCAGAAGTATGTAAATACCTTTAATGTTCAGGACTGTTCCAGTTATTTCTGGCTACAGCCATTCTTCATTAGATTTTAAACTACATACAGACATTTTTACTAGATAGAGCAAAACAAGGGGAAAACGCTACTGCTCTGACTGGGAGTCTTTGCCACTCACTTTGCATTGACCAAACAGATTGCCTGTAAGGAAAGAATGCAAAAGAAGAACGAGGTCACTCATTGTAACCAATGGAGAGAGAAAAATAAAATTTTCAGAGGTGAAATACGATTAATGAATTCTTATTTGACTATGATATGAAGGTTACCAACCTGACATTCACAGTATTAGCTTTATGTCAGAGCTTTAACAGAGCATGGTAAAGATCTTTTCTATCTGTATCTCTAGAAGCATAAAATAAACCCGGAAATTTTCTAATAAATATCCTTATAACTTCCAGAACTCTAGGTTCCCTCCCATCCCCTCTTCCCTGTCACCTCATGTCTCTTTCACCTGTTGTCCAGGTTTTGCCTGCTCAGCTTCATGTTCTCATTAGGCCATCCTTGCTGGTAAGAGAAATCATTGTAGTTGACAGTGTAAAATTCATATCAACTAAGAATAAAGAACATCAGTTTTTGCTGATCAGTTTTTATAGACCAGCTTTTGTAGACCTATGTGGTTTTTTTATAATTTTTTTTTTTTTTGCAAAACAGATAACTGAGATTCTAGGCAGTAACTCTGATGTCAAGCAAGAGAATTCCTGAGCTCCCAGTGAGAATATTTGTTGAGATCATACCAAATGGTAAATCATTAGCTTCCTTCACAGTTTCAGTGATTTCTTTTAGCAAATAAGTCTTTTTGAAAACTCCCTCATGGAACAAGTTCCTAACTCTACTCTCACTGAAATAAAGCAGATAATATTTGCAGGTACAATCAATATGTGAATACTGGACTGAAAGACAAGTGGGTTTTCCCAAATAAAAAAAAAAAAAAAAGTGAAAGCTTTTCCTCTATTAAACATTCATACATCTATGAACAGATATCAGAGACATTAGCATCAATATAGAATGAGAACTGCCTCTATGTATCATTAGAATAAATCCAGATTTAATCTACAGAAATATAAACAAAGTATGAAACTATCATTATAGCAGCACCAGAATCATAAAGATCTGTTTAAGATCTGAAAATGCTAGTTTGGTTTTATTAATTTTACTGCATACAGTGCATTGTAAGAGAGAAGAAAATACTTAAATATGCAGTGTGTAGTCAACCTATAGAACCTAATTACTGAAGTTGATTTTCAAAGCATGCTTGAAGCCATGTGAATTGGAGTAGTGATCCCTCATACTTAAGGAATACAAATTGCTAATCTCTGCTGGTCACAAAGAAGACTCTTATTTAGAGCAACAGTGGGGATTAGAAGTATACAACGTGCAGGGATAGGTGCTGGATTGCTTGAATCTTACCTTCATCTGAAAAATTATCCCAAACCAATCCCCTCGAAAAAAACCAAAATCTAAACCCCAAGAAAATGCCAAAATGCTTTGAGTTCTTAAGATATGATGTTAGTCATTAGACTGATCAGAAATCTAATGATGAATTATTGCAGGTTTTTTAATTACATCACCAATTTCCAATCAGGAAAATTTCATGATCTATTTTTATTTTGTCCTCATTTTTGTTACAGTATTTTATGGGGCTAAAAGAATTATGGATAGGCCTCCACAACACAATGTTATGTATAATCACCACAAACAAAGAATGATCCTTATTTTTATAAAAGACAAGGTGAAATGTGACATGCATATTTCCTGTAACAATATTAACGTATCTCTAAGAAAGATCAGATTCTCACCTGCCTCTGTCTTCCCTCAATTTCTTCAAGGTTTCCAAGAAAAATGAACATTTACCCTTTGATATTAAATACAAGGTCAGACAGAATATGTGATTGCAAATGTCCATTACTTTCCTGTCATCTGCTCAATTAAGGTTTCCAGCTGTCAGTATCTAACATTGCCACACCATTAAAAATAAAGGGACATTCAGATGCACTGATCTGTATCAAAAGTGCTTTATCAGGAAAAAAAAAGGCAGAAATGATAATTTTCCTTAAGTGTCAAAACCATTAGATGAAAATTTCAGAAGGAAGAGAGTAAGAGAGAACTCCCTCAGAGTCCTCCAGCTGTCAGTTGATGCAAATAAGCTAGCTGTTGCTTCACCCACCATTACTCTTCACTTTTGACCAGGCATCCTGTATTTGATCAGAAAAGTAAGACATTGCAGAATACTCAAAGGGTATATAAATGTTTTTTCTGGACAACTATATTTTCATTTTTATTTGACATCTTTAAAATAAAACTGACAAGGTGTGTATGGAGGAATAAAAATATGTTAAATGTACTAAACTAAAATGTTCTTTTTTTAATTGCATCTTGAAAAAATCTATTATTTAACCAGCACTAAACAACCAGCCTTAAAAAATGTAGTTACCTTTTTGCAATCAGCTTATGCTTTTCCTTTCTCATATATCAGTTTTGCTGGTCTTTTTTGTTCTGCTTGCTACTTTTTTAGTTTTTTAGAGTTTCTTTTTAAAAAAGAAATTAATTGTTTTTGAAAGGCATTAGCCACCATAAAAATATAAACAATACCTTCTTGCACTTGAAAAATAACTATAAAGGCGACAATAATGAACAATGTTTCAGATTCATATACTAGACATTAGTGCAACTGTTAAAACAATATATATGTTCAATGTATTCTTCATAATTGGAATGTAGCAATATATAAACTTCTTATTTCCTTACAGCTAATTGTTTCCTTAAGCTCATTCTAGTTCAACTTCGTGTTAAGGGTTCAGTAAAAATTTCAGATTTTCACCACATAAAGATCATATTATCAAATTTATTTAGTCAGCTAAAACCAGACAACAACCCAGTGAGATTTATAAAAGATCCAAAACAACTAACACCTCTAAGACCTTGATGAAAAAAATAAGATTGATTCTTGACTAATATTGTTTTCCTGGATACCAAAATACCTTTATATATCTGCCCTGTTGCTTTTAAAAATTGGGAACCTTTGGAAATTCAAATAATATTTTGTCACCTCCAAAGAAGCAACACTGGAATGGTCTGCCCAGGGAGGTGGTGGATTCTCCATCCCTGGAGGTATTTAAGAAGAGATTGGATGTGGCACTGAGTGTCATAGTCTAGTAACTGTGGTGTTAGTGGATCAAGAGTTGGGCTTGATGATCTCAGAGGTCCTTTCCAACCCATCTCATTCTATGATTCTATGATTCTATGATCTGCTTTTATACAGTCACTGAAAATTCATTTTGGGCTTCTTTCAAGGTCAGATGAGGGCAGCTGGGATAAAATGAGAAAATTACTTTTAGATAATATAAAGATTTTTCAATCAAGTCAACAGTGTGTGTATGTATGTATAAAAAAATATTATTTTATCAAAATACTTCAAGTAATGTTGAATTTACTGTGATAAACACTACCTCCTGCATTAGCAGATTTTCTTTCAACATGGTAGGTTTTTAAACTGAATATAGTGCTTTCAAAAATACAAGTCAGACAATTTTGAGTACAAAAATCTTGTGAGTAAGACATACTGTTTATATATTTCATTTAGGCAACTAGTCTAATGCTGAACAACTCAAGTCTTCTTGCCAGATCATTAAAGCCTTGTAAAGTGTTTGGATGAAGTTGTAAGACATTATTAGGGATAATTCCGTAAAATGTGTAAAGATAGTGAAATACTACTGATCAAACTAAGAGCTGTAAAATTAAAAAAAGAGCCTGTAAAGTTAACATCAAATTAAGTTTCTATGAATCTCAGCTTTATATGCATGCCTTGTAAGGAATGAAGGATTTCTTAGATACCTGGACTCCACTTTTTGGCTTGGTAGTGTGGTGGGTTTGTTTTTGTGACCCAAAGCGATAGTATCCCTTCTGGTATGGGAGGTAGCCCTACAGAAGGAACATGAAAATAAGATGAATGCTTGCTGATATCCTGTAATGGAAACTTGAATCCAGTCACTGTTTGTTATACAGAGTGATAGTTTAAAAAAGAAACATACAAAAAGAGTTGATACTTCACTTTTAAGAACTATGAAATCAAAATATCAAACATCTGCAATCAGATTACTTCTATAAGTCATATGGTATTTTGCACCTTAACCTGCTATGCTTTTACATGGCAGTTGATCTTATAGCATGAGCTGTAAAATTAGGTTTTGCAACCATTAGTTTTTAAGAATTTCATTATGCCATTCATGAGCAGACAGACCTCGCTCTTGATGTTCTGCCAAACTTCTGAATTCCCTAGTCAGGTTCCCTTAACTTAGCTTTCTCAACTGAAGGACGTTTTAATTTTTTTTTACGTCCCAATTATTTTTGCACAGTAAAATATGGTGGCTGATAACTGTGCAGGAATGATGAACACAGAACTTTATCTGAACACAGCTTGGGAAAACCAGATTGCATTTAAACTAAATTATCAAGCAATCGAGTGATCAAATCTCATCTAGCATAGCCAGGGTTCTTCCATAGTTAGAGAGTCTCAAACACCACAGGCAGCAGACATTTTAGAGGTTGCAGGTAGATGGCTTCCATAGGATACCTATAGCTCAGAAAAATCATCTTGCATGGTCTTATTTATTTATTACAGTGGGTGTTGGTCTCTTTTCCAAATAAAAAGCAATAGGATTAAAGGAAAAGGCCTCAAGTTGGGCCAGGGAAGGTTTAGGTTGGATGTTAGGAAAAATTTCTTCACCAAAAGAGTAATAATCTGTCCAGGGAAGTGGTTGAGTGTTTAAACACCTCCCTGGAGGTGTTTAAAATATGTGGATATGACATTGAGGGACAGGGTTTATTTGTGGACTTGACAGTGTTAGGTTAATGGTTGGACTTGAAAGGTCTTTTCCAACCTAAATGATTCTATGATTATGCTAGTATGACAATATATTCTAGCCCCTGAATGTATGTATTTTGATTATCTATTTGATTATCTAATACCTATTATCTATTATACATCCCCCCAAAAAAAGGCAAAGAAGTCTAAATGACCTGTTTCAAACTACACAGAATTTGTTGCAGACAGGAACTGAGCTCAAGCTGTTCAAGCCTCACAGCGCTGCTGGTTCTTGCATACACACTGTGCTATTGTTCCTGACCTCAGGCAGCATCCTGAGGTCCACAGGATGGACACTGGCACGGATCACCATAGATCGCTGGTTCTGCATGAATGTACATTACCATGCATATACAGCATAGCAAGCACTCTGCTTTATAATGGTATTATTGCTACTTGTCTTCTGCACTATATCCACTCAGAAGCAAAGCTGACTCATATTTCTCTGGCCTCACCTATTGCACCACATGCTCAACAGGTCGTTTCAGTTCTCATTTTCCAAGGTGCTATGCAAAAAACAAAGCGTTACTTTGTTGTAATACATTGTCTTATATCCTTTTCCCTTCTGTTAAAGACAAATTCATATTTAAAACAGCTGAAATGACACTGACTGTCTCAGTAGTGGTCTCTCCCCACAATTTCCCTCAAATAAATTCAAAAAATCAACTGCATGATGCAGACATCTCCCTTTTACTCAACATATTGATAATAAAAAAAGCCTTCTCATTACCTAATGAAGGTGTATTGTCCTTTAGGTAGTAGAAGGAGTAGTGCTACCAGATTTTTCTTCTTCCTTACCAATCCCTTTCCAACACTCCACTTCTAATATGGGCATGAGTACTGAACTATAGGGCTCTGCAGTATTTTTTAACAAATTCAGGGTTTTGAAGGGGCTGCTCTGACACAGTCACCACAACCAGAAAAAGAAAATGCAGACAGATCACACAGGCAATTAAAAGAGCTAAAGTAATGGAATCTGGCTTCTAGCTATGCCTTATGGAAATTGGTTTGAAACCATAGGACACATAAAAAATAATCCATAATCTATTAAGAGAGATAAGCATTGCTGGGCAGGCTAGTTTTTTCCGTATCACAGACTGAGTCATTGGTCTTCTAGATGATCAGTAATTTAAAAGAAATGACCACTAAGAGTTTCTAATCAGCAATTTCTAATTCTAAAATCCAAGCAGTAAGATGAACTTTAGTTACAGTCAATAAATGAATTTCCACCCATTCAGATAACGTTACAATTTAAGTAAATGGCTTTTGTCATGGCTGACTGCATACTTGTCCCTGATGCTCCTCCTGTCCTACATTTTTCATGATTGTTGTGCACCAGCCCCATATGGTTTGTACAGTTCTGTAAGGTGGTGAAGAGGAGATAAAAACTCATTTGCACTGTCACAGCCAGAACTTGTCAGGGGGCATATATTGTTCTCTCTTGTCTGGAATCCCCACAATTTAAGTCTGCCTTCATAAGCAGCTAGAAAAATGAATACTTAAAAATGAGATAGTGCTATCATTCAAAAATTATTAATGACCAAGTGGAAGTTAAGTGAATCAAAGTAGGTATAAAATACAATAAAAATTATATTATATTACTATGGCTCACTTTTAGATTGTTTTTTGTTTTCATTTCAATCAGCTTCAAATGACTTCATAAAGTGCAGAGGAAGACATCAAAAATTGTTGCACTGGTCATGAAATAAAGGCAAAATTTTAGTAAAGTACTCATGGAAACATGGCAAAACAATTACAAGTCAAAAATAAGAAGAAACCCTCTAATTGGAAAAATATAGGGAAAAGTAGTTAGGAAATAAGAAGACAGTTATTAGCCGAGCTGGAATTTGAACAGAATTCATACTATAATTTATAATGACAAAAACAATACAAAAATTGTATGGAAGTATTAATGAACACAAGCAACTCCTACTCCTTGCAAAGGCTGGGCTTTCAATCTCATTTAGAATAAATATCATATTTCCTATTATTTTTAAAACCTGTATTTCAGAAAAACACCAGATAGGTATTTACTCAGTCATATGGTATCTCAGGTATCACAATGGTTAACCCTGCAGAAGATTCTGAATCTTTCACAGCATCTTCTATGGTAACAGGATGAATTGAATCAGAAATAGGCTAAGTTTCTCAACTGACAAAAAAAAAAAAAAAAAAAAAAAAAAAAAAAAAAAGAGGCATCAAAATACCTGGGAATCCATAGCCATATGTTGTATGAAAATGTCCAGTCCCATCAATCATCATGCAGCTTTACTTTCACACAGCTTTAATGGGCAAATTCAGTGTAACCATGCAGCAGACTAACAGCATATGCTACCCAACTGCTACCACCCTCATGCCATTATAGGAGGCAGCATGCATGCACACATGCAAGCTGTGTCTGATCTAAAGATCAATGTTGGCATCAAGTGATCCTCTGATTAAAACAACAGGACGTCCTAAAAAACAAGCACATCAGTTTATGGAAACTGAATCTAAATAGTTTTGCTACTTTTCACCATGTTTTATGAAAAAAAAAAACAAAAACAAAACAAAGCAAACAAAACACAGCAAACGAAATAAAACAAACAAACAGAAAAAAAAAAAGGAAAAAAAAAAAAAAGGAGAAATGAATGAAAAGCCTAAGTCTTAATTTATTCTTTAATCCTCAATATAATAATGAGTGTCTAAGATGTCTTTTTATGAAAAGAAAATTCTACTCCTTTAATAGATTCAGTCTTGTGGTAACACAAAATATAGTACTTTGGAACTTAGGTTTATAGTCAACTTACATCATTTTTAACTAACCTCAAATTTTTTAACTCTGTTATTTCTACAGAAATGTATTTTCCTAGCCAACTAATCTAGTTTCTGCTTCTTCAGCACTGTGAAAATATCTGATTCAAGAATGAAAATGAATCAATAATAAGTTCAGCAACAACTATGTCTTATATATCACCATATTAAAATAAAAATATATGGGAAGTCTGCATTTTCAAGTTTTGAAGTATAGATTTTCAGTGGAAATGTTAGTGAACAGAAACCTCCTGGTTAATCATTCATGCAAAAGGTACAGAACAGCAAGAGTGTCATATTGTTCCTGAACAACTACTTCATGGTATCTCTATACCCCACATCCATTATGGTGGATTAACACAAATTTTAATTTACAGAAAGTCTCTAGGTATGGAATAAGAACATTCTATTTGATGTCAAACAAGCACTTAAGTTTTGCACTCACATGAATGATGTATCAGCTGTATTTTCCTACACTCCTCTGGAAAGAAATACCTTCAAAAGTCATCATTATTTCCTTAAAAATGGTAGTACTGGCAGAATGAGATCATGTCATAGTGTATCCATGAAGCAGAGGGATAGATAAAGTAAAACTTAAGCATTGTCTTCAAAAACAATATCCCACAAACCACATTCCAATCCTGAAAACAATCAATTTAATTTCATTTCTAATATAATTCATTTTCAGGTGCATGAATCGAAAGGGAAGAGTGGAGTACGTTCCTAAAGAGCCACAGAATCTGGAGGCCCTGGGTTTGGGCTAACTACGAGTAAGAAGGATCTCACTTATACCATATTCACAGTCTGATGATGACTCCCAAGATTTACCAAGTAGCTGGGGAGCTTTGGGAGCAGTTGATAAGCGACCTATAACAATGGTGCTCCTGTTCTGTTACAAGATGTTATTGGGCTGAACATTTATGGGGATAGCAACAAGATAATATCAATCATTAGTATTTCTGTAGATTTTATGTTGGGGGTTTTCCCTGTAACTGAAATTGTTCAAAAATTGTGTCTCTCTCATGAACCCTATAAGTTGGTTAGCCCCAATTTTTGATTTTGCAAGTTTATATTAAACTGGCTTTTGCTATTATCTTTGCTAGTGCATCTTTAAGTGACCCCAACTACCCATTCATCACATTTACATAAGAATCTATTATGAAGTAATGATTATAAATACATTACACTGTATTATTTAATGAACTTCCTAACTTCCTAAGAAAGATAAGGTGCATTTTGGTAAGAACTGCTTTAACTTTACTTAAAGAAGCCATGATCTATATCTATCTCAAAGACCATGATTTTATATAATCATCAAAACTCTTGTGAGATTGTTTAAAAAGAAATGCATGATCACCTGCTATCCCCCATCTATTTGGGAAACTATACCATGTTTTGTTCTGCAGTACTCTGCATCACAAGTTTTTCCTTTGGAAGCAAAGAAAAAGATAAGCACATCAAGTTCTTATAGTTCCAGACATTTCAGGATCTTCTTAATCCATATAAACCTTGAGGATGTGCTCTGGAATAATTTCAATCAGATGAAGATGATAGCTTCATATTTCAATGTCTGCAAAGAATTACTAACTGAATCTGATTTGTTATTAGGCAAAGGGTGAATGATGCAAATGAATGTGAGCATTGAACAGCAAGCACATAGAGACATCGCCCTAAACTGTAATAGTTATGATATGTCAATATGACTTTCAGCTGCCATGTAACCTCTCTCTTGGGAAAAGTGCAAATAGATCTAAAATACAACAGGCACAGGTCCTGGTGTCCTTTATCTGAACTGAGTGACTTAGCTATCCACTTGAACTTTGAAAGGCAATGGCTGCATTACCTTCTTCCACAGTCGCATTTTGAAAGGAAGGCAGCTGTAGCTGATTCACATTGCAAACCCTATAGATTCATATATGCAGAAAGTTTTATTAACCTGGCTTTAGCTCAACTATATTTGTTACAAAACTTCTTTTTACTGAGGCACAGGCAAAGCAAGAGTGATTTTCCTGAAATTTACATATGTATAATAAATATAGAAAGACCTAAAGACAACAGTAAACTTACAATCATCAGTGTTGACACTTAACAGCTGGTGATCAAATCTATACCCTAATTTCTAATGACAAAGTCTTCCAATCCACATATAATAAAGAATGCAAAATTTTAGCTATGGTGCGTTCAGTAAGCTCAAACTGATATCCAGGATCTTAATATAGAAATTTCATGTGGACCCAGAAATAGCCAGTCTATATTTAACTTTAAATGAAGAAAAAAAAAAAAAAATTTGCCCAAACTTTTTAGTCTGTAATTTAACATATATTTTTATGGCAAGCTAATCTTCCACCCAAAAATAAGATCTTTTTCAGATAAAAGAACTAGTTATGTCCCTTGGAAATTTAAAATATATCTTGTTTTCACTGAAACAAGTTTGCACCATAATAGCCTTCATTTACACAAATCCCTACTGTCATTTCTCAGGGATCTGCCAGTCTTGTTCAATTTCCCATACTCTGTTACCATGTGCCAAAAAGAAAGCATTGTGCCTTGTTAAATTCAAATACAAATAGAACCTTCATCACAAACTGAAAGGGAAATTAATTTTAAAATAACACTAGCTAATAACCTCCCATGGCTTTTCAAAATCCTTTCTGTTTTACAGAATCTAAAGTGCATTAATTTTACAGACACTCAGGGAGAGAGTAACTAAATTTCTGAATTCTCACACACAGGAGTATCGTCTAAAAGGCTGTTGGTGTCAAAGTGACTCCATATGGTATGACATCTCTGCTTACAGCTATCCTAACTAAAATTAGTCAGATTTCTGTCAGATACATCTAACAGTGGATTTGAGTGTTTTGTGGTCAGGCCTTAAGTGAGCAAGGTTTTTGAGGAGCTGATAGCACACTAAGAAGAAATTAATAAAAGAAGCAGAAAGTCATAAAAATATCTCAGAAAGCATCTCTAGATTCCCGTTACAAAACACACTATAGTAATTGCTCCCCAACAGCATTGACCTAGACATTTTCTAGCCTTGCTAGAAAATTCCAGCATATTAATATGTCAACTAAAGGAAAACATCCAAGTTTTGATACCCAGTTTTCTTGCCAGCTCCATAGGACAACTGGCTGCAGGTCGAGTTAAGCACTCCAATCATGCATTGACTCCTCATAAATCTGCACTTCTCCACACACACAATCTTTATGAAAGTGATTATTTGATTTGAGTGCTCAAAATTGCAGGTGGTGTTTTATGACCCATACACTCCAATGGCAAGTTGTGCTTTTAAGCACTTAATCTAAGTGTAAAAAGTTTTGAGCAAGCTTAAAACAGCTGGCAAAATGGGATTTACTGGAAAATCCTAAGGATACTTCCTATGTTAGGTCTCAAAAGTATATACCCACTACTGTCATTCCAATCAAGTGTGTAAAATCTCAGCTAGAAAGGTAAATTTAGGTATGGAATCTTGGTCATGCAGGCACATAGACTTAGGTTCTTGAACTAAGATAGCATTAACCCAGTTACTTCTCGGGCACTTTAATCCCCATTGAGGCTTTAGCAAAATGAACTTCCTTTCCATTTTGTTGTATATTTTTTATATATTGCCCAATACATTAAAAAGCAAACAAGCATATGGCATTACTCTGAAAAGTATAGAGACAACACAATTTGAAAACAATAAATACAGCATCTTTTTAGCAGATGGCAACCTCATTTGTCTATGCAATCATAAATCCAGAAATGTACCTTTTAGAGTTGGTTATTGGTTTTTGTTTGTTTGCTTGTTTGTATGTTAATCAAATTAAAATTTCAAACTAATTTTAGGTAGCAAATCTGACAGAGAAGACTAGACTGGAAATATAATAGGAGGGGCTGGCAAAAGTCTTTAAAATAGTTATTTTGAAAGAAGGGAAGAAGTTGGTTTTCCACAAGTTTTTTAATTTTTTTCTTATGCAAGGACTATGTTGTTTGGTTTTTTTAATTACCTCCCAGAGACAAATACCTCCAGAGTTTGTGATATTGCTATTGCATTTCCAGTTTTACTAAAAAGTGCTCTATACAACACTTCTGTGATTGCATTTTTTATGTAACAGTTCAGAAAACAAACTGTAGATCTGAAAGAATAACCAAAGTTATTCATATTTATTCTCCAGTTAGGTGGAGCATCATCTTAAAACTATTTTTATTTCTGAAGAAGCAGACAGGATTCTCACAGAATTTGGAAAGTCATCTACCTTCTACATCACACGACAGGGTAGAGCATTTGTTGCTTTACTCACACAAATTTTCTTTATATCTGTCTCATTTACATTATAGAACTTTCAAGTCACAGCTCTGAAGGTGTCATTTTTAATTTACTTAATGAATATATGATAATTTACGTCTGTCCAAATGCTTGATGTTCAGATAGATTCCTCATTTTCAAATTGCTTTCAATGAAAAGACATCCTAAACTTGAACATGTTGAGGTAAATGACAGCACTTTGAAGAGCAAAGCTTGTCCAAGGGGTAAAGACAGATAATTTCTGCTTTGTGATCAAATATTCTGGTTTAATTGAATAAAGAACTTCCTGAAAAAAAGGAAAATATTATCTCTTGTAACTACCAAATAATTTGTAGCTTTTTAGTATTTTGAAGGCTGGTTTGTTTGTAGTATTTCACAGAACAGTGATGAAAAAATATGGGAAATATATAAGTGAGACTTTTCAGGGCATTTTTTATTTTAAGGTTATTATTGTAGGAATAGCCAAAAGTTGCATCAAATACTTGAATCTGCACAATAAGTGCATGTGCTTTCATTTATGACTACCTTTATTTTTCCCCTGTTTCTCTGCCTACTCTTTAAGCTGTTAGCTTTTGCTGTTGATTTCTCTGCATTCCCTTGACTTACTTTCAACTATTATATGCATTATTAGAATTTTTGTCAGTATATGTTTCATATTCTCTCTGCACAATTCTCTGAGGAAGCAAATCATGTGGAGCTTGCTCTGGAGCTCAAAGTGTGAAGAAAAAAAAAGGAATATTTTTAATTTTTTTTTTTTTTTTGTTAGGTGAGTTCTACTGTCACTTACAGTGATAAGAACCTTAGCATTGAAACAAGCCTTTTTGTCTCCTTCGGGCCAAGCATCCTAAATCTTCTCTCTTACTCTCTACCTTTAACTAAAGAGTTGAAACACGATCAGTATCTCATATTCCAGCAACAGTCCAAGCTGGTACACTTCCTAAAGCAGAAAGTCACTGAAAGATGAGACATCATGTAGAGGACCACAGAACTCTTTTAACTAGAAAAAAATTATTTTCATAGAGGTGGCGTGAATTCATCTTGGGACACATAGATGACACTAATGGACCAGTGGAAAAATGGATACATAACAAATACTAATAGTGTGGCTGGATCTGGGAAGAAGTTATGATCAAAAGTGCAGAGCTAAAGGGTTTTCTGGCAACTCAAGAAATATTGCAGCTGTTACAGCCCTGACAGTCAACATGCTCTGCTGAGGATGCTGCTGTCCAAATGGCCCTTTGTGGCATACACAAGATACTCCAATGGCCATGAAGCAGCAAATAAAACGGTTTGGGAATTCCTATGCAAAGAGTGGTCCTGCTACTACTGGAGAAAGCTGATTCTAATCCCAGTTTTAAAAGCTACACTCCAAAATCAAAAATCAACATACAGTGTTGTGGGGAAGATTTTAATTCTTTACCTGGACTCATTTAATTGGCTCCAAATGTATAGTAAATGACAAAGAACTGCATGAGGTATAATTTTCTTTGCAAAGTTCCATCTCTACTCAGAGGAAAGTAAATCAGTACTACTGCTGCATTAGCACATAGAAAAGCTGATAGGTTTTCAAACACATTTCTCAAAAAAGACAAGAAGTCATGAAGCAAAAAGCAAAGTATGTTCCAAATCATAATGGCAAGTCACACAACAAGTGGACATGCTACATTTGCAAAGCACAGGAACATGATGCACAAGTGATTCTTGTGGTTCAAGACATCCAGAGAGTTCACAGTTGACTGGAAGCTGGTGAACGTTTTCCTAATTTTCAAGGAGGACCCCAGATAGATAGAAAACTGGGAGGAACTGTTGACTCCTTCAGAAGCAGGGAGAGCAAACAGAGAGACCTCGACAAACTAGGGCTGGGCACTCATCAACCACATGAAGTTTAACAACAGGAAGTGCTGGGTTCTGCCTCTGGGATGGGGCATCCGGATGTATGGACAGACTGGGAATGAGATGCTGGAAAGCAGTGCCACAGAAAGGTACCTTGGGGTCCTGATTTAGGGAAAATTGAATATGAGTCAGCAGTGCCCTGACAGCCAGGAGGGCCAACCGGGTCCTTGGGGGGCATCAGGCACAACACTGCCAGCCGGTCAAGGGAGATGATTGTCCCGCTCTGCTCTGCACTGGTGGCCTCACCTTGAATATTTTGTGCAGTTTTGGTCACTGCAATATAAGAAAAATATTAAGCTATTAGAGAGAGTCTAAAGGAGGGCAATAAAAGCCTAAAGGAGGGCAGTGAAGATGGTGAAGGGCCTGGAGGGGAAGCCATGTGAGGAGTGGCTGAGGTCACTTGGTGTGTTCAGCCTGGAGAAGAGGAGACTGAGGGGAGACCTCACTGCAGTCCACAACTTCCTTGTGAGGGGAAGAGAAGAGGCAGACACTGATTTCTTCTCTGTGGTGATCAGTTACAGGACCTGAGGAATGGCCAGAATTTGTGTCCAGGGGAGGTTTAGGTTGGATATTAGGAAAAACTTCTTTACCCAAAGGGTGGTTGGTCACTGGAACAGGCTCCCCAGGGATGTGGTCACAGCACCAAGCCTGACAGAGTTCAAGTGTTTGTACAATGCTCTCAGGCACATGGTGTGACTCTTGGGAATAGTCCTGTGCAGAGCCAGGGGTTGGACTTGATGACCTTTGTGCGGTCAACTCAGTATATTCTGATTCTGTGATTCTGTGATATGTGCTTTTTCCAAACTGCTGATAGATGGACCATAACGAACAAATTCCTCAGGTGGGAAAATCAGAAGCTGAAGGTTAACAAATGAATATTTGAATCTTTTTTGAATGTCAAGATGGTGAAGGCCTAAACCCATATTTATACATTTGTTTCCACCTTTAAGAATCATAAAGAACATCATAAAGGTGGATCAGTTATGTTTTTAGAAAAATATTTTTATGAAAAGCAAAAGCATAACTCTCTCTAAGAGGGAGCAATGCATAGGTTATACATTTTAGGGGTTCTTTGGGTTTCTTTAACAGAGAAGAGGGTTGTGAGGGAAGAGAGTCAGTGTTCTGCTGGACTTTTTTTACCATTTCAGTACAATAGAAAGGCATCAGATAAATTTAAGGACATTGAATACAATCATCAGCTGTGGATGCCCCAGGCCAGGTTGGATGGGGCTTTGAGCAACCTGGTCTGGTGGAAGGTATCCCTGCCAATAGTAGGGGAATTGGAACAAGATGATCTTTAAGGTCCTTTCCAACCCAAATCATATTATGATTATATGGTTCTATGATTTTTAAGATGAAAAGTGAAACCTTATGTTTTTTAAATGTCAGATTAAAAGAAAAGTAATTTATTTTTAACTGCTTCATATTATTTCTCTTTAGAACAGGTTCAAACTTCAATATTAGGTACAAAGTATCTTGTGAGAGCACAGTGGTCCTGTTCAGAAAGATTATTCGAATAATGAGCTTCTGTATAATGTCAGTAATTTAAGAACATGCACATAAATTCCCTAAGATTTTGTATTATTATATAGAATGTGGGCAGAATTATAAAACTTAATTAAATACCACAGATACAAACAGCTTTGTTTAGACGTCATGGTAGTTTTTGAGTTTTGGAGCTTATCTTTAAACTATTTATATCAAAGAATAAATAAAGTCTGATTATTCATCATGACAATTTTATGCCCATTTTTTAAAAGCTGTAATAACCCCTAGAGTCAGAAAGAGTGAAATGTATGTGAAAGCTCAAACACAAGGTAGTAAATAATTTGATTTTTGCAGTATTATATATGCAATTTGCATTCATTTTTCTTGGCATGCATTACAGCAAAAGGTTTAAGGGAAAGCAAAGTTGGATAAAGTGTGATCCAAAACTTGCTGCTGAATGAGAAATCCAGAGTTCAGCTCCTAAAGATACCAGAACTTCCAGATCACAAGATCAGAAGTTTTCATGTAGAAAAGAATGAAATGACTAATAGTATCTGCTTTACTTGAATGTTACAAGATTTCAGTAATAATTTTTAAACACTGAAATTACTGAGCATGTATAAATTATATCTGTTCTGTTCTCATTGTACCATTTAACTGGCACCCTAGACTTGCCTGTATGAGTTATGGTTTGCTGCTTGCAGGTTTCACCCTTGCATTAGAGCTCAATACCATACTGAAACAAATCTTTTTTATCAAACATTTGGCACCAACACAAACACCTGAAGGGGACAAATGTGGTGTTTTAGCCAACTATATGTAACTGAATGATTTACAAGTCATTCACAGATATGTTATCATTCGCTGCCTACCTTCGTTTATTCCTGTGACTGGTTTTTGATGAGGTGACCAATAGTCAAACTACCTGTAGATATCCCAATTCAGAGATAGTTTTTCTCTGCTATTAATTTTGGAGAGCTCTATCTAGTCTGGAAATCATGCCTTCTAGACTCTATCTGCTAGATCTGCATTTCTTGAGAACTTTCTACTAATAAGCACCACAGGTATTCCGTAAACATGTGTTTCTAGGACAGCTATACACTGATATTTATATAATCTTACTAGATACACCAGATGGCTTAATTATAAAAACAAAATTTGCCAAATAAACATTACTGCTTCTTTTATACATGCATTTTCCTGTCAATAACTTGTCTTTCCAAGCAAAGCACTTTTGTGTAGGATCTAATTATATTCCTTGAAAAACAAGTAATGCTTTAACCCTGTAGCATTTGGGCCAGGATTTTAAACTACAGGATAGTATACGTAGCTAGCACACTTTTTTTTATTTATGAAGACCATCCAATTTTAAGACACACACTAAAGCAACTTAAAACAGTAAATGGTATGTGCTATATGATGGAGACAATCAACTAAATCTGCCACCACGCAACTGAAGGAAAAGAAGCAGTTAATTTCTTCTTAATCTAACGACCACAGTGTGTGGCTGCAGAATTTGTCAATTTTTGTTTTGAATAGCCTTTTATTTCTTGATATGTTTTTCTAAGTATAACTTTATAACTTTAAAATTTATCTCAAATATATATACAGTCAAAGATAAATTGGAAAAATACTATTCAGAAGTATTCCAGCAAGGCTTATCCCTTTGAATAAAAGACCCTACCCTGGAATGTTTACTGCACATACAGCATAGATATAAAGGTCACACAAACAAGTTTAATATCTCATGTGTTTTACCTAAAGGGTTAGAAGCTGGCTCTGATATGGCTAGGATTTCAGTCTGCAAATACATTTGTATTAACTATTAATTGATATAACTCTTTACACATATCTGACCTCTAACATTCACACACTAAATACAAACTAGTTACCAGCTTTACAAGAATGAAAGGAAACACCTTTTTCTTTTTATCTTTTCTTTTTATTATCCACAGTCTTTAATATATGGAGCTTAAGCAAAATATAAATGCATCACTACAGAAGAGAATCACAAAGGTAGTCCAGAGCTGGAGAAGGAGGTTCCTGAAACTTGGCTTATTACCTTCAGTCTCTACAACCTTTAAGTTCTGCTCCCACAGCATCATGGCTTTCATCTATGTTTTTGCATACCTGCACAGCAATGCCTGAGTCTTATGCTTATAGAATTTTTAATAGGCAAGAGTCAAATACATAGAGAAGCAGCTAGTCCAGGAAAGATGTGCATTCTCAAATTGCAATTGCATATTTTGGGGAACTCTGCTCTCTCAGACATTTCCCTGTGCCATACTTCTCATCGCATTCCCTGTAACATGGAAACTACCCCAAAGGTGCTTTTGTCTAGTAAAGTTTTTTCTAAATAGCCCTCACATTCCTTTCAGTTATCATCAGTTATCATGAACATAAGCCTTTCTGCATCACTTGCCTTTAACTTTTATTTCATCCTAGGCACAAGGCAATTTTTAGAACTCCCTTACTGAGGCTGAGCTTGTACCAAACAAATACCACAACTAAAGGCATAGAGCCTTCATCAGAATCACAATGTGTCTTTGTGTCTGAAAACAGCAAGTGGTGTGAGTTAATTACAGCCAGTTGAATCATCTGGTTGCTACATAAGGAGAGATTACCTAGTTTTGTTCTGTTTGTTGAAAAACAAAAAATCAACTCAAAACCATGAAGCCTGTTTACATGTTACTTCTCCCTCCCTGTCTACCCCTCTTAAGTATTTTTAAAAGTTTGTTCGTCTCCCTGCCTCATACACACAGTTTTGATGGAATCTGGAACATGAATAAGAAAGGAATGGAATACAACCATCAAAGGCACAAAACAAATATAATATGCAGATTTTTAATTGGTAATGAAAATTACTGAAGTTCCAAACAATATTTTTATAATGTTAAAAGACATCTGAATATGGTCTAATTATGATTTGGACACTTGGTAACATGCTCATGCCTTCATTTCAGGAGGGCATGCAGGTGTACTGCTGTCAAGTCATTCAGCACACGGTGAGGTTTCACCTGGTAAACAGAATCAAAGCATAATATCCTTGGTACTGTGCTCACCACACCTCTCTTCCTCTCAGAATGCTCTGCAGCAAAGCATTTCCCTGCGCTGTGCTGCATAGAGTGCTGGCACTGCACTGTAGCTCTGATCCAGCATTGTGCTTACACATGTACCTAATTTTAAATATCAGAGACATCATAGAATGCATGAATGCATTGTGCAGGGAGGTCCAGAGTGCAGCCTGAAGGGCAAAGCAGTCACCTGCCAGCATTGCTCACTCAAGGAAAGTCTACAGGGCTGATCTGGCATATACATATTTATATTTAAAAAAAGAAACAATAGTTATTCCAAATGCTCACCCTAGAGTTCACAAACCAAATGTTGTAAATCCTCTAGCAAAGACTACTGCTTTTGCACTAAAAGCAAAAAAATAACAACAACAACAACAACAAAAAGGATGAAAAAAAAAAAAGGCTGGTTCTCTTCAAAGACCTTCCCTACACTGACTTCTAAAGGAACACCTATGTCCCCAAATACAAGTAATGATCAGGTCTGTAGTAATCTAATCTCAGTTTCAAGCACAGGCAGCCTGAAAGGATGGATTTTGGTGCTAGGAACAGTCTGGAGCTCAGATTATGCACTCATCTTGATTTTAGTATTATTATGTCTGTGTACATGAGATATATGTATAGATCCTGTATATGTTCAGAAATTGTATTGTATAACATGCATGTTCCAGTCATGCTGCTGAGATAGGAAACACAGTCACCCACCCCCTCCCTGAACACACTGAATCAAGCAGAATCAGCCTAGAGGTTCTTAGTCATGTAACCATTTCTTGAGTGCAATGGGAGGAAATATATTGTGTGAATGACATCAGCACTGCAGAAAGTTTGACAAAATATTACCAAAGATATACATTCTTCAAAACTCTCAAAGATTCAGATAGACTTTCAATGAATCTACTTTGACAAATTTTCACACTGGTAAAATGTTCAGTCTACCCTAATAATTACTGCCATTTCATCTGGTGGTAGGAAACAAAAAGAAACAAAGAAAAAATTTACTAAATCACAAATTAAGAATTCTCCTCAATCCACACAACTAACTCATTAACTGATTTTGCCAAAAACAAAAAAAAAAAAAAGTCTTGCTTGAGATCTTGTGAGCCCTTCACTGACAAGACCTACTGACAAAGATCAAACATGCATATATGAAAGTGGTGGCCACATAAGCAAAGACTTTATGAGCAGGTGATACTGTTATTATGTACCACAGCATCTTAAACAAAGTATCTTAATGTGTCTCACCACGTGTTTTTGCAGTTCTATTTCAGCTTTAGTTTATATTTAATTATTTTCATTTAAGAAGTGATTGATAATCACCATATCTGTGGGTACCTCTCAGTTTTGTTTACCAATTTGCATTAAAAAAATCGTCCTGGCTCTACCTGGAATTTGGACCACCTAAGTGTTCTGGTACCTATATGTATGTAGTATGATTTCCAGAGCTGTTAAGCCCTGTTATTTATGGAAACAATGACAATTTAGTATCAAGAACTTAAAATCTAAATCAAGGCATCTAGGGGATTCTTTGTCTCACTACAAACTGTGATTTAAGTGTAAGTGACTGGAAGCCTTCAAAGAAGTAGTGGAATCTTAGATCATTTTGTTTAATGACTCAGCTGGAGGTTGATGCAGTGGTAGGTAAGCATCTCAGACTATATTAAAATACACCAGAAGTGTCAGGAAGATTCTGATTTTCCAGTGCTTTACAGTCAAAAGAAAATGTCAAGTCTTACAATCACCATTTTAGGAAGAAGTGCAACCAGAGACAAAGGTTATACTATCAAATATGAATGATTCACAGACATAGCTGTGAGCTAAAGAGGTTTCTTCTCTATATACCCAGAACATTAATTGGATTGATGAGCAGTAATCAATCCTAACTTCTGCATCTTAAAACAAAACAAAATAAAACAAAAACACACCAAGAGGAAAAAACCCAAAAATTGTTGTTTTGAATATGTTCACATGAACTCATTAAAAGAAGGCAAGACATTCCATCTTTGTTCCTAAGGGAACTCAGGGATAGGTTACATCAGCTATGCTGTCTGACCCAGAGTATCTTGCCTTCTTACAGAGGCTACATCATCTATGAGACATCAGACCCAAGAGCATAACACTGTGTTCACACTTCTTTCACTTCAACCCCCTTCCTCCCACTTACAGCCCTGTTCTAGGCATTGTTTTTCACACATGAATGTCATCAGTATTATAAAACTCTTTCTAGAAACACCAACGATTATAAAAAAGTGTCTCATTCTTCCCACACAGGAGCTATGAAAACGGAATAATGTGATACTCATTCTAAGACAGTAAGCCCTCCTGAGAGTCAACATACATTGCAGCAGTTCGGGCTCAACAGCACACTAAGTTCATGTGTTTTCCAATTAATATAAATGAAATGAACTTACTTTTGTCTGCCCACAGTGTCACATAGATCTATTTGATTTTAAATATTGCAATGGATTCAGAAATCAGAAGTTTGTAGCCATCACTTTCTGTCAACATTTCCAAAGCATTTTAGACAATTTTAGCTGAGGTTCAAAGCAACAATAACAGTAATATTTTCATTCTCAGTACTAATTCAGTACTTCATGTCAGAGGGTTCAATTGTGATGACATTAACACTGACGTTTTCCTGGCACAGATCCATCAATCAAAATTTCCAAGTAGAGATGAAATGAAACAGAGAAACACAACCAAAATAACAAACTATCTACAAAAAAATACTATGTCCAAAAACTATTTGGAAGGAAACCCAAGATTTCATTAATGTATTTATTGTTCAAACAATTATGGATTTGTTTCTGTTACATTAGTTCACTGCAAATTATTTTCACTATCCTTGTTAGCATACCATTGATTATGCAGTTGTGAAATACTTTCTTAGAGGAATGTGGCTTGCTTTATTAGGTTATTTTTGTTGTAGAGATAATTTGTTTCCTTTAAAAGACCACAAGAGGGGTTTGTTTTCTGTCACCTACTGGGAAATATGAAGTGTCAAAAAGTGACTTGGCTAAACTATGCATATTTTTTATCCTACATGATGAAATTTTTATAACCATTATCTTGCTTTCACTTGTTCACTTATTCTCTTTTCTAGTAAGGGTTTTTAAACCTATATAGAATACAAAGAATACAAAAAAACCCCCAAGTTTGTGGGGTTTTTTTATCTTTGTCCAACCTAAACATAGTCAGAAGTGCAAAATATTTTCAACTGAACAACACTTTTCTTTAATCTCCCTCAGGCCTTTATATTTCAATAAAACACTGATGGTTATTAAGTGTTCTGCAAAAGATATTGAAGACTACCTAAATTCTTTATCCTTTTAATAACATAACTCTTAAATCTGGATAAAAAGTTCTTTTTTTTTTTTTACAAAGTTGTACTTACTAGATGATTTCCTAGAACATTCTTAATAACATACTTGGATTAATGAAGTATTTTTTGCTTTTTAAAAAACTTGCTAATGCATCACATATTATCACACTTCCCATAGATGATAAGTAGGAATGTAAAATCATCATCATGTACTGATTTCAAAATACAAAAAACACCATTAAATGCAAATAATTTACATTGCTGTAGAAAATTCTACTTTTTTGGTTCCTTAGACTCAAAGAGCAGAATTACTTCTTAGTACAATGTGTTTGGTTGTTTAAGATTGGCATTAAGGATTGACTTAAGCACATAAATTTTAAAGTGTATTTTCACATAAAATTACTTAGTCTTATGCAAGTCAGATATAGTATTTTTTCTTCTGACATAATTTAAGTGCTCTAAATCAACTTTTGGATGCACTTCACTGATTTCACTGACTACATTAGGGCTTAAATTTTAATGCTTTGAATCACATTAGAGTCTATTAATTAGATCCTGAGTAACCTAAAATTGATGCTTAGGATATACTCCCTGAATATCAATTTCTCTCAATATAAAGAAATGAAAAATTCTTTCTTTTTTTTTTTTTTTTTTTTTTTTTAGTTTGCTGAATAAAAGGAAAAAAGTAAAACCTGAGAGTCTGAAATATACTATCACACATACAAAGGCAATTAGTAGTGTATTACACAGGCATTAAGCAAAAATGGACTTTTATGAAATGAGGACATTACACTAATAAAAGGAAGCAATAACATATTTAATTTAGCTTAAAACTAACTCTCTAGAGTACAAATTTGAGTAATTCTGCAGATAAGGGTATTCAAGATTTAGTGACACAAAACATGCTTGCTTAGCTCACATTTTTCCACTACTGAAATCAGTACTAATGATTGCTAATAGCTGAAACTACTAGTTGCTTCTCCAACTTACCAGGGCAAAAAAATCCACTCAAAGTACATTTCAGCTAAGCATTCTGATATTCAATATAAATACAACATCAGACAACATCTCCTATGAGTAAATATAAATCATCATTAATTTCACACTTAATTACTCTCTATTGGAAGAAAAACATTAAGATGTGATTGGTTTAACTAAGACAAGAATCATAATCACAAAATAATTTGGGTTAGAAGGGACCTTAAAGGCCATCTCATATCAACCCCTCTGCCATGGGCAGAGACACCTCTCACTAGGCCAGGTTGCTCAGAGACCCATCCAGCTTGGTCTTGAACACTTTCAGGGATGGGGCATCCACAGCTTCTCTGGGAAACCTGTTTGAGTGCCTCACTACACTCACAGTCAAAAATTTCTTCCTAATATCTAGTATGAATCTACTTTCTTTCAGCTTAAAACCATTCCCCCTTGCCCTGTCACTACATGCTCTTGTAAATAGTGTCTCCCCATTTTTCTTGTATGAGAATATTTACCATAGTGTTCTACTCTGCAAATTATTACAGGATCATCTTTGCTATGAAGTGAACTCATCTTCATTTTTAAAGGGAACTCTGCTTAAGTGTAGATATGACAACCATACTCTTCATTCCTGCATCACATATTGAAGAGCTGGATAGCTTACAACATTCCATTTTTGCTTGGAAGGGCTCATCTCTGAGAGACCTTTCAGAAAATCCACTGACAGAGGTCACTTGCAGACATAATCATGACTGCCTGTATGTATCTCATGCTTGTGTTTCAATCATGTCTATACAGAACTTTAATGAGAGCAAGAGGAAGGCAGGGTCTTACTGGGTGTTATTTTTCCATCCACTAATCCTCAGTTTCCAGTTGCCATGGGGGAATCACTCTTTAGTGAAATATGGTGCAGTGTCTTCTGTCCAGCCTTTAGAAAGTCTGCGAAACTTGCAGAGAAGGGATGGTGCAGCACTGGAAAGTCAAATGGTAACCGAGCTTCAGCAGGTTAAGTAGGGAGCAAAAATATTTCCCTAGATGAAGTCACATTTTTAATTCCATTATAATTATACAACTCTTTACTTAATGATGTATTTACTACAGTAATCCAACTCAAATGTATTTTAAAAATATATATATTAATGAACTGTTACTAGCTAGGACTAAACCAGAACCACTATAGCTTCAGAAACAGACAAATTAGAATTAAACTGAAGCATCTGCTTTGTGTAATTCCCTAAAAATCAGTTATTTCATTGCCTACCATGATTTAGACCATGAGGATCACATAGAGAAATTTGGTAGAAATCAGATTTGAATAAAGGATGTAGGAAAATATCCATCATCTAGACTAATAATCTGGTTGTTCTCTTTAAGTCAACCTTCATAGCAGCAAACTATAGCAAACTGCTGCTTTTAAGAGGAATGCTAGAGCTTTTAAAACACTTCCATATAAATGGAGAAGGTAGATTATCAAGATTCTGAGGTCTCCTGATGAGAAGAGAGGCATGACATGTCAGAAAATGAGGGGCAAGTCCTCTTCCACCTGAACTGGGGCATAAGTTTTCACCCTAGATCACTTCATATCAGGTAGGACAGCATCTTTATCTCATCCTCTCTTAGTTTTGTACTATATATTTGTGCTTTCTTGATGAAAGTTTCATTGAAACCAATTTTGTTTCACTGCAGAGTTGAGCTCCAGTGAAAGAGTATTTAGCACTCTATTGGACAAATATGTGCTGACCTGATAAAGCATGAGTCACTATACTTTTTCCTTTGCAGTTTACTGAAGATGTGGTTGTGCCTGTATAGATTGATAAAGATCTTATTGAAGCTTTTTTGTTTCATCTCTCTTGATCACTGAATTCTTCCATCCTTATCCCTTCATGTTATGGTAGTTAAATTTGAATATTCTTTCAAATCTCAGTTATATAGCCTTCTGTCCTGCTCACCTTTTCATTCTACCCCTAATCCCATCACTTACACCACATCAAACAAATTTTTCTTTCTTCCATTAGGGCACCTTACAGTCTTGGAACATCGAATTTTTCCTACTATACTCTCCTGAATTTTCCCCAATGATGCCTTGTATATTCATGTTTCCCAAAAATGACTTCCAGAGTATTTTAAATTTGCATATGCACACATAGTTTAGTGCCATCTTACCAATTTAAAAAACATTTATAACCTTCCTTACCCATATTCCTGATAGGTCACTAATATCTTGGCAATGCTATCATTAATCATGAATTCCTCACATGTTACTAATGTAACGTCAACCCTTTATCTCATTTCTTTTTACCCTCTTACCATATTTTATCTAAAGCTCTGACTGGGAGTTCTTTTGTGGAGGGAACATCTTTGTTCTCTTCCTATCCAGTACATAGTATAATGAAGCCTTTTTTTGAATTTGACTCTTCAGTCAGTACTTCAGCGGAAATAGTAATAACAATGCTCCTAATTTCACTCTGGTGATGGATTATTACCCAATTCCAAATCATATTCAGACACTCACGAAGGTGCCTGGTCACACAAGCCAATAATATGGTCTCACACAGGATGACATAAAATGCCACAATTATGCCTGACCACCAGCACCATAAACTTAAAAATGACTATTCAAGACAGATCTCTGAAGAAGTTTCAGAATGCATTCACACATTACACTGCCATTTATCCCCTATTTCAGTGGCAACTGGAGAGAAACAATGAGATATCTTGCTTTAGCTTGTCATGAAAGCAGATGAGCATCAAACATGGAACCATATTTCAGACCTTCCTTTAGGGCTAGTCTATATCTCTTGCTTACAGGAATATTTTTCTATTTCTATTGCAATATTACTCCAAGTATAATTCAAAGAATATTTTGTGGGTTTCCATGATTTCTACATGTCAAATTTTGTATCAGAAACCCCTAAGAGACTTCTGGACACCCTGGAGACATCCACTGTACATATAAGTTATCCAGCCCACAATTCACTTCCAGTGTTAACTGGAAAATCAGAGTATTACATTTATTTCTGTTTTGGACCTGTTAAAGAAAATAATACTTTTTCTTAAACAATGTGGAGTGGTTAGAAACCATAAGCCAATAAAAAAAAAAAAAAAAAAAGATGGCAGGTATCAAATTACATGTTAGCACGGGTTTTGCAGTGTCTGGTGATACAGACCACACTTAAATTGTGCTGAAAGAGGCACAGAAAGAATCTTTTGACTGGAAATAGTGATGTAAACATACATATTTCTGTTACAATAAGATAAAAGACCGAATCTAAAATAAAGATTCACACAGAAAAGTATTGCTTAATAACACAACATTGTAGATACATTTTTCTCTATTCCTTTCATCAGTGTTAGGCCAAACTCCCATAGATCTCCCAGTTATTATTAGATAAAACATTCATCTGCCTTTTCACCACTCTTACAACCAGAGGCATCACCTTAAATAAGCTGGAATTGAACATGACACTTAATGTCAAGCTCAGCACTGCTAATGCAATTACAATTGTCTCCAGAACAACCTGTAGCATGACCCTCTCTTTGATGTATGTGAACTGTAATATTCTTTTTTCCATCCTGTTCAATATGCCTTGTCCAGACATTCTATACAGCTAATACTGAATATCCTTGTTTCTTCCATTCTGTCTCTAAAGTAAACTGCTAGTGCCATTTCTTCAATGTTACTATCTCTTACTCTAGCACTTGACAGCTATAGACCCACATCTGCAATCTTACATGAGAATGTAACAGTCAATCTTTTTTCCTGTGGTCAATGAGTGTACTTGTTATGCTGTTTTAATTTATAAGGGAAAATAAAGAAATTTTATTCCCTTCCCCATGAATTCTTAAACAAATTTTTGTCTAGCAATGGCAGATAGGATCCATACAGTAGATGAGGTACATTAATGCAGGGAAAAGCAAGTAGAAGACTCTGAATTGTAACAATTTGTCTTTCAACAGGACACACAAATAAGCCTTTGTGAAAGGTTTATTGACAGAGTAAGATAAATTTGTATCAAATTATGAATTTATAATCTACTGCACTGCAGATGATAATGAAAGGAAAGTTCAAAGCACACTGTTGAAAGCTTGACACAGAAAAGCTGCTTTTGTGTTACCTGGTTTACTCAGAGCTCACCATTCTTAAATATCAGTGTCCTGGAATTTTATTTCTTTTTACTATTTATAGATCTCCATAATGATGGAGTTCAAAGAAGCCTAATAGAGTTCATTAAAAATGAGACTGACTCTAGAGAGAAGAAATAGTTCCTATTCCCATTTCCAAGAAACAGCTGCAAGACAGAAAACAAGACAGCTTGAAATTTTCTAGACTGTACACAGAAGGAGGAGGTAGAGTCCAGGCAGGTAAGACATCTGTCAGTGATGTTGTTGTTTTATAGTTAAAAAAAGGTGAAAAATCTCTCTTGGCATACCAGCATGGCTTGTTGTGACAAAGACTGATGAAAATCAGTTTTTCCTAATTATAATACTGAATTTTTCTAGACTCCAGTGGAAGCCAAACCTCTGACTAAGAATACCTCTTCCATTGTGGTTCACAAGGGCACCACAGAGAAACCTACAGGGCCAAATTTGATCTTCGACCAAATAAAAATATGATGGATATGAGTTATTAGATTCTTTATTTTGCCCCAGAGGACAGGTCAAAATGCTTTAAAAATCTGAAATAAATCATAAAAGCTACCATAATTGATGGTGCACCAAAGCTTACATCTAAGTTTACCAAGGAATCAAGTAACTTCAATTTCTTGAATTTCAATAACTTCAATTAAGGGGGATCCTGACTTTTGTGAAAGCTAGGGACAAAAACTTGTCCTCTTATTTGTTTTTCCTGTTTTTACCAGCACCTTACTTGTGTCCTCAACTTAAGCCAGTCTTACTGCTCTTCAAGAAGCTCACTTCTTGCAAACATTCTGTTTTGCCCTTAGTCACAACAAGTTACTGAATATATTTGTTGGATAATTTGGTCCAGTTCAGTGAACTACAGCATCTTCTTGAAGGTCACTGGTTTGAAACAATTCTTTTCTCACTTTTCCCAATTCTTTTTTTATTCTTTGTGTCACAAAGCTTTCCTCGAGTCAGTCTGTTTTTAAAAGAACTTACCCTTTTCTTAAATCCCTTATCTACAATTCTTCTAACATCATTGCTAAACATACCACCAGTAATTGCATGAATTCTAGAGCTGCGGGTTTTTAACAATATCCTCAAAGTACTTTATAAGATTATTTTATTTACAAGTCATGGTGGGGAAAGCCTACAAGAGAGCTGGAGAGGGACTTTTTACAAAGGCACGTAGTGACAGGACAAGGAGGAATGACTGTAAACTGAAAGACAGTAGATTTAGATTAGATACGAGGAAGAAATTCTTTACTGGGAGAATGGTGAGGCACTGGAACAGGTTGCTCGAAGAAGTTGTGGATGCCCCATCCCTGGAAGTCTTCAAGGCCAAGTTTTGAACAACTTGATGCAGTGGAAGGTGTCCTTGCCCATGGCAGGAAGAATGGAACCAGATGATCTTTAAAAGGTCCCTTGCAAACCAAACCATTCTATGATTCTATTATTCTAAGATTAGTTAAAGCAGCAATGCATAGCTGTGGTTTATATGAATTCTGAATGCTAGCATATGAAGAACCAGTATCAGAATAAAGTGTAGCACTGGAACCTAGCCACAGCAAACCATGACACCTGCCAGAAAAGTTACACTGCAAAATGATCATTTCAGAAGCTATTTTTAAGCAGGCTTGATGCTCAGGACAACAACACTTCCCCTCCCCCCATGAGAGATGGAGAAAATGAGATGTCAGCAATCAGCACAGTCAATACAGATTCGGTGCAGCATCTCACAGCATTTATGTTAATTGCATTTTCTTGTCCTATGGTCCAAAGAAATATGCTGTCAAAGCTCCACATGCAACTGGGACATCTCACTATGGTTGTCTCATCTTCAGATAAGAATCTCCTGACAAAAATTTGCACCACAGAAAATATACAGTTAAGATTTCTTGTTTACCATTAAATTCAATTTTTGAAGAATCTATGATCCAAACTTAAGTCAGAGTAAAGAGCAGTTTGCTGCAACTTTTTTGAGCCAATTGAACATATGATGTTCTATTAAAATTTCATAGCAGCTGATCATAAGGCATTTAAGGTTTGATCCCATTTTGTGTCTCTGAGCATTTAACATATTTCTAGTCTCCTAAAAAAATTTCTACCAAGATAAGTTTGTATTTCCTGAAAGATATTTTAAGCCAACATCAAAGGATGAACAGACAAGGAAAATATTTCCAATTACTTCAAAACCTTTCACTTAAATGCCATATTTAGATGTCCAAATTATTGCAGAATTATTTTTGCTTACCCTGTACACCTGTACCATTTTTTCTTTTAGCCAGGAAGTAGATTGCTATGGAGTCAATCCACACACAGATGTCTCCATTATGTTTAATGCAGGAAGCATGGTGAGTTATGTCAAGCAATTCCTCTATGATGAGTGACTTTAAATACTACAGTACATTCTCAAAAGAGGATGGACATGAGAAGACCTGTTAACTTTTTTCTTAGTTGGACAGTATTTTAATTTGGCAGAAGAAAATGGTGTATTCATGTGGAAGTCAGCTGCTAATTTTTATTTGGAAAAAAAACCCACATGTTTGAAAATCATAGGTATTTTTCAGATTCAGATTATAAATAGTACTCATTTTGAAATTATTTTCTGTAGAAATTTGTCTAGTTTTAAGTTCTGAAAAAATAAGGAACTTCTGGGAAACAAAGTGGAAAAGGTCAGTCAAGGCTGGTTTTACTTTGATTTTCTGTTTGTCAAGACAGCCAAAAGTAGGGCTACGAAGTAATACTGATCTGCAATTTTATTTAGATGCTATATGTTGCAAAGTGCAGCCCCTTTTAGTGTCAGAACTTCCAACAAGAACACTGTGTCATGCACTTGAAATACCAAATCAGTGTTTTACACCAACACTTGAAAGCTGTTTTAAATGTGTACTTTAGGATATCACTATGCCTAAATTATGTCATGTACTTTTTATATAATCTAAAGATAAATGAATGCAGTAATGTTTGCCAACCCTGTAAGAGGTAGCTGTTCACTTTCTAGACCCAAGCAGCTGTTTCCTGCAAGAACTGAATGAGAATATTTTTTCCCTAGTAATATATTAATTTCCTTATTTGAAAAGAATTTAAAACACACAGTCAAGAATTTCCCAACAGGTTCAGCTGGGGCTAAGTAAAATATTGCATTTTGCAGTCATGATCTTTTTTTTTTGATTGTTTGTTTTCTTAAGCTAATTTTGTCAGTATTTCAAACTAAAAAACTGCTATTAAAAATAATATTTTGAAACAGGACATTTCAATATTTGTAGAAATTTTCTCCTTTCCGCTATATATATTATTTCAAGTTGATTGATTCATCAAAACTACTTCTGCTGTGAATAATTTAGTTTCAGCAAATAAACAGCTTTGGCAGAGATTCAGAATTAATTTTCTGCTTTTAAGAATAAACTTTTCACCTCTGAGAACATAAATTGTAGAACGTGCTTGTCACTATGAAGCCAGCAAGATCAGGGGTTGTTTCTTAGGAAATAAATGCTACTTTAGAAATCTCCATGCACCGTATGAAATACGAAGATTAACCTCTCACAGTAGACCATACCGCAGATAGCCACATTCAAGAATTGTTCTAAAGTTTTAAGTGATTTTGAAACTTAGAATGCATAGACACAACATTATTACAGACACCATGCTTAGCAATAGAAGTAGTGCTGCATTTGCAAAATTGCTCCACACCACCTGCATTTTGAGAAGATCAGAGTCTGTTTTTAGATATTAAAGCATAGATTGGTCTTTATTACACACTCTTTTGTGGCTTCCAGATGACTTGGCCACCTGTGCAACTGACAACTGACAGTATCCATGATGTCTATGTCTACTGAGCAAATGGACTGAGACAACCTGCTAGAATATATTCCGTCAGTTATTCAACTAGATTTATGCTAGTGACTAAAAAGATAGTAATTTTTGCTATTCCCTGAGACACTAATCTCTATTATTATGCTATTCTGAATGCTATCTCAGAGTACCATTCTGAATAAATAGAGTAGGATTCCTTACTAGACTAATCTTTTCATGATAAATCAAGCTGCTAGAAGTATGAAGGTTTTGTGTATGTCTGCCTTTCATCTGAGTTTTGCCTTAAAATATAAGAGGGCAGGAGGTAGGCTAAAGAATTTTTTTGCAGGTTTATGTAACTAAATTAGCTGACTTTACTCCATGCAAATTCCTAGTGATTGCTGAACCACTCACTAATGAATATAAGTAATTACAGCGACAAGTTGTTTGAGTCTAGACTGTCTGCTTCAGCAGTCAGCAGCAACATGGCCAAAAGGAGCATTAACTACTGTTTTATTCTTTCATCCTAAGAGGAAAGGTCTTTAAAAAATGCCATGTTCTTTTATATATTAATAACTTCCTTTGCTGCACACAGTTACAAAGTATGTCATGCAGCAATAAAGCAGTAGAGATGGTACGTATTAGTAGTGTGGAATCTATTTCTCAAGCTGATAATTTATATATAATACTAAATACAATGACACAATACATTTATAAACATGGTTGGTCCAGGAAGTAGAAGATATTGCAAATTTATGTCTATTTCTTTCTTTTATTTCTTTGCACCTTAGCTTTACTAGGGTTTGGAGGAAAAAAAAGAGGAACAGAATTACTTCTGTACAAAAGTACACAACCTTGGAACTTGTTTAAAAACAACAAAGCTATTAAGTTTTAAAATCATTAATAAATAGAATAGAAAAGTCTTTTACTAGAGGAGAGCAAAGCATGAAAATAGTTAAAAATAGTTAAAAAGTTATTTCATTTCCAGTAAGATTTGTCAAGGTCTGTAAGATGAGATATCATTCAGCTCTGTCATGAAGACAAGCAAAGAGAGAGGAAAGCCTAAAAGTCTCTTTAGAAGGTGAGTCTAAGGTCCCCACATAAATAATAAGACACCTACAGGCAAATACAGCATGAGGTAATTTTTTAAAAATATTTTCACATTAAACAAATATAGCTTTGCCTTGAAAAAATTATTATGGTCTATCATGGTCATAATTCAAGGGAGTTGAGAATTATACAACAAGAACTCAACTTAGACCTAAGCTGAAAAACACAACTGCATTCTGTGAACTGTTTCCACCACACAGAGCAGACATCATCAGAGTGCTGAACTTGAAATCTATATAGATATAATGACAATACCTACTCAAGACTGCATCTGGTCTATAAACTTAGCAACCCTAGGAAACACTAAGTGAAACAATTCTGTACGATTCTATGAATTTACCACATGGCTGCTGACCCCATGAATGAAATGAAGGCAAAAAAAGCAAAGGCCTCAGAACTCTTCCTTTTTGCACACTTTTCTAAATTTTCTGTCACATCAACTGTCTTGGGTTTAGATGATTCAATTGGTTTTGAGCAGCCAATAAGACAGTTCATTTAAGGCAATCAAAAAAGGAATCAAACACATCTGTATTTATTTGCCTGAACAAGACTGAAGTAGTTTCCTTTCTGTTGGGTTTTTTGCCTCAACTCAGTGTATTTATAAGCCAACACTAATCTTGCACAGAAATGGTCTCTGACAGTTTTACACTGCTATTTTGGGAGAAGGATAGGATAGGATACAAAAGGCCATTGTCTCAGTAGAGCCCTCAGATTTAATTAGTGAAAAAGACAGGAATGTATAAAGAGCTGCCCTTACATAAACTTAGTAAACCATTTGAAATTATGGCTTATGTAGGGAGCAATAACTTTCCAAATCCAGAGACAGGACTGCAAAAATACCAGAGATGATCTGAATCCATGTGGAGAGTGTTTACTATTTACATTTCAGTTTTTCTGCACCAGAGGCACAAGACAGATGTAGGGAAAAAACAGCAGCTTTGCCATCCCACATGTCGTTGCAATCAGCCTTATCATTGACTTACTCATAATTTCCTTGTAAACTTCTTCAGAAATCATTTACGCATTTTGGCAAGCATGCCTTCAAGTGTAACATATACAATCTGAATAAGTAAGAATATTTTAATTCTAAAATCAGGGCAAGAATTTTCTACTTGTGCTTCTATTCATCCAGATCAGAAACACACAGACCTTGAAGGCACTGCTGAACTGAATCAACTTGCATAAAGCTTTTAGAACAGCATGAACCATACAATTATTGTTCAATAATTTGAAGTGCATGATGACAGGTGTTTCAACTTTCTTTAAGTGTCACATGTTTACGTTGTAAATAACTATTATCTCAGTGCTACACTGATCTTTGTGTTAGGCTTAAGTGAATATTTTGTAAATAAATCTGGTCAATAAAGATCTTTTTCATAGCAATTCTGAAAAACTCCAAGTGCATCAGACCACAATATTTTTAATTCAGTTCTGATTACATCAATGACAGATGCACAAGTTAAATCATTTTGATATGAAAGAAGATTTTGGGAGTGTAAACCTTGCATTGAAAGGTATTGTCACACAGAACTAGCTTCAGAAAAACAATGAACAAGAAATATAAATATTAGTTTTTCTTTGGATGAGGCAAAAAAAAACCACAAAAGAAATTTCTTCCTAGGATGGTAAAGATATCCTGGGAAATCTGTTTTTCTTCCTGCAAATAAGTAATATTAAAGCTTAAACAAGCCACTGACCACTGCACACAATAAGTCTCCCAAGGTAGCCAGTATTTCAGATCAATCTGCTGATAATTTTTATGGAATCTATCACAGTCATGAATATGCTTTTAAGGTATAATAGTATTATTTTAAATTTTGAAAAGAACACTAACATCATTTCTGTGTGGTCCTTTGGTTTTATCTGAATTTTGCAGTGTACAGGCCTGTCTTTTAAGATTGAATTAATATGACAAAACAAAATTTTAGTTTTGATTTTTAGCCCTCACATAAAAAGATAATAAATTTTCTCTTGCATGTTATTTGTTCTTATCAATGAAGATCACATTTAAAAAAATACCTCACACCAATAAAACTAGTTGGACAGTGATACCCCTATGATAAAAATTTCTACTAGCTATTACAAAATTAGAGAAAACAAGAAAATTAAATAAAGCATAGTGTAAGAAGAACAAATATATGCAGATATTTCAGGAATTTACTTGCAGATAAAACTGTACTGACATCACTTTCAGGGATGCTCAATTGCTGAGTACTCAGCACTTCAAAGTTACTCAGTTTTCTAACAGTCTGTCTCAGTGAGGTCCTATAGTCAGGGTAAATAATGAACTCAAAGCATTTCAGTAGAGCTATTCCAAGTTCTTTCATGAGAGTAGAATGAGGTCCCAATGTTTAATTAGAAGCTCAGTACTACTTTGCATGAGATGCAGCCCATTTCTCTATGGAGAGACTGTTGGATTCCCAGTAAAGAACTGAGAGCTTACAAAAAAAATCCAAAATTTCCAGAATTGGCTAAATATTGCAACATCTTTTGAAGTACTACACTCTGATGTGTCATCTACCTTCAGCAAATGTTCTTTCATCTTCATATTGTATCTGTCAAAGTATTATTGAGAGTGAAAGGGACTCTGGAGCCCACCAGTCAAACGTTCCCATATTTGACTCTCTATATACACACAGACATAAAAACATACATGCACATATATATATACATAGGTTTCCACAGTTCCTAGTTGTGTACCTCAGAGAAAATTTCATTTGTTATTTAGTTGTAGAGAAAAAGATTCAACTCTTTTTTTTCGGGACAATCTCAGCAAAGCTGTGCAATTGCCCATTAACTGCCAAGCCTATAGGTCTGAAATCTTTCCTCAGATTCTCATCCTCTTTTAAAAGGAATTACACTTGAAATCCATATTGCTCTACCTTAACTGGTTCAGAAGAGAAAGACTCCTCTGAAGCCAATAAAGTTATTTTAGTTTCTATAGCTCTACAGTGGAAATATGAACACCTACTCTGTAACAGAGTTATTCAGCTTATTTACTCATGGAATATTTGAATACTGGGGTGACAAACCAGCAACCTCAATGAATAGTTCAACTATTTCTTTCATTGTAACTGCTTACTTAGCCTCTCAATTTCTTAATAAGACATATTCTACTCTGTTTTGATTTTCAAAGAAAGTATGGAAACTGCTGTAGGATAAGCAGGTATGGATAACTACATGTTTTATTGTATTACTATACTACTACTTTACTCTTTGTATCTTAGTTCAGGTTTCTCAGAATCGTGGCAGATATTTTTTTCTTATATATGCATATTTTCCTCAGTATTTTTAAAAAACACTATGCAAGAGAATATTGCTGGCATTAAAACTACCTGAGACCCATGTCTTACACAACTACATATAGACAATCTTATCATAAGTAAAATTAGACCCCTACACTGTTGCAGGTCCAACTTATAAACCCATTAAAATGCTCCCCAGAGAATATTAATTTTAATGCAAGTGTGCTCACAAATTTATGCAGCTTTTGTAGTCTTGGAGATATCTCACACCCTGAGATTTGTCAGTATGCTGTATCACATCATTCATCATAGAGACATAAAGCTACTAAGACAACTAAAGAAAAAGGCACCAGGAGCATTGCTTAAGGCTGTGCATTTACTAGCTCAAGCTTTTTGCTTGTTCACTGAACTCATACACCTCTCATGGTTGATTTGTTTGGACAACTACCTATGGAAATTAAAAGAAAATGTAGGAAAAACAATCAGGCTTTGTAGGAGATGAATAGACAAAACACCTACTGTGTCTCCAGCCACTGATTCCACCAGAACAGCTTTAAGGTTCATTCTTTTCTTCCATTCCTGAATTTCAATTTAGACAATTCCAGTCTAAATAATACATCTTTATCTATTAAGCAAACTCCCCTGATACTCATACACATTTAAATTACTGTTTTGAAAGTCTGTGCATCATCTAAGGTAGTATTTCTCATTATTTTCAGAGCTGAATCTAATATATGGCTGTATTATTCTATTATCTATTTCTGCAATACTTGTTTGACTGTGGTATGATACAGTCTCTAAATGACAGATTATTGCTTCTGCTAGGGAAATGGATCAATATTATGCCTTAACTGTAATGATTCTGAGGGAGTGCTGAGTGGTTTTGGTTGAGGAGTAGTCAGACTGTTGAGGACTCATTAAATAAAAATGCTACCTGAAAGGCTTCAGTAGTGCAAGTCACTTCATTATTACCTTCACTTGCTCTAGCTGAGTTAGATTTAGATAGCCCCAAAACTACAAGGTATTAAGCTAAGTAAAACTTAAAATGCAACACAAGTCCTGATATGGAATGACTTGACAATTTAATAGATGATAGATTAAAGTTAAAACAAAACAACTGTGTTTTTTTGCTAGCATGGAGAATGGAAAGCACATAAAGTGGATGAGTTCCTCATGAGTGGCATCTGTGGCAGTGACAAACACCATTACTTGACAATGGCACTAATCACTCTATACATCTGCTGTCACTAAAGGATGTAACCCATTCTTCCTGCTTACTGCACTTCTAGTAATCAAAAATTCACAGACTGTAGCATCCATTCCTTTGCGAATTAGATTCAGGCCCTGCTGATGGGAGTTGGCATTACCCTTTCCACAATTAACTTTTATGAATGACAAAGTTAGTGAATGACAAAGTAAAAGAAAGAAATTTCTGAAATTTCTGACCTTTAGCCCTAGATTTCATCTAGAAAAAGTTCTATGTGAGCTCCATGGATTACTGATCTAGTCAGTTTAAGTGTTGACAATCTTAACTTTTATAGTTACCCAGACAAAGAAATTTAGGCTGTGCTACAGAAACCACACACATGAAGTGATCACAAACACTCTTTCAATGTTGGATATCATATAATGATTTCACATTTACATCTGCCAGTGTTAATATCAGTCTCTGAGGAGAAAATAGAAATAATTTTCCCTGACACAGGCCATGGGTTAGGAGTTTTTCCCTCTCCTTGTTTGTTTTCTGTTTTTTTTTCAGGTTTTTTGTTGGGGTTTTTTTTACCCTTTAGATGTACAACAGGTGTTTGTAGGAAAACCACTATTCTAACCTAATCACGTTCACTGTGATGAAATACCAAGAGGCAACTCTGGGGAGAGAATGACAAAATACATTTGCATAGTTTGCACTGCAGATTTTATTTAATTTAGAAAGAAAGGCCTGTGAGGCTGACTGCATTGTCAAAAACTGTAAATATAAAAGTGCCTTCAGTATTCCCTAAAGTGCTAAGTAAAAGCATTCAGAGGTAAAGTTGGAGTGATAAAATCATTCTTCATAGCTTTTTGAGCTGATCTTTGGAGAGTGTGAGTAAACTATATTAACTTGAATAGAGTTTCAGTTACTTCATTAGATGTTTCTTCTATTCAGCTCTGGACTACCCAACTGAAGTCTGAAAATTACTTGTGTTGTAAAGTCTAAACTTAAATATACACACACAATAATAATAATATTTACCCTTCAGTTAAAAGTCCCAAGTGCTTTCAGAAAGCACTAGATTGCCACCAATGCCTTCTACATTTATAAACCAAATGTATTAAATTCATATAATCAACATATGAAATAGTTCATTCACTGTTTTCTCCTACCTTGGTTGATCCAAGTATCTCATTTCAATATATATTCAGAGAGTTTTCTAGAATATGCATGTGATTTAATCATCAAAATCTCTAAAGACTTTCTAGAACAAACAGATCAACATGGATACCATCCAGATCAGATGAATAATTCCTATATTTGCTAAAAATGACTATCAAAGAAGAAATGGAGTAAAACAACTTCAGAAGGAATAACCAAGGAAAAAAAACTGGCCAGAAAACATTAAGGGTGCTTACCTCAGATGTGAAAGGTTGCCTTACAGTGTCACGAGATACAGTCTGTCTGCACCCTGCAGAAATCATGGTGTGTCCTGGCCCCCCACTGCCCATCCCATAGAGCAAGCGGGAAAAAGCCAGGACAGGGGTTCCACAGGGTCAGATGGCAGACCGGACAATTTGCACAGCCAAAGCTCAACTGGCATTGAAGCTGGCCAGAAGTGTGGGGAACAATAAAAAGGATTCTTTCAAATACATTAATGGCAAAAGGAGTATAGAAATATCATCATCATTCCAGAATGAGAATGGTCACCTGACAAACAGGGACAAAGACAAGGCAGAGGTGGTCAACACTTTCTCTGTCTCTGTCTTCAACATGGATAATGGACCAAGGGAGTCTCAATGCCCTGAGCTGGATGATCATGACTACAAGAATGAACTCCTGGTCGATTGTGAAATTGTGCAAGATTTGCTGCTCAAGCTGGATCCCTACAAATCTATAAGGCCTGATGGGATTCATCCAAGAATCCTAGAAGAGCTGGCTGATCTCTTTGAAAAACCTCTCTTGATGCTTTCTGAACAGTCTAGGGAATACAGAGAGGTCCCAGATGACTGGAATCTGGTGAACATTGTCCCAGTTTTAAAAAAGTGCAAGATGGAGAACTCTGGAAACTACAGGCATGTCAGTCTCACTTCAGTGCCTGGTAAAGTTATGGGGAAGATTATTCTGGGGAACACTGAAAAACATCTGAAAGACAATGCTGTCATTGGTCACATGCAGCGTGGCTTCATGAGAGCCAAGTCCTGTGTATTAAACCTGATTTTCTTTTAGGGCAAGTTAACACACCTAGTTAATCAAGGGAAGCCAGTCGATGTAATCTTTTTGGATTTCAGTAAAGCTTTTGATACTGTCTCTCACTGGATCCTTCTGGACAAAATGCCCAACACACAGCTGGATAAACACATCATGTAGTGACTCATGGGTCAAGCACAGAGGGGTAACAGTGAATGGGGTAACATTAGACTGGTGACCTGTCATTAGTGGGGTTCCACAAGGCTCTCTCTATCTTAGGCCCTGTGCTCTACAAAATCTTCATAAACAACTTGGACACAGGACTGGAAGGAATACTGAGCAAGTTTGCAGATGATACAAAACGGGGAGGAGCTGTTGACTCCTTCAAAAGCAGGGAGAGCAAACAGAGAGACCTCAAAAAGGGTTGGGCAATCACCAACCACATGAAGTTCAACAACAGGAAGTGCTGGATTCTGCACCTGGGATAGGGCAACCATGGATGTACAGACAGACTGGGGAATGAGATGCTGGAAAGCAGTGCCACAGAAAGGCACCTTGGGGTCCTGATTCAGGGAAAGTTGAATATGAGTCAGCAGTGCCCTAACAGCCAGGAGGGACAACCGTGTCCTGGGAGACATCAGGCACAGCATCACCAGCCAGGTGAGGGAGGGGATTGTCCCGCTCTGCTCTGCACTGGTGCAGCCTCACCTTGAATATTGTGTAGTTTTGGTCACTGAAATAAGGAAAAATATTAAGCTATTAGAGAGAGTCTAAAGGAGGGCAATGAAGATGGTGAAGGGCCTTGAGAGGAGGCCATATGAGGATCAGCTGTGGGCACTTGGTCTGTTCAGCCTGGTGAAGAGGATACTGAGAGGAGACCTCATTACAGTCCACAACTTCCTTGTGAGGGGAAGAGGAGGGGCAGACACTGACCTTTTCTCTGTGGTGATCAGTCACAGGACCTGAGGAATGGCCAGAATTTGTGTCAGGGGAGGTTTAGGTTGAATATTACAAAAAGGTTCTTCACCCAGAGGGTGGTTGGTCACTGGAACAGGCTCCCCAGGGACGTGGTCACACCATCAAGCCTGCTAGAGTTCAAGAAGCCTTTGAATGATACTCTCAGGCACATGGTGCCACTTTTGGGGATGGTCCTATGCAGGGCTAAGGCTTGGACTTGATAATCCTTGTGGGTCTCTCCCAATTTAGCATATTCTGTGTGATTCTGTGTGATTCCAGACAAGCCTATGGTGATGAGGCAGATTCAGCAAGATGGGACAGGGTCAACCACAGCACAGGGGTGGCCAGGCTGTGCCAGGTCAGACCAGGCAGTAGGAACTTGAGTGGGGAACAGCATTAGAGCCTTGGCTTAGAGCAGCTCCCACATAGATCAGGCAACAATGCTGCTGTCTATCCTTATCAAAGGGAGAAACAAGCCATCAGAGCCACTAAAAAATCTACCACTGAAGACCAGGTTACCTCCGGCCAAGAATAAAAATCTTCAAACACACACACATTATATTTACAAGTGTTAATACACAAATTAAAATACAGGTTGGGATGCATAAGGCAACCTTAGGAATCAACCTGCAGTCCATGGGTCCAGTTTAGAAGCTTTATTCATTTAAGAATACTTAAAATCCTTCAGAGAGGAAAATCACTCCTTCTAGGGAAATTCCATCTCTGAAACTGAATTTTATTCTCAGTTCATATAATGAATTAATAAAAAGGTTACAGACTCCCTATCAGTCGCCATTAAACAGAAAAAGCCCACCACTTATTCTTCCGTGCCCTCAAAGAGCTTAGATGTTCTCTCCTTCTTCTTTCTGTTCCCACCCTTTCCCCTCTTTATCTCCACCCCAAACTCCCTGAGATAAATTTTTTGGATTTATGCCTTGGTCTCAGAAACATGACAGTTTTAATTTGTCACACAGTCTTTATATAAGTCATCTTAGGAACATGTTATTTACACTAGTCAAATATTATTGCTCAAAGGAAAGCTTTCCTCTTTAGTAGGTGTTCAGTAACTATGCGAATGCATGTCTTCATATGCTGTACTTTTTGCATGAAAATAAATTATCAAACATATGCAAAATTAAAAGATCAAGAACTACAATATTTTTATTATTATTTCTTCCAGCATTAGACTTATTAGATTTCAGCATACTGCTATAGTCCTGACAGTTCTAATTTTGAAAACAATAACTGAAGAACCCTTGTAGGAAATTAGGCAACCTATACTTGGAGGGTTCTCATGCCCCTGAACTTTTAACCTCACACAAACTGTTAGAGTCACCTTTTTTCTTTCCATTTTGACTATATCAGCATGGGTACCAGCTAGAGAGTCATAGATTTTTCAGTATTATAAAATGGTTGCAATTCCCATCTAAACATATTCCTCTTCTCTTGCATATCAAAAGCATGAAGAGTCATACTGGGGGCTATTAAGTAGTGTACCTGACTGACAGTGGAGAGAGGAATACCAAGCAGAAAGACTCTATATTCAATAAAATAAATGGCTAAGGGCTATAGCCAGGGGTAGGTCAAGCTGAAGTACAACCATTCACAATGGTGTTGTGCTATACCTGTCCAACACTTTCAGGTATTGTCCTCTCAGTTTTTGGTCTGTAGCTCAGAACACAGCTCATTACCCTTAGGTCTTGTTTGCACTGGCTTACCACACTCAGAACACTTGCCTTGGTTTCAGTTCTTGGCTAAGAAACTGCTGCCATACGTGCCACTTGGCATGTTAGATTGACAGAAATGAAATTTATAGTAAGAAGAATGTAGTTTCCAAACAGTGATCACCATTTGATATCTTAATGCTAGCTCTTTTCCTTCATTTTGCCATATAAACTATTGGTATTTGTTTCCACTTTTTATCCAAGAACACAAAAGGTTAGCTTCCAAAAGTGCAACTTAGGATTCATGTAAGCTGTAGTGTTGTTGCAGTGGATGGGCCCATTAATACTTTAACACTTGTGGACTTGATCTATAACTCCTTAAAGGCTGCTTTCAGGGCAGTAATAAGGACAACACAGTAACTATGATTCATAGCTACCTGTACACTCCAGACAACTTTCAGACCACCAGAGGACAGTTTCTAATAGATATATTACTTTAAACACTGGAATATCAAGTTATTACAGCCAAGTAAGTTTAAATACTGACTGGACCTTCTGTTGCCAGAAATATGGAAAACATTCTTTCAAATCCTCAGGAAAAGGTAAACCAAAATGCTAAGCTATATAAAATACAGCCTGAACACAAAAAGAAGAATGATTATTTTCAGGTTAACAGGCTGTTCTGGAACTATAAGGGACAGCAGGTAACAAAAAAGCAGAAAAAAACACCAATCTAATTTTTTTTTAGATTTGGCCTCAGTCACTGAGCTAGAGATTCAACTGAATGCTACTCTGTGTAGTCAATGTATGCAGTGTACTTCATACAATACAGCATGCCAGCTTTCCTGAATGGTGCTCAAACTTCTAACTTAAGCATCAGTGTTTTGCACTAAGAGCACTAATGCTTGGCAGATTCTGGTGCTGGTTTTATTCGGAAAACACTATATTGCACTAATACTCCAACTGCCTACTTTTCTTGTACATACGCCCAAAAATGACCAAAAATGAAGTGAAACAAGAACTGTCTGCTAGCTCTCTACTAGCAACACAAAACTTTTTTATCTATGGATCAAAGAAAAGTGCCCTTTGGTGCAGCTGTCAGGTGGGTCTAAATCCTGTGTTAAAACATATAACCTGTCTTTGAAGATAACTACTTCAGGAGCAGAGATGCTTGTTTACAAGTGGAAACTTCTTTTAGAGGCATTTCTTTATAAAACAAGCTTTCTAGCTAAGCAATGAATAAACTTCACTCATAAAATTTTCTTCTATTTCAAATAAATTTCAAAAGCCTAGTCTAGATCTGTCCTCCATTCTGATAAGTAAATTTAAAAGAAATGTTAGTGTTACTGTTACCAAAACATTTTGTTAAGGACCCTTTCCTTTAAATGTTCATTTTAAGTAGTTTTTTGTGCTAACTGGAAATCCATTAGTTTTTTTAACTTTAGACTTGTAGAAGTTTCATTTTGAATGCTAGAAAAAATGAAAAGCTGAAGCTGACTTTTTTTCTTGTTACATCTGGAAAAAAAGAGACATATAAGCATGGACTAAAAACCATGAAGGTGAGTGGCTCTATAGTTCAGAAACTAGAGATGCAAATCTCAAAATGGACTGCATAATTTTTACAACTCATGTTCCAATCTCAACATTCTCATTTGTCTTCTTATGGTATTTTCTAGGGGAACATTTCAGCTGCTAAAAATAAATGTAGGAAATAGAAGTGTAAAAGTTAAACTGAGAAAATTGCACCCTTAAGCTTTGGAATTTTATATCCTAGAACCACGCAGTCAAACATTTCTGCTAATACGTTCTGCAATATGCTTCTATCAGCTTACAGTACCTGCTCTCTCAAATACAGCACAGGCATGGTACCATTCTGATGACTAAATCAATACATGAGTAATGAAGAAACATGCATCTCCAAGCTGCTTTCAGATGTGTTTACTTAATTACTTAAATATGTAGCTATCTAATGAAGATCAGTATCTGCACTACCTAGTCTTTCATTTCCAACAAAATGTTTTGTTTTGCTGATTGCATCATTGAGCATTTTAAGACTGTCTCATTTAGGTATTAGCTATATCAGAGGAGCTTCAGAAGCATTTTAGGACAAATAATTGGAAATAGAAAAAGGAAGGACAAGAACCTCTATCCTTCTTCTGAAAGCATTTTAAAATCCAAACCACATTTAACTGACGCACCACGCAGTCTGAAGAATACCAGTATTGCCTCCTCTACAATACTTTCAACTTCTGTACACACCATAACCTAGCATTTGGTGATGTAAAACCTCGGATTCATCCTTCCAAACTTAGTATTGAATATAACAAAAAAACAAAAAACTATCTTCATTGTATGAAATTAGAAAGGATCCTCAGTGATAATCTCAACAGTAAGTCTTACTTCTTTTGTAAAGATGAGATTTAAAAAAACACAACCAAACTTAGAATATGAAGGCACTGTAAGTAGTTTTGAGAGGTACTTATTATGACCAAGTGAAGACAGCAGCTATGTGCTTGCCAGAACACCTACTGGACAACTGAGAAATTTCAAGATCTTCTCTCATTTACAAAGGTATGAATCTTTAACAAATATTTTACCACAGATATTACACCATTAATATATTCCACATACATATTTTTAATCAAAGTCTGTTTTCTAGTACCAGAAAATTTTTTGGTTGACAGTCATTGTGAACGTCAACAACTACAACATCTATTAGCAAGAGGAGTACCCTTTATTTTTTAAGGCTATCTATTAGATACTATATATAGATATATAGATATTTAGGACTATGTATTAGACACTAATATTATACTTTTTATTAGAAAACATGTACCAGGAACAAAGAGATCTCAACTAAATTGATAATCATATAATGTACTTACAATGGAAAGGAACAGCAAGTCCTGTTTGCAGAATACCCAAAGGCCTTACCATGAAACCTACTCTGACAAGGGCAAGAAAATCCCAGCAAGTCCTTCCACCAGCTTTCAGACACAAACTTTTCTACTTATGTATCATGCAAGAGAGAATACCACTTAAACATGAAGAATGGTTTCAGAATATTCTAAGGCAGGTTCATAAAAACGCCTTTATTTTAAACTCTTTGCTTCCTCAGTCTCTATTTGACCATCATGTCACAAAGTATGATGAGCCAGATTCCACAGATAGTAATTCTATCATTTGTCATCACATGTTTGAACCCACAATGATCATCAAGGCATAGCAAGGGTTAGCTGCTCACTAAAGGATGAGGAGACAAGAGTCAAATGAGATAAAAAGATTAGCAGGGCAGAGCCCCCACAGAGATGAAGCAGATCCAGAGATCAAGGCCAGGTTCAACCAAGAGTGTAAATCAGCAAGAAGGTTCACAGCAATAAGGCAGGACCAAGATCAAATCAGAAAAAGAATCTGCAGGTCAGAAGCAAGTAAGGGTCATCAGAGTGTGATATTGTCCAGATATCACAAAGCAGGTTCAGAATTACAAGACAGGTAAAGCAAGGAGGTCAGTCCATGGATAGGGCTCAGATCAACAGAATCTATGTCTAGGCACAGGAATACCTGAGCTAGCCAGCACTAGCACTCACACTGACAGCATAGCTCAGACAGAGGCTTAAGACTCAGGACTGAGCCCACATGGAGCCCTTCAGATTACGGGCAGGGATGTGGATGGATGGAGGCCCAAGGTGAGGCTGGTCTGGGCCATAAGAGTATGAGAGTGTACTCAGGGCTCTGATATGGATGATATTGGCCACTTGCTCATAATTTGGAGATAATCTAAAATATCCGTGGTGATTACACACAGTTATATTGCCAATGCAAAAGAGATTCTCCAAACCCTCACTGGGAAAACTTCCTTGGAGTTTCTTATCTTTACCACTCAAAGAAGAACACAATCAGGTCAATATTCAATTATAGCCAAAAGTAGGGGTTTTTTAGAATTTTTTTTTTTTTTAGTTTAAAACACAGAGCACCTTCAATATATAGTTTTAGCTGTGCTAAGATAGCACAGAAAACAGGAGATTAACAGAATTCAGATAAGCATTAGAATTAATAGGCTTAATAAGAACATGTAAAATAGAACAATTTTTGAGAGGTATAAGACCTCAAGCTCCAAGCCATATATTAATCAGAAAATGAGAAAAGCTAAAAAGTTCATTCCATTATGATGCACTTTTCAGAGTAGGCATGGTCAGAAATGAACACTTGAAAAATAAAGAGAGAAAACAAAGAGCCCTCTTCAGTTTGTAAAAGGAACAACTTATTTGCAATACAAACTGTTCTCATACTGGTGGGTATTTATAGCCCCCCTTTCCTACCTACTCTTATCATAACTATGAATAGATAGTCTTTGGATAGTGCATATATATAAACCCTACAGTTCAGAAGCACAATTTAATTGCTAGACCCAGAGTCAGGATCTCTTTATGGATCTAGCATTCAGTCTGTGTCTTATTTGCTCATTCATGCAATAGCATTAATAACATCTGTATAATATCTGTATCACTGTATAATGAATATGTTAATGATTACGGTGGATGGAGATATTAAAGATTTTATGGCTGATGACAAATAAGGCTTGGATTCGGATTCGGCAAAGCACATGCAGACCTCCAATGACCAATTTTCAACCATTATCCTCCCCTCCCTACCTACCTACCAAAAAAAAATCTTATAAAGGGGATTAAGATCAAGGAATCGTGAAAAGCACAACCTTAGGAAGATACAGTTGCCTGGAAGACATTAGGTTGAGTGGGAGTGTTGATCTGCTGTAGCGTAGGAAGGCTCTGCAGAGGGATCGTGTGCCAAGACCAATGATAAGAGGTTCAGCAAGGCAAAGTGTCAGGTGCTGCACTTCAGTCACAACAACCCCAGGCAGTGCTACAGACTGGGGGAAGAGTGGCTGGAAAGTGTCCAGCAGAAAAGGACCCAAGGGTGCTGGTCCACAACTGGCTGAACACAAGCCAGGAGTGTGCCCAGGTGGCCAAGAAGACCAATGGCATCCTGGTCTGTATCAGTAATAGTGGGGCCAGCAGGACCAGGGAACTGATTGTCCTCCTCTACTCCTTGGCACTGGTGTGGCTGCAGCTTGAAACTTGTGTTCAGTTCTGGGCCTCTCACTAAAAGGATGACACTGAGGTGCTGGAGCAGGTCCATAGAAGAGCAACCAGGCCAGTAAAGGGACTTGAACACAAGTCTTAAAAGGAGGGGCTGAAGGGGCTGGGCTTGTTTAGCCTGAAGAAAAGTAGGCTCAGGGGAGACCTTATCGCTTTATCGCTCTCTACAACTACCTGAAAGGAGATTATAGCAAGGTAGATGTCAACCTCTTCTCCCAGGCAACTAGCAACAGGACAAGAGATCACAGGCTCAAGGTGCACCAGGGCTGGACACCAGGAATAATTTTTTCACAGAAAAGTGGTTAAGCATTGGAATGGGCTGCCCAGGGAGGTGGTATAGTCACCATTCCTAGAAGTGTTCAAGAAATGACTGGACATGGCCCTAGTGCTGTGGTCTACTTGACAGGGTTGGACTCAATCTCAGAGGTTTTTTCAAACCTAAATGATGCTGTGTGATTCTGTGTGTGACTGGGCTGCAAAGTGCCTTAAGAAACTGGTCTTGATCCTGTGTTGGCTTCATCAACAGCCTTCATGATCTGACTTTTAGTCTGTTCCTTGACTCACTTCACAATGCAGATTCCTGCAGAAATACACCTCACTCTTCCCTGGCACATCTCCCATAAACTGTTGAAATAGACAATTCTGATAAACCGGCATTAGATTTTTTTTATGTTCCATACTTGGAGTAATGCTTTCTCAAAGCCAGCCTCTTAACTATAAGAAACAAGAAGACTTTGCTTTTCCAATGCATTTTCACTCCCCTTAATGGCCTGCCAGCCTCCACACTAAACTGATAGCCTTATTTGCATAAGTAGAGAAGCAAGAAGTAGAAGGAGACAGATGGGTGAATATTAATTAAAGTTTATAAAGTAGGTGAAAAAAGGCAATTTGTAATTTCTAAAACCCTCTTCCCAAACAACCTTTTCTTATTTAGGTTATAGTATAATGCTAGAAGACATAATGTACTAAATGCATAAGCTTTATGTTAAGTATTTCTTGAAAGATAAGGACAGAGAGATGCTAAGACAATTCCAGCTCAGCTCCTCCAGACATTGTCAGAGGGCAAAAGTAATTTCTCACATAGTAGAAAACTCTTATAACCAGAAAACTATGTTATTTAAACTAGCTATCAGGTGGAGATCCCAACTAAAACTCACAGAATAGCAGAACTGTAATGGTATTGCTGAAAATCTCATCTAATTCCAGAAGAGAACTATAATAATAAGTGTAATGATAAATGATAAACGGAGCTATGAAAAGTAAAGGCTAGGATGTCAATGTAAAGTCTTATTGCCCATGGTTTCCATGTACACTATCTTTACAGCAAACAGGATTACTGTGAAGCCCTTTCTCACTGTCAAATTAAGCACAGCACAGCAGCTGTGATGCTGAACCTACTCCATACTTTATCTCTGAACACAGCTGCTTCAATATCAGGTACAACAAAACATCACATCTACTTCAGCTCTGAAAACTGCAGTATGTCCCCCCTTGAACATGACCAGCATGTTATTGAATATATAGTTCTAGGAATGGGGCTGCATTTCCTCTACAATCAGTCCATATGCTGAAAGACTACACTAATTATGTCCATATAGAGCATCTACCGTGCCAGTATATGCACTAGATATTGGCACACTAATGTTTTGCTGATATTACTGCATTCTGGTACAATTGTTTTATAAGCCTTCATTAAATACCTACTCATCATACTTCAGTATGAAAAGGGCAACATTTGCATAATATGAAGATGATGGCAGCATAATAAGTCAGATAAAAGAACAGCCTTGAAATGAGAATATATTTTTCACAAATTTCAGGCTTCATTTCTTTTTTAGGTAGGAAGAACAAGACTTAAAATTGCATAGCTGCATAAAAAAAGTTATATCACTGATATACAATAGGATGTTATTTTTTTCACACCCAGTAGTAACTCAACGGACCTGTTCACATGTAGATGAGTAAAATCTAAAGTTCCATAAATTTTGCTGTGAATTAGTTCACAGTGTGCCTGTAATGACTTTGAAAAGTTAAAAAATTGGAATTATCCCTTCCAACTCAGCATATTCTATGATTCTACAATTAAGGGTCCACACCACTTCTACCGAGCAGACTAGCCATTGTTATTAAAAAGGTAAAATAAAGCCTTCAAAAAGAAATGGGAAAAAAAAAAAAAAAGAAAGAAAGAAAGGGGAAAATGTAATAAGAGGGAAAAAGTAGGAAAGAGAAGCAAAAAGCAAAAATGACCAAAAAAGGAGATGAAGAAGGGGAATAAAAGTTTACATAATATTTTAGTTAGGTGGATCCTTAACCTCAGGGAAATGGATAGATTTCTTTTAAAAGGGCAGTAACCATTTAAAAAATTGGAATTCTATCTGTATGACATATTTACTGCTCTTGAAAACAAATTGCCACGCAAAATTTTTTAGAAATACATTACTTTTTACCTTTTAAATATAACCATCAGTTTCTCATTACATCAAAAATGTAACTTTTCTTAAAAAGAATAAGAATTCTTTTATCTGGCAAGAATGTATAGAAATATAAAAATTATATTCATGTGTTCGTGTAGATGTATTGATGTCTGGTATGTGCAATTAACCTATAGGCTTATATTCAAGATTTAACTTGTAAAAAAATAAATCAAGAATAAATAATTTAGACATGAAGTCTACTGCTGATACACAATAGATTTCCTGAAGTCTCAAGAAAGTCTCTACTGAAGTGGAAAACTTTACCGAGCTTCATCCTCCACTTTAGTCAAAGAGCAGATGATGCAGGGCTCCTAGACAACTGCATGGCTTCCCATTCAAGTGCAACAGAGTCTGTCCACCCCCCACTCCTGGGAGAACATGGAGAACCGGCTACCCAGAACTGTGCACCCAGGAAACATGGTCCCCCATGTCACAAAAATGAAAATTCACAAAAAGGTTTGGCTGTGATTTCTTGGAAGTTCATTGATTTGAAGGTGATGTCATGATACAGTTTAAATTTCATTCTACAGGGGTCCCCAACAGAAAAGGATGACAGAAGACTGGACAACAAAACAACAAATGGCACTATTTTAAACACACAGATTTGCATGAGTTCTAGGTTCAGGGATGCTGGCTCACAGTATAAAATTTCAGATTGAAATGTTAGTTCAAGGAAAGCAGAATAGATTTTGTAAACATTTTCTAATACTAAGCACCTTTAACTTTAAAACACATAGAGCTTTTACTCAACCAAGTGAAATACTAACTTCTGTTAGACTCCCTACTGCCCTTTAGCTATCTACAGTATTATGGTAGTCATCCTTAATGCAATCACACATCTTCAGACTGAGAAATCTTCTCAGTCTCAAAATTTGTAGCCTTCACTTTTAGCTGTATTTCATCCTACTCTAAACACATATCCTTCCCTCCATTTTCTTTTTTCATTTTTTTGTCCACTGGGCTATCTCAGCAAACTTTCTTTGTTGGACTTCTAACTTCAACGATTCCTGTATCCATTTTTTGAAGACTTTCCTACCCCTGTAAAACAGTAATTCTCTGCATTTAGCCTGAATAAAAATAGTTGGCATATAGCCATGATATTGTTCCTTTTAGGCAACAGCTCTTTGGATTTCAAGTCTTTCAAACTCCATACCGTGTAACCTGTTTGCTGCCTTCTGGATACAACGCAGAAGGGGCAAGAACATGAAAAAATAATAATAGTGGATTGATGTACAATATCAGAGATAATTCACAGACTGTTCACAGATTGACTCCCCAGTCTATACCTCAATAGAGAAAAAGAAGGATGCCAACAAAAACATTACTATATTTTTATGCTTTTGCATAAAGAAAAATGAACAAACCAATCAGAAAACCAAGACAATTAACTTCAGATTTTTGAAAACTGTTATACTTACTCTAAGGTTATATGGCAGGACTCAGTCAGACTTTATCAAATTTCAAGCCCCTCAGAAAATAACGTTTGAGTTATATACCCTCCCCAGAGGAGATGGTTACTGTTATAATGGAATCAAATACCACTCACTCCAGAAGTACTAGCAGTCAGGTTTTTATGTGAACTGTTTCTAATAATATAGAAAAGATAGACATTTTACATATTGGGCAGAAAAACTAGAGAGAAGAGTGGAGGTGCTAAATCAAAAGCATTAGAGACAGGAATAAATTCCAAATTGCTGTCCATACACTGGAGAACAAATGCAGCTGACCTATTATCAGGAAGATTATCAGGTGTTTATATGTCCCAAATGTTAAAAATTACACATAAAGAATGCTTTGTTTTGCCTTAGAAGACACTGCAGTCGAATTTATCCCCTAGCACCTTTAGCACCCATAGCACCTGTGAGTATAAATCACAGGATGCTCAGTGAAACTCTGATTTGAAATTAAGCTGAAACAGTTTGTAAAAGAACAGTTTACACAGCTCTGAGCAGTTTTAATCTGCATGAGTACCTTGGGGGAAGAGGCAGGAGGGGGAATAAAAAAGGTTTATCCAAACCACACAGAGAGGACCTGCTTTTACCTCTAAATTCCCTGATCATAAACTTTGAAGACTGTTTGACAGTACTGTTTTACTTTATAAAAATTGAATGTGGATGCCTATTTTAAGCCTTCATTCAGATTGCTTACTATATAATTAACAGAGAAGCTGGAGACTTCCTGATTACCTTACTACAAGATTACCATTTCTTCCTTACTTACCTGACTACAAGATTACCATTTTTAGTTCCAAGACTACTCACTTTAAGCTTGTCTAAGCATACTACTTAAATATGAGGTCTATTGTCCACTGCAGGTTACTGCAACTCTATCAAAAACTCTAGTACATCTTCCAGTCAGATTACAGTGCAAGGTTCTCATGTGCAGCTTTTACCCTAGGCCATTCTCACTCCTTACATGACCCTATCAGAGACTTTTGGAGACACTTTTAAGTCAAAACTGCTGTCTCCCAGATTACAAAACCCTGAGCAACCACAATCTAAACCTAAAGTGCATCCAGACAGTGTACACTGCATTTCTTTTGTGAAATAAGAGTAATAGCTATTATGTTATTACCATCACTTTTGAGTTGCCAGGCAAAGACTGTAATGAGATTTTTATAGTTTTCTACCTGTCTCATATCTGGGTCTTTTGCATTTGAGCAAGAAAAGTTCTCAGGGAGATGGAAAAGTCAGTTCTGATACACAAATAAGATTGAAAACTATCTATGTAATTATAGAGGCACAAAACTTTGCAGATACAAGCAGCTGTTACTGCTTGTATTTGTAAATCATCAATAATGTATATGTAAATTCTAAACAATTCTAAATAAGAATTATAAATAAGAATTATGTTTATGGTGCTTGAAAGTAAGTTTCTTACATATTGAAGTTCTTCCTTTCAAGCTGTCGCTTTACATGGGCTCATACAACTGCCATTTTAGTTTGTACCAACAAAATGGAGAGAATACGTGTCTTCATCCAAGTATCTTTCTCCCATTGAAGAATTAATATTCTAGAAAATTCCTTCAGTGTCTTTTAGTACAGATATACTCCACATACACTAAAATATCAACTCTGTACTGGAAAAGGGGATGTTTTTGTCAAAATTATTTCTCAATGACTTCTGTGATTCTTTGCTAAGGTTGTTTGGCTATCCATGTGTATGTAACACAGTAAGAGACAGAACAAGATAATGAGGCATAGAAAGAGAATTGAAGAGATCAAAGATGACTGTAATATCATACATATCCTATATAAAAATTATAGAAAGGAATTTCTTATATACCATTTCCAGATCACCCTAAAAAAAGACAGCATTGCAAACATACTAACTTGATAGTCATACTAACTTCAACTGACATGATTAAATTTCATTCTGATATTAAATATGAAGAAGAACTTAAACCTAAATATATTCTTTGGATATACCAATAAAACATTTAGGAGAATTTAATTCCAATGCAACTTGCTACCATATCTTCTCCTCTTGGGTTTTAGTTCTAGTCATTTAAACACTGAATTCTGCAACTACAGAAGAGAAAGAAGAGAAGAAAAAGCCTTCCTGACCTTATTAAATGACCAGGAAAGCTTTGAAGCTTAAAATTAACACAAATAAAAGTGCAAATTAGAGGCTGAAAAGACTTCTTCCAGCACCCTTTAGATATACTGAACATCAGATATCAATATGCTCATACTTCTTATGCCAGGAATTTTTTGGGCATATTTACATAACCTGTTTCACAGGCTTATTTCAAGCTTTACCTTAAAACCATTTAGTTGCTCTGACTCCAATCTACTTAGAAATCATTTTAGAATCTCACTTCACATCTTATCGCAGACCTTCTTCAAATCTATTCTCAGTTCATTTACGACTGGGTAATAATAATTTATATGGTCCTAATCTTTTCTTATAACATTCTCCCCCTCCAATATGTTTATAGAAAATCACCTTCTCTCAGCTTCAGCTGGATTACACTACACAGGCCATATCTTCTCATGTTCTCTAAATGGCACTACAGCTCTCCCTACTCTATTTGAAATCACATTATTTCTTCTTAGAATAGTATCTGATATGTCCCACTACATATGGCTTATGTAGCAATGGCAGTAGTGTTCCTCTAAGGCTGCTAATAATTCTCACTTAATGCCTTTTAGAACCTGCTTTGTCATTTCCCTGCTACCTAACTCTGTCAGCAGATAGTCATTCTCTGACCAATATGTTCAGATTCTCCCACCACCTCCACATGGTAAATCCCCAGATTATACCTAAATTCCTAGTAGAGGTCTCTTCCTGCCAGACTTTACTACTGGATTTTAATCAAGAGCAATTATTCAGAACAAGATCTCCCCCTGGTTTTCACTGTTGAATGATACAATCAATCTGTGCCTAATTACAGCTTTCGCACTTTTGAATGAAGCCTTGTCTAAGAAATAATTTATCTCATTAAAAAACATGTTCAGTCATATTTTTGCCTACACTTCTGAACCAGAAAGAAAAGAAGTGAAGATTATATGTTGTTACCATTATTTATCTGTCCTTTAATAACAAATCATGAATCATTCTTATTCGAACTACTTGATCACCCATATATATGTATTTGCCTATACGTATATATATTTTAAAAGGTCCACCTCATCAACAGATACAACCCTTACAACTTGAAGGTGGAACACATCATCTGTTTGACACCTTCCTATGAAACATAAAAGGAGTGTCTCCAAATGATAACTTCAAATTGTAATTACTGGAGAGGAAAACATGTCTTCAAGCATTAAAATGCATTAGAAATTTAAACAAACAAATATGCATAAAACATTTTTTAAGCAGTAGAAAATATTGTTTTCACATTACTGAGTTTTTAAGAAATGTCTTTTTTGTTCTTTTGAGTATATGGGGAATTATTAGGAAGTCATCAAAATGATTTTTATCATTCACTGATTATTAGATCAGCCTCAAGTAAGAAATGTCAATAAATATTTTCATAATATTTCCAATAAAAATGAATGCAAACAGTGTATCTATGGGAAATGCTGAAACAAAAATAAAATGTCAAAAGCAGCGGCTCCTTTCAAATTGTTATTGGAACTAATGACCTTTTTCTATTAAAAAAAATCCTTTCAAAAGCTATTAGCTCTACAAACTATTTAACCGAAATACATTTAGAATGACTGGGAACTAATCAATCAGTCTGAGTGCACAGGAAAATGACATACTATATGATTTTGACACAGGTGACGTCACTTCATGAACAAAACAATTCAATGCACTTAGTCCAGTTGATGATCTTAGGGGAGTGGCTGCTCTTCTGTCTGGCACATGTCCAAACACAGATTATATTCCTCTGACTTTTATTGAAGAGTCACTGTAAGGAAGTCCTTAATTCAGAAGTACACAGGCATAAGAACCAAATTTCCAGAACTGTTGTATACATGATCTGAAAAACCTGCAGTTATTTTGTACCAGACTTCCAGTGTGCTTCAAATCCTCTCCTAAAAATCAGGTTCATAATACATAATTTACTGTTACTCTCAAGAGTCTTACCAAATGGTGAATGATGTCTGAATCAAAGTGGGGTGCTGAACACGTGCCAAGGAAGGCAGCAAAAAAACCTACTTTATCATTTCAGCACTTTAGCCTTCTATTATGATTGCATTGGCACCTTTCCTAATGCATAAGTGAATTTAATCTGCAGCAATGCTATATGGAAGGTGTGCTGTACGAACTTTGAATTTTAATGCAAAAAATTCTGGATAATTTTCCACACACAATATGGAAATTAGTGAAGTTCATGCACTTGTCTGTCTCTAAATCTGAAAACGTCACCTATCTGCACGAAGAATTGAGCAATTCTGAAAATTTATGATTGTCACATATGGACATAAGATATTCCTAGAGAATTAGTGATTTCAAGTTAGAGACTTCAGGTATAGGAGATGTTTAAATCTGCAGCACACCTGCATTTTTTCTTTCCAAAGTTACCTAACAATCAGTGCTCAAGAGAAGAAATACAGTATAAATACAAATGCAAGATCCTTCCACCTTCTCTTACTTTATCCACTGCTTTTTAACATACTGACCACTGGAATATTAAGCCTTGTGGACAGTGGCTTAACTCTCAGTTGCCTCTATAAGTCTCTGTATGATCTGTTTCATTTTTGTCCTCTTCTTATGGAGACTAGGAGAGCCTGCAAAGGCAAGGGAAAATTACCACTTCAAAAGTTTTAATACAACATATGGTTCTAATCACTTCCATTATACAATCGCCATACTTTTCTTTCTATCCTTCTGCCCCCATCAAATTCTTCTTTACTTTGCCTACTAGAATTCCTCATTTCTCTCTAGCATAGTTAGGCTATGACCTATGTTACAAGATACATGATAGCCCTATGCTATAGAAAATACCATAACACTTAAAATGCACAGAGGAACAAAATTTCTATCCTATCACCCTAGTTCAGATCATCCTAAAGTTAATAAGAGTTATTAAGAGGTCAGCTGATGTAATAACAGATGATAACTAAAAAGCCATGTAAAACTAAATCTTGTAGACTTCTGTAAATAAATGATTGTATTACATCCCAGATTAACAGCTTTCCTATTGTTTCAGCCTCCAGTTGTCCTGTCAACAGAACTCCTCTGCCTACACCAGACAGTTGTGCTATGCATATTCCTTTCAAGTAACCACACCAGCAGTTTTGCAAAACAGTTTATCTCTACACTTTTCAGAGGGTATCTCAGACTACACTAATATCACCCAAAATGGAAGATCAGAGAAGTAGCTTGTTGCATCAGTCTTAGTTCCCAAAGCAAGGCTTTTCACTAGCAACTCCCCAAAAAAGAACTAGATGCATAGCAGAGATATATATCCCTCCTGTAATTCTTTTCATCCTAAACAAAACAATCCTGAAAGACAAACCAACTTGCATAGCAGGTATGATGCTTGAGCCTTATACCTTATAACCTGTTAAGATCCAACCTGATGGGTCACATCTCTAAATGTTTCATCAGCAAAGGAAAAAAAAAAAAAAAAAAAAAAAAAGGAGATTTTTGTTGTTTGGAGTTTGTTTTTGGTTTTGGTGGCAGGTTTTTTATTCTGTTGTTTTTTGTTGTTGTTGGTTTTGTTTTTGTTTTTCTATATGGAAGAACCAGCATTTTAACAAAACAAGCCAGCAGGAAAAGGATGGTACTGAAATATCTGTGTATGTCTGTATATAAAGAAAGCAAATCATAGGTTATCAGCCTGGATATGCCACGCTTCATCTGATCGTTGCTAGATGTGAGCAATGAAAACAGAGTTAATGTTCCATAGAGAAAGCAGAAGTGACAGTAATGCCCGGGAATGGACTTTTACACAAAGAACTCACTGGAAAAGCTCAAATGTCAAGTGTAACAGAAGTTTACATTACTTCAGGTTTTTGACTTATGCCCCATGCTTCCTTTCTTTTTATCCATACAAACATACACAGTCACAGAATTCAAAATCTGGTTTTAGCATAGCACTTTGCTTTTAATGATTATCTGTACAGTGAATCACCACGATTCCTAATGTGTGTGAAAACTCCATGGAGAAAATATTTCTTATTCTGTCACCTTCATGGGCAGCATGGTGCCTCAAGGATGGACAGATCATAGCACAGGCAAAATTCAATTGAACCTGATACTTGTTAATGCTACTTGCCTGAACTAGAAAGTGGTTAAATTCCAAAGTATTTTTCTAGACTTTGCCTACTCCGTACTGAAAGAGAGTTTGTATTTAAAGCTTCAGTGGATCCCTGCAGCAAAGCTTGTACTCAGTTTTCTCAAATATTTCATAGGTATTACTCAGCCTCTTCCATCTTCCCTAATGTACTATGTTTCTTTATGAGACCTATTAACATAATTTAACTGGGATCTGTAAACAAAATTATGGTTCATAACATAGAAAATATATCTGGAAGCAAAAGTGTTTTCAGAATTAATCTAAAATGAAAAAAAAAACCCAAAACCAACCCACACACAAAAAAACAAAACCAGGATTCCCCATCAGCTGAATTATACTTGTTTACCAGACACAGCTGTGTAACTACAGCTAGGGTCACTGGCTTGCAGGTTGTAAAATATAGCAGAATTTATTCTTTTATTTATAAATTTCTATGACATATTAGAAATCACAGACCTGATTTTCAGAGATACTGAGCCTGTCTCTTCCATTTCCTTCACCCTGAGATGTGTGTGCTCTGTCAACTCTCCTGGAAATCAAACTCCAGTAACTTTACATGATATTAATGGCCAGATTCTCAGTCTTCAAAGGAAGTACCCTGATTTATATTGGCTTAAATTATGTCTCTCACGCTGTGTTTCTAGATTCTACAGCCTGTCTGCTTACACTAAAACAGTTAGAAGTAAGATAAATAAAAAATATAGAGATAAAATAGATGAATGAGATAAATTGGACAATAGATTACAATAGACAAATTAGACTATCACAGACTGCTCCCTCCCATATACTCTATTCCGTCCTCTCCTGTAGCTCATGCTTCATTCTTCATGCTGCCTTCTTCATTTGCCTTTGGCAGGATGCCACTGCCAACTCCTAACTCCCTGGTTTCCAAATGCAGTCAGCCTGACTGGACACAAGCTGACTGCAGGACATTCAAAGCCTTTGCACTGAAATTCTTAGTTCCTTGATCTAGACACACAGATATGCAGACTGGCAGTGAACAGAATCAGCTAAATCAGCTATACTGTATCAAATAATTTATTACTCAACTTCATACTAAAATACCAGATTTTTGAAGGTCACTGTTCATGTAAAACTTCATAACATTCAGCCAATTTACCTGAGAAGAATGTTTCCCTGTCTGACAAGGTCTGAATCTACACAGCAATTTTTTGCTTTTGGGGTTACACAGATTATTGGTACTTAGTAGGTTTACATTTTGGCCTGTAAAAATTTGTGTCAGAATAATGTATTGCATGATGTGGAATTGGATATCTACAGAGGTTATCCAGCATTTGATAATAAGGTGACATTACTGAATGATTGCAAGGGCCTATTAAGGAAATGTAATTTTGATGCCATGTACTTCGATCTCAAAGTGATAGTTTGGGAAATTCCCCACAGTATCACGAGGGACACTATTCTGTACTCATGACCCTTTACAGAAGTCATTCCTCCATTTGTAAGAATTTTATAACTCAAAAATATATGACAATGAATTCTGGAAGTATGGAGTTTCAGTTGTGCAGGTAGGAGTTCTTAATTCTAGTTCAGATTTATTGCTCTTGCGTCTGGAAATGAGAAAGATGCAGACACAAACTCCTGTCAAAGCTCTACAGGGAAAAGCTGGTTCTCCTGCAATTCAGAATATTAGTGTGTGTGTGTACTAGTGCAAGATTTGTTTTCATTGGTCATACATGTACTTATTCCACTAGATTGGTTCTGCACAGGCATAGAGGGTTATGTGTGGCAGTGACACATGGAGTGCCTCTGTACAAAGAATGCTTTTAGACTGCATATTTCTGTTTCACTGAAGAAGAAAGAGAATATGTAGTGTTTTATGTTTTCCTTCACTTTACGTTCCTTGTCAGCAGAATAAATCTCACTTTGTCAAGTCTGTAGATGTAAAGAAAGAGGATACAGAATAAGAAGAATTCCATGTCTACCAAACCAAGACTGAATTCTCCATCTTTTCTTTGCTAGACCTATTTCTCTCTCTCATCCATAAAGAGAGAATGAGAGTCCTCAACTTTCAGAGAGGTACCTGCCTCAGCTTGCTGACAGACACACTCTGTATTGCCCAGCCTCTCTAGGCAAGGGGCTGCTGGTTGTTACAGATTTTAGTTTTCAGTCACCACACTTCCCAATTGAGCTTCTAAAATTATCTTCAAATAGTATATAAGTAATCAGTAGCTAGACATTAGATTCCTTTTAGTTTTTCACTATGAGGCTCCTGTACCTGCTGTCAATCACCACTAATACCCCAATCTCACCTACTTAACGCCTAGCTTCCACCTATGTTCAATTTCTCTTCATTTTCTCATTTAACATGATCTCACTCTCCTACAGTGAATGCTTATATTCAGAAGCATTTAAATTGGCTGAACTCACTCAGCTAATTTCTGTTTGGTACCACCTATGTAATTTACATCACACAATCATAAAATTAAATTACTCTGAATTTTAATTACATAAACAAAAATAGAGAAAAAAATCCACAAACATTAAAACATATCTTTGGTTCACTTCCTTTAGTGTTCTATAAACAGAAATGGTTTTTATTGATATGCTATATGAAATTGTAAAACTATTTTTTAATGGGCTTAACAATTTTGTTTCCATGTTAAAGACTTTAGACCCAAATTCATCTCAAAAATGACTTAACCCTTTTCAGGTCTGCAAAACTGGCAGTTTTAACAACTTGAATCTACAGACTTGAGAAGATATCTATTCTCAGCATGGATATACATATACCCATGTGAGTTTTACCAGTTGGTCTTTAGTGCTGTTTCAGTTGATGATTCATTTATTCTGTAGGTAGAAATAAGTATAGCTAATGAGATCACAGAAACATTCTGACAGCTTTGATGTGAATACAATCACTATATTAAGAGCAGTGTGTGGAGGAGTAAAGGGTGGGATGTTCTCACTTGTAATTTGAAATAAGTTTGGTGGATCTCAGTACAGTGCACAGCAGACTGATGTTCAGAAAAATCACCAGTCAAACTAAAATGGGCACCATTCTTTGCAATAGCAGCAAAAAATAATGATTAAATGGGCACAGTAAGATCAGAACAGGCTTCCAATGCATTTGCTGAATGGAAAGTGACCTGGGAAATTTGATATCATCCTATCTGTACAACAAAACCATGGTCAAGCCAACATCCTTAATGACAAATAATTTTAGTATTTAAAATGTATGGAACAAATTTTCTGATAGCTTAAATCTATTGACTTCAGGAAAGCTGCATAATTTCCAGAAGTTTTTCAAAACTTTCCATAATATTCCTCAAAAAATATTTGTGGTTACTAACCACCTTAATATTTTATTTGTTCCTATATGGCTATGCCAATTGTGTGGTGCTTTTCCCTCAGAGTAGGCAACAGAAAAGATTCATTTGAGCAAACTGAGCTGGAAGTGGGTACAAAATTTTGCTTGGATCACCCACAATGGGATTTATTTCAACTGACTTTTGCTATCTACAGGTCAGATAGCTGGTCTAAGCTACATACCTGAGCAGCCTTAACACTTATTTGGCAAGCAGAAGTACCCCTCCAGAAGGCCACTGAATGCCATTAAAGCCACTGTTTCTCTCCTGCCCACAGGGAGCATCCAGACAGCAAAGCAATCACAGTGTAGGTGCTGCTGAGCTACAGGTAGGTGCTGCTTCTATATCTGTGGAAGGAACTGGAAAGCTAACACCACAGAGTATCTCAAGAGTCCAGTTACATCTGCAGGCTGAGCCCCATCACTTAACAGCGAACTAAGAACCCCTAAGAAGCTGTTACTGTCCCCCACCTATGAACTACTCTGCTAATGTTAGTTCTCTGAGGTATGCAGCATACATCTGGCACCTCTCAGATATATGAAGATTTTGGCACTGGAGGTCACAGAACCAGAAAATTTGTGATCCCTTTCATAGAATGAGTTTTTCAAAACATATGTTTTATGTTCCCACTATCTTCCACCACAAAATAACTGAGCAGCACAATTGGCTGTATGAAAGCTCCTCTTTATACCTGAAAAAAAAGCCAGAAAAAAGTATTACACAGTTTTACTCTCCATAGTCTTCAAAAAACTCAGTAACAACATGAAAGTTTTAATGTGATGCAAACCTTTCATAAATCCAGCAGTATTAAAGAAATTTTCCTCCTCAAAGCTGATCACCCATCTTTCTACAGAGCAGCATTGGAGAGAGGGCAGAAACTGCTTTTTCTCATGTGCACAATTCAGGAGTTTCTAAAATCATCATTCATTTTTCTTTATCTATATACAGGAATAATAAGTCTAAAACACTTTACATTTGCAGCATGAAGCTGGAAGAAAGGAATCTAAGCTCCTTCCAAAATGACAGAAATGGGAACAGGACTGAAGAACACTTTGGGCAAATGAAACAGACAGACTGATCAGTCCCAGACAAGATGTTACTACTCTTGCCTCCTTCCTCCTTGTACTTGGATCCACTCTGACAGCATGACATATAAAAGTCATTATCACAGTCCACACCAAGACAAACCTTGCAGTTTTGTTATCTTCCTCTCATTCTTTGTCTTTTCTTTTAGAATGCCCTGATTCCCTAAGTATAGGAACCTTTCACTGTCACTTAATTTCATAAAAATCCAACAACACTTGACTAAACTTAGGCACAGAAGAAGATCTGAACTGCAACTATGATTTAAAACAAACAAACAAACAAACAAACAAAAAACCAAAAAAAAAAAAAAAAAAAAAAAAGAAAAAGGCAAAGCCTGCCATTTTAGGGAAGTGTAATGGTCCTAAATCTTACGTCGTAAAATAATTTAGGAAGTGCAGGTTGTTTATTAAGCTATATCTACAGGTTCCAGCCAGTTCTTAATTTACACCTATAAAACATTTACATATCTCGCATAAAAGAGCATGCAAATGCTGAACAAAAGCATTTATTTTTTCCTCCTCATCATACCTTGTTACTCTGAAAGGAGTTCTAATGTTAGAAAACTGCATGCAGTTTCAGAGTTAGTCCTTCTTTTCTTGCATGACTGGAGGCTAAAGGGCAGAAGGCAGTCTAATTCAATGAGAGGGCAATTCCTCAAAGCACTAAAATGCTAACAGTTAAAGAATACTGACTTAACTAAGTCCACACAATTTCTTTATACATCTTTATATATATCTAGTGTGAAGGACAGAGGACAAAGAGACCAAGAAGCTGGATGGATGCCATATCAAATGAGTGAATACAGTTTTGTATTTGACAAAACCTAAGTGAAACGACTTTCCTTTGCTCTTCACTCTGCTATTTTGGTTTTTTTATTGTTTTGCTATATAAGGCATGCACTTTACTGGATCTATAGCCCTGTATAATTGCTGGAATAATCTCATGAATGATTTTCTCAGTTATAGTGGCAATAATCCAAAAATGGCACTACAGCCGTCATTACGGTTTTAACTTCCCTATTTATTTTTACAAACATGCTTAAAAAGCCAAAGTTCCTATGGCCCAAATATGCAAGGCTACAAGCATCTAAGAATTTCCTATTAATGCAACTGCAAAAGAATCATGCACTTATCTAATGCTATCAACTATTGCTAACACAGAATCCTAACCATACTGAGTGAGGACTAACTCTCATTTCCCAATGACTAGAAGAAACCAGATTAATAATAATACTAAAATATAATTCAGCACTGTATTTCGATATTACGATGAAATACAAAACTATATTCTTAGGGTTTCTCAAGTAATCTGGTGATAGCTTGCTTAGACATAAAAAGCATACTGGATTAAAGTCTTAAATCTGGAAACAGGACAAATAGATTAGTAGACAACAAAATATTTTGATAAGAGTTCAGTATTTTTACAGACATATAAATTTCACTGATCTTTAATCCAGTAAGATAAAAAGCATACTGGATTAAAGTCTTACATCTGGGAACAGGACAAACAGATTAGTAGACAATAAAATATTTTGATAGAGTTCACTATTTTTACAGACATATAAATTTCACTAAGCTTAAAATTTGTTTTGTAATTCAATTTGTTGTTGTTATCTATATGTCTACTAGAAAAACTTGTAATTCCTGTATGATGACTCCCATAATGCAAAAATTCATCATAAAGCCTGGCCTAAATGGATGAGTGAGTTAGACTGGATAGTTGAACTGTAGTTTAGTGAATAAAAGCTAGTTAAAGTAAGTTAAACTATATATAAAAGTCCATTTTGAAATTTAAGTATTGATAAGCTTATCTGTCATGGAGTCATCAAATTCCCCTTAATGCAGTTTCTCGACTTCATTCACAAACCCTTATATTCCCTGATCCAAACTGAATCCTTTTTTTTTTTTTACAGTTAAAGAAATATATGAGCCTACTGAGGTTTTACTGACCCAATAGGCTATAAAAAAAATCCCTGATGATTTCCTGGCATTTACTATCACTTGTGACCTTTATTTTCTAAGAAGGATTATTATTACCTCCTTGCACTCTACATTTCCCTACAGGATATCACCAGCCATATGTCAGCCTTGCTCAGGGGGTTCTCATACACAGCTCAAGCAATTCTACACATATTTCTGGTGTTCACTGAAAATTATGCATATTCTTTCTGTATTAATTCCTATTTTTTCAGTTAAAGGTGGACTTCTAACATGCAGTTAAACACACAATAACATAAAATACAGACACCCGATGGTATCAGTAATTTAAAAGTGCTTAATTTTCATTAAATCACTCATTAAGCCAGATATGTGAATCAAGAGAGTAAAAGAAAATACATTTTAGAGACCTTTCTAGCCTTGCAACTAATCATTTGATTATATACCATTTTGTGTGATGTTCCTATGATAATACACTTAAACACGAAACTATGATCTTCATTCATCCCCTACACTTTGCTCATTAATTCATCTTCACAGTCTATATAAACATCTCAGTAGCCCCTGCAGAGCCTCATATTCTTTATTTTTATTTCAGTAAGAAATAGAGCCTCACCCTCTGTCCTAAGATGTGGGAAATATTCACTTCTGAATCTCTAAGTTCTGGTATCCCATAATTTTGCAGTGTTGGATATATGAAGGTTTGTGGGTAAAAAATAATAAAAAAAAAAGAGATCATATACAAAAGAGAAAGAAGTTATCCATTTCAAGTGATTTATCAAGGATCTTAAATGGCAAAACATCTATATGCAGATGGATAAGAGAAACAATAGTCATAAAATTCTTTTGCTACTTGATGTGTTACATTCCAAGAGGGTACCTGGTATGATATCTATGCTGAATCACATGATTAACTTTTTTGATGTTTTGGGGTTTTTTAAACTTTGGTGAGAGAGTTTTAAATTAAAGAAATTATTACTAAGAACTGTAAAAGTTCTGGCTTAGTATATTCAGTAGATTTAGGAGTACTGATCATTTTCCTAAGCAGTGTTATTTGTTTCCTGGCAAAAGCAAACTTGAGAGGATTCTTCCTCTCAAGTGACATATCCTTCCATAGGGAATTTAAAACTGTCAGAGATTTTCAGTGCAATATTTGATCAGCAACATAATGATGTAGCTCAACATGGAAACTACCTGAGGTGGCAGCAAGAAGGGTGAAGAGAAACAGCCATTTGAGTCACAAAGTTGTTTGCTTAGACAATATAGGTATAATTCACAGAATAGTCCAGGCCATATAGTACACACTTTGAATTAGAAATAGAGCTGTCCTAAACCTCCTATGCATCAGGAAAGACTCAAAACTCACAGATTTATGCTAAATATTTCAGACACTGTGGGAGATGAGAAAAATGTTTCTTATGTATTTCAATTTGAATTGTGCTTAAATTTTTACTTGTAAAAATGTCCTCTGTGCCTACATTTAAAATAGGATATAAAGAAAAAAAATTGGTTGAAAAAATACTGATGCTTACAATAGACCTTGCCACCCTAATTATTTTCTTCCAAAATAATTTTAGTATTTATAAGACATCCTTTAATCCAACATAATTTAAAATTTTGAGAGCCATTTCCGTCATCTTTTAATTACAATTGTTACAGCCTCATTTTTAATTTAAAATGTGATGAAGAAAATGTGCCAGTAAAAGCAGTGAACTAGTCCCCAAGTAGAAAGCAAATCCATCTTTCTGCAGATGAACAGTAAGAAGCAGTTGTCATCAGCTACTGGCTCCAAGAGTTTATATTATCTTCCAAAATACCTTTACCTGTTCATGGCTGGTCAGTTCTTTGAGGACTAACTCTAAGCACTTTAAGTCAGTTCTTCATCATTCTGGAATAACAACTGCACCTCTTGAATGTCACATAAGGTCACATAAAAACTCCTTAATCCAAAAGGGTTTGAAATATTTTAAAATATATTTACTAGTTTTTTTCTTTTGTAATTTAGACTTCTGTCCTTTGGGGTTTTTTTGCCCTTCCCCATTAGTCTCACAGTAATTAGTCTCTTCCTGCATCTAAGTATGAGGATTTAAAGAGTATCAGTAACCACTAATATTGAAGTTTTCAACATTTCTCGCCTAAGAATGAAAGCTTAATGTTACTAAAACAGCTGTTGCTTTGAAATTTCATTGGTCAGTTAGAAAACCTTATTCAGGAATGACAGTTTTCCATGGAGTTTAGGATAAATGAATTTATGACTTTAAGGCTACTATTTTCATAAGATTTTTCAAGCATCTTTCCTCATAGTACATCATCAATCTTTTCCTTCTGGAGCACATTAAAGACTAAGTATTGACAATATTTTTCATTATTTTATAATATTTTGAGGACCATACAATCTGGATTACAAAGTCACAAAGATACAAAGTATTGAGCCATCATTTTCAATTGTTGTTTTGTACTTAAAGCCTGCAGAACCTGCAAGCATTTTCTCACAGTGTATTGGTTCTCATTCTGGTCCTTGGGAAAAGCTCCAAGGAATTTTTGCTGATGCAGATGACAAATTGTAAGAGGACAAAGGTTCAGTAGGTCCAGTTCATTACCCAAAGTGAGTATAAAATTTTGAAAATAAATGCCATCTGTTGGTGGTTTATAACAGCTATTATTTTGCATGTTTTTATTCTCTTCCCTCAAAAAGAGAGGTTGTCTAAACTTTGAGATGCAATGCAGAATTTGACCTGTAACAGCAAAATGACTAAAGCACATCTATTTATCTCCTTAAGTGATGGAAGGAATAGCTCAGCCTAAGGGTTTTCTGAGACATATTGGAAAAGATTTGCTCCATTGTAAATAAATTTTAGATGGGTCAACTCTTTCAGAAGGGAGTTGCATTTTATACAAGTCCCTTCCTGTTCAAAAGATATGAACATTTTTGAGCTTTCAACCTTGCATTTGCTTAAGTTACAGCAGATGAGGAAGACAGAGTTACTTTTTGCTGTTAAGGCTTTTATGAAGGGATTGTTGCTAAATTACATGTAATACACCTGAAGTTTTTTTGCATTAAAGTCCATCATAAACTCCAATTTTTCTGTCCATTACAACAAAATGTGTTAAAACACTATGATATTATTTAAAGTTAAGTTACCCAAGAAAAAATGGCAACATCATAACAAGTGCATTTAGTACAAAGTAGTTTAAATGCTATAGGTTTGTCCAATTCATGTCCAATATCAGATAATGAGGTCTTGTTGATCCTGAAAAGCCTGAAAACCTACAATTTGAGCTGAAGGGGAAAAGAAAAGGTTAACTGCTGTAATACATCCCTGCATCATCATGACAAGCTGTGGTGAGCTGATTCTGGCTTGATGCCAGATGCCCCTAAAACCTTTCTATCACTCCTCTCAGTTGTATGAGTGGATTTCTGCTCCACAGTGGGCTGCAGGGGCACAGACAGCCTCAACACGGGTTGCACCATGGGCTGCCCAGAGCACGTCCTCCCTCTCCTTCTTCCCTGACCTTGCAGTCTGCAGAGCTGTTTCCTTCATGTATTCTCACTCCTCTCTTCTCACTGCTGCTGCTGTTGTGCAGGCAGCAGCACTGCCACTATCACTGAGGAGTCAGTGGTGGGTCCATGTCAGGGCCAGCTGGCATTGACTCCATCAGACATGGGGGAAGCTTCTGGCAGCTTCTCACAGAAGCCACCCCTGTAGCCCTGCCACTACCAAAACCTTGCCACGAAATCTGAATACACAAGCCTGTGAATTTCTAATTTTATTCAGAAGACAATAGTATGAGTAGTTAGATAATATAAACACCACATATGCCATTTGTACTTCCTCCAGCATTATAAAAAAACATACACTTCAAGCAGACGTTTATGGAATGACATTTTTTGTACACAAAAATTCTCTTCTGCAATAAAAAAGTAATATAAAAATGTATTTTTTTTCTGTAACTATAAGACTAACGGTGGTACTACCTATACCCTGACATATGATTTGAGGAATATCTATATATTAGCCAAAAAACTTGCTGATATGACCACAATAGTATGCCAAAAACCATAAAACCCCAAAGCTCTAAGACATATATAAATAAATGAGCAGAATTCCACCCTACAGGCGGTACACAGATTGGAGATAGGAAGTCTCAAAGACAAGTGGAAGTAATAGAATAAATACTTACAGTACAAAATTAGTTTTAATACTTTTTTTTTCCTATGAGGAAGAGAAATAAAGACTAAATGTCAATTCAGGAAGGTCTACATCTATCATATTTTCCCATTTATGATACTTAGAAAGTTTAGAATTTCTATCTTTCTTCAGTTTGCCTTTCAATTAATACCAACTAATGCAAATGTATTCAAAATCAGTTAATCACCATTACTGCAAGTTCTCCAATTATATTGCATCAACACATCAAAAACTTTCACAAAACACCTCTTAACAGTTTTCAAAACATGACATTGATCATTTCCCATTAATTTCTAATAGTGTTATCACAGAATATTACTATAAGGTATACTAAAAACTGCTTTTCTGTAAAATAATTTTCTATACATTTGAAATACCAAAAAAACCCCAAAGTATTCTTTAGAAGAAAATAAAATTCTTTGATTTATGAAGACTGTGGGCTTTTGGGGAGGAGAAAAGATAATAGAAAAAAAAGCCCTGATATTCTTATTATAACATTATTTCTAATTTTGTCAGGTTTTTTCATCTTGAAAGCTTTTTTTAAGACCTAGATGGTTATAAAACTCACACTTTAAAATAATTCTCACCTAATAGCATACTTGCATGTAGGAAAAAGTCTCAGAAAATATTAATACAAGAAAAAAAAATCTAAACTGTTCCTTCACCACCAAAAGGTTTTAAAATCCATTTAATTATATGAAAAGTGAATATGTAAAATTCCCATTCTGTTGCTCATAGCCATTCAACTTCTTTCACAATCATGACTGCACAAAAAATGCAACAGAGTGAAAAACTGGACTGAAAGATCTTCTATACCCTGAATTTCTCTCACAATTCAGTATTCCTCTGTACAAATACAAAATACAAGGTTATGCTCACAACAACAATAAAAGGTTCTATGGTTGCTTCACTCCACATGCCTTCGACTGCATGTGTACTTTTTAAACTATTAATTAATAATACTTAGCTTTCTTTTATGCACAAACAAACCTGACTACAAGACTGGCATAGATGAGTCACAAGAAATTCATACCCTATTTACTTCTGCTGCCTGTAGAGAGCCTACAGATACCATCTTAAAAGTCAGCTTGAGATGCATCCTAAACATTGTTCACCAATCATACATTTAAACACTTTTTTTTCATACAACCATATGTGAATATAAAAAAAGTTATACATGAACAGCCAAGAATAAAGTTTTGAAAGAAGTTAATAGCAGCCCTTAGTAGATATACGATATTAATGAATGAAAGAATGGAAGGAAAGTAATTTTCAGTTTACCTGTCTTCATTAATTCATGGCAGAGTTAATTTTCCTTCATGCCAAAGTGTAATGTATTTACTTTCTCAAATGGTATGCTGTATCTTAGGATATGTCCATATTAACAATCTCTGTTGCACATTCCATTTTTCTGGCAACCTGTGTGTGTTGAGGGGAAAAAAAGATAAAATTTCATGGTGTAGTGTGTCTCACACTGACAGAGCATGAGATTATCATGCAGTTTAGAATGAAAATAGTTAGAAATTTCAGGATTAATAATGAAATAACCTCTGAAGTACAAGCAGTTAAAATTTCTTAGGTAGACCCTCTAAAACATACAATCTATAAACACAGAAAAGGAAAGAGAACTCATCTGGTTTTGACTAGAGACTGTATTCTGTTCTGTTTATCTTAATCAACAATAACTTTAATAATAGTGTGAAACTTGTTCTTGAGACACTACAGAGTGGGTAGTCTGTGTTACATCCATTTTCCCATTGACCGGACAAAATATCCAGCAATTCATACCACAACTCAATGGCAAAGAAAAGTCAGTATCCTTTTCTGAACTGCATACATTGAAATGCTGCCGGTTATTTTGTTGTTGGGGTTTTTTTTCAATGTTTATAGCATTTTATAGCATTTGGCAGGACCTGTACATTCAGCAATGCCAAATGTACAATGCTAGGGAGCACCCTGGGAACTTGGGTATTCTTTGCTCACAAACAGTCTGACACAGTAGAGCTACCTCCTGACATGAATTAAATGCCAGGTACCACCATGACATACATAAATCTTCCCTACTAACTGCAGTTCAGAACAGTATGAGGCTTTTTTTATCTCTCAGGACAAGCTTTTCACCAGTCTGCTTTCATTGCAGTTTTATATACGTGTGACAGACATTAATGGCTACCTATATATTTTATTCATCTGGAACTACTTCATGCCATTCCACTGAAGAACATCGAAATTCTAAGGCAGATGTGTACCATATTACTTTGCACACAATGTAGCTGTTCAAATACCTGGACATGTAATTTCTCTTTTGAATTAAAAAACATCTGGTAGTAAATATGGTGATCCCTAATTAATCAGCAGATCACAGATGTACAGTATCTGACAAGTTCATGCCAAACATCAAAATGCTTGCCCAGAAATTATGAAGTCACTTGAATTCCAGAAGGCTCCTTTCTTCTGTATTTGAAGGCAATGTGTGAAGGAAAACTCAGTGAAAAAAAGTGTGGTAACATTACATTATAACTAATAATGAGCTGAAGTTGAGATATTGTAATATTTGCAGTTTCTCTTGTGTATCACATCTCATCAGTTACATATATAACATTCTGAATTACTAAAAAAGATTTATCTAGTTAATAGGCAGTATGGAAATGAAAGGAATGTTTTGATCGCTAACGTCTTGTTTTCCCCAAACAGCAATTTCCTATCCCAAAGATACATTACTGCTTGCTTTCATTAGCTTTTCGTGACCCTGTGGATTTATTAATTAACTGTAATTAAATTACTCTATTGTCAGCTTCTTGTCTCTACTGACTGCTTTCTACGTATAGAAGAAAGATTAGCTTCAGTATCTAGAAAAGCAATAAACGATTATTTAAAACTTAACTGGAGGGGTCTAATAGTCTCTTACCATCAGAATTTGCATTTGGGCACAGCTATTAAAAACATATTCTTCCTCAAATTTATGGAATATAAAAATAGAAATAGAAACATACTGAATCTTACAGAAAAAATATATTAATACAATTTATAGGAAATAGAATGTAAAAGTAAAAAAGTGTTATTTTTTTAAAAAGGAAAAAAAGCTTTACACATACACCTACACCACTGATATATTATTCATCTTCCATAACAAATGAGGATAATCAGGGGATAAAAATAGACATACGAGAGAAAAATGCATCAGACACAGTCACAGATTATACCACAGCTTAATTTACTATTATATAAGGAAAAGCTAAAGTTTATACTTCACAGGGATGAAATGAACTATCACTGGCAGCAGTAGATGAACAGATCAGATGGCATTCCAGTCTGCAAACTAGATCACATACCTTCCTTCTTTGTACATCATTCAGTAACTACAGAAATAACTGCCACTTTGTATTAAACTGTTTAGGTATTTCTTCAATGAAAAGCTTTCTTAATCTGTCCTGTGTTTTTTAATATATCACAGAATCAATTAGCACCTAATACTAATCCAGCTTTACCAGTAGTTAGCTGAGTTATTTCAACAACAACACAGAGTTCATACTCACATATACACTGTGTATGGTGGTAACTATAACCACTGAGTTCCTCTTCTGCTTTCAAACACAATTCAGGGAAATGGAGGTTGGAACAGGTACTGATAACACAGGGACTCTGACTACTGAGATTCAGTTTCTAATTCAGCCATATATTTAAAATAGGTCACTAAAGGGTAATAATGGGCATTATGCTAAAAAAGAGCATTGAGCATAAGGATTTTATCTTTCAGCCTGTTTTCCATCTCTAAAATGGCAATACTAATTCATCATATGCTATATATTTTTATGTATAAACAATAGACAGAACTATCTATAAAATGCATATATCAGTGATAACTATCTTATACTGATCTTTTCATAATAAAAGTAATAACAACAGTTATCAGTAATCTTTTTACAGTTAAACAAGTATTACATTATAACTGCAATTAAGGAACTGCCTGGAGTATAAATACAATTACACATAAGATTAATTACTGAAATATTTTCATTCTGTCTTTGGGAATCACTAACAGAATCTCTGGGATTGGAAGGCATCTCTGAAGACCATCTACTGCAACATTTCAAAGACATCTATAATGTTTTACAGATGTGCTAAAGTGACCAAAAGTTTATTTATTTCTCATACTGACACTAACATCTCAGAATCCTATTTCCTGAACACATTCCTACAATAGAAAGGCCACTGAAGAAAAGACTGATCTTTCATCTACTAGCATAACATTTTCTTGTTAAAACCCTTACCACATGCTATTGTATTTCAACAACCTGTTGGTGTCTCAAAACTTTAAATTCTTTTTTGACCCTTTAATTTCAAATTCAGATTGGGTTCTGCGTTTTGTTAGTTTGACAATGTACAAATCACTACATTGCATTTTCTCCTTTAAAAATACTATTTCTCAGTCTGATGTGATTTCTCTGTTTCCACAGCAAATACTTTAGTACATGGTTGTGAAAGGACAAGTTCTCTCATCTGTTGCCATGTTGCATTTAAGTAAGACCTTATTTTTACAGTCCTTCTCATCCTTCACAGGAATATCAAGGTCAAATTATTTCACATTACACATGTGAAAAATTGGAAAAAAATCAATGGTATTATCATTTCCTCATAAGTGAATTATATGGATTTGCTTTGCCCATGTATAATGTTATGAAAAAAAATGTATTCTTCAAGCTCATATAGTTATCCAGAATCTCCTAAATTATGTAAATTTTCAATATCTCATTCAGAAGAATTTCCTTGCTTTGTGATGGTTCTATGCTGAAAAGAACCTGTCTCCTAAATAGATTAGGTCAAAGTACCACATTGTGGTACTTTTTGGTTGGATTTACACTCGGGATTTTATGGAACTCACTTGATGGTTCTTACTAAGCCAATAAATCATACAATTTGTTGGTGTAGTCATAACTGCAGAATGTGGCATAAAATGGGCACACTTATTTCTCTTACTTACCAGCTGAGGAAAAAAAAGATTAAAATGTTTCCTATATTCTAATTCTGAAAGGGACTTCTAGTACCCTCAGTGAAGTAAATTGACTCAGCTTTCACCTATAGAATTTTAAAAAATGCTTTAAATTAGGATTATTGTTTTCTTTTTTAAACAATATCCATGTATCACACATAGAAAATGCCTTGAACGAATGAACCACTATACAGTGCTCCCAGCCATGTAAAATGGATTGATTAATTAAAGATAGATTGATAAACTATTTCTTTACCACTGCATGGGGTATAGGCCACACTTTAGGCACTTTTTACAGACATTTTCTTATTCTGTTCTTGCTTTAAACTACTTGATTTATTCTGAGGGTGTATTTCTCCATTCTTAATGATATTTTCATTTCCCTCCTCTATAAAATTTTCACTTCCCCATTCCTAAAAAAATAAAAAGTACTGTCAACACAACAGTAGATGACTTTCCCTGACATGAGTCACCCTTTTGCCACTCATTCTCTAGAGTCTGGCTTTTGATGGAATCAGTAACACCTGTGCAGGATGAACACTACACAAGTGCACGCCACAAGCAAGTCAGAACAGGAACATTTCATACCTGTCTCACATAGGTGTAAAAGATTACATGTATTGCAAAGCAAAATGAAAACAGTTTTCTTTAATTATGGGATGCCCAGGATGCATTTGCTTCCAAAAGACAGCAGCAGCAGGAAAGCCTCCCCCTCATCCTTGTAAGGGAAGCAGCATGGTTCAAAAAAAGTGGGAAGGAGCACCAAGAGCTGATTCAGTGTGCCTTCTCTCAGGCACAAAAGGTTTCCTGAGAGGAAACCCTTCTCACTTCATGTTCAAATCTGTCCCTTCACCTCCTAAACGTAACAGAAACAGCTTGGGATGTGATAGCTTTGAGATAGACTGGGAAACAGGACAGTGCAGCAGAAATTTTTACCGGTTGTAAAGCTTTTTTAGTTTATTTATACAGTTTGCACAAAATTTCAATGTAAAGACTACTCATATTTTAAGCCTTTGTGTAAACATTCCTAACTTTAACACTGCATTATATTGATCTAAGTTATTTTTAGCCGGCTTAAACTAAATCAAGATATGACACATTCTGGAACATGAATGTCTACTGAGGCTTACGCTGAAAGAACTGAAGCTATGAGTCATTACAGGGTTTCAGTACAGATTTATGTCTGGACTTAAGTCATCTTCATATACCCTGTGACAAATGCTATTCACTTAAGAAGGTCAATTTAGAATTGTCTTACCACAGAAAAAGAAAACAACTTCTGCACAGAGTGAATAGACTTATTATAATTACTATTTACATGTGCAGAAAATGAAACTATTTTCCACACTGTGATCTGCAAATTCCAATTATTTAATTTATCAAGACAGGACAATATTTAGTTTTAATCAGAAAAGTAAAGGTTGTTAAACCAGGAAGATTTCATACTTATGTTGCTTAAAAGAATAAACTTCATATTTATTCATTAACAATTGAACAATTTAAGTCACAGAATTTATTCATCTAATTAGAATCCATAGACATCTAAGAGCCTTAGTCCATACCTAATTCATATAAAAAAAGAACTATACTATTCTCATTAATATACGGATATGGATAAATGATATTTAAATAAGTAACATCCTACAATCAGACTAGCCTGAGTTTACGGAATTGCTATTACATTTTACAAATGTCTTAGAAATAGAATTTGAGCCTCATAGTAGAATGATATTGTGAAAAAACATTGTATTATCCTTCCCTTAGTGTTTGCTCAGAATTAAAGACAAGCTGATACACATTCTGCAATTTAGAATATAAGACAGGTTCCTATCCCCGAGAAAGTCAAAAGAAATCATGTAATCATTATTACTCAAAAATGACTGAAATTAAAAATGAAATAAGCAAGCAAAGAGAAAAACATCTAAAAACCTGTAATCTAAATGTTTATAGAAATATATATTTCTTACTGTTCTTTGCATGTTTACAGATTTAGTTCTTGATATTTCCTAGTAAAATCAATCCATATTTACTAGAAATAGTATACATCAACTAAACATCAGTCTACTAAACCTCAGTGTCCTTAAAAACTTTTGATCCAAATAGAGACCTCTAACTGGATAGAGCCAATATATCTTGTCTTCTATATGGGCCTTTCACAGTCAGCAATATACAGAAAGTTGTCATGTGGTTCTGTTTATTTTCAGTATGGTTTGATTTATTTCATTATATGCAGTTCAGAGTGCCATATCAAGGTACTTCTTTCAAGTACTGCCATAGGTCATTTTACCCTCCAGAGACTAATTTCAATTAAAAGACATTTTTCATATCATAAATTAAACAGCAAACACTTTTGGTGAAAGACATGAGATTTTTTTTTTTTGTAGTATTTATATATTTCAGCAATAAGACACCCATGTAGGCTACATATTAAGGTAAATGGGAGTCAAAAGCTTAGCTTTTTTCCAGAGAACCTACTGATTTACTTTTTCTTCCTTCCATCTATGAACAGAATCTCCCCCCCTAAGTGTGTGAAAACACACATATGACCTCTTTTAACAAAGTTGAAAAAAAAATAAATAAAAAACTACCAGACCAATAAAAATAAAGAAAAAATTAGCACACAAACCATAACAACCACTACAATAGTTTCCTATAGGAGAAATGTAAATTTTCGTCACTCCTTTGTCCTTGATTTTCCCCATGTGTGAATTATTATTTAAGTATTTTTTCACCTAATAATCATAAGTTATGACCTCTTATTATGACACAGATGAACTGAGGTGATGGTTTTGTCTGGGATAGAGTTTTCACAGTAGTTAGTAAGGGGCTGTGTTTGGATTTTTGCTGGAAACAGTGTTGAGAGCACAGAGATGCTTTCATTACTGCTGAGCAGCACTTACACAAGGTCAAGGGCTTTTCTGCTCCTCACCCCACCCCACTCCACCAACAAGGAGGCTGGGGGAGGACACAGCCAGGACAGCTGACCTCAGTTAACCAAAGGGACATTCCATACCATATGGCATCATGCTCAGTATATGGGGTAGAAGAAGGAAAAGGCAAGGGAGAAACACGTAGAGTGATGGCATTTGGTTTTCCCAAGTAACCTACATGCACAATAGAACCCAGGGAAGTTAATAAATTCCTTATTTTGATTTACTTGCATGCCTTTGCTCTACCTATTAAACTGTCTTTATCTCAATCCTGTCTACTGCGATCCTCTTTTCCATACCACTACAGAGTGGTGGATGAGTGAGTGAGCAGCTTTGTGGTGCTTGGTTGCTGGCTGGGGTTAAACCACAGTATGAGTATAACCCTAAGATCATCTCAGTTGGTTAGAGTCTGGTACTAACAATGCCAAGGTTGTGGATTTAATCTCCGTGGGGGACATTTTCTAATGGTTGGACTGGATGATTCTTGTGGGTCCTTTGAGGGTCACTAACAGTTGTATTTGATGATCCTTTTGGGTCCCTTCCAACCCAGAATATTCTGTGACTCTGTGAGGATTACACATAACTGCCCTTGGAAAAATGAACCTGAGAAAAATACCAGCATACAGTGCTGCAATCAATCCCTGCATCAGTCAGCAGCAAATGAACACACATTGACCAATGAGTGGAATAATGGCTTTGCTGACAATCTGAGATTCAACTTCTGTGGACAGAGAGATAAGAGAGAGTTACGATAAAAAATCATCTCCCTATCACCTCTGCTTGCTGCTTTATATGATCACCCCCCATTACTCACATGTGGTCCAGATGGCCACAGGTCAAGGATGGTATGTCACTTCTGATCACAGTAGTTTCTTTGACCTTCTGTCCATAGATGATATGAAAATACTCTATCCATCAGAAAAATATTTCTACTTTGTAAAATGTTATAACAGCTTATTGTAATAATAGTCACCCTTCTTACCCTCTTAATGAAAGTAAGAAGCCAGCAAATCCACTGTGGGTTAAAATTTGTACTTGTAAATATTGTAAGGTCTCATGCGTATTATATAACCACTAGTATGTCAGTTGCATATGACTTTTCTAACTTTCCTAACTGCATACATTGCATAAGAAGGAAAATAAAAGAAGTAGTCATTATCTGAGATGGATGCAAAGAAACAAAAGTGAGACAGTATTACAAATACATCCAGAGTCTAGGTGTAATAAAAGACAAAGATATACCTTTTCCCTGTGTGTGTTAATTTAAGTAAACTTGAATTAATCTTAAAGTTAACCTTGGTAGAACATAGAAATTTTATGAACTGTGTTAAAACATAACAATTCTGAAAGCAGCCAATTTTATTATTTTTTGTAGTGATCAATCAATAATGCAGTGACATGATCTTATATCACTGGAGTATTGAAAAAACCCGTGTGGAGATGTGTTTACAACCGTAGAAAGCAAGACAGCCCTGTAGGGGGATAAAAAATTTAACTATACATTGCTTCTTTGCATAGAGTCCATTTAATCAGGCATGTAGGTGGAAGGGATATTCAGTGGGGAAGTGGCTGGGCTGTGCAGTCTGGATATCCATACAGGGAGTATTATCTTTTCATGATTATTCTATCCTCTTAACTCAGACTTTTTAGGCATTTAGGTAGATTCAGCTGGAAAACAATAACTTTTTTTCATGATAATTACTATGATTTCTGATTTGAACATAGCAAAAGCCAAGGTCTCAGAGAAAAAAAAAAAAAAAAAAGGGAAAAAAGGAGGATCAAAAAATTTTATATAATCTATTATCACAGACATATGTATATATACATATTTGATTACAGATTAATAAATATTAAAGTTACTCAAAAACAGTGAGAACAAAGCTCCCAAGAACCACAGCTCTGGGAATTTTCAGAGAAAAATCGTAAGATTAAAGTTATCCGAGATGCAGATACATGAAAAATATAGTACAATGCAATGTAGTTTGACTGCAGGTACATTGTCCATCCCTAACCTGACAGATACTTGTAGTAAGAAACCAGGCGGGTTTTTTCCATGCATATAAAGTCTGATTATTTTATCTGTCTTCATTAAAGCATCTGAAAATGGAGAAAAGAAATAGGATGACATTTAATTGTACATCCAAGGTCTTTCACTCACTGAGTAAAAACGATTTACATTAAATATGGGAGGACCAAGGTGAAAAGTTTAATGCTACTAGACAGTTACTGGACAACCAAGAGAACATTCCCATAATGCATCAGGTAGTATTCCTCTTTTAGTGCAACTGCACAAACTCTAATGTGGGCTTCAGCAGATGACAATCCATGTGCTAGGAATATAAATTCAAGCTGTAGAAGATAACAGGATCATCATCAAAAGAACAGAATCCAATCTTATAAGAGCGACTGGAAAATGCTTAGCTCATTTACTTAGAAAAATGAAGGTTAAGAGAAGGTATGATTACAGTCTGTAAATACATTGGCTGGTTAAAAGAAGAAAGACACAGGGAACTTTTAAGGTAAAGGACAGTGTCATAAAATCAAATGTGCATACCATAATGTATTTCTTAATAAAAAAAGAAGACTTCTGAACATTAAAATGGTGGGGGTTCTGTAATGGTGGGGACAACTATTTTTTCTAATCTACAGTCAGCTAAATTCAGGGAGTTTTGTTTCTTAAGATAGGTTAAAAGAAAGGAAATACTTGATATGGGGGTCTCGCAGAAGAGGGAACCAATGTCAGTAAATTGTATTACTACTACAAAATCATAGTCTTAATTGGCTATAAACAGAGAAGCACTGAATATATTTTATTCTCCCTTATTCCTCTTTAACATTCCACTGGGCAAAAAAAACACCAACCAATTGTTAACAAGCTTTTCCACACACTACTGAGTATACTGATCAGTGTTTAGCATTTTAAATTCTAGCATCAATGCTGACACTGAGTCAAATGTTATGGCTACATATCTAAATGCTGAATAACTGCATGACTAAATGCATCTGTGTTCATTAAGGCTGAATCAATGATAATCAAAATTGTTGTTTGTGCAGCAAACAAACTGCTACTAGATTTATGGAGAATTTTAGATCTTCAGAAGTTCTTCTGTTTTCATACAACATTATGTGTTATCAGCTCTGTTGCAGGACTTGTTTTGAGAGATCAGATATGATGATTGGAACTGAATCAGAGATTAAGATGAATCTATGTGTCTGAAATGACAATCACACATTTTTGCTATATTTTCTTTGCCTTTTTTTTTTTAATATGAAGATAATGAGCAGAATTTACCTAACATTGAATCATTGCTTTTATATACCTAGAAATATTGCTAAAAAATTACACAAAGACAAAGAAGCATAACAAGTGCATCTCCAGTGTCACACTGAAACACTTTGGCTAGATCTAGTCCATTATCTATTTATTGTGCATATCCTTATGTATCACAGAATGACTCACAAAGCTAAAATAATAATTTTAAAAATATCTGAATTTCATGCTGGATTGACAGCCCTGGAGACTTAATTTTCCTCCTCATCCACAGTTCAGAAACAGTGTAAGTAGCTGTATTACTAGATCTTTCTCATATCCACCCACTTGGAGAGACTATTGTTAAAGGTAAAAGATTTTTTAATTTTATATGCTAATGCCTACAGCCTTGAGTCATCTGTTGCCTCTTTTAAAGGGTTGATAAGCACCTGCATTTCAAACTGACTTTCAAAGAAATTAACAACTTGAAACCATGGAAAGAGGAAAGACAAGTCCTTGTTGTACTGAAATAAGGCACCTTAGATTCTAGGAGCTTAAATTAGCAGTCATCTTGTAAATAAAAATAAATCCTTTCATTCTTAAATATAACAACAAAAGAAAGTCATTCAAGTAATTGCTATTAAATACATAATACTCCAAACTTGGGGAAAAACATAAGATTTTTGAAAACATATTGCAATAAAAGAAACTGATTATATAAACTTTGTAACCATGTGGAAGAGGACTTAAAAAGCAGAATATAAATTTTAACAGTGTTGGTTCTACTGATGAATCACATAGATTGATTTTTTTTTTTACATGTTGGCAATTTCTTCCTCACTTTTAAGTGAATAAGAGACTATGGATAAAAACTTTACTGAGGACTTCAGTAAGATCAAAAGGAGCCTAAGAAAATAATAACAGTGAAAGCAACTGCAAGCCCAGCTTCACTTGTCACCTAATGAAATAAAAAATCACAAGTTTCCTGTAATTTTAACGATACGTACTGAAGTTTCCACTCTCTTGCAAGTATGTTTAAGTCAAAGTACAATTCAGTTGTACTTTTATGTACTTGTACATAAATGATCCGGTATCACTGTCTTAAAACTGTGGACATAAAAATATTTTGAAGAAAAATATTTTTTCTTTATCTCAAAACCAGAAAGTGCATAACTAGTAAAATTTACACAGAGAAAAAGGTGCCATATTTATCTATTTTAAGATTAAACTTTGATTAATAGAAGTATTTTAAAAGTGTACACCTATATAGATGTAAAAATATGTGGTATTACCTTTCTGTAAAAAAGTCTAATTAAAATTCTGATGTCTCCCGTGGTAAATGTTAAATGATCTTATTATAATCCAAATGATCTAAACTGAGGAGTTTCTATTTCAAAGACTCACTTGCATAGTGCTAGAAGCCCAGTAAATTCAATTATCAGTAACGTACAGCTGTCATGCTTCCTTTCTGAATCACACTATTACAATAAAGTTCTCAGGTTATTTTCTTGTAGGGCATTATTAATATCATATATCATACAAAATAAAATCTTAGAATAATCTTAAAGATCTACTTACCTTTTGCCATGTTTTTAGACATTTAGTCTCAATTAAAACAAACATTAATGGAAACACGATAATGTCTTAAGTAGATTCAAAACAAAAAACTTATGATAAAAAGTAGAAACATGTAATAATTATTAAAATTCAAAAAATGCTAACATATGAATGCCAACCATCCAGTAGAATGTTCCTACAAAACAAAAATTGAATCTATAATGATTTTCTGACAAGAGTTCAATTTTATAATGACCACTGTAAACAAACAGGATTCATTTAATATAAAAGCACTTTAGCAACCTAAATTTATATCAGACTTTAAGACAGACTTATACTCTTCATAGAAAAAAAACTTTCAGCCTTCCTATAATAAAGATGTTCATATAAGCTCTTGTTCATAGGACTACAGACATGGTTTCATGTGTAAAAATTTGCATTACACTGACAGACAAGCCTGTAAGATCTTGGTCACTTCTAATGGCTGAAAAGCAGAAGCAGCTTCTATTTTCACAATGGCAGAGACTCTGAAGCAGAAGTAAAAAGGTGTGAGAATGAAATATTACTAACTCATCAAATACTGCCATATGTTTGTATTTAAACTTACACTTTGACGCAGAAAAACTTGAGTCAATATTATGCTGACACATAGCTTGGTAAGGTCAAACAAGATCTGACAACTCAGTTGTACTGTTTGGCACCTCTAAATTGTATGTTGGAAGTGCAACATCATTCCTTTTAGATTCCAGAAGCCAAGCACAGCTGACTGGCTGCTTTGTGATAGCACTCAAAAGAGTATCAACAGGAATGAACAAATTTCTCATGCGCAGTTTTGCACTGTGGTTTGTCTTCTGATGTCTCTTCCCCAACTACTTGAAACAGCCCACAGTGTTCTATGCATTACAGCAAGAAGTTGAGGTGCCCAAGAAAGGACTGATGGAATGAATATTTAATAGAATGGACCAGTATCTGGAATTAAAATGAGAATTTCTTCTAATGCATTAATGGTATAGGAAGAGCTGAGATGCCAGCAATGCCCTGCCCTCCTGAGTTCTGAATACTGTGCTGGAGGGATATTACTGGTAAAACACTGCAAAAAAGGTAAGGAAGAAGAGTGACCACTTGAAAATACCCATGAGAGAGTTTGTTATCCATACCTGGGGCAGTTATGACAATAAGTGGTTTTCCACACCTTTTTTCTGTTTGTTTGTTTTTTCTGGGGGGAGGAGGGGAATGGGATAGGGGCATAGGTGTACGTTAACTGTTAGCAATGGAAGGGCTGATCATCCAATGAAGAACATAGAGAAAGATGACTAATTATGATTAAGAAACCTACTGGGCAAATGAGAAAGAAACATGTGAACATAGTTACTTCAGTCAGAAGTGCTTTTGGTCTAACTAAGAGAATATTCAGGCCCCCATCCACACTTACAGTTCAGGGGAAGGAACACAAGGAGGAGGAAGACAGGCAAACTTCATCTGAAACATGCTCTTATTGTCCTTGTGACAATGTTCTCAACAATTACCAAATAACCACAGACCTTTAGGTCAAAGTGTTTGAGCCTCTCTTTTATCACAGCCTCAATGTTTGGTTCATAAATTATATGCAGAGGGAAGAGCACCACCTACTGAAATGCAAGTTTTAGTTCTCTTTAAAGTTTCACAGTCCAGTGGGGTTTGGTGTTTTTGTACAAGCTTTTGTACAAGCTGTGAATACACAATTTATTCTGTTCCAAAACACACATGAAAGTTGATCTTGTTCAGGTCAGACAATTAAGTCCACATCATCTTCTTCATAAACCTTTTGCTTCCTGCTTGTGTCCTAAATCTGCCTGCATTTAGTTAACCATTCTTCCATGGATGAAAATTCAGATAGCATGGATACTGGTATAACTTTTATTGAGCTTTAAAAGTCAGAATGATAACTTTAAACTTCTCAGAAATATGCATCTAAAGCATAATTCAAGCGGCTGGGCTTGACCAGCCATGAGTTTACGGGGTAAAGCTCAGACTTACAAACAAAGTTCTCAACATATTGAAAAGATAGACAAGTGAAACTGAAGATACCTACAGCATACTCCACTTTCATAACTGTTCAACTGAATAAGCCATGGAAACGAAGCATAAAACAAAGAAATTTTTATGTTTTTGCTCTCTTTTTTTTTTTTCTTTTTTTTTTTCTTTTTTTGGGCAGAAAGTAGAGTAAATGTCACTGAAGTCCTTGTTTCTTCTTTGTATATCTTTGAATCAGTCCTCTATGAAACTGGAGACCAAGCACATTATTAACACAGTGGTCATGAGGAGTACTCAGTACTGTATGTTTAGGGACTCATGGAGTCCTGGCAGCTGTTTGTTACAAGCTTAGGGCAAAATATTTCTGGATGGATTCCAAAAGCAGAGCTAAAGCATTTTTTTAATTTTTTTTTTTTTTTCTCCATGCAGACACATTTGAGCCAGCACATTAGAAGGAAGAGCATTACACTGTGACAAGCAGGTCATGGCTGGATGAGAGCCTGAAGAGTTTTTCATCCTCCTAATAAACTCTGTTGTTAATTTCCCAAAACTCTATCTTCTTCAACCACTTAATTCTGTTCCTGGTACTATTTCAAAGTTGAGAAGGAAGGGTATGATAAGAAATTTTGAAGAAACATGACATGTGTAGTGTTGAAAATGAAAGATAAGAAAAAGTTATTCATTTTGCAACCTTATCATTCATCTGTTAAAGTACTGTGGAAATCAGAAGGCAAATATGCAAAACAGAAGTCTTATGTTTCATCCTTGTCAACCCTACTGCAAACCTCTGTTTATAAATATATCAATTCATTTTTACCATAACTTTAGTTTTACTATGTTACTTTCCTCTGACTCCTGAAGAATCTAAAATATTTAGGGAATCCTGCCTCTAAGAATCAGATTAGCTCTTGGGACAAACAAGTCATCTTTTTTCTTGGATGAATGAGTAGCAGAATGTACATCTGAAAAAAAAATACGGACATCCTCTTTGAACAAGCAGCATTACGTATGAAGTAGATATCAAAATAAAATCATGATTATTAATTTAAAATGCAGTTAAGAAGAGTAATTGCTGAAAAGTCTCAGGACTGAGCATCTAGAGACTGAAGAGGAAATTTTAGGCCTCCTTAATTCAAGAGTAACACTAGTATTGACTTTATGGAACCAAGGTCACTTCAGGTTTGAGCTGCACTTCAGACTCTAAAATAAAAAGATCTCTGTTTCTGGAGGGATTCAGTTTTTTGTCACTTCACCTCAGTTTTGACACAGAGCAGGTGCATAACATTGGCTAGGACCTTTTAGAAACCCACTACGTTACAGGAAAGAGCTGTGACAAACTACACAGCCTACAGCCATGCAAGACATGAAAGGTGAAACTGCAGAGGCAAAATAGAGGAGAAAAGGACTGTCAAGCAGCTTAAAGATTCAAGAAAAAAAAACATGGATGTGATAAAAGGTATAAAAAATCTAAGCAGAAAAACAGACCTGGAACCTGGCAATACAGGAACATCACAGATCACCTGATTTCAAAGAGCTGACCCTATTTCATCCCCAAGTGTCTCACCAAGGGTGATGAAGCATATTAGTGGTTAGCCTAGTTTATCCCTAGTTCTAGTTAATTTCTTTGTGTCTCAGTCAATAAATTACTGCTTTTTACTTTTAAATGGAGCATATCCTGCTTGCTGTCTCTTTGTGTATAGCAGAAGTATTCCAGACTGGTTCAGGGAGTGTGACATTACCTCCAATGGACCTTTTCCTGCTCTCTTGTCACAAATTATACCACTCTCTTCATGGCATGCCTCATGTGGCAACCATTTTATTCACTCATAACAGCATAATTCCATTCCAATTTTTTAAAGTAACTGCATAGTATTTGATGAAAATTTTAGCATGATTTTTGCATATTAATTAAGTTGGATAAATATCTAAATCAAATTTCATTATTTGAGCCAACACCAGCTCAATGGTGCCACACCAAATGTACAAGAATAACAGTGTAAAAATCTAAGACATTTGCCTACTACTGCTTTGTTTATTTTCTTTTTGGCTTTTGGAATTACTAGAGAAACACTGTAGGAAAGGAGGAACAAAGATGGATGTCTGCTTTTACTCTAAAACATATAATTGAATAATAATTCTTAAAAGTGTGAGTCTCTGTATTTTGCATGCTGTTCTTCACTGTCACTGAAACTAACAAAAGACATTATGTAAACTCACATATGAATCACTTATTTGGACAAAGTACGTATTTAAATGGTCAGTAATTCTCTTCGACTGTCAGAAGCAAAAAGCTTGCAATTTTCTTCTGTATAATACCTTTTAAATTGTGAGAATGTCATCATGCTCTTTAAAGGGAAGAAGAGAAAGGGCTGGAGAGTACCACATAATTCCAGTGCTATATCCCAGCACTCATATGGATTGCTGCCAACTGTAAACATACTTAATTCATGTATTGTTTGTTATAAGAGAAGATGAAGGCCAGTTGTTAGATACATTATAGGGTACCACACATATGTTGGCAGCTTTTTATAGTGCTGTCATATTCAGAAAAGTGATAACAGAAAATATGACATTTAATACAATTGCTCCCTTCCTATCTTCAGAGAAATATCTCAACAACTTTTAACAGTAATTTTCCGATTCTCTGAACTTTGCATAGCAAATATCACTAGTGGAGAGTAAAGTGTGTTGTACCAAGCTTCCTCTCCTGAAATCATCCACACTATGGTCAGCTAAGTTATGAAAGCACTTCTGTGAGCAGAACAGTGGAACAGGGACTTGCAGGGAACAGTGAACATCGGGAAAACATAAACCGATAACTCCAACTGATGAAACAGTAGTACTTCTATGATACCTAGAACAGAAATAAGAACTGGACAATGATTCCTAAATTTTGAACACTCATTTAAAACTTCAATCAAAATATATGAAACTTTTTAAACAATATTTCACAGAGATTCTAGCTAACTATAAACTACCTTTTTTTTTTTTTCTCCCAACTTCAAATTATAACCTAAATTAACAACATCTAGGAATGTTCACAAGAAATTAACCAATTTTACAAATGACAGAAATATAGCCAATTCATCTGTGTAGCTCTTGGTCACCATTTAAAACCAATACATAGAAAAAGCAAACTGTGCTGGTTTTGGCTGGGGTAGAGTTAATTTTCTTCACAGTGCCTGTGTTTGGGATTTGTGCTGAACACTGGGTTGATAATATAGAGATGCTTTTGTTATTACTGAGTGGCATTTGCACAGCGTCAAGGCCTTTTCTGCTTCTCACCTCACCACACCACAGCAAGGAGGCTGGGGGTGCATAAGAAGGTGGGAGGGGACACAGCGGAGACAACTGACTCCAATAGATCATAGGGATATTCCAGATCACATGGTTTCATGCTTAGCATATAAATCTGAGGAAAGAAGGAAGTGGGGGCGGCGTTTGGAGTGATGATGTTTGTTATCCCCAGTAACTGTTCTGTGTGACGGGGCCCTGCTTTCCTGGAGAACACCTGAACCTTGGCTGAACACCTGCCTGCCCACGGGAATCAGTGAATGAATTCCTTGTTTTTCTCTGCTTGTGCAGAGGGCTTTAACTTTACCTATCAAACTGTCTTTATCTCAATCCACAAGTTTTTTCACCTTTACTCTTCCAATTCTTTCCCCTGTCTACCAGGGGGGAGTGAGCAAGCAGCTGCATGGGGCTTAGTTGCCAGCTGGGGTTAAAGCACAACACAATCAATCTAAAAACCCAAAACAACAGCAACAATAAAAACCAAACCAAGAAAACCCCAAAACAAAAACAAAGAAGCCCTAACGAATTGCCATTGCCTGCTGTTAATGACCACTGACCACAACTAAAAGCACTCATACTTCTAAATGAATCTATTTAAGGAATGCACAGTTTTATGCTGGAGACTTCAGATTTTATTAAATATAACGAGAAAAATCAGCAGTACCCCTGATTATATGATGTAATGTCACAGAAATCACAAGTAAAACAAGTATTATGAAGTACTTAGTACTTTCACAGACTAGCACACCTCAGGATGATCTGAAAAGTCCCTACAGCAATTTTTACTGAAACCAGTAATTTTTATTTTTTTTTGGCCTATGTAAATCATTTGTCCTTCATAATTTGAAAAGTGCAAATTTACTTACTTTCTGTAAGGATCCAACTCTAATTTTGCTTTAGGAACTATAATTATGGTGTACGATGGGTGGCCCAGACTGTACTCTAATGGACTATAATGGATAGCCTCTCTTTAATAGGGAAACCAAAATACTCCATTATTCAAAGGACGAGATAGTCTCTTTGTTGCCTCCCTCATGTAATACTGGCAAAAAAATGCTCCATAAGAAAAATTCTGTACTCCATAGGGATTTTTTGTTTCTTTGTTTGTTTTTGGTTTTGGGTTTTTTTGGTTTTTTTTGTTGAGTGATTTAGATGTACATATTCTAGAGAAAGGGCATTCAACCATCCAAAAAAGCTTAATCTTGACATGAACTTAGATTATCAAAATTCAATAAAATAATTTGAACTTTTTGGCAGATAAGCACTTTTTAGGATCAGGATCAAATATCCTGCTAAAGAAGACTAGAAATGTATTCATGAATGTGAACAAAGGAATTCTTTGAAGAACACTGTGACCAAGTTTCTGTAAGCATAAGCAATCTGATGCTTTCCCAAGAACACAATCATTAAATTAATCCAGGATTAATTTTAATTTAATGTTTTTAACATGAGAATTGCAGTACTTTCTCTTGGCCACATAAACACTTAAAGATGAGAGCATATACAGATTTTCTTGTCTTCCTTCCAAGCTAACAATGATATCAATTCCAACAAGCAAAACCATACCACATATGTTCAGAATTTTGTGTTTCTTTCTTTCACTTGTATTCTCAGAAACGCAGTGATGGTGGGCTACTCCCTTCACTCTGCAAAGTGGAGTTTTATTTCAATGCAAACTTGCAAAATGTCTCATCAAGCATATATGATTCCTAACTTTGATTATCATTTTAATAATCACCAGCTCCCTGTATAAATTAGTGTGCCAACAGCAGTATATAGCAGCAGTTAGCTATACTAATAAGTTTACGCAGTATTTCGAAATCTGTTTCATCATCCTGTTTGCAGCTCATCCATGTATACCACCTGATGGTAATCCACTAACATTAACAAATGTAAATATCTTACAGGCTTTAATTTTTTTATGTTGACCTTTCTCTATTCTTTCTATGAAATAACTTGGCATACATTGCATCCTCTTTTCCATTTATGTTCTCCTTTCTTTCTTCCCTTCATATTCCGCAAATCTGTTTTTCAGTTTGAATGGAGTGTCTTTTCTAGCCTTCTTTAGCACAGCTCAAATACTGTCCAACCTAAGCACGAGTTCAGTATCTCTCACAACCTGGGGAAGGTGACAGTCTAACACTGCACAGTAACAGACAGACAATTGTCTCTTACCAAAACTGCATCTCTTGCTTAATAACATAACAACAAAAAACATCCTTGGGAAGAAATATTGAAACAGTTTGCATCAAAATAAGATTTAGCAGCAGCAAAGTGACTTTTCCTTCATGAACAATGTGCAACTAAAATAAATACTCTCGTTATTATAATAGTTATTCTCTCAATAGTTTTGTTTTCACAAATACAACTCACTACAAAATACTTTCAGAAACCAGCTAAGCTTGACAAATTGTCTCTCATATTATCTGCTTTAAAATCAATCAAATACCTTGCTAAAAAAAAAAATTTTTTTTTAATTGAATATAGTTAGGGGTGAGAAAGAAAAAGGACAGCAAGCCACATACATGATACATGCAGCTCAGTGACGAATAGAGTTCTTATTGGCGTCATCCAATTAAAAATATTCACCTGGAAGCACTGATAAAAGCCTGCAGGACATCAGCTGTGCCAAACTATTCATACATTGCGTTTGACATGATACCAGTTTGACATATGATTGGCAATAGGAATGGAAAAGAAGGAAAGAGGAAAAGAGAGATAGAGGGAAAGAAAGAAGTAACTAATTTTTATGAAGGTCAATTATTTTAATGAAAAGACATGCAATGATGATTAGGGAGGGAATTTGAAACCGTACCAGAAAAGCCAATGAAGAAATGTGGTGAATAAAAACTGTTTGACATGCCAGAAAAAAAGCAAAACCACAAATTCAATGTCTGACTTAAATTTTTTTATCCAGTTAATTTCAGAATTTCTCAGTTCAGATCAAGTGCAAAGAAGTACTGAGACTTAAGAGATTGAACCCAAACGCCATTTCAACTCAAGGCAGAACTTCTACTGAGAACATATTTCTGTCAAGTTTAAATATTCTGGAAGACCTTAATTAAACTTTTTTTTTACTTCAGAGCATTCACAGTCTGTTTTTTTACACACACATACACTGAAAATACTCTTCTAAAGTATGTCTTGAAAAATATAACTACAGAACATTAAAATGTTTCAGTGTTTCTGTAAGCAGGAAGGAAGAGTGCTCAAGATCAAAACCAAATCAAGTTGTTAAAAATCTTATTTTGTGAGTAGACACTTTAACTTCCAGATTAAATGCTCTGCACAACATGAATGTACCCTTTATCTCATTATGTACCTAAATTCATGAAAACATTAGAGTTGCTGGGGATTAATCACGTCTGTTCAGTTGTGACATCAATTAAATTAGACTGGTTGGGGCAACAGTTTCTTTGCTTGAGGTTAAAATGGTAGCAAAACATCTATTCTAAATAAAACTTGCAACACTAATACAAGTAGAAACTCCTTATATTTAGTGGTTTTTTTCTGTTAATATGTAAAACCAATAAATGCAAAAGAAGAAATTGAAGTACTAATGAAAAACATATGGTATAATATTTGTTTGTGTCCCAGTTTAAATGGGACAAGGGTCTTCTGCTGAGGATGGATTAGGAGGAAAAGACCCCAAACTTTTTCCTAAGCAATTATTAATCCAAAACCAAGGAGCTTTGATTGAAGGGAAAAAAACCAAATTATGGAAAAGGGAAAACAAAATAACAGCCCTTTATTAAAAGGTATGTTTGTATTAACAAGAACACAAAAAAAAACCCAAGTAAACAACCAAGCAATACTACTATACCCACCAATAATCCCCTTCAAGAACAAAACCGATAGCCCGGCAAAAGGAAAATTTAAATAGTTCAATTTTTAGCACCCTTTGGTGTAGTTCCAACCACAGTCAGCAGGGGGCGCCGTCGGGTCACTGGAGATGTAAAACTTGTAATGTCCTGTACCATTCACCAGGTGGCGCTGTTGGGTCGTTGGAAGTGCAGAACCTGTAGTGTCCTATGGTAGTCACCAGGTGGCGCTGTTGGATCACTACAGGAGCAGAGCTTGTAATATCCAGTGCCTGTCACCAGGCAGCGCTGTGGGATCCCTGGTCACTGCCACGTGGGATGGGGAAAACAAAAAAAAAACAACAACAACACCCCCCAGGGTATATCGGAGAAAAAACAACAAAAAACCTGATTCCTCTTCCCCTCCCGAGGAAAAGGAGGAAAGGGGGGGGCCGAAGGGGAAGGGGGGAGCGAAAAAAAAGAACAACACCGACAACACAGAAAGTTCTCTCAATGGAAGAAAAACTCACGAACTCCGGGGGGGCCCCGACGAGCAGGAATAGCTGGGAAAGAACCGCAGCAGCCAAAAAAAACTTCCCTCCGACTGGAAAAACAACAAAAAAAACCCAAAAGAACCAGCGTCTGCCGCTCACAGCAGCCTCTCCTCCTCCCTCTCGAGCCAGCCGACTCCTCCCCCCACCTCCTTCCAGCCCCACACACCAGCCCCCAACTCCTCCCCCTTCGTTGCTAGGCAACTAATGTTCGACCATTAGCGCTGTGGCTAGTTCTTTTGTTTTCACCTGAACGGGTGTGCTGAGCACACACACACACACAGGGGGAGGGGAAGGGAAGAAAAATTCCTTGCTGAAGTCAGAACTATGACAGTTTGTGACAGAAGTGATACTTAATTAATCTCCTCTTACTCACTATTACCAGTTTAACGTGTCTGTAAAATGACACAGGCTTCAATGAAAAATCATACTCTTAGAAGTGAAATAGCATAATAATTAATCTAGATCAGAAAAAGTCACTTCAGTCTGTAAATATTCACCTAAGGATCCAATCTTCACAGTGAAAATAGTTTTATAGATACCTAAACTTATATATACAATTACCTAAACGCATTGCTGTACTTAAATATGAACCTAGACTTTTTATTTTAAAGCAAAAGAGGCTGAAGTGTGGCTTTGGTCAAACAATTCTAAAAACCTCTATGGCTGTCTATTTACACTTTTCACCCTAACAATCTCCTTGCTACAGCTTTCTTCCTCAGAAAGTTCCTCAGAAAAAGAGAAGTAATGTAGATAACAATCCTCCTCTGTCAGTGCAAAGTACTCCATGAAAGCATCTGGTGTGCTTAAACTCAAAACCACACCAATTACATTGAACTACTTCTGACATTACTGAATAATCTGTTTTATGGTCCAAGAGATGAGAGGACTGAGTCCTTAGAAATACACTTTAAAGCAAGAACACTTCAAACATCACTGTCAGTTTCTGCAACAACCCCTTGGCTATCATCTATTTGTCATTACGAACCATAACTTTGGTTGGCCATGAGATACCATATGATAACCACATATAGCAAAACAACAAAAACTGTGCTAGATTTTACAATCAAATATATAGTTTACATATTCACTTATTTATGTTATTTAAAAACCAATATTTATTGATTAATCATACAATGTTACATTAAACTATTTAAAATAATTAACAATAAAATTAATACTAGCTAATTAAGATTATTAATATTAAGTGCTAGAACTTATTTATAATATTTATAGATATTATGTTTTTTATATTCATATTCACCTATATCAGTAAAGTACCTGAAACAATACTAATAGACAAAAACGACTCCTCACCTTTTGCAAAATGTCAAGCAACTCTGTAAACAATAGGAGGCCATTAGTTAAAAAATTACCTATAAAGCTTGTAAAGTAAACAGAAATAAAGTGAAAAAAAATTGCAGATACTGCTTATTTAAAACTAACTATTTACACTTGATGGAGAGATTCATAGATTCATAGAATCCTGAGTTGGAAGGGAACCACAAGAATCATTGAGTCCAAACCTTAGCCCTGCACAGGGCAGCCCCAAGAATCACACCATGTGCCTGAGAGCATTGTCCAAACACTTGAACTCTGTCAGGCTTGGTGCTGTGACCACGCTCCTGGGGAGCCTGTTCCAGTGCCCAACCACTCTTTGGGTAAAGAACTTTTTCCTAATATCCAGCCTAAACTTCCCCTGACACAGTTTCATGACGTTCACTCAGGCCATATCACCAGGCACCACAGAGAAGAGATCAGTGCCTGCTTCCTCTCTTCTCACTAGGAAGTTGTAGACTGCAATGAGGTCTCTCCCCTCAGTCTCCTCCAGGCTGAACAGACCAAATTAGCTCAAGCTCCTTATTTGGTTTCCCCTTCAGGTCCTTCTACCATAATTTACCATGTTACCAGGTTAAGCAAGAACATCAATCAGTGGACACCATGTCACCTACTGTTAATACTTCTCTACATAGCTCTTTCCCTTCAAAACTCTTTTGGCATTATGCAATATGTTTGATTACTAATTGAGGGAAACAGCTCTGCAAGCGAACGTCATGCAACAAATCCTGATAGTATAAGTTCTCTATTTCAGGTACAATAAAAATAATATATTAGACATTGTGTGCAGTAAAAAAGTTTCATTTTTCAGGGTGATGCAATAATGCAGTTAGCAAAGCAAGTGCACAAATGCACATTACGATTTTCATACTGGTGAACTTCAACAAAGTGCAATAATGCCACATGACACAACACTTCATTTTAGTCCCACTTAAATGTAATAATTAATTACAATATATTATAAGAATATTATAATTACAATATATATTATAAGAACGGGTAAAATAACATCAGTCAAGTGTAAAATCACTACAGTCAATATGCAAAAGTTATTTCCAGCAGCCTGAAAAAATATCCATTATCTCATAAATATATAGTGCATACAGATATAAAATTTAGCATTGTTCTATACCAATGTGACATATATCTTCAGTATACAGAGAAAATTATCATGCAAGAGAGCTAGCCAGGAGCGACTTATAAGTCTCTTGATAACTGAAGATTAATGTCACAGAGCTAAGTTAACATGTATTATAATGATATAAAAATAACAAAAGTTCATAACTGCTATGGTGTCTTTTACCTGTGGAGCTCAGAGCACTTTACAAGCGCTAATTGAAACAATATCCCTGCAAGGTGGATACATTTTATTTTCTGGGTTCTACAAATTGGAAAATGAAGTCACAGATAATTAAAAGAGCTTGCCCCAGGTCAGAGAGCAAGACATCAACTAAACCAGAAACACAACTTTCAACTTGAAGTTCCCAGTTTTAATTCTTCTTCTTTAATCCTATAAGCATAACAGTAATATTAATACTTCTAACAAAAGTCAGTACTTCTGTCATTGAAATCAGTATCAATACTGCTGATTTCATTGGTGGAAGTTCAACTGCATCACTAAACAATTCCAAAACTATGCTGACATCTTAACACATAAGATGGACAATCTCCAGATGGCCCCAGAAAATCTGTTAAGAGGGAGACTCAATCTCATTTTCCAGTACTGCAATCTATTCCAGTGCTCAGTGACCCTCACACTGAAAAAAGTGTTTCTGATATTCTAAGGCCACTTTCTGTGTTCCAATTTGTGCCCATCACCTCTGATCTTGTCACTGTGCACCTGAAAAGAGCATGGCTTTGTCTTCTTTACACCCCTCCTGCTTCAGGTATTTATAAACATTAATAAGTATCCCTCCTAAGCCTTGTGCTCCAGGCTAAACAGTCCCAACTCTCTTGGCTTTAGTTCATTTTAACCATTTGTTTTTCTGGGGAAATGGATGTGTGAATAATCTAAAACTCAAAACTGAAGCTAAGAATTTTTTCTGTTAATTGCAAAGGCAGAGGATTAGACCCCAAATCTGAGGAAGAAGGAATTAGGCATAAAATATATTTTAGCAATAATTAAATGTCCAAACAATTCCAATTATCTGAATGTCAGCTATTTAGACAATATCAAAATGACTCTGACAATTTCCACTAATCATTAAATTATCACTTCCTCCAATATTTTACATGATAGCAGAACAGCTGTCTACCACACATTAAACAGAAGATTTATCCTTTTTGGAATACAGAATGGGTTATTATTATTTTATAGCCACTCTGAAAAAATTATCATAGAAATATTTAGTTCAAAGACTTTTAATATTTTACTAATACAAAATTGTTTCTATCTCTTCTCAATTATATTTTCTCCACATGTGTTCACTCCAAAAATGTTAGATGTCCTGTTAAAAACATAAATAAAATAAGAATATTTTCAATAATGTCAAAAAGGAAGCCTTATGTGATTTTTGTTAGAGTCATCCTTTATTTATCTTGAGAAACAAAACTAATTATTCATAAAACCCAGCTGCTGTCTTGAAGCACACTCATTAATATACCAGTAAACATAGGATACTTCTGATTTTTTCCTGATTAAAATATTTTAAGAGCAATTAAGAGGAAAAACTGTGAGAAATGTCTTACAGGAAAGGATGATTGCAGCATTAAGGAAATTCAGGAGACAGGGGGAGACAAAAGCATCTCTACCTACAGAATATTTTCCTATGGTATAATATTGCATTATTTCATCTTGATTATTCCAATCAGTTCTGACTATTTCAACTCCTACATGTTAAGCATGAGCAATCCAGAGTATAATTGGAATAGCACACAGCTAAAAGCAGGAGACAGGAGCAAAGACACCCACCAATCTATTTCTCTGCTACAAGGAAAAGCATTTACTCTACTGGAAAACACAGAAGTGCCTGTAAACAGATATGCCCATTAAATCAGTTAGTCAGCAAAGTCCCTTTTGAAAGAGCAACATGGAAAACATCTTCTCGGGTTTTACTTAACTTTCTGTTCAAAGGGTGGATGTTGAGCCTCAGGGATCAGCTGGTGACATGAAAATCTATCTTCCAAATCACTCGGGTGTTTTTCAGTAATGAGTTCCTACTTCCCTATCCCTGAAAGGCATGGCAAATAGAGTCATAGATCAAAGCAGCACGTAGCTGAGTGAGTACAGCTGTGGAAGCTAAAATGGCAAGGGCTGCTGTGTGCTAATGAAAAGGGCCATCACTAAGGATTTACTCTAGAATTCAAAACTGTCACTTTCAATTTGAAACAAGGGATCCATTAGCTTAGTGCACTTTTTATTGTTATTGATTTGTAATCTTTTACATTCTTTTAATTTCAAACTGTCATTAAATGCATAACTGTTTTTTACTTCACAGAATAAGTCTTGATGATTTTGCTTTCAAATAATTATTCTCAAACCACATTTTCTTCTTGCATCAGCTTCTTAATGAGTTTCATTAATATAGGTTTCCATCTACCTTAATTATAGTTTTGGCAGATTTGCTTTTAGCCACGTCTCACCTTACTAAAGTAGCATTTTGTCATATCCTCTGGTTAAGTCAGGGTGGCCCTGAACAATTACTTCTCTTCCCAAAGTAGTGTGTGTGGGGCTAAAGTCCACGGACACATTTATTCATACTTAGTAAAAAAATCCAAACAACCTGCCATTCTCTCATCTAACTTAAGTGACAAAGAAATTATCTACCTTTCCCCTTGGTAATGGAGGAACTATTCAAAACAATACAACTAAAAGTGGCAAAGGAATTACAGAATTGCAAGCCTCAAATATCCAAACTATGTCAATAATCTGAGCCAAATATCACATTGAATTATATTTATACAGCATACAGGTGTAACACTGATATTTTATTGACACCTTTACCTCAGTGCACTCAGCTCATAAAACAATGAGTATTTTTATCCCAGTCCAGAGAATCATAGAATATGCTGAGTAGGAAGAGACCCACGAGAATCACTGAGTCCAACCCTTAGCCCTGCACCCATTTGTGGAGGTAACAGAGAGCTTTTCTGAGGACAGATTTGCATCCCCTCAGGGGGAAGGAGGTGAGTTTTTGGGTGTGTGGTGATGAAGTCCCCTGTCTGCATAAGACAGAGGGGCTGAACACTTACCATCAGATACAAGCTGGACTCTGAGCCAGATAAGAAGCAGACATGTGGAGACAGGATAGTGTTTTTTATCATGCCAATTGTCCTCCCTTACACCACTCCTCCCCCCACCCCCCAGAGAATGTCACATGTACATGGGATATTCACATTCACTCTCACATGTAGCCTGAGGGTACTCATCTGTTCTGATGGGGCATAACTGGCTCAATTATGCTGTGTCATAAACCATCAAAGACCCACAGAGCACCCTTAGACTCATTTCTGAGGCTTTCCACCAGAGGATTGAAAGTTTTCCCCCAGGGAAAGTACCTGGGGTTCCCACTTGAACCTGAGTGTATATTAACCCATCAGACTTTGTGTTTAGTGGGCTTCCCCCACTCACAACAGAACAAGACTGTGACCATCACTTTGACCAGTGCAATAAACCTAAAATTACAACAATCAAGTCTCATCACAGGATCCACAGGTGGTGATATCTTTCTACTCTTATCCTTTTTTTCTCTTTCTTTCTTTGTTTTCCCTTATCCATTTTCCTAAGTGATATCTTTATGCTTTCATATTGCTATATTACAATAGATAACCAAAATGGCTATATACCTCCTTTCCATTGTAACTAAATTGTTCTAAAATAAACCCTACATATATATATATTTGCAAACACTGATCATTCAGTGTTGTTTCACTCTAATCCATCCTAAGGGATCTATTAACAAGAACCTGGGTTACCTTCACCCTCTGGGACAGGTCGTTAACAGCCTCGTATCTCCACAATCTTTCTTTGCTATTTTCACCTTCACTAGCTTGAATAACTCTTCTACTTCATCATGGGACGGAGTAGAGAATTAGATAGTTACTTGCTGACACAAAAGACACTAATGCAAAAAGTACATCATTTTATGAGGCAGTATGTGTTGCTTTTCACAATTTGGTTAAATTGAATTAAAGTAATTACAGTCTTCTTTTCTAAGACTGCCATACCTGTTGCAAATAGATATTATTCCTATTCAATCTAACACGTTCTATTGTACATAAAAACTGCACTTGTGCATCAGTCTCACTGGTATTAAACATGGTAAAAGTTTATACTGAAGTTCATACACCTTCTTTGATGTATAATCCATCAGTTTAAACAGATACTATGATTCTGTGTTGGGGTTCTTGCATTTTTGCAATATATTAAATTATTCAATTTTTTAGAGCACTAGCAGAAAATATGGACATTTTAGAGAGAATGGCGATTCACCAATCTTAATAATAGTAGACTAATATAATATAATCACAGAATCACAGAATGGGTAATGTTGGAAGAGACCACAGTGGATCACCTGGTCCAACGTCCCTGATCAGGCAGGATCATCATAGAGCACAGTGCACTGGATCTCATTCAGATAGATCCTGAATATCTCTGATGAGGGAGACCTCTCTGGGCAATCTGCTCCAGTGTGTGGCTGCCTGCATATTAAAGTTCTTCAGTATGTTTAGATGGAACTTGCTGTGCATTAGTTTCTGCCCATTGCCTACTGTCCTGTTGCTTGGCACCACCAAGAAGGGCCTGGCCCCATCCTCTTGACAACCTCCATTCAGATACTTATAGACAGTGATGATGTCCTCTATCAGTTTTCTCTTCTTGAGGCTGAACAGGTCCAGTTCCCTCAGCCTTTCCTCCAGACCCTTAATCATCTTTGCTGCACTCCACTGAACCCACCCCAGGAGCTCCATGTCTCTCTCTGGTACTGAGGAGTCCAGAACTGGACACAGCACTCCAGATGTGGCCTCACCAGGGTTGAACAGAGGAACAGGATCATCTTCCTCGACTTACTGTCAGTGCTCTTCCTAATGCACCTCAGGGTACTATTGGCCTTCTTGGCCAGAAGGGCACACTGCTGGCTCATAGCTTGTTGTCCACCAGAACTCCAAGGTCTTTGTCCACAGAGCTGCTTTCCAACATGTCAGCCCCCAGCCTGTACTGGTATCTGGGGTTATTCTTCCCCAGGAGCAGGTCCCTGCACTTGCCCTTTCTGAATTTCAGATAGTCGTTCACTGCCCATCTCTCCAACCTGTTGAGGTCCTTCTGAATGGCAGCACAGCCCTCTGGGGCAACTCCTTCCAGTTTTGTGTCATCAGTGAACTGGCTGAGGAGGTTTCTGCCCCTTCATCCAAGTCATTGGGAATAATTTAAACAAGACTGGACCCAGTATTGAACCCTGGGGTCACACCAGTGACAGACCTCCAAATAGATGCTGTGCCGCTGGTTATGACCCTCTGGGATCTGCCCTTCAGCTGGTTCTCAATCCACCTTATAATCCACACTTCCTGAGTTTGTCTATAGGATATTGTGAGAGACAGTGTCAAAAGCCTTGCTGAAGCTGAGGTAGACAATATTCACTGCTCTCCCCTCATCCACCATGGTAGTTATTTCTTCATAGAAGTCAATCAAGTTGGTCAAGCATGATATAGCTTTAGTGAATCAATTTAGCTTTAGTGAATCAGTGCTTGCTACTCCTGATCACCTTCTTGTCATCCAGGTGGTTAGAGATGGCCTGCAGAATGAGGCACTTCATCATGTGGTCCAGTAATTAAGGTGAGTCTGACTGGTCAGTAGTTCCCTGGGTCCTCCTTCTTGCCCTTTTTGAAGACTGGGGTAATATTTGCTTTCTTTTAGTCCTCAGACACCCCTCCTGATTACCATAACCTTTCAAAGCTGATTGTGAGTGGCCTCACCATGATGTCTACCAGCTCTGTTAGCCCTTGTGGATGCACTGAATCAGGGCCCATAGACTGTTGATATCAAGTTTGCCTAGGTGTTCTCTAACCAAATCCTCCTTGACCAAATGAAAGTCTTTCTTCCAACATTCCTTCAAGCTGGTCTTCTGTGTCAGAGATTCCCAAGGACTGGTCATGTCAGTGAAGACTTATGCAAAGAAGGTGTTTAGTAACGCTGCCTTCTCTGCATCTTCTGTCATCAGGCTCCCCTCTCCATTTAGCAATGGGTCCACATTATCCTTAGTTTTTCTTTTGTTACTGATGTATTTTAAACAGCCCTTCTTGCTGTTGTTGACTTAATTTAATTCCAGATGCACCTTGGCCTTCCTCGTCTCATTTTTACTTACTCTGACAATCTCTCTGTACTCATTCTGAGTGGCCTGACCCTGTTTCCATCTCCTGTGTATTTCCTGCTCACTCTTGAGTAATGACCAGAGTTCTTTATTAATCCATTCAGGTCTCTTGCCCCCCTTTGCACAATTTCTTGCTCATTAGTATACATTGTTCTTGAGCCTGGAGGAAGAGATCCTTGAATATCAACCAATTCTCTTGGACCCCTCTTCCCTGCACAACCTGTTCCTACGGGATTCGTCCCAAAAGATATCTGAAGAAGGGAAATTTAGATTTCCTGAAGTCCATGGTTGTAATCTTACTTGTTGCCCTGCTTCCTCCTCACCCTATACTGAAGTCACAATTCTGTGGTCTCTATAGCCAAGGCTGCTCCCAACTTTCACAGTGTTATGATTCCTTGACTTGTAAATATATTTTTAATACATTGATACATGTATCTATTTCCTTTAAACCTAAATTAACAGACGAAAAGCCCAAAGCATTTTGAGATATTGTAGCGCTTTCTGTAAGGGATCATCAGAATATGGTGCCTGCAGCACCAGCTTTTAATTTGTCATTGCCTAACATTCACAGGTAAGCAGAAAAGTTTGATTTTTCTTCCTAAGTTCTCTTGTACTGTTTCCACAGCTGAAAGTACTTGGATACAAAAATTCCTGTCAAAAAAAGCAAAATACCTAATTTGCAGATAACTCAGTTGATTCGTAAATTCTGGAGTCCATGTACTTCCAAGACACAATGTTTATGTTGATAAAATAGATGCAAAATAAAACCTTAAAGTTACCTTAAAGCTGGTGCTGACCACAAAAAAAAAAAAATCTAGTTTAGACAGAATTTCTGGATTCCTGACCCTGAGCAGTAATGCCATAAAATTTTCCATCCCTGGAAGTGTTCAAAGTCAGGCTGGACTGGGCTTTGATCCACATGCTCTGGTTGAAGATGCCCTTGCCTATTACAAGGGCCAGGAGGGTTGGGCCAGATGATCTTTAAAGGTCCTTTCAAACCCAAACCATTCTAATTCTAGGATTCCATGGAACTCATTGTAATATACCTTCAGATTTAAATATTTCATCCTTTGCCTTACTTAGACACTTAACTGCAGCATGAATGTTCAAGTTTGCTTTATAATCCACGAGATACTTCTGCAGAACCTCTCAAAAAGCAATTTTATAAAATTAATTCTCCCAAAGAAACATAACATTAAATGTTCCCCTAAAACAAGGTAATAGTTATTCCTCTAAAGACTATATATTTTTGCAAAAAAAAGAAAAAAAAGTCAAATGAGTAACATTTCTCTGCTGTAATATAATTCATTACTCTATAGTATACTTTTAATTTTCTAGTTGTAACCAACTTGCAATGATTTTTAGGACTTGGGATGACTGCACTATTTCAATTTCTCTAGCAGCGATGAAAATTAACTCTCTATAAACTCTAACCAATTTTAGATCTTCAGACCTTAATGAAAGACCCTCTCATTATTTTTACTTTCTTCATCTTTCTCTCACTTCATTGTCACCTGTATTTTCACATGAGGAACTACATTTGGGTATAGATATTTTAATGACAGCAGATCAAACACAATCAGCCACGTAAGTTTTCTTTGTATTTGTTCTCTAGTAAACTAGGATAATTGAGGCAGACAATTTTTCATGAAAATATTCCAATTAGGAGTTAAATGAGGACTCCTGAATTTTTGCACAGTTTTCTCATATGATTCATTTGATAAATTATTTTTTCTGTCTTTCATTTTCAGTACTTCCTTTAAACTGATCTAAACCCCAAACAAAAGGAATCCTAGATTAAAAACAATCATTAGGAATGCACATTTTATAAACAACAAAGCCAATGAGGTGAAATGCATTATACAAAGAATTATTTTACAAAAATATGCATATTACCCTCTGATTTCCTAAAAAGCATACAAAGATTAAAATTTAGAAAAAATCTTGTCTCAGAGCATTTCCTGGCTTTCTTCAAATCTGGAAATTGAATTCACTGATGTCAAAAACTACAAAGGTACAATAAAGCAAGCAAGATGTCTCAATTTCTCCTGAATTTACTTTTTTCTCTCTTGAGTATTAGTTTAAAACTCCAGACACAGAAAATTTTTTGTATCTCACTTTATCAGGAAACTGAAGATGAATATAGTGACAAAGCTGGTAAAAATCTCAGGCCTCAGTGTTTCAATTCAACTCTAATAGAGTTTTAAAAAAATTAGTAAGTATTAACTGAGTAATTTATGCCTATATATAATCAAGATTTTAAGCTACCTTTTGCTTTCTATGACAACAGTGTTTTAAAGCACATTCCAGAACATAACACCTAGTTACAAGAACTTACCTGGCTATGTAAAATGGTACAGTTCAGCAACTCATTAGCATTCACCGCTTATCAAATATATTGCTGATGATTCACTGTAATGGTTTCCAGTGCACACATTTTCTTCTGAATCTCCTCACACTTCCTGCCCTTAATATTACAAACACATTTCACAGACACATATTCTCTGCAAATTACTAAATGATACTCAGCAAATTTATAAACTGCCTTCCAAAATACTCTAGGAAATTAAAAATATTCTTTCAAATCCCTCAAATACTTGGGTAGTCTTGGACTTACACAACATTAGGTTCAGCACGGATTGAAGACACGGAATCCTTCCCCTCAAAATATGAGAGACTTGGTTATCTGAACTTTTGATGCTATAATCAGGGCAACACTATGAAACACCTTCAAAGATGTAGGCCAGAAACTAAAACTCATACAGGCCCATTAGAGAGCTTAATTTTATGAAACATAATAGTTTCTGCACTTTAGAGAACCACTTTTTGTGCCCCAGACTTTTCTACTACACAGTAAACAGCCACATTTTCCTAGCAGATAGCGTAAAATTAAGTTAAACTTAGACCACTTGTTTTCAACTTGTATTTAAATACAAGTTGCTACTTGCTCTTAGTGTCCGGGATACTGTGCATTTCCTTTTATTTAGACTTGATACTGTGAAGCAGTTGACAACAGATGCTTAGGTGTACAGAAAAGATTTTTAGAAAGCATGTCAACAGTTGACATGCCTGCTTTCCACAAAAATTTCCAAAAAAATTTTACATATTTCTAAATACCATCAGAACCTAAACAGATTTTATAGTATAGCTATAGTCAACTGCACTATATTCCCTTTTGGTAGATGACCTGTTCTGTGTGCATAAGTATGCTTTCATGGAGCGTATTTGATGATTGTGAATCTGATTTCCTCAGTTGCAATTATTTGTCCTTCCAGCCTACACTGGAATTCATCCATGCAGTCTTACCTGAATTCACTGGAATTCACAGCTCATTCCAAATTTTTTTTAAAAGCCTGTTTTGGTGCTAGAAGCAGGTAAAACAAGAAATATGTTAAATGGCTGCATGTAGCAAGTGAGCTCTAGACACCACTGCCAGATATTCTTTTCATCATTCAGGAAATGTGCACTGCAAGGATATTGTTTGCTGTGGAAAAGAGTAACACAGAACTAATATAGACATACAAAACAACTATTTTGGCAGTTGCTTATGTTTTCTTGCTCCTTACTAAATGAAGAATTTCTTCAACAGCAACAAACAAAGCAGATTTCACTTCCTTTGACTTCCCTTTCTGGTAATAATTCTAGCACTAGAAGGAAATTTTTTCTTTATGACACTGTAACTCTTGTGCTGACAAACATAGAGAAGGCAGCAAGCACAGGCTCTAAGTCAAATTCACAGCTCACTTGCCTGCTTTAAAAAGATATATTAGTTTAGTCAGAACTTAGGATTCTAGGAAAGACTGCGTGTTAGGTGTAAGAAGGGCACTGGCTTCATATGTTCAGCTTTATTTCTCATATGTCTGTTCAGTTACCTCAGTACTGTACAAACTTCTTCCTTAGGTACTGATCTGATAGAGAAAAGTCTTTTAAAAAGCAGCAATGCTAATGAGATGGACTCTCAGCAGCTATTACAGCCTGCTCTTATGTGGTTTTCACATAAAAGAGGCTGAAATGTATTTTAGGATCAGAAAGCTTTGCTGTATATCTAATTACTGTTCCTTGCTTGGCCTAGATTGTCCTTAAAAGTATATTTTCTATAACTACATTCAAAGCATTTTTAACTAAATCAAGTAATTAGGCCTTGTCTACTTTCTTTAATGCATGTATCCTGTATATTATTTTGTTTCAGTTTCAGGAAGCTGTTTAGAAGTCTCCTTAATTTTTCTAATTTAAAATGTAAACAGAATGTGCATGTGTTTCTCTCATTATAGTGTATAATTAAATTATAAGTAAAATCATGAGACCTTAATATTTAACCAAGAGTCATGCTTTTACCTCATCCTCTGCACCAGTTTTTTCAGGCTCCCAGAATATATTTGTCACCCTTATGTGACATGGATACTTTATTTCAAGCATTTAAAGAAATATACTAGATGCATGAACATATATAAGTAGTAACTGGCTCAAGGTAAAGATATTCCCATAAATTTCTGGTTAGTGATAGCCAAAAGTTCCATTTAAATAATAATCTTGGTTTCAGGAAAAGTTTTTCATGTTTAGATTATTGTTAAAAATAATTTACAGTGATTAAGTTTTACAGTAACTTAAACTATCCCTCAACTTGGGGGACTACAGCATGCCATACAAGGTAAAGAGTGCTGTTTACAGAAGTGCGATACTCATATAAACACACATTAAGAGATAGAAGGCTAAATCATACTATTTCACCTGTTTCAGCTGAGTTTTCTAAATACCATTTTCTGGGAAGATAATAGATGTGTCATCAGCACAACCAGTACTTCTTGCTCTATTTCAATTCTTTGTGCAATTTAGGAATTTATTTCTAAAACTCCACTGCTTTCTTGCAAAAAACCCCGCCTCTGAAATTCAAAATTTCTGATGTATCCATTCAACCTCACATGACAAATGAAAAATCTTCATGTGGGAAAAACTGAAATCCATTTACTTTATGTTTAATTTCAACTTGGCTACAGAATAAAAAAATTAAATTCTGTGAATTAATTATCTGCCTAGCTCAACATGTTACTGAGACAAAAGGTGACCAAATGTAAAGCATTTCTCAATTGGGTGCAGTGAAACTGTGCCAACAGTTGAATAACAGACTATAAAATACTGTAGCATAAAAGACAAAATTTGGGGGGGAGGGAGGAATGTCATTTCAGTTGAGCTGAATAAACCAGAACTTGTTATTTGCTTTTTTTTTTTTTCTAGAGCAGATAATAGATACCTGATAATAAATAATCAACTTTGATAATAAGTAATCAAAATGAACAAGCAAGTAGTTTGCTGCTTGATAGCAAGCAAAGCAGGTTTATATTTTAGCTAGGTTAACCCTTTAGGATCTTTCAAGCTTACAAGTGCTGTTAGTATTTGTAAGAAAAGCTAGTCCATTTCAAATTTTGACTAATAAACTAATTGACTAACAAGTTAAATGATTGTTGTTACCTTTTGAAAATAATTCCGTGAGGACAAGAACTGAAAAATAAAAGGATATTTTTTGTTGATTCCAGTCAAATTTATCAGTCTTTGAAGTATTGTATCTGTAACTTCAGCAAAGGTACAAGTCAAGAAAATATAGCTGGACCTCATGATTGTGAAAAAAACATTTTGTATGCAAACTTGATATCAGGTTGGGCTGCAAAAAGATGGCCTGAAAAGACAGCAAAGATACCTCAGAAAAAAGATGTTTTCTTCGTTCATCTCAACAGAGCTGTTCACATTAACAATCATCTCTAAAACATAAGAGTCAGTTTTAATAAGTTACTTGAGAAATATGATGTGAAAGTCACAAGCCTATCTTCACACTTCACTGCTACTAGGAATAAGAACCTTGCAGAATTCACTGAAGCTCGTTTGCATGTAAAGTATTGCATTATCTGCAACTTCAAATGGTGAGGGTTGTAAAGGCAGCCTGCCTTGAGTTGAATAAATTTTGTATAGGAAAGTACTGAGGAAACATAACTGAGTTCAGCTCTATTTCAGTAGGGCTTCAGAGTGTTTCTGAGAGCAGATTAACTATTCTAAGAGACTTGCCCAGTCTGGCTTACAAAAACCACTATATCCACACAGACTCTGGCATACTGTCTAAGCAGGTATATTTTTCTGATGTGATAAGGGTATTGGTTGTTATTGAAATATCAGCCTTTCCAATGTGATTTCTCTCTTAATTATTTTTGGCCCCCAGAGTCCCTAAAACTTTTAATTCAATCACCAAGAAATTAAATATAAGCATCATTATAGGTTATAAACTTATTGTCAGATCAGACTAATGCATATATTTTAGTTCTTTTCATTTGATCACACAAGTCATCTTTATCTGCAGATGTTCAATATGCCAAATAAAAGAGATTTATTTTTCTGTTTGGAAAATTATTGATTTATACATTTGAAAATCAAGTAAAATTAAGGTCAAATCAATAGGAAGCTTCAAAAGCATATAGAAGACTCTCAGTCGAGTTAACCAAGGTTTTTCAGTGGGGATTTTTTGTGAGTACAGCTATGAAGAATTGTTGAGGAATACTCAGAATACGGTCCTCCACAGAACAGAGTACTTGGAAGGAGTAAGCCAACAAAAACCCTGAAAATAATCTAAATGCCACACAAAGACAGCCTTGTTTCTTTACAATGACATAAATCTGTCTTTACCAAAGTGAAGAAATTGTGTTTCCCGTTTCAGACTTGGTAAAGTCAAAGCAAAACTCATGGTTTTTGTCAGTTTTCACTTTAAGTCATCTTTAATTTCTGTGGTTTTTTAAAAGTTAATTAACAGCTGATCAAGAGGCTTTTAAGAAGTGCTTTACTAGGGCAATCAAGCAAGACCTAAACTCCTACATAGTTTTTAAATTCCTGAGAATTTATAAGATAAAGTTGGTATGTTTTAACATAAGCTATCAGGCCTGTTTGAAAGTCTAGGAAGGAGAAACATCTTCTGAAGAAACAGCTAAACCAGGAAAGCTCTCTGACAGCATAGCTGGGGAGCACACCTGAAGATTTCTACAATTTCTAAAAGACTTTTTCTTTTTATTTTTGGAAGTGAAATAGTTTATTAGACACAGAAAAAATCACCTAATGCCCTCCAGGAAGTGAGGAACCTTGGTTCAATAACCTTTTCAGATCAACCCAAGTTTTAGACCTCTAGCTCTTTGTTTAAAACATATTTTAAATGTACTCGTGTGTTTGAGATTGTGATGTTAGGAAGACAAGATGAGCGCTAGAATGCTTCTTAAATAAATGCAGTCCTTCCTGTAGAAAAATTAATGAACAAAACCAAAGCCACTCAGGACAGTCGTTTCAAGAATCATCCTCTTGTATTCTACATTTACCTATTTACTGAAGTCTTCCTCAATTTTTATCTCCCATACACCTCTGAACAGGAGCCTTATTGAATCTGCCAAACTAGGGAAGCAGTCAGTTGTCCTGGCTGACAACAATCAGAGCAGTGTGTGCAGATGGCACAGAACATGCTGCAATGAACTGTATGCTGTATTTTACTCTTCCTGTTTGTATGCTCTTCCCCTGAAATTTGGATTCCAATGTTAAAGTAGTGCATTTAAAAAATTCTATCAAAGAATCAGGCATTGAAGAAAAACAGGGGAAAAGGTCTGAAAAGTTTGTGGAAGTTTACTTTCTTCCAGTACACATGTTGTTTTTCTCCTAAACAATTAAAGCTCATTTTCCAGTGGTAAAGAAAACTTTTCAGAGTAGAAAGGAAATTACCATCCTCTAGGCTTTTTGCTAGTCAGAGGAAAGCCTAGAAATATACAGTTTCATAGCTCACTGATCCTAACAGTGAAGTTATCATGTCTGAAACACCATCAACAGAAATAGGCATCAAAAACTGAATAAATAAATAAATACGATAATATATCCTGGGTTTTCTTGGTGAGTGTGTATTTCTCTTTAAAAATGAGGGGGCGATAATCTCTGTGGACTTCTTTTTTGGTAGCCAGAAGAAAAGTCAAGACATTTTGATATACTGTTAAGTTATTAAGTAAAGCAGAAGAGTAGTACAAAAAGGAAATATTCAGGGTCTCTTGGAGGTCTGCAGCCTCTGAGCACTGATCCCTTAAGAAACCAGTTCATCCCTATGTGCTGTCACTCTATACAAGTTTTATTAGAAAAATGCTTTGAGAATCCTTTCTTAAAATTCACACTGGCAGAGAAAGACTAATATATCATTTTTCTTTCATTCAAATGACAATTAATTACAAATCATGATCAAATTTACCAATAACTTTGTAGAAAGCAGATTGTTTGAAAAAGGACATCATTAGTAATGCTGGCAGGTCATAGTGTTTCAGCACGTATTTTGTTATGCTGGGTTTCTCTTTAAAGCGCTATTCAAGAACTAATCCATTTTTCAAAATGTTAATTTGCATGCTTTTCTCAGTAACCAAATTCTAATGTTACACATGTTAAAAGAAGAAAGAATAAAAGCCCACCAAAAAAACCCCAAACACCCCCTCCCCCAAACCAAACAGCCAAACAACCAAAGCAAACCATAAAACTTCAAAATACTCTCCAAATACTTCAAAATACTTAGAGATTCAGAAGAAAAGGAATAGAGGTTTTTAGGATCTGATTCAGGGTTTTAAATGCTCCAAATAGTGAGAATGTTCAATTGTGCTGATTCAGTTGAGCACAGATTGCAAACAGCATCTGCATGTTCAAATAAAATCTAAAGAGGAAAATATTATCTTATGCCAGGAAAGAGTTCTTCATTCAAGCCGTTTAATATGGCTTTTTCTGACATGTTTAATTACTGAAATATTTTGCCACTGTATCCCCGGAATCAACAATGTTTTTTGCATAAATTATCACAAAGAACATAGTTTGTAATAGCTTATTTTTCAGCAGTGACTTAATTCCTATTACTCTAAGTAAGCTTCATTAAACTAATTGACTTAGATGGAACCACTCACAGTAGTTAAGGTTTGCAGAATTGCAAGAATTAGCTGTACTGGAAGAGTTGAGTATTTCTGCCTATAATGAATAAACCTAGAGAGTTATTTGATTCATGATGTATCAAACCAATAAATTAGCTGAAAAGCTACAATGGGCATACCTTTTATAATGACAGTTCATACATATAAAGAATATCAAGACTTATATTTTCTGAACTTTGCTGAAAAAAGTAGTAAATGTATTCATGACACTTCCATTTTCTCATCTAAACCCACCTACAAAACAGATATATTTCTACCCAGAGACACTACAAGGAAGAAGGATGGCCTTGTATTGTGGTGCAGTCATAAAACTCCTCTGCATCTATACTTCAGACTACTCATGCAATCTTAGGCAAGTGGCTTCTTTATAGGGGCCTCAGTTTCCTCAAATATTGTCCATGCAAAATCTGTAATTTGCTTCTGCAAGAATTTTGCTGCGTTTGCATGGTTGAACACTACAGAACAACATCAATATAACACAGCTGCTCAATATACATACTCTAAATACACAACTGGGTTTTTAAAAGGTTTAAGAAGCTAGTGGTTAAAAGGTAATAAATAATAAATAATTATAAATAATAAAATAAAAGAAATATACAGTCATTAAGGCCTCCCTACTCAAGTTTTGTCTCAGTTATTTGTGGGTAAACAGACTTAACAATGTTTTCCTAAATTATCATTTCATTATGAGGATAAATTTACTAACATTTGGAAGACATACTCCAGTATGAAGTAGGAAAGAAAACCACAGCCCCTTCAAAGATAAGAAGCCAGCTTCTCTGAATAGACTGTCTTCAGAGTTTAATTTAATTTACCATAAATTCAGGCTTCAGATTTTATATCAAAATTCACAGCTCTGACATTATCATTTGCTCATGTAGTTGAAAACACAAAATGGACATCACTGTTATGGGATGAGGTGTCATCCATAAGTCCAAAGTGGTCTGTCTTGCATGAGGACAAATAGGAGATTGCAACCAAAATTCAGAAAAACCCATCTCTGATTCTTCATCAGGGGAATATCCTTGAAAATATTCAGTTTCTAAAGAATTTTCACTCCAACTTATTGACAATACCCCTGCCATCTGCTACTTTCATTTTGAGGGACTTGTGAGTGCCATCAGTAGGTAACCATGTTTCTTTGTCTGTCAAAACTATTTTATCTCATCTCTATGTCCTTTTACGCCTTCTTTTTCTTCTATGACTAATTTATGATCTATCTCCTTCACAGGCAGCTCCAGCCTCATTAAAACTGACTCCTGTTGCCTTGACTGAGTGTGGCTTCAATGGGAAAGCAACATCTGAGTGCACTGGCTGACCTGAAACTCACTCTTGAACTCCAGCCCAATCAGCTGTTGAGTTTTCATCAAAAATGAGATACACTGTAAGAAAGGAAATCTTTATCTACACTAGCTAATTAGATATGTTTTAATAAAGACATGAGTCACTGTCTCTCTTCAGCCCTGCAACCACTATAATAAAAGTTTCTCTAACAGACCACTAAGCTATTTTTGTTCTCTTGCCATTTCTAAAAATTGAATACAATTCAACTATTGAAGAAACTTCAGAAGTCCAAAATGAAAATATGTTAGCCCTGAGAAAAATATCTAATTTTTTTTGTGTTGGTACAGTTAAACCCTGATATCAGTAAACAAAGAAATAAATGTAGGAGGTATTCTAGAAGTTCTGGTTGCCTCTTACATATGTCAATACGTATGCAAAAAAAAAAAAAAAAATTACACATGGGATTCAGTGATGCATTTAGTCATTAATATGTGTTTTAACATTAAAAAAAATCCAAACCTCTAAATTAATATGAATTTCACTGAAATGGAGGAAAACCTGAGAAAATAGAGTGTTTCTATTCCTTAAAATAACTATCAATGAATAAAAATAAGAAAAAGAAAATGTAAAATGTTGCAAAACTCATGGTGTTCCAAATTCAAATATGATAAAAGAAGTATAAATTCTCAAAATTGACTCAGTTTACCAAGTTCAACAGAGGTTTGATAAATCCCTAAAATGTCATACTGGGGAAATAGTCTATTCACAGACACACCCAAAGCAAACTGAATGAGCAACCTCATCCTAAAAGTGAAAGTCTCTGCTGCTGGTTAGAGATGATATGCAGGGGATCTGAATTATGTATATGAGAGTTTTGAACCAGGTGAAAAGCAGATCATTCCCCAAAGAAAAAAAAAAAAAGATTAAAAAAATGTAATCACAAGCATAAATTAGTGAAATCCAATTGTGTATACATGTAGAGGTTACAATTTGTGTTTCTCTCCTTTTCCACTGGCTAGCTGACAGAGCAAACCAAAAATTAATGTCTATAGTATAGAAGGCTAATAACCTGGCATTCTCATTCCAAACAGGCCTTAGTTTTATTCTTAGTGTTACTTGAGGAGACTAAAAGTCAACGGATTTCAAAGAAAAGTTTGAGCTCCATATCTATTTACTGACACACTACGTGAAAGGCAATGATGAGATCAAGACAACCAAAAGAGACATGTTATGAAAAGCCGGGGCATGTTGGTACACTACCAGATACTCTCAGCATGTTCTAGGAAAAATTATATGAGTCAGTGAGTGAAGCTATTGCAAATGAAGCACTGTAAGACCGTGTCCTAGTGGACTGCCTAGAAAGGGTTCAGCACAAAACAAGTATTTATGCAGCAGTCGATGCAGGACTTAAGTAAAGCAGTTCCCGGTAACGAAAATACTTCATGGATAGTAAGCTTAAACTCTCCCATGCAAAAGAACTGTTAAGACTTTCATCACATTTCTGAGCGTAAAAACTAATCTTATCAATACGTACCAACAGAAAAAGAAGAGTATTTGTTATGATTAAATAATTCAGACTGAAGTGCAGAAAGCACTGACCTGTAAAGATCAGCAGCAAATGGAATATTATGGGTCAGAAACTGACCTCAAGTCAAAATAAGCAGGCTTAATGAAAAAAGTAATTATGAAACCTTAAAGCGTAGACTAGAAATTGTCTGTGAGACAAGGGAAATTGCATTTTCAGTCTACCCTTCCCTGGAAAATGGCTTCAACTCAGAATTATCTTTGTAATGGGAAGTCTCACTGCTAGACAGCGAACACTGATCTAGAATCTGTACTCTGTAACAGCAGATGAAACAAATAGCTGTTACTCAGTTTAAAGAAGACACGACTGAGGAATATAAAAGACTATTGCAAAGAGATTAAACTGTTTTCTTTTGAGCATTCTGGGTAGCTCAGAAAGAAATGTTATATTATTAACACATTTTAGGATAATTTCTGCAAGTAAGAACTAGAACACATACACAATTCTGGATCACTAATGTTCTGAAATTTGGTTAGATTATCATGTTTCAGGACGTACTGCAAGTTTACTCTTCTAGAGGAGAAGGATACGGAGGACCTTCTGGTATCCTTTTGTACTTTTTTATGTACTTATGTACTTATGTACTTTTTATGTAACAGAGAGTATTTTCTGATGTTTAAAATCTTATTTAAGTGATAAGTTGTGCTTGACTACATATCATTTTAAGATTCTCAGACAGAAAGTGAAATTTGGAATGATCAACAGTGTGGATTTTTTCCTCTCTCTCCTTCCTTGTTACTTTACTCTGTTAACAAAGGTCTTTATTTTTGAGGCAATTATACTATTAATTCTGAGATGCATACATTTCATTTAACAACTTAGTCCCTTAAAAAAAGAATAGGGTTTTTAAGTAATGTTTTCACTTCTTCCCTCTCTGAAAACAGTGTAAGAAATTCAGGGTTTCTTACTGCATTTCAGCTTTATTTCATAAAGAGATTTACTTGGTACAGTGCAACAATTCTCATTTATAAGAACAAGTAGGCAGAAGTGTTAAATTAATTTCTTGAGTACAGCATCCAGTGAGATATGTACAAGATGTGACACCTGTTTCCTTCCCTGATAACCTTGCCAGTCTCCATTTCTCAGGAAAAAGAAGCACTTGTATTAGCGCACTACTGCTATTGATTTATATTCAGTAATATCCTGCTAAGTATTTCATAGCATTACAAGAGAAAAGAAACATAGCTTCTTCTGCAAGTAGTAGAAACAATAACATACCCACAGTAATGAAGAGCAGTAATACTTCTTTTCAAAAGTAGTCAGGGTGAAACCTATCCCTATAACTGAAGTGATCCAACAAAAGGTCATGCCCTGTAAAACATCTGGATGCTCACATGCCTCTAGCTCAGAGTAATGCTTTACACAGGATAAAATACAACATACAGCAAAACCAGCACCATTTCAAAGGGTGATCCCTGAGAGCAACATAACACTGGCCTGCATACAACAGAATACACAACTGGAAAGTTCACAGACAATCCCTCAATAAATGGCAGAATTTACTATGTTAAACAAAGATACTAGTTCAGACCGATGCAGACTAGTTCAGAATGATTCAATCAGTTCTAGAACAGGGAGGTGAAGAGTTATGTGAATTCATACTTGCATTTTGGTTTATTTTAGGGAACTTCAGACCTACAAACATATCCAGAAGACAATAATCATAGTCACTGTAAAAATAAAAATCAAATCCAAAGTCAAAATCAACCTTCAGCAAAGCAAACAATATCACAAGTTAAAGTAGGTATTTTTTTACTGAGCTATCTCCTGCACTACAAGTGACCCCTTGCAAAGGAAAAAAACCCTGTCATCTTTACAAATAACTGCAGTTAGAATCCTAACTAAATGAAAATGTCAAATGTCTTCCTTGCAATTATATATCTTTTCATTCATCATATTTCTTGAACATTAGGTTGTCAGGTACAGGTCCCTGAAGTATTTCAATTGCTGTTTAGAGTAGTGACTTGTGAGAACTCACATTTCAGTGTTTGGTCTGGCGTCTTAGGTATGATTTGTTTTGAGGGGTCATCTTTCATCACCAAGGTTTCCTTTAGTGTAAGGAGTTAGAATACATGAGTGGAATAACCACAAAACAGCAATTCTTTAAAGGAACCTTGAGAATTCACACCTCTGAACCACAGCAGAAGACGTGGGCAGAAAGGGGGTCTCATCTACTTTATCTATTAAACTCTACACGACTGTCGTGGGGTGACCCTGAGTGGATGACAGGTGCTCGACAGGCTGTTCTATCACTCCCCTCTCCTCATCAGGATAAGAGAGAGTAAGTATATCAAAAGATTCATGATAAGGACAGGGAATGATCAATCACCAATTACAGTCATGGGCAAGACTCATCTCAGGATATTAATTTAACTTATTGCCAATTGCAAGTGTAGGATAATGATAAATAAAAACTAAATCTTAAAACACCTTCCATTCACCCCTTCCTTGTTTCTAGGCTCAGTCTTACTCCCAGTTTTCTCTACACCATTCCCTGCCAGTGGCACAGGGTTCAGTGATTATGATCAGTTCATCCCATCTCCCCTGTTCCTTCTTCCTCAGAGGGAGGACTCCTCACACTTTTCCCCTGCTCCAGCATGGGGTACCCCCACAAGAGACAGTTCTCCATGAACTTCTCCAACACAATTGCTTCCCATAGGCTGCAGTTCTTCCTGAACTTCTCCAACATGGGTTTCTTCCACAGGGTGCAGTCCTTCAGAAGCAGGCTGCTCCAGCAAGGGCACCCTGTGGAGTCATACATCCTGCCATGATCCTGCTCCAGTGTGGGTCACCCATGGGCCACAGGTCCTGCCAAGTGACTGCACAACTGCAGGCTTCTCACAGGGTCACAGCCTCCTTTGGACATCTACCTGCTCCAGTATGGGGTCCTCCCACATGAAAATGGATGTGGGTCATCCCACATCCTCAAAGAGGATTTTTGCCTCACTAGGGACATCTCTGGGCTGCAGGGGCACAGCCTGTGTCACCATGATCTTCACCATAAGCTGCAGGGGCATAGCTGCCTCACCACGGTCTTCAACATGGGCTGCAAGGGAATCTCTGCTCTGGCACCTGGAATACCTCCTGCTCCTCGTCCTTCACTGACCTTGGTGTCTGCAGGGCTGTTTCTCTCACATATTCACACTCCTCTCTGGCTGCTCTTCTGCAGGAAGGATTTCCCCTGTTCGTGAATATGATATCGCAGGGTCTAAGCTTTGGTCAGTGGCTCTTTCAGACATATGTGAAGGTTGTAACAGCTTCTTGCAGAAGCCTCCCCTGTATGCCCCAACTACCAAAACCTTTCCACTCAAACCCAATACAATGATTCTCATCTTTAATCTCTATCACAAGCCAATGAGACCATGAAGGAGGTGGCATCTATTTTCCCTGTGTACACTCTATTCTTTAACACATTCACTGAAAGACAGAAGAGAAGCAAATAATTCAAACTGCAAGACCTTTAGGTGAACCATAAGCTCTCTTTGTACTACAGTTAGTTCTGAAAAGAGGTCATAGGCCTAGTACTGTATCATTACTAACAGTGTTCACTGTTGAGCAACCCTTAAACCCTCCTACAGAGCAAAAGTTTCAGCTAGAGGGCACAAAAGGTATTGTATTGGTAGAATTCTTTCATGACTATTTGCATTTTCTAAGCAGATTCATGTGCTATTTAAAGTAATGCGTTACTTTCATTTGTGGGATACATTTAATAGGAAACTATCAGTTTCTGTCACAGAATCCACAAATGTCTACTCAGAGAATATTTTCATTATACTTAGAAAACACTTTCCTTAAAACTCACCTTACCACAGAGAAACATTAGAACAAGCATGACAAATGTAGCATGTCAGTATTTCAGTATTCATATCAAACATACTGTTGTTCATAACTGAAAGCCAGCTATGGAGAAGAGGGCCTTGTCAGCCACCCTGAAAAAAATGCCTGTGTCCCTGCCAGGTACTGCCAGGTTCTTGCTGATGGGCTGTTTCCTATCAAAGTTTTCTCAGGGGAGTAAAAGTTCCTGTAATTAAAAAAGTTCACTGTAATTAAATGAAGATTCAAGAACACCTATCCTATTTTAGCACACAACAAGAAGCACCTGTTGATTCTGTATGCTACCACTATTCACTATTTTGTCCTTGAAACTAAATAAACTTGAAAATAGACAAGTTTCATAAAACAAGTAAAGCACATTGTACATCATTTCGATGTATTGATTTGGGTTTGTGTTGTTGTTTTTTTTTTTTTTTTTACTGTGGCTTTCCCATGGCTCTGCATTTTTACCCATGTCTTTAATTTTTAACTTTGAATAGTGTTATTTAGTAATTTTTAGTGGATAATATCTATGTATATCCTGGTGCCATTACTGTTAACACCTTAATAAATTTCAAAACATCAATTGCATAAATTCCTGCTATCATACTTCTAAGAAGAAAACTTTCTAAGAATAGCAGCAAAACCTTGAAAATATTTTTTTCCATCTCTGAGCTAGTCTCCACAGAGCACATAACACCTCTAAAAGAGACAGTGAAAACTACTAACATTTTTTTGACAATTTTCACCTTTGACAAATGCAAGAAAGATGAGATATTACAGTGGACAGAGGTGTCAAAATTTTACTACTAAGGATGGCACAGATTCTGATGAAAGGGAGATCAGAAACTATTAAAAAGACAAAAAAAGAAATATCTAAAAGTGTATTACCAGCAATATTAGAAAAGCTTATTAGATTAGAGGTTATTATAGAGACAAAGAACTGTAATGTAACCAAAACCAACAGTCTCAGCATTTTATCATCATATTTCACACCATTAAATATACATATATGGCGACTGAACATTTATTTAACATATGCATTTTTTCTAAAGGAAAGAAACCATTAGAAAATATAGCAATCTATATTTTATTTCAATATATGATTTAGTAGATGTAAAGAGGGTGAAGATAACAGCTCATAACTAGAGGATACACAGATCCATGGCATCTAAGCTGTAGTATTTTATATATGAAATTTTTACTGCAAATTATCTTTTTCAAATACTCATGGAGACCAAAAGTAAAAATTTTCTGGTGATGAACTCATCAAAAGCACTTTTGCTTGAAATTCATGGCTTATAACCCTTTACCTCTCTAAAATCTCCTCTTCCTCCTCCAAGATACAGAATCATATCAGTTTCTCCATAAATCTCTACCACATCTAAATTCTGAGGCTAAATTCTGTCCTACTTGTGTTTCTCAGTATGGTTTGGCTACTGAAAATATCAAGATCATAAAGGTGTATTTTCATAAATATATTACATCTGCTGACTAGCCAGCTTTTATTTTTCTGATGAACTGTGTGTGACTATACACAAACTGTAAACACATAATTTCTCACATGCTTGTGTAAGTGTAATAACAGGTAGCCTCAGATGTTATCACTGTCAGTGACTGTCTGCACTAATGTATGAAAATTGAGATCCTTAAGCAGTGACATATATGGCAAAAAGGACAAAGTAGAAGGCTAAGTGATTTGGCCAAGGACAGATACGATAAAGCACTGAACTGAGTTTGATTTACAGAAAATGGGGCCCTAATTTTTTCAACTCCCATTTCTACAACTTGTGAACTAGACTTAACTTGCTATGCATTAAAGGTCTGGTGGAAGTGCAATATTTTCACTTACCTTTTTACTAATCTTTCATTTGTTGGGTAAACTGGAAAGAAAATTTTACAGAAAATTACAACATTACTATACACTACATGCTATTATGCTACTAAAAATCATCTAAAATGAAGCAATTAGACCAAGTCCTACTCTGAATTTTCTCATTAACATCTTTCTCCCACAGTCCAATCTTCTACATTTGTTTCAAATATAAATAAAGTCCTAAAGTCAAGATACACGTGAGTTGTGGTCTCCACATCCAGTTTTGCAAATTCAGTAAAAGTAAAGAGATCGGTATGCATTTTGTTTCTGTACGATTTATGTAACTAAACTCCAACACTTAAGAGCTATTTCAAGCTCTAGCTGATTCAGCTCTCTTCCAGACCAGAATAATCTCAAATGGTTTTGCCAGGGAGCATGAGGAGAACCAGGTAATTGAAGACACTTAAGAACATTATCACTTTCTTCACAAACAGGGTAATTCAACAGAGTGACAGGAATGTGCTCCATTGCATCTTTAGTGAGTCCTTTGAAAAAGAAGCAGGGATTTTATTTTCTGTCAAAGATGTCTTTATCATAAGAGATCAGTGAGGGAGGTGTTAGGCCATCGGGAGGGTCAGAAAATAGTACAGCACATTCAGTCAAAGAAGGGAAACTTGACCCCCCAGTGACTCTAATGCTTACTCTAGTCAATACAATAATATTTTCCACAATTCACCTGCTAAATCATCAGGCAGAGCAACAAAAAGAACAGATTTTCTTAATGTCACTGAGGTGATTGGTCTATCTTGTAATTCCTTCTGACACTAAAACGAACAGAATAAACAGTAGGAAATGACACAGCAGCCAAATTTCCAACACCTGCTGCCCATTTCATCTGGATTGCTGAACCCCTCCAAAATCACACATCTGCAATATATGCAATGTCCAAAGAATCACTGATTAGAGTTTCTGTTTTACCTGATATGCTACTATGTGCTTGGGTTTTTTTTCCCTTTAAAGAAAAACTAAGTCTTTACCAAAGTAAAGAAAAACAAATACATACTCATGTGGGAATCTTAGGGTGAATGTGCAAACTGATCTCAAATTCCTTTTCCCTAAAAAATTATTTCCAATAAAAATCCCCCCCTAGTTACTAGCAGTATAAGGCTTAAGAGGTGCATCTAAACAGTGCCAACTTAGTTTGATAAATTTATGACATATATACCATTTAATTCAAAAGGAAACAGTAAGAAAACATTCATATTATTGCTGTATTTTCCGCAATGGTTAACCTATGCCTAAAATAATAGTTTAACTCCCTGTAAAGCTGTATTTGTATTAATAAGTTTATTAGAAAAATAACTTTCAGACAACAAATTAGAAGAGCTCTATTGGGAACTATTGTAACTGAGTATAATGAAGGAAGACCAATAACCAATACTAAGTTATGATACATCTGCAAATCTAGTGGGAAAGGAAAAAAAGGAATACTGTTTTGACAAGGTCCTTTTATACCTATTTCATCTATCATAGAAATAATTTTTTAGAAAACATTTATAACAATCATGTAAGATAGAAAAAAGTTCTTCAACAAAAACAGATAGCCTATTTCTAGATATTCTTTGCACTACCTGTTAAGTTTAAAATGTAGCTCGCATCTCTAAGTTATATTCTATAATGTATTCACATTCAGCATGCCTCTTGGCAGGCTGACAGGACTTCTTGTACAGCATTTCCTAAACTTCAGCTTGATATCTCATGACCTATATTTTAAATCATTCCAATATATGGTGCATGTTTTTATTTCATACAACCGAACAGTCTTCTTCAGTGGCTTAGATCTCCAGGCTGAACATTAGAACAGTACTGATTAGAGGAGATTGTAAAGAACAGTAGAGATGATGTTCAGAAAAAGAAATATCAGAATAACAATTTTTTACTGCTAGGCACTTTTCACTTTCCAGTCCCTCCACACAACCCAAGCATTTCTGCTCACTAGATGCTCGCTTTTGTCACTTCTAGCATCACACAGAAGATTTCAGAGAAGCTGGTAATAAAAATATTAGTGACAGCAGAGGAGGCAGCAGATTTTCACTGCTTTGATCTCATATTCAATGTCCTATAATAAAAGCATGAGAAAAACATGAGGTAAAGTGATAATTTGTGTGCAATTACATAGAGTAAATGAAATTTTATAGGCAACTGGTATGCATTTTGCATGGAAAAGACAGGCTTTGAGTCTGAAATAAGGGATATTTCTCATGAGTTTTGTTTAAAACCATAGAAAAGAGGTAAGAGAGAGGAAATAATTGCCCTTTTTTAGTATTTGTTATCTGTCAAGCTATCTGTTAGGAAAATTACTACTACCCTAAAGTATGCCAAGGGAAGGCATAATAATATTTTAGCTTGGTGTCTCTAAATTGTTTGATTCTCCATATGTACTCCTCTTTACCTTCTAGAGATCATCCTTACTAGCTGATCTTTAAGGTCCCTTCCAACCCAAACCATTCCATGTGTCTCATGATTTTTGTTGGGGTTTTTTTTGAGATGGACACAATGATATTTGGATCCAATAATTCCATTCACAGGACATTTCTATAGAATCTGCTCACCTGGATAAAGAAAATATCAACACCAAATTTTATCTTTCCTGGTGGCTGAGATCACAGATCTTAAATCACATTGAAGGAAGAATGTGTATCTTCAATCTTGTTGGCAGAAGTTGAGCATGGGTTGGGGTGGGAGTGGGGCACGTATTTCCTTTGACATTTGAAGACATAGCAACAGATTACTCTCCTCAAATACCTTCAAAAATGGAGCCAGCTCCCCGGCTCAGTGATCTATGTTCACTAAACTCCACAAAGAAAGCAAGCCCTGGGGCTAAAAGCCTCAAAGTAAATGTGAACATAACTATGCATTTGAGTGGCACTATTAAAACCAATGGTCCTAGCACTAAATATAAAAGTTAAGGATGAAGGGATGTTTCCAGAGGGGAGGGTGGAAAGTCATAAGGGTGTTCCTGTAGTTTCTGTATGTGGGTGTGTGTGTGGGAAGTGTGTTTTATTTAAATGTATATTGACAGGGAAAATGTAGCAAAAACATTTACACATGCTTTTGGAAAAGCTTTTCAAAATTTCTAATTATTTTAAATGAAGCAACTGCTTAGGACTATATTTAATCACAAGAGAGTAGTGTAAGCATTACCTCCTGGTTATCCTTCACATGGAAAGCCTGTGAGACAGTATTTAACCCTGTACGAGGCAGGTAATTGTAAATATTTGCTTTCCCAGGCTGAAAAGCTAAAATACAGATGTTCTGAGAAAAATATGGATGCCTAATATCAGATCTAGTTTTAGAAATTAAGCCGTTCAGGCTTTTAGTCACTGTTGATTTATTTTGATGTTACATATGCAATTTCTTTTTTCAGCCTTTCGTGTATATGCAACAAACAACAGTCTCAACTTGGGGAATTTTTACTTGGTTTCATTTGCTCCTAATTAACATTTTGATCACCAAGACAGGTACAGAGCAAAAGAAAAAAAAACAAAACAAAACAAAACAAAACCCAACAAACCAAAACACAGTCAAGCAAACACTTAATAAACAACATTTCTTCTACTTCCCCAGGTTCAATTTAACTCAAACCCACCTCCTCTCCACTTCCTAGTCTAAGCTTGCCTTGTTTTCACTGAAGGTTACCAAATTCATCCCAATTCCCCTAGCAGGCAATAGGCAGCAGAGGATGTCAAAGTCATGTACACAATGGTTTCTCTCAAATGCTTTGTGCTTCTTCCTGCTTTACTCTCCCACATTTTGCTTCCTTTCTCAGATGTTCTTTGCTTCTTCAGGTTTTATTGCAGTTCTCTTTCTCAGCATCCTTGCTGCATGGCTCACCTGCAGGCCACAGTCCTTCAAGGCTGTTCCTTGTGCTTCCTTCCGAGAGTGTCTCCAGACAGATGCTTCCATGCCCTCAGCTGCCTGTTTCTTTCTTAAACAAGTTTTTGCAGTAATGCCAGCATAACAGATAACATTGTGGTTACTTTTGTTCACCAAGACAAAATTTACATACAGAAGCACAAGAAATCCTGTGTTCTGTTGAGTCACTGATACGTTGCACGTGTTCCTACTACCAGGAACGACCATACTGGTAGAATGATCATATCCATGATTCTTGCAATGCTTTGCACTGAAGAACCAGAAAAAAAGAACTCAACATGTTGTTGTGGGATTTACTCAAATAGGTGCAAAATAGAGTTCTACAAGCAAAACCAAAGTGGTGACAGAAAGATACTTTTCAGAGCTACAGGGAACCCAAAGTCCATATGGTTCAGCAATAAGATTGAGAGAAAGGAATATGATCCCACACTAGTTCTCATGCAGTAGGGTTATTGCCAGTTTCAAACAGAATCTAAGTCCAAATTTACAGGAAAAAAAAAAAAAAAAGAATTTTAAGACATTCAAACATATACATTTGTTGAAAGTTGTCACTTTCAAAAGACACTGTGGATTTAGTCATTTTGAGATGGGGGAGGGGAACGAAATCAATAAAAATGCAAATTGAGTGCTATATGTGCATTTTGTAATAAAAATGTGCATATGTACTCTCAAACCAGTGATGACACTTGTAGGCTTTGTAGCTAACTATGTCTTTGGGGTTTTTTTTCAATTAATCTCAGAACTGCAGCTAAATTGTGACCCATACCGTACATGCTGTTAAAAACCATTCATAACCAGCAGTTCTCAGGATTTTAAAATGGAATCAAGGAGGAGAGGACCTATTCAGAAGTCATGCACACACGTTTTCCTTTATGTTTGTAAAGAAATTTTGAAATGGCTTTTGCTGACTGAAATAACAGCTAGAAATACACTTGACATTTCACTTATTCTTGAGTATTTGTAACCTTGGAGCAAATGTTTCATCTCTTAGATTATCTTGTATACTGGGATGCAGTTCATGAAAAAATTATCTTCCATGTGGCATCCAATATTTGGAGATTATACCACCTGGAATCTATTTATTCAAACACACCTGGTGCTGTCTTCTCTTTTTAGACTGTAATACAACTTAGCCTTGCCACTACCATGAATCATAATTTCTGGGCTGTAGAGAAGCCTGTTTACTTCTTTCCCAATAAGTTACATACACTGTGCAAAATGACTGAAAATTCATTGATATCATGAACTCCCAGGGTCATTCCACTGGAGTTTCTCTACCAATTTCAACAGTACTTTTGGTTTTGTTTTGTATTTTTTATGTTTGTTTCATAAACGACAGCAATGGTGAAAAGGATTAGGCATTCCCAGTATTGGAAGCCAAACTTTTGTTATTGCTGAGCACATTTATTGTCTTGTTTTCCATTTAGTTTCACTGTTCTCCAATCACTTCCTCATCAGTGCACTCCTAGGAGAAAAACCCACAAGATCTGAAAAAAAATGGGGCTATTTTCTACAATTACTTGATAGAAGGTATTTAAAAACTGTGCACCTCAATGCAAGTCCTTGGCAGCATATACAGATTCCCTCTGCTAGGATCTGAACATCAAAAGAAATATTTTAAATGAGTTCAAGTAGATTCTTCACATGAATTAAATCATTCTTTGAAAGCCAAATACTAAAAAAAAAATTCAAACCATATAGAGCTGAATATAATGTACATCATTAGAAGCAACATTAATCCATTTATCATCTGATGATTCAAATTTGCCCTTCATTTTACAACAGAAAACAACCTGTGATTCTTTTCCAATATTATGTCATTGTAAAGACCATACTACAATATTCTATCAGCCCACCTTTCTGTAGCCAATTGTTTTTTTCAGATCATTAAGTAGTTTTATTTAAAAATTGCCAAATATTTAGTATAAAGTAAGCATTCAAGGAACGAACTGTTCAAAAATAAATCTTTAATATGCTAAGTTTTTAATCATTCTCTCTGTTATTTGCTTGTATTTTTTATGCTGTCTCTCTACTACGGGTTTGCCTTGAAAAGGAATTTAAAATCCTGACAATTCTGCCCTCTGTTTCTTCATGACAAATTAACAATATGTAATAGGTGTTTCTTGGTCACCCATCTTTAAGCAAGTACAGGATTTTTTGGCCTGGTATATTCCCGTAATGATTTGGGTAGGGGGCCTTTTGGGGTTTTTCCTTCTCCCCTCTGTATACTTAATGGGGTTTCCAAAGTAGTTTGTGACAACATTTCAAGGTCAATTACTTAGGGCTAGCCCTCCTAAAATACCTCTTCTCATTTATCCTAGATTTTAACATCTTTTAGTAAACAAACAAACATACAAGCAAACAAAAGAAAGTTTAGTAAGAAAAAATTTTAGTGGTAATCAAGATTCTGGCAGAACACACACTACACAGATCTCCAAACAGATCTCCAGCACTGACCGGCAGTATCATCGAGCTCCCAATGCAACGTCTTAGTAGCAACCTACAATATTTTAGCAATTAGGAGCCAAAAGCTCCCCAAAAATCCAAGTCAATATATTTCCTTGCCATTCAAACACCTACTATATATTTCTGGGAAAAAAAAAAAAAGGGGGGGGGACACACTGGATAATTCTCAGTGCAACACTTCTTCAGGATTTCTTTTTCTTGTAAAGCTAAAAAGAAGTCACAATGCTAATGAAAATGAAAATATGTAGTTTAACTTTTTAATCTTTTTTTTAAGAATTTAAAATTATTGAAATATATTCCTATTTGTCTAGCAGTCACAAAATATCATATATCCTGACAGACCTCAAAGCACTTCACAACTCCATAATAATAGACTAATTCCATTTACTACTGAAGTGCAGCCAACTATGAGACAGAACACAGCAGTGGCTTAACAGCACAGATGAACACTGTCAGCCCTTTAGATTAGTAGGTAGATGTAAATATCTTGTCCATTTAAAAACCATAGGGTGCTTTGATACGGAGTAGTATTAGCCAAACTTATAAACAGACAAGAAACCAGAAATAATACTGCTGTTCTTTTGGAGGTGTATTCTCCTTTTTCTTTTTGTGCATTTTGTTTGTTTTGTTATTATTGGGGGTTTTGTTTGTTTTGTTTTTAATGTAGAATCATTAGGAAGCATTATTCCAAATGAATATTGAATTTGATTTGAGTTTAGATAAAATTAATTCCATCTACTGAAGTCATACTACTGTCTCCTTTGACAGTCTGCAATTAAATCCTGATTCACAATGAACTACACTACTGAATTTGTTCTGATCCCAGCTCAGAAACACTTTACTTTTCCACAGTGTTTCTTGATGTCCCTCAGTAAAGCTTAAGTGACATATACTCTTGGTATTTAAACATACAGGGCTCAATCTGTTGCTTAAATATAAACGTCTAATGCTATTTGTCATGCTCCAGGATTATGTGAGACATTGTCAAGAGTCTGGCAGATATAACAGGATCTATGGGAGACTCATGCCCATCTGGAAAAGCAGCTGGAGGCTAGATTTAGGCAACTAAATCAAGCTTCCACTGCAAATTTAAAATGCAGCAAGTTCATGCTACAAATACCACTTCTTTCCTACAATTTCTGCCTATCTTATCTAGTGATACAAATTCTTATCAAAGTGTCAACATAGAAATTTCTCTTGTTTTTAGAAACTGGAAGGATTTCCTACAAGTGTATTGGTCAAAAGTTATAGATCTCATTGGCAAAGAAAGTGAATTTGGTTCTGGTTAGAGAGTGTGTCCTTGACAAATTACATCATCTGAATCTGAGGTTGCATTACAATTATCCAGACATTTATAATCAGTAGGAATAGTTTAATATTTTACTTATATTTGTCACGCAACAGACATTACAAGCATTATGTGATAAGATAATTTGGTCAGTATCTGTTAAAAATTGAGAGCAAACACACTGAAGACATATTTGATTGTAGTCATAAGGATGAATATTTCAATTTCATAATTTTGTAAGGAAAACTAATATTCTCCTATTTTGGACAGTTTAAGAGGTTTAAACGTTTCTATTCGAAAGACAATAAGTACTGGAGAGGTACTAGCAGTCCATTGTTCAGCCATCATGCCTTGGTCCTTAGGTTAAATATGGTGTGTGAAGAATCAAAGAAGAAAGTAGTTTAGGTTTAATTTACCTTGCTACTCAGGATTTTCCTTTCCTTTTTTTTTTTTTTTTTGCTTCCTTTTCAACAGCTTAGAAGAGTTAATTTGTCTGAGTTATTCAACACCCTAATTTCAGCAGGTATTTCATGAATCCTGTCATACTGCTAAGAAGGTCAAGGGATCTGCCTTCAGCTCCTCCGTAAATATGTATAAGAAAATAATGCTACAGAAAGGCCAAATGGCACCGTAAAACCTCTTGCTACAGTCTCAGTATACTGTGTATCATATGAACTCTAACCAAAAAATCCTCTTTTAGTATGTCAAACTTTAGACGGGACTTTTTTTTTAACATGAGTATGAAATATTTTTATAGTTCTTTACTGTGCTAAAATAATTCTTATAATTTAAAATTAGAAAGATGAAGAAATCAATTTAGCAATAATCTGTCTTACCTTTAAAATGAATTAAAGGGCTGGATAAAATATGATAAAGCTGAAGTTGCCTTCATTCAAAAGTTATTGTAAAATATGCACATACCCATCAAACTTGAGGCAATTAAAGTACTCTACATTAAAACTGTAAGGTTCTTTTTTTTATTTGTGAATTCCTGAAACAACTGGTTTTCCTTCCATAGGCCATGTTAGTTGATTGTAGTTGTAAAAGAAACTTTTTAAAAGGCTATTTCTTTAAAGGTTATATCTGTGCTTAATAAAAACATTGCCCATTATTTTTCCAGTAATACCAGGGTATTACCAACCAAAGATGGTACTCATTCCCTATGTAAACTTTTATCAAGCACCTCAACATCACAGCATCTCAACTGTGCTATTTGAAAATGAAAAGCACAATGATTCTTAGCTAGCTTACTATCTTTAGATAATATTTTAAATGCAAAATGTTGTAAATTGATCACAAAGGCAATGCAGCAACTATGTACTGCTGAGTGCATTACCTCTAATGTTGCTCAATATCTCCCATTCTTGATTCTAGCAAGAATACGTACAACCAAGTAACCTGAGTAGCTGGGCTACTTTTTGTAGAAAGCTGTCTTTAGGGAGCAACTCAAAAATTACTCAGAATGGTAATTTCCCCTTTCAGAAAAGAATGTTGCATCATGCTCTTTAACACTGAACACAGAAATTCAGGCTAAATTTGATGTTGAGTATAAGGCAACATATAAACAAATGAACCAAAACAACAACCTACCACCAAAGATAAGTTTTCTGGTTTGGGGAAATTTTTAATTAGGAGATAACTCAGTACTGCAGCCAGACACCAGCAAAGTGCAAACACAGAGCACTATAAAAAGTCCCCAATGCACTGCAAATTTTTTCAGTAAAGACATGCTGTGGGAGTGCAGAAAGAGAGCTGATTCTTCCATTCACTAGTGCCCCTCAGTGCAGTGTGTGCTAGGGGCCACAAAGCCTCTCTGTATCCCTAAGAATTGCAAACCTGTGTTTGTAATTTTATCTTCTGCCCAAACACAGACACACACAGAGTAACTCATCCATTATTCTATCCCAATTCTAGAAGGACTAAATGGTTTCAAATCAAAACTTAATGTTGTTTTTTTGATTGCTTATTGCAGTTTATCTTCAGGTAAACATCAAGTCCACTGAAAATATTTTCCCTTTAGAAACTTACTCTTTTTCCCTAGAAATAGTGTATGGACTGTTAAATTATTTGGTCCATAAACTATTTAATCTTTGCTGGTTTTACTTTTTTTTGTAAAGGAATTGAATTTTGTGGGTTTATTAGAATTAATTTACATGGCCTTTCCTTCTCCCTACAGTATTAATGCAGGAAAGAAAGCGCTACTTTGTGCATAAACTATTTTCAAGGTCTAAAGTACATTCCAGAACTAGAACAATAAACTTCTTTTTTTGATCTTTTTTTTTTTTTTTTCGATTTGAGCATTTCCAAGTCACAGTGACTTATTAAATTATGACAGAATTTGTATAAAGAATTTAAGTCCAAGCACAGCTCTTTTAGCAAAGCTGGGTAAAATATCTTTAAGTAGAATTCTTTCTACACTGAGCCTTGACTGGCTTTGTAATCATTAATTTTATTAACTTTGTGAGCATTCAAAAGTAACTAAGCTACAAATTCAAATACCATATGCAAAATCAGTGCAATGCATATATAAATATTGTAGACAAACAAGAGGCATGTTTTTAATTTGAATCATGAAACTTTGAATGGTTGGGAATAGCACAAATTTGCTAGGGTCAAGGTCCACAACAAATTTAGACATGGTGGAAGCCCAAAAGTTAAACTTAGTTCAAATTCAAACCTGAAAAAAAAAAGTGCAAATTGTGAAACACTGTACAGTAATATTAGAAGAATATAATCCAATCACTGAAGAGCTCTAGTCAGTCTGTTTACCTCTTGGTTTCTTCATTTATATGGAACAAACTGATGGAACCACCTGGTGATTGCAGTGCTGCCTAAATGAAGGATGCCTAAATGAAGGATGAAGAATGTCTATAAAATCTTCAGTAAATTGGTTGTGCAGACAGAGCTTCTCCAGTTTATAATCAAGGTTTCAACGAGTGAGGTTTGAGGTGTAACAATTAAAAAACTTGCATTGCATTTGTATACCTTAGGGTTGTCAATTGATAGCCTTCACCAGCACAAAAGTAATCAAAAAAGAAAGGGAGGACAATTACAGAACTCTTGAGTCTAATGAAAGAGATAAAACTATAAAGCATACCCATCTGTGATTGTGACTAATGGAAGCATTACTTATTCATGTTGGGAGCATGACCATACATGGGCATCTCCTTTCTCTGCACCAAGCAGCTGCTTCTGCATGCTCCAGTACTTAAAGAACCTAAACAGATGCTTCTTTTTTCTTTTTCAATGGCAGAGAAAATATAAGGAAAGACCCTTGTTTGATATATGACCTCTATTTGGTCTATCTTTGCTTCTGCCTTCCCAAATTAGTTAAAACCAGTAAAAAACCTAATTCTTGGGTACTGTTGAATTCAAGAACCTTTTCAGCAGATTTCAAAATACAGAAGTATTGTAAATATAAGCAAGGCAGTACATGAAATCTTGACCATATAGGATCTGCTCATATACATAGCCTCCAATTCCCAGTATTCCAAGGGAAACACCAAGGAGGATAGCCATAATAGGCACTGTTGACACTTAAAAATTTCCTTTTCCTCTCTGAAAATTCCAACAATTCAATAGCTCTCAAAAGAGTTATAACTGAAGACTAAAATTAGCTGTAAAATTCACCCCATCTGAGGCCTTTTCAAATGCATTCTGAAATTAATTATTAACAGAAGAAATTTGAATTTCAGCATTTGTAAAATAATTCAACCCTGTGAACAATGGGTTCTCCGAGGAGAACCACTTCCTTCAGTTTTTCTTATTAACCTCTGCAAGTAGAAGTAAAGAAAAAAATTTCCAGCACTCATCTGAAACAGTTTTTCTCTTTTATACACTTACTGCAGTGCTGACCATATGGCTACAATCCTGTCCTTTTAATCTCTTTTTAGTCTCCAGTGTTCATATGTGTTATTGAAGAGCTGCCATACATCACTCCAGAGGAACAGTTGTGTTTCAGTTTTGTATAATGGATTTGCTGTAGCATATTAGTTTTTTTACAGTGATTTACATTATCAGCAAAGTCTTTAAAGACTGACCCCTTCTGAAATTCAAGACATTTACATGGTATCAGATTGTTACAACCATTTCTACTATAAATCTCTTAAATTTAATAATTTTATTTAATGTGACCTAAACATCAAGAATAAAAGAAAGTTAATAAAATGCAATACTCAGTAGATGGTCCTTACATGGAATAAAGATCCACTACTCCACAGACTTCCTCATATTCCCTTCTCAAACCATTCTCTGTCGGGCAAACCCACAGAGGACCCACAAAGACCATTTATATTTGCCTACAGCCCATCTACCAAGAACTTCAGAAACTGAGAAACACTTTGAAGTTCGTCCCAACTGCTCTGATATTTTAATGAGAGCACTCAGTAGAACAACTGGTTTCACTCATGTTTGTAGCCTTCCTTTTGCAGTTCTCCTAAGTAAGACCTGCTGGGTAAAAGGGAAAAAAAAATGAAGAAAAATTTTTGTCTCAGAAAAGTAGACAGGCATCCAAAGACAAAGGACAAGGGATTTTGCATATCAAGATGCCAGGGGTTAGAGGAAGGGAGGCAAGTAGACAACAAAAATATACCTGAGAATGCAGAGGTCACTAGATCCAACTTCTTGCTGTCAAGCAACCACAGTCATAATCATCAGAAGCTGTCAAGAATTGTGATAAGAATTCTTCCTTTTCCCAGAAAGTTAGCTTTTTTTTCAATCTAGACTATACAATTACTTTTTAAAATATTTCACCAAAGTGTATTCATGCTTAATTTCTCCATTTATTTATCTGCCAGCACTGGTTTTTAATAGATTCTTCCTGCTCTGGCTTTTGTCTTCATGCATTTAGACAAAATAAGCATGGTACCCTCTCACTTCTCCTTTTTCTACATTAAAAATGTCATCCTCTTCCAGATCTCCCTCATTACAGAAGCCTCTATTCCTCTGAGTATTGTAGATGCTATTGTTTACTGTAATTTGAAAACATCACTCGAATATAGAACACATAAAAGAAGCCTTTACAGTATAAATTTACTACTGAATTTATATTTTCTCATCCCCACTGTAATTCCCTCCTTCACTGCCCAGAATATTTTAAGATTCAATTTGCCTTGGGTGGTCTTGTAATCGCCTAAGTGCCACTCAACAAAGTGACAATTTTCCAAGTTGCTGCCCTATTATACATGCTTCTATTAGCTGAGAAAAAAAGGAACAACAAAGAAAAGCAAAAAAAGAGGCAAACAAATAAGACTATAATAAACCAGTGGAATATCTAAACATTTATACCCTTATGAACCATGCATAGCCATACTTAAGTATATAACTTTAATGCTGATTTCTTGAAAAGTATGTCTGGACTTTTCTGTATATCAAGCAATGTATACATATTTCAGATGGTAATGCAATCTTTGCCCACCTCAAGAGTAAGTGAATAATGATCCCATAAATGAAAAAGAAATAATGGATAACAATTACCTGGTATAGCTAATATTGAAAAGATGACTCTTTCTAAGAATGTAAAAGGTATATCTAAACCAGTATTTTTTTTAAATTGCCCGATAAAAATTGTATTCTATTATGAAATAAAAGTTCTATTCAGCAAAGATATGAAAGTTGGCCAGCTACTATAAGTTACAGCCATTATAGGTTGCAAGAGAAAAAAACCTATTCAGGAATCAGGAAGAGTAATGGGAACCACTAGACTGCTTGCTCTTTAGGTCTATTTTGGCTAAGGAAAGTATTTTTACGCATTTTCAGCTGTTTCTGTGAAATGCCTTTTAGGGTATTGCCTATTGGGCAAATATTTGAGTAAGACCAACAATAAAGCATATCACAAATAGTACAAAGTTAATTTGTTGTCTGGGCAGACAAAAAAAAAAACAAAACCAAAACCAGAAAACCCACCAAAAAAACCCCCAAACCAGAAATACATTTATGTAAAATTTCCTCCAATTACAAAACCTCAACTACAGTTAAGTACCTCTGACACAAACTGGTTGGGTAAGCACGAAGCCATGCTATGCATGTCTCCAGGGCTCCTAAAACAACAATTAAAAAAAAAAATCAATCAAACAAAAGTAGTTCCTCAAAGGAAAAAGCACATTCAGTCACAGGTAAACAATGTAATTGTGATAAAAGTAGAGAATACTTAACGAGCTATTGCAGAAATTCCTTTCTCAAATTTATTAATAGCGTGGGATTTTTTGATCCCTCTACTTCGTAAGTTCATTGTTTTGTTAACAACGTTAAATCAAGTTTTATACAGAACTGTGTGAGTAGCATTAACAGATGAAACTGAAAGCAGACTCAAATGCAACCTGACAAGCATTTAGATAGAACTTAAATCTAATCATGTAGGGGCCTGTGACCATTGAAGTGCCTGACTGTGTATCTGGTCTTTGCACACCTGGTATCTGGTCTATGCACACATATTACCATGGCATGGCAGTAACTCTCCTGTAGTCCACATGGGAGATAGCAAGCAACAAGGTGTAGGAAGCCACTGGGAAGCTGCCAGATCTGTGCCATTATAGTAGCAATTTTCCTCAGAATCAACATAACGTTTTTAATATGTCCCAGCTTTGCCTGGAAAAGGGAAGCTCACATGAGTAGTTCTCTGATCAGGTCTTTCAGATGACAAAGTGGGATGGTGGAAGAAGGGTGCTGGTGACCTGAGAATGAAAGTAAGGGGAATGCTCTTCCTTGACCTGTAAAATGAAACAAAAATAACTGCCATTTAGTGTTCTCTGGTTAAAAAGAAGGGAACTGAACTGTCACTGGTTCCATTTTTGCCATCTTAATAGTCATTACAATTTTAAATCTGCTGCAAAAGACTTTTTGGCGATTTAGTATACTGTTTTATTCCATGTCAGAAATATCATTAATGGCTAGTTCAACTTTCAAAGAAAGAGGAACTTGTCACATTAACCTCTATTATTTAATAAGTCCTGTATATCTATGAATGTTATTGTTTATTTAGATTTTTACAAAATATAATTAAACAAGTGCATATCTAAAAAGAAATGTAAACTATGATTTAATGATATTTTTTGTTAGGATTTCTCGATTGATTAAATCAAGTTTTCCTCAGGTTCAGCACAGTTAAGGTATTTTTTTCTACATTTTTTGTTATGTAAAAACATTGAGCACCCGGTGAAATATCATTTCACCGGGTGCTCAATGTTTATTGTGTCTTCTGCAAAATAAACACTAGATAAATCCTGGATGGGCAAGTAACCTATCTACTATTCCAAAAAGCCCCAGGAATAAATTTCCTGAGAAAGTGATTTAAAGACCTCCATTATATGAAGATCTTGATGTGTAATTTTTAGTGCATTTTCTTATGAGTATTACAGTTTCTATAAAATAAAATTTCTTCCCTATTTTCTGTTTGAAGATTATTATTTAAATGATGATAAATCACTACCCTATTTGTAAAAAAAAAATGCAGTGGGTACCTATAAGTCTCTTTATCTTGGTTGCATTGAATATTTCTCTATTAGTTTTAATAATTTAACCACAAGATCTGTTCTTTTGCAGATGTCTTTTTTTTCCAGCTGTTATAATGAGATAGAGTTTTAAGAAATACATACTTCTTCAGCCTAAGTAGGGCTAACAGGGCTTTCCAGGCTAACTAAGTAGCTCTGGAAAAGGGGCATAATTTCCTAATAAATCAAGCTTCTGTTCTTTTATACCAAGCTCTCACTTTCTGGAAGTGTTAATTCTGCCTCGACATCAATTATAAGAAAAGAACTAGTTCATTTAAAAAACAATATTCACTATTATGTATTCTGACAGGTTTTGTTCAGTTCCATTAAAAAAAAAAAAAAATAGGACCGCATCCCCCATCTTTCCTGGGGATATTAGTATGTTGGCACTAAATGTTTTCACTAGACTGCTGCTCTTTAGGTCTTAAGATCTTAAGTCTTATTTTCTTCATTTTTAACTCTTAGTATTACTACAATTAATATGAATGGAAACTAAAATGACACCCTGCTTACCTCCCAAATAATTATTAAGTAACTTGCAGTATGGGATTTCATTTAGTATTCTGACTTTGCTTTCTTCTCTGTTTTTCTTTTCTCACTCTTTCTGGCATATAAATAGTTTGTCACAACCAGATGGCACAAATATTTGCTGATAGTTTCAGAAGCAGGTAGTGCTAACCTACCTCCACTTACAAAAGAAGATGCAGATAAATAAAAGTCACATCCTTCTTCACTCAAAAACTCTGCAGAAGGCAGCTTCGAATTCTGGACCAACACTCCAATCCAACATTGATGGATATCACTTTAACTGTACTCAAAGAAGATGCAACTGAGTAATTTAATCTAAAGAGTCACTATGGGACTTTTACTTTAAAATTTCAACACTTTTATGTTTTGAACTTGGCTATTACTTTTCACTGACACTATAAATAACTACTTAATTTCTAAAAGTTTTCTGACAATACTATTGGTCTTCCTATGGAATTTTAATCAGTATCCAAGGTTTTGTGCCCTGCTCATTTTAGATTTCATTCTCCACTGCATCATGCAGCAAAGTCCTTAGAACAAAACAAGCAAAACAGCTCTGAATAGTGTAGTTTACACAAAATGAAATGTTCAGGTATTCCAAGACTAACTGAACATCTAGAGCTGTATGAGGCAGTACATGAATTAACTGAGCCAACTCATGAATCTCCCCTGAAACATGGTCCTCTTCTATCCTATCACAGTAAACACGCGTAATCCTCTACTAAAACTGCACAGAAAAAAAGTAAAATATTTATGTGTCTTTTGGATTTGGATGTTTTTTGCTAGAATAATTAAGAAAAAAAAAGTTTTTTTTAGATTCCTATCACAAAAAAAGCTTTTTTTTCCTCTATTCACTGTCATGCTGTAAATTCAGGAATTTGGTAACTACAGTTAGGTTTTATTGCTCATAATATGCACAACTGAATAATATTCCATATATTCAATCTCACCAACGTCCTATGAAAGTTTTCCTTGTACTGGATTGATCCCAAGGACTCAGATCTTTCTTTGTCACAACTGACTAAAAGCTTTAGCAAAAAATATTATTTGGTTTTACCCTAGTGTAGGACTTGCCTTTTAAGCTAATGAATTGCATCCCATTTCTGTCTCTCCAGTTTGTAAAATCACTGGATTAATTCTGTATGCTAAATCAGTATTTTGCTGACTAGATGGACTTACCTTTTCTCCTAATTTTATGTAATCATCACATCATTAGCACACTGACATTTTTATGACAGAGCTATTGAAAATGACAAGACAATGACAAGATATAATTACACTCAAAGACCAATTTTGAGGAGCTGAAACTGTATTTTTCCTCAATTTATACTTTCATGTAACAAATTCCAGTCATTGCCCTCCTTAAATTTCTTCTGTTCAATATAAGGTGAAGCAACAAATTGCTATTCATTCTGAGGTACTACATACTATGCTTACCACTTTTAAAATATTTTTTCAAAACATCAAAATGAATGACAGAACTGCAGAGTTTCTAACTTAGTGACTTTTGGAGAACACAGCTGTTGATTCTCACACCTTGGCCTTACCATTATTACTACTATTTTTTCACTGTCCTCTATATGTAAAATTAAAATCTTCTCTATAAACACAGTTCTCCCTCATACACTAGGTTCCTAATAACTTTCTACATATATAAGGTAACCAATAACTAATTTTATGGAAAATTGCTGTTTTGAGATTACCTTCTCTTCAGTGTTCATCCATCTACCTTGTACTGTTCTGTTTAGCCTTTACACTTACCCACTATATTACAGTAAGTGATACAAATGTGCAAATCTCTCTAAACTTCTGTCCTCTGTTTCCTTTTAGTTTCACAGCTCTTAAAAGACATGCATACTTCAATCCTAAAGGAATTGTACCTGTTATTTATAAAAAAAAAGATATTCCAAAGAATATACAATTAATCATAATACTCAGTAATTTTCAATATTCCACTTACTTTGGCTCCAGTACAAAGAAATATGAGCAAAACATGCATTTATTAAAACTGCAGCTCATCATCTGATTATATATCACTGATATGTTTATTTCCCTGATTTTTGATAAATTAAGGAGTGCTGACTCCAGAAAGAAGCTTATTCTGAGAAATAATACTCAAGAGTATGATCTGGAAATACATTAGCAGTTTTGACAGAGAGAAATATAGTCCATGATTTATTTCTGATTGTTCAGAAGCAAACCTAAATCTCAGATTTTCAAAATGAGATGTACTGTTTTTGCTTTTGCAACTCATTTCCAGTTGTATAATCCAGTACTTTCACAGCACTGAATGGTCTCAATATGGTCCAAGAGGCACAGAGAAGTTGCTTTCCCTCAGGGAGCAGCAAACTTACATTAGAGCAGCATGCAGACACATTTCCAGACTGCTTGCTATCCAAAGCCTGTTTTGCATCTCTCAAGAGTTAACAGTTTTTCCTTCCTGACCTTGGAACCACTCAGTCACTCCTGACTGAGGGAAAATGATGGTAAATTTTGGGTGACAGAGGAATATACTCTTGCCCAGCACAGACCAGTGTCTCAGATCATTTGGAGAGTGTGCAACACCAACACAGTTATAGCCTCATCTTTTTTCCTGCTGCTGTTCAACTTTGTTTTGCCAGCTACTGACAGAGAGTTCCAAAGCAAGATATTTCTCCCAGTTCTTCAAAGCTGTTTAATGAGTGATGAAAGTTGACAATAGAAATAATTGTTATGTATACTGTTCCTAAACTGACAGAAGAAACACCTACGAGTATTATAAACCTATATCTCTTCTAGAAAATAAAAAGATACAGAGGAAGGTTGTTTGACTGTGCACAACTATCATCTTCCTTTCAGCATAATAATGATTGTGTATCTCTATAATTAACAGTAATTATATACCATAAAATTTGTACAGCGATTAACCAAAAACAAGATGATGATCTGTGCTGCCAAGACAAAGACATCTGTCACTGAAGTTTCTCCCTCTTGTGTTTGGAATTTCCCCCCATTCTATTTCTGCTGCCTTCAGCATTACAATACTTCTGCAACTCCAAAAAAAGTCCCAGATTTTGAGTGCCATTTTAAATCTGAGTTGCTCCATTATTTTAACCTTATTAGAACCTGTGAAAATAGACTATTTTACATTTATATTCTAACCAAAGGAGCACATATATCTCTAATACCTGAGATTTGTTAAATTTATGTCCTGAAATAATAAATACTATCATCTTTACAGATATGCTCTTCACTAACACCATTACAAATATTATCTATACATCTTTCTGAATACCTGACTTCTGTAATTTCTGTAATTATATAGATTATTCAAGTTAGCTATGCACAAAATATAATGGTATTTCCTTCTTGATGCTGCTTCTACATTCACTTTAGTATCCATTAATAACATGGCACACTTATTTCTTCTGATATGAGATTTTGGAGAGACATTTCAAATACCTTCCTCTGAGGAAAAACCAGACATGCTATCAAGGTTTTCCACATAATGAGAAGGACACTCACAAATTAGCTTATTATACCTGTTCTATGTTAAATACCTGTACCCGTGTATACTTCACACCTGAAAAGAGACAAAATATATAGCCCAAGGGATCAAAAGAATTCCATAGGAGAGTCTTCAGAAAGCAACAAAAGATGAAAGCATACTTAGTTTGTATTGCCACACTAATGCTTATGTATGTTTATTGAATGAAATGCAATGCAATTTGTCAATTTTTTGGATAACTCTATTAAGAAAGTGAGGCTAGAAGATCAATATCATATCTTACATTTGTATTGAGGGTTAAAAAACATGACCTACAATTGGTATTCATATACTCAAACAATAAGCAACACTTCTACTGTATAACATAACCCCAAATATGCAACTGTCTTCATGGGTTTTAATCTGAAAACATATTTGTTTTTCTTTGGCAGGAAGCATTAGGAATTTTTGATTTTCTCTAGAGCTGTTTGGCCTAAATTCAAAGGATTTTTTGGATGTACTGACATCATGAAAGTGCTTTATTTATATTTTAATTTCCAGCCCCTCTGTGGAGAATGTTACTGAACATTTCAATGCCTTTCATTCATTCCATTTTCACTGGAAAAGTACACATTGCCCTCTAGGACTGGAAAAAAAAAAGGACACTATTTAGTTATTTATCCATTTTGTTTACAGATTTGATGAACAATTTTCAACTAATGGGTCAGTCAGCATTTTCTATTCCTGGTATTTGTGTGTTTCTCCTCATGTACACATGACTGACTCCATAGCTCTTATGGCACTGCATTTTCATTGAAATAAGAGCAGAAAAAAAAACCTGGCCTTAATTCAGGAATTATTCATTAACACCCTATGACTACTTCGTTAAAAAAAAAAAAACAAACTTGTTTTTCCTGTGTTTCTTTTTTTTCTCAACAGTACTTACCTATTTGAAAGGGTCAGAAATACCAGTCAAACACATTAACAAACTGCATGTACAAGAATAAATACTTTTGATGACGTGTTTACCCAGTTTGAGTACTGCAAAAAATCAGTGGATTAAGTTCCTCAAAAATTTTAAATGGAATAACTCTTTCAATTTGTCTGAAGAAAGGAAGAGAAAAAGTTAAGTTTATGCTGAAATAGAAACAACTTGGTTATTTTCTTCTCTTTTTTTTTCGAAATGAAGGATGAAAAGGGTCACTCATTTCACATTGCTATCTCTTGAACTTCTCAAAAATAAAAACAAATGTGGTTGCAGTCCAAGAAGCACAACCAAGTCATCCAAGAAACTGACAGCATCTTACAGGAATGAAAAATGACTGTCAGCATGAGAGACAGTTCTTAGTTTGCCTGTCATTATTTACTTCTAAGGTCTGACTAGTTTGGGGAGATGTCAAGGGAGCAGCTGTCAGACTGAAGGCAACAGGATTCAAAAAACAGCCTAAATTTATATTTGAATAATGATTGATCATAACCTGTACCATGCAATTGGATAAATATAACAAGGAGACAAAGCAAAAAATAAATAGTTTTGCTGTCTCAGTTAAAATTTTATAAACTAATAGTTTAATTTCTAGTTGCCCAGAAAACTCCCAGTGAAATAATGATTTGCTGAATTTTAGGTCTCTTAAAATATATAATAAGCAATAAGAAAAACTTATTTATGTTCATAACTGGTTTGTAGAGGGACCAAAGAGGAGCAAAGCTAGAGAATTACTTGAAACATACAAATCAAGTTTTCATTCTTCCCTAAAATTCTTCATCTCAAAGTATCTAATAAATAAACAGTAATTACAGTATTCATTTTTAAAGCTGAGGGAAATGAAGAACATGGAAGATAACACATCACAAACCCACTAATGAAGTCTACTGGTGAGTTGAGAACATATTATGTTTTTCCAGTTTAAAAAGTAATCATACCTTCCTCAGTAAGCTTTCAGAAATATAAAAAAAATAGTAACAAGTGAGAAGTTATTTTAATTTTTTTCCCTTAAAATCTGGGAGTGCAAAGCATTGTATATGCACAGTTTACCAAGCAGACCGGGAAGAATTTCCCCCAAAATCTGAAAGCCACTCAAAAAACAAACAATGCTGAAAACATTCTCTTTTTAAATTAATTTTTCTTCATTTTGTAATTAAACAACTATGATTTGCAAATGGTACCTAGGTGTTTACTTTTTTAGTATTCAGACTACATTTCCTTATTCTCTGTGATCTTTCAGTGAGACTTTTACTGATAGTACCTTGTTTCATTTTATTCTCCTTGACCTAAAAAGTAACATCAATGAAGTTTCCTGGAACATTTGTGTTCACTAAAGTAGTTGTTCTGATTTTCTCAGAAGCTATACACAAGGCAGCACAGAAGAAAACTCCTCAAGAGGGACAAATTGAGTTTTATGGATTTTTCCCTACAGTAGCAGACAAGCCTTACATCTGTCCTGTAAAAAATCAGGCTATCATTCAAGAGCCTCTGTCTGTAAAACCAAAGTTCTCCTAAGGCTAGGGCACTGGAGCCCAGCAACCCTTACCAGGAAAGAAGTGCTACTGTCAGCTTCTTGTTTAATTTTTCATTTCAAATGTAATATTATCCCTCTAGGTAAAAAAACAAAAAAAAACACAAAAAAACCCCCCCACACACAAAAAAAAACCAACCACAAAGAAAAACTGCAATGTATAATAATCTTATACTATTTCTTCAGAGCCAGATACCATGTTCTACAAAAATTCTTTGTTATGATTTCTTTTCTTGCTGTATACTTCAAACTTTCATTTGAAGTTTTATTTCTGTAAGTTTCTATAAGGTTTATTTCTGTAAGCTTATTTTTCAGTGAAGGTCCTTTGCATATATCCAGTTCTGAAAATTCAAGAGATGGGACAATCTAATCTATTAGTACATGTGATCATCCTACTATTCCTGTAGCATTTTATGGATGAATTAGTGTGCTAATTTGTCAATATATTGACAGATACCAATTCTTTCCCTTAATATATTTAATTACTTCTACAATCTCTTTTTCAGGTTTCTTTGAATCCTTTTGTGACAAAGTGAGAACCTGTTACAAAGTTCTCTGGATTCACAGAATCTTGCATTAACTCTGACTTTCTAAATATACTGCTGCTTTTTCTTTTCCTTTTTTTTTTTTCATTCTTTTTTTTTTTTTTTTCATTCTTTTTTTTTTTTTCCTGGGAAATAACATCCATGTCTTGGTCCACCCAGTTACTTTGATGCAGTATATTTAAGCAGGTATGAAGACTTCTTTAATAAAGAAAGTCCTTCCATGTAAGAAGGAATATTATATATACGACTGATAATGCATCTCTCTTTCTATGCCATACACAAGCAAATTCTTGGGGCAATTAGTCCAGCTGTGCTGCCAGCAGAAGTCGGGACACTGCGGGGGATACTATCTCCAACACAAAATCACAGGTTTCATCTACAGTCCTTCCTTGCCTTAAAACACCACTTAACTCTAACAGAATTGCCAACTGTAAGCTAAACAATTATAGAATCATTTAGACTGGAAAAGTCCAACCACAACAAGCCCAATGAGCTACATTTAAACTCAAGAAATGTTGATTCTGATTATGGGGAAGAACACATGAACATTAATGTTCAAAAAGTACATGAATGCTTTTAAAGGTGTTTGGGGGGATTTTTTCTACGTGAAGGAAACACTTTCTGTGTTTCAGCAGCAAAAGAATGAACAGAACAAAATATATCCAAAGATAGATCCTAAAATACCATCATGGTAAGAAATATAAAGTCTTCTTTGAATAGTATCAAGCAAACTGATATTAATTATCATCTGGGAAGTATTACCAGGAACATAGACAAATTGTCAGTAAAGATAAGGAGCTTACACTCCTTAAAGCGTGTCTTATTAGTTCTTCAAATATTTTCAGGGAAGTGCTGTTTGCATTTCTTTTACTAAAGAGAGTAAATATATCACAGATCTCAACATCAATTACTCTGTTCAAACAGAGCAAAAGATTACAAAGCTTTTCCATGAGTGAAAACACAACACAAACTATGAATGAGGAGTAAAGGAAGTGAAGATAAACAGATTTCATTCTGGATATATTGTGTAATGCATTTCCATCATCACTGTATCAACAGAGTTTTATCTTTCTAAGTGGACGCCTGCCACTTAATGTCATTGGACAGACTTTCAGTCCATTTTAGGCAGCTTATGTGTCTTCTGGCTCTTCCTATCAGAAAGAGAGACTTTTGCACTTTGTTGGCCAATAAGATAGCTGCTTATGAAAATGAAATAGAATTGAAGAAATTATGTTCAGAATATCATGTGAGAATTACTAGGAGATTGGAGTTGGAACTGAGTCAGTATGCTACCAAAGCTATTTTGTCTTGATCCTTAAAGGGCTTTAGGATCTATGAGGACAATAACATCAAGAAAACAGAAGGCATAACGCAAGGACTACAAAAATATAATTCTGGCTTACCCTGAATGACATCTTTCTGTATTTGTCCTCCTTTTTGCTGCTGATTCATAACATGCATTGAGGAGTAACAAATAAACATTTGCTCTGGCTTGGCAGAAAGGGCACAGAAAGTGCAGGAAGTCGGGGCTTGCTGCTCATAATTCTGATCCCTTTTCCATGTCTCTGGCTGAATGCTTCAAATGCTTGAAAAGTGGCTTCAAACGGTACTAATACAGTGAAAGGGAAACGAGGTGGTTTTTTTTTTCTATTTTTCATTTAGGAAATATAAATTAAGTAGAATTCACCAGTTTTACACCAGTATTTTTACCAATTGTTTTACTAAGATATTAACATTAAAAGAGACGTTCAGTAATTGGAGCATGAAACATGGAGATTTAGCCAAGTTAACAGCATTTGAAATAGAAAATAATCTAAGTACTTTCTAATAGAGATGCCAGGACCATGAAGCTTGTATAAAATCCCATCTTTTCCTAAGTGATAGTTTAGTCTTATAGGACTCCAAAACAGAACTATTCCCTTAGGAAAAATCATAGCTTCCTCAAAAGTATTACTTCAACATCCATTTTTCTGAGGTTACTTTAAAATTTTTGACTTTTTTTTTCCTCCAAATCAAATTACCCAGAAACATAGTTGTTTTTATAAAACGTTTTAATATATAAAATGGAACTCAGGTTGAGAAAAAACAAGAGAGTGGTATAGTAATATTTTATAGATCTCATCTAGGATGTCTGCCTCCCACAGTTCAGATCAGCATGGTAGAGCAGACTATTCTGTATCTCTGGAACTGCTATCTGGTTTGGATCAGCTCCTTTACCTAATGCAGCTCTCTACACCCAAAAAAGTAATCCATGCCTACCGTCCCTTATGATGTAAAAACACATTCTGTCCCTGCATTATTACTGACTTACTCAAAACTCACAGGCTTTTTGAAAAGGGCTTCTGCAGACCCATATCAAAAATGCTCTTAAGGTTTTCCACTCTGGGCTCAGCCAAGGAGATTTCCAATAATTGGTTTCTTTTAGTGCCTTGAGAGAGCTTGCAGCAGCTCTCTTATTCTCTTGTCGAGAACGTTTCAATTGTGTTTTGGACAATGGAAGTGATCCATTGTCAGGTTCATGGTGCAACAGCAGAGATGTCTAAAGCCACACTGCTGCTCTGATTCACCTCAGGTGTGCACAGGGTGGCAATAGCTGCATTCTTCATGTTGCCAGACAGAGCACCCACAGAATACTCTAGCCACAGGTCCCACCATGACTTCAGATCCATAGCATATGTAGTAGATACCAATGCATAGTTTAATGTAATCTAAGCTTATGTAGGTGCCAGCAACAGAATTGGGGTGACTTTTTACAAAAAATGCCTGCTTAATAAAACAACTTAAAGCACTTAATTCTTTTGGGCTAATCACCTTGTGAAATGTCAAGTATTTCCTATTTTAATGCACATTTGCCTTTCTCTGTATATTTAAGCTATATGTTTATGGAGATAAATGCAAGAAGATAAGTTAGAGAAATATGTCCTTTATTTATCAATCATATGCTCTATTCGTTCCCAACCATCTGTGATTTACCATGTATTTTTTAACTACATCACCTAGTAAGAAAATTCTTCACCAGAATTTATTTTATTATTACAAATGAAGTTAAATAGTTGATATTTCTCATAACATGCATCTTTACTAGCTCTTATTTTCTTCTCCTACAATCCTCATTACAGTGGGAGTCAATGTAAGGAAAGCATATGGCTTTTTCAGGCAGAATTGTATGGTCATGCCCATACCATAATTAAAACTACTGTTTTCTCAAATCACAAGACATGTTTCCTTAAATAATAAGATCAAGTATTCACATACATCTGGACACAGACCACCAGAACTGAGAATGAATTAAGAGAGACAGATATTTTTGATTTCATGAACCATCTATCTTAAAAAAGAAAACAGAATTGAGTGGTTAACAGGACTGAGTATGTGTGTGGCGGTTAGGATATTGGCAAACTAATATTTCAGAACTCTGAATAGATTTGGAATTGAGTTTAGTGAAAAAATTAGCTTGGTTTTATTTTAGCCAAACAGCATTATCCAAGTTTAATTACTCTTTCTCTATGTTTGAAATATTTCCATTTACAGAGTTGACAGTTCTCCAGCAAAACTGGCAATGAGTACCAGAACTGAAGTGATACATCTTCTCTATGACATCAATATTTAGGTCATGTAGATAGACATATAGATAAATCACAGCCTGGCATCTTATCTTTAAGGAAAGCAGATCTGCTAGAAAAACAACAGCATAGCAAGTGTCAAACTACACTGTCATATATTTACCTTCATTTTTATGAGAAAAACATTAGGAATAGTTACTATGGTCACAAAATAAATGCATAAAGTAAAGCTGGAATTTATTCTCAGGCATAATGCAGTTTCCTAGAGAAGAAAACCACAGCTGAAAATCTTGGTATCAATTTTTCATTCAATAGATACAATTTTACCATATCAATTGTGCCCCTTTGCTCAACTTTCAACAAATGTAGGATATATGTAATGAGATTCACAAGAGTATAAGGCTTTTCTTCTAATAAAGCAGTTTGGAACATTTATCAAACAGAAGAATTGTAACAGATTGAAACTTCAACAAAAATAAGTACTGGCAGGATGCCAGTAAAACAGCAGCAACAAAAAAGCATGCAGCAGTTGTTTTGATATCAATACCTCAAAACTGGGGAATTTCAAGCACCATTTTTTAGTATTGGGGAGAAATTCAATTCTCTCACGCCTCTTTGGTGCAGAAAGTTCAAAGTACTGTAACACTTTCTATCAAGATTTTCCTTCAAAACAAGATCATTTCCTCATGTGTGTGGTGTTGGCACACACTTCGCCTCCAAAACAAACTGCGACCTTTCAGCTAACACACTGTGCATGGACAGCTGCTACCTGTGCTAGGGCCAAGCTGCCAGCTGCACCTCTGCCCTAGCCAGGGCAAATAACAGCTCTGAAAACAAGGGAAGCATGGCAAACTCTCTAGCTAAGCAGTCTGAGGAAACGGCACCAGGGACACTTCTTTCTATTTAGCAGAAAAAGAGCTCATAACAAGTACATACAAAAAGATAGTATTTTCTTATTTTTCAGTCACCCAGGAGAGTTTTTAATTCTTTGGTCCAAAACATCACAGGACCATATAACAAAAAGAGTTAACAGCTAAATATTCCTTCAAGCCTTTCTGAAAAACCAAGGACACTCCAATTTGAGTAAATTCAAACCTAGAATTATTGTTCTGGCATTTTAAAGGGCAGTCATGGAGAATAACGTTGAGTCACGTTTTTTATTTTTCATCTTCAGGAAATGGTTATATGTGAGTATATCAAAGCTCTATGGACACTGCAAAAAAACTTGGAATTGTCAACACTTGGAGTATAACTTAAGAAGCTTCAGTTTGATCAGTATCAACTATTCCATAGCTACCACAAACATTTTAGATTCCAAGACCATAAACTGGTGATGCACAGGATGTAATCTGATTTCTGTTCCAAAGGGGCCTTCAAACTGACAACAAAGCAACTTTTGTTGTAATTTCACTGTCAGACAGATTTGTAGTCTGGTAATTGAAAGTACAGAAACAAGTCAGTAGAGCTTACATTTTTGTGATTAGGGTTGTATTTAACGTGATACATGGTATACATAATACACAGTGCACTAGGTTGTTGAGTATGACAGTATCTAAGAAATGTAAATATTTTTAATGAATAGAATTAAATTCAATGTAATTTAAAGATATAAATACCTGTGTTTAATATACATGTATATTTATGATGAGATTGAATTGAATGTGGTCTTGACATACTCTAATCAAATACTTCTTTCTTATTCTTTCAGTTTCTGCCCTGGGTGTGTGTCAGGAGCTCAGATACCTAATAATATTAGCTATACTTTTTGGGGATGTTAATGTTTGAAGCATTTCAAATCTAATTTTTAGAAGCTCAGTCCATCAACAGACATATCCAGGTCCTCTTGTAATCTGGCAAGCACAGGGGTTTTCTTGACCGAAAGACACAGACATACCACTGACTAATTTAACAGAACCACACAGAGAACATGCTTAAAGTGTCACATTTTTCCATCACCTGAATGCTTTTCTTTTACCCATAGACATAACTAGATTAGATCCTGGTGAGCGTATAAGAGCAATAAGGTATTCTGTCCATTAGTTTTGCTGTATTAAGTTTAAAAGGATTCAGTTTAAACAGTGGATGGGGAAAAACAACTCAAAAAATTTGAAAATTTTCTCAGCAAGCTGCCGAAAATTATATATTTTAAGTGAACTGCATAAAGGCCTGAGAAAATAGAGTATATTTTTCCTTCTAAAACAGCAATACCAGTAAAATGCCTCCAAAAGCTTTATACATTGCCACTTGTAATTGCGTGCTCCCAAAGGAGACTTTGCTTACAAAGTCAGAGCAAGAGAAGTAGTAGACCAAGAGCCAACTATCAGGAAGATCATTGGTATCACTCTGCAAGAGAGTGAAATGTTATGGGGAAAAAACAAAACACAGTAAAACCGATTGACTGAAGTAACACAGAGATGATGCCACACAGCATTACAGGCACCTTACAGCACACACATTTGAAGAGATTCAATTTTAAACTAGCTCTGCATAACTAGTAGTGCCACTCTTTGGGAATAATTATAATTTCACAGTAGAATGTGATAATTTTTTTTCACAGTTTATACCTTGAAAGACAAAAGAAAAACCATCTTTCAACATTCTTTTCTACACTGTATACAAGATGGCAAAATACTTAACACCATAGGCAAAACTTGGAAAACTAAGGGTTCTGGTAGAACATCAATCACAAGGTAGAAATGATTTCTTGCATGGACTGACTTAAATATTGTCAGTCCATCAAGGCAAATTTGCATTCCACAAAGAATGGGATTTCCAGTTTAAATTTAAAGATCTCAAATATGTTGCATAAGTCTGAAAAAGTCAAGTCGACTTTCCTTAAAATACAAGGGCTAAAAATATGAGTTCTATGAGACAATTCATCTTATCTGTCTTAAAACTCATTTGGAAAGAGCTTTTAGAGAAGTCAACTTCTGTCCTCTCATAAGAAGGGTAGTACCTAATTGAGTCTCCTGTATGAATTTCATGTTATCTTTGCTGAGTCCTGACTAAGCTCAGTCACTGCAATGACTGTAAAAGAAAGTGAAGCTTTTCCTTTGGCACCCTCCTTGGCAATGCATGATGGCAAGACAACTGGAGAGAAAAATTTTCAATTTTGGGGAAGGAAAAAGAAATTAGAAGTGTTTTATGTAACACACTGTAAACATGTGGGAAGAAGCTGAGGTATCTTTGCATGAAATATAAAAATTTTTTATTTAAAATCACAAAATACAAGAATGAAGTTTTATCAGAAAACACTACAGGGTCAGTGGACAGCAAAGACCATGCAGCTCCAGCGGGGGTCTCCTCTCACAAGGAGCCCAAGATGAGCAGTTACAGTGGTGAGACAAAAGCAAGATATTAATAATACTTGATGAGGTGGAAAAGCTCCCCTTCTTCAGATAGATTCCTTTAGAAACATTCTTGAAAAAGAAATTGTAGCTCTGTTTGAAAAATTAATGTTTTCACTCTCAATACTTCACAGAGATCATCACAACATAATTATTGTAATCTGTATAATTTTTTTTGTTATGCTTATCAATAATGCTGCCCTGTTTATTTTGTATGACAACAAAACAGAAAATTAAAAAAATCAATTTCAAAAATTAATTTCAATTTCAGACAACAAATTTTTCAACCTTAAAATACAATGCTATTGTTTTTGATATTTTTATAAACTTCACAGACTCTACTGAAAGCAACACACTTGGCCAGTAATCTATGAACCATTTTTAGTGCATTTTTGAGTGATATTTTAGTGGCTATAGGTTTTGCTGAATAACTGTTTTAGAATCTAATATCATAGAATCACAGACTGTCTGGAGTTTAAAGGAACCTCTGGAGGTCATCTAGTCCAACTCCCCTGCTAAAGCAGGTTTATCTGGAGCAGGTTGCACAGGATTATGTCCAGGTGGGTTTTAAATATCTTCAGAGAAGAAAACTCAACAGCTTCTCTGAGCATCCTGTTCCAGCACTCAATCACCCTCAACATGATGAAATTTCCCTCATATTCAGATGGAACTTCTCGTATTTCAATTTATGCCTGTTGCCACTTATCATGTTGCTGGGCACCACTGAGAAGAGTCTGGCTCCACCCTCTTGACACCTGCTCTTAAGATATTTGAATGAATCAATAAGATCCCCTCTCAGTCTTTTCTTCTTCAGGCTAAACAGGCACAACTCCTCCAGTCTCTCCTCAACAGAGAGATGCTCCAGCCCCCTCATCATCTTTCAGCCTTCTGCTGAACCCTCTCAAGTAGTTCATCAACTTTCTTGAACCGGGGAGCCCAGAACTGGACGCAGTGATCCAGAATTATACAGATGCAGCTGATAAAAGCATTAATTCAAGTAGGCCACACAGAAGCTATGAGCATTAAATGCAGACAGACACTAAATATGGAGGAGCCATTGAAACTGAACCGAACTAGCGCTCGTTTTTGAAACAAGAATGCTGCTGAAGTCTCCAGACTATAAAGGATCTCTGATTATAATTCAACAAAATAAATTACTTCAAAAATGATAGGCTTGTTTTTTCTCCCTCCCTCTAAAAGGGTGTATTTTAAGGGGATATAGATAAAAATTTCTAAACCAAAAGCAGCAGAAGAAACTAAGAAATGTTACTTAAGTAGCAGTAATTTCTCTGCATCTTGACAAAAAGTCTTTTGTTCTTTAAGCTTGCCCTAGAAACCAAAAAGATAATCACAGTAGCTGATCAAAAGCCCTCATATATTAGTGTCTTTCTGTGTATCACAAAAACTGTCTGCTAGAATGAAGCTTCATAAAGATGTACAGTTACGATTCTAATAGCAACCTAATCAATATGAGAGTTCTGCTATGCAGATGCATAGCACGGAAGTGTTTTCTTAGGTGCACACACTACAGATTCCTTAACTTCAGACAGTAATTGAAACTGATGAAACATCAAAGATTTATAACTACTACAAACACCACCACTTTTACCCTAAAGGAAAAGGTTACTCTAAGTACTTCCACTCTACATATTAATAATCACCTCTTATAATTTAAGGTCTTATTAGGTCTTGAAATTCAGTGTTCTTAGTGTACCTGCCACAGTTCTTTCACAAATTTGCTTAAATAGGAAGAACAATTTCACTCCTAACAATAAGCTTGGACCAAAAATAAAAGAACAACATTGTGCACATTTACAAGTATGCATCAATACATTAGCAGCAAGGAAACATATTATTATTACAAAATGCATGCCCAAAATTACAAGGCTTCAAAAGCATTTTTATTTCAAATCAGCTTTTAAAGAGTATGATTTGTCTAACATGTTATTAGGACCTCTTCACATGAAAGGAGAAAAATGGATTAATAACAAAGAGCATACTGATTGAAATCTAATTTCTATAATCCCAGCTAAATGATGTTTTTGCATGCAAGCTGAAGCTGTATATTTTGTGATACACAGTCCCCTAACACAATGTCACTCATTTCTCTGCTCTTACTTAGAGCCATTTTCTGTTGAAATGAAAATAACAGTGCCTCAAGTAACTGCACAGTATAAAATGCTTTCAGTTAGAAGCCGATTCTCTAATAATAATTAAATCAATCATTCCTAAAAAGTGTTTTCAACTGAAGAATAATATCCACACAAAGTCCCTTTAAAATAATATATACCTGGATCATTATCAGTGCTACTCAGATAATTAATTACACACACACACAAATCACACAGCAATAAATTCCTAACAGAATTTCTATTCCATGAAATAATGATATTTTGTAAAAACAGAAAAATCCGAATCAGGTAGAACTCTGGCAAATGAAAGACATTATTTACACTATAGAAACAAAAGAAACATATCAGGAGCTGCCCCAGGTTCACAGACCCCCAATGCACTGTCAGCACTCAAAAATCCCATATGCCGATCCAGCGGGTTTGTGTTAATTTAACTGTAAAGGTGAAGCTCCCTGAGCCAGACTATTCTCAAAGTATTGAGAACTCCAGCTCCAACTCCAACCCCAACCCCATCTTTCAGGCCTTCAGGCCTTACTGTCCCAGAGTTACTCCTTAGCACCAAAACACCACGACCAGGAGCATATCAAAATTTCTACCCTCTAGGCTTTGTGGCAGACAGCTTCCATAATAGAACTGTGTTTAATTAGCTTGTCTCTTACTGGAAAGGCACTGGTATTCCTAAAAATTATCAGGGGACCAGTTGTAATGAAAAACTGAGGACAGGTATTTTAGTTGCCACCAATCTGCATCTTCTGACATGAAAAAAAAAATCTAGAAAAATTCAGATCAGTTCTCTTCAGTACCAACACCATTCCGTTACTGCCAGAATACCTTTGATTGCTGAATGTGCTGAAAATAAAACACATGCTGTACAGGTACTACCCTGGGGTATGTACAAATAAACTAGCACTGTGCATAGCGTAGCTTTCACTAACCTTTTACAGCAACAGGGACTAGGAGTCCCTTCCAGAAAGCAGGGAGAAGAACTGGGTATCATAAAATTATAAGGATTCTGACACCAGAAAATGTAAACGATAGGACAGTGCATACAAAAAGCTGAAGTTTCCTGATCAGCTACAGCCAGTCGGTACACATTCATATTAAGCCAACTGCAACCTAACTTTTAGTCTGGATAATGAAATGGTACTGGGACATTTAATTTTTATTTCAAATTTATCTCTTCTATCAAAAAATCTAATGAGCACATCAAGTAAAAGAATTAATCTTCACAATGTAGTAATGAAAAATCTGTTTTCTTACCCTAACAATGAAGAATTTGATCTTAAATCCTGTGACCATTAAAGAAAGTAATTATGAACACCAAAACCTATACAGGTGTTGTTAGGGGATGCCTGGTGATTTCATTTTCCCCCAGTCTAATCCTGAATGAAGGATTAGAGACATCAGTGTCAACTTGCAGATGGAACAAGACTTTTAACACCTTATCTCTATTTTTTTCAACCAGAGGACCATTTTTGCAGCTTCGTGTTGTCAGTCTTTCAGCAGAGCACACACTCTGCAGTTCCCATTGTATAGCTTTTATATCCCAGTCTGAGAACCACTTTCTCTTCAACAATAGATAGATTCAAACCCCTCTTCCCTTCAATTGATAATTTATTCACAAAAAAATAAATAAATTATTTTTTTAGAGCTGTTGGAAAGTTCACTTGAACAAAGCCAATTTGACTGGCTGTGTGTAAAACCTCACATTTAGGCTCGGACTAGTCACTATATATGACACATCACCTCAGCCACTGATATAATTTCTACCAATGGACTGGAGCTTTTCTAAAAACAGTTACAGGAATCATACTGAAAACACTGAATAACAAGATGCTCAACATCCTCTTTCTGTGTGAGTACATGACTGTTTGAATGACAGATATTCAATCTCCAAACACTGACACCCATAAATTGTCCCCACAAATGTCTGTGCACAGAAAAGACTGAAACAACATCATGAACAAAGCTGGATCAATTAGCCTTTCAAAAGTTGAATGGATACTCAGAGATCTAACATGAATCTCAAGAACTGTGCCTTTATCTGGCAAGAAATGCTTATGGCAATGAAATCAAACAGAAAGAGAAAAAAAGTTAAGATTGTCGTGCCACTAGCAATATCCAAAACAATCTTGTTACTGAACAGAGACAAAGCTCCACACATGTTGCTGTGGGAAAGAACAAATGGCCCTTTTGCCTTCCCTTCTGTACTAGCACATTAAGTTTGAGAAGGTCATTAATATTACTTAGTGTCTCCTCCAAACTGAAGATTTTAATCAGAGTTTACACTGCTGTCAGCCATTGTGCAGTTGTGTTTTCGCAGTTTCTACCAGAAAAGGTCAAAATACTGCTATTTTGGGAGAGGCTAGCAAAAGAAGATTTTTATCTATTATCAGGTCATTCTGCTGACCAGGTAGGACCTGTATAATTTTTTTAGGGCTTCACTTATCAATTGCCATTAATTTTGACTTTTGTTACTATGAACTTTCCTCTGTGAAGCTTATGAATGATCAGTAGAGTCTGATAAATACTAATGTGCAAAGTAAAACGAGGAGATAAAAATACCTTCCAAAAGGTGTTATCTCAGATAATCTGTCACCATACCTTATCTGTTGCTGAGACAAAAATAAAGAAATATCTCTAACCAATCGTTTGTTAAAATTAAATCATAATTACTACCTAAATTGAACATATAATCAGTGTTACAGTAAACATGTTACACTTACATTATTTGTTGTTATTCAGAACACCCAGAAGAACATCAGACCGTTTTCTTTTGGCATCAATAAGTAATCACGATTTCTTGCAAAAAAGAGATTCATTTCTGGAAAGACAAAAAAACAACCCAAACAAAACAAAACAAAACACGAGGTTAAATTATTTACAGGGGTTTTTTAGTAGTTGCATTGTGGTAATACATGAAAATGCATTACCACAGCAACCAAAAATACCTTCTAGAAATAGTCTAACAGAAAAGAGAATCTTGTAAAAAAAAAAAAAAAAAACCTGACATTTTTCTTATGTAAAAAAAATTCACATTTTCCTTGAATGTTAATGTGAGAAGGATTTGAAGAAAATCCTGTATATTATATCCCAGAGTACCTCCCTTTATCCCTTTTCAATATGTATTAATGAGAACACATGAAGGAAAGAAACAGGTAGGCTGAATAATAGACTCTTACAGTGAAATCAATTTTACAGTGGAGTAGATTTGCAAGCAAATGAAGACTACTCTATAGATTAATACAGGAAAATTTATGAGAATCAGTTCATTTTTTTCTGCTCTGACAGAAGTTTAGGAGAGGATAACAGTACGTCTAGTATGAAATTAATTTTAAAATTTGTTGTCTCTTGCACTTGTAAACAAATACCTTCTAGTTAGTAAGTTTAGTTTCTTACTTATCCTGAAATAACAAAATTGGGAAGATTTCCATCAGTGTAGTAACTTTTAACCTCTCAAGACTGAGAGAAAATGTTACTGAGGGTGAGATGAAGTGAGAGAATATGAAAGGTTGGCTAATAAGTTGTGCACTCATTATCAAATTCTTACAAAGAAACAAGTGATGGCATGCAGGTGCTCATGGAATGACTGCTGGTAGCATGATACAGCTTTTCAGTTTTGTCAGCCCTTCATGGAACGGTGATTCTGACATACTGCATTTATCCAGCCATAAAGAAATACAGACTGGCTATAAGCACACATGGTGAAGTTTAGCTTGGCTTATAATGTTGGAAATACAGACACAGAAATAGTACAAATGAAAGTATTAGAAACATCTTGCAGTAGTTAAATCTTCTTAGTATGTTAGAGGGAAAAAAATAGAAATACGGCTGAAGTCTTTGTTTAGGATATTGCTCTGGGGACCCCAACATGAGACCTGGACCTCCTGAACCAAGACCAAAGGAGGGCCAAATGATGATCAGAGAGATGAAACACAGAATCAGCCAGGTTGGAAAGGATGTCTGAGGTCATCAAGTCCAACCCTTGATCCACTACCACCACAGTTACTAGACCATGGCACTCAGTGCCACATCCAGTCTCATCTTAAAATCCTCCATCCAGGGATGGAGAATCCACCACTTCTCTGGGCAGCCCATTCCAATGCCTGATTACTCTCTCTGTAAAGAATTTCTTCCTAATATCCAACCAAAACCTCACCTGGTAGAGCTTGAGACCATATCCTCCTGTCTTACTGATAGTTGCCTGGGAGAAGAGACCAACCCCCACCTGGCTACAACCTCCTTTCAGGTAGTTGTAGAGTGATGAGGTCTCCCCTGAGTCTCCTCTCCTCCAGAGTAAACAACCCCAGCTCCCTTAGCCTCTCTTCACCTCTCTTATGAAGTTGTGGATGCCCCATCCATGAAAGTGTTACAGGCCAGATTGGATGGACTTTGAGCATCTTGATTTAATGGAAGGTGTCCCTCTCCATGGCAGGGGAATTGAAATTGATGACCTGTAAAAGGTCCCTTCTGACTCAACCTAGTTAATTTTGTTACCCTCAAAAACCGCTTGCCTGGTTCAATGACTTCCAATTGTTCAAAAGTCGTGTATGAGTTCACAGAGAGTAGATGAATGCATCATATAAAACACAGTAAAAGGATCTTTACACTTCTCAGGTAACTGTAGTCTTCCCCTCAATCAACCTATGTCTCCTATAAAAAAAATTTCCAAAGATTCATTCAGAGCAGCTCACTTGCTCTGACTCTCATAGACATGTCTCCACAGGATCAGGTAAAAGACAACTTATTCCTGCCTAAGAATGCAGCAGTTCAGTGCAGTCTCTCTGCCCTGGAGAGTATAGTGAAGCTTTGTTTCACAAAAGTGGCTACGTAGTATTAGGACTGCCACCTAAGAGTGTAGGTGTGGTCCATGCCTGCAATGACCACACAGAAATACCTGGCTGCTGCTATCATCTGCATATTGTGAATATACAGTATATGGAAGCAAGGATCACTAGAATAAAAATATTACAAATTTAAAAGAAAGAAATTAAATGAAGGCAAAGAAATGCAAAATTTTGGGAAAAAATCCATTTACTGACATTGAAGAAGACATTAATATGACACATCATAGAAAGCAGATCAGGGAAGAGTGTAATGGTTTTAGGAAACACATCTGCAGTAGAAATACGAATTCCTCCAAAATATTTAGTATCCTAGCCCATTCTCCAATAGTGACCAAAACTATAACTAATAATCATAAAAAGCTGAAACTGATTATCTTATGTAAAAACATTTTATATTATAATAATATTTTTACATTTTAAAAAGTTTAGTACCATGAGTTAAAAGTAGAAAAAGTAGTAAGGGAAGAAAGTAAATTAAAGTGAGATAATCTAAAGATGAAAACACATTTAATCAGCATGATGCAATATTGCTGTAATTATCAATTTTTTGTGCTGCTATGGTACTAACATATTTTACACAAACATTAGTCAATATTATATAATTAGTGTTGCCTGCAGCACAGAGGGACTTGGGCTTGAAATATTGTAGCTAAGAGAATGATAATGATTATACACGGCAAGTCTAGAGACAGAAAAATATAAAGTTTTTTTCAACATCCACACCCCTAAAGTATTGCCATTTACGTTTATTTATTAATATCCTACAAATACAGGATTTCAGGATAATTCAACTAATCATCTAGCACACATGCTAATTTACTGAAATAGAATCAAGCATCTTCAGACATCCCTCTGCCTGCTTACCCTCTAGTCACTTCTAAAAAATACCAGCGAAAAGAATGCATGGCATTATTTTTCTATTGTTCTGTTACTCTTAATATCATATTCACAGTTTTCTAAAGCACGAAATAGAAACTACAAATTCTTTTCTTACCTATGGTGAGAATGAAAACCACTGATCTCAGCCTTCAGTGTTATAACCAACACTATAAACATTTGGGAATTTCACCTGCATTTTTTTTCCTGCTATAAGGACTTTCATATTTATCCAAACTTGTCGAGTACCCATATGCAAACAAAACGCCCCATCCACAGTTAAGTGGAGTGGAAATATTATTATGTCATACATACATTTCTATTGCATTTGTACTTTTTTTTTATCTTGACTTGCTGCTTCAGCATCAGGATAATGTATCAAATGTACTTACTTTACAGTCTGCTGTAAGTCCCAGATAGGTGCAATGTTGACCCTTTGCAAGCCATCTGCCCTGCATGTTCTCCAACATTAACAGTTCCTAGTCACTTAACTATTTCCAGGATATCAGGATACAATAAATATAAAATTTACATTTGTGTTAATTCATTTTCAATTATTCTTACCTGTATTTTTCTTTGTTATTATTAAATACAAGCCTGTAATTAACTTTTTTGTAAAGATTAATAGATCACTGAATACATCTTCTTTTCAGATACTTCAGATACTTGTTACATGCTCACCTTAATAATATCACACAAGATATTTAATATTTTTTTAAATTTAATATTTTTCTAAAACCTTCACCTTACCAAGTCATAACCTTTTTCTCCCTTACATAGGCATTTTTTTACACATAGCTACGTCTCTATGTTGCTTTTCTACCACACATTTTTGATATATATTTTTTTATTTTTTTTATTTTTTTTTTATTTTAATTTTTTTTTGGGGGTCACAAAGGCAACCCTTTGCATAACCATGCAAAGTAAATGAAGTTTTCTCAGTGACAGGAAGAACAGCAGAGTTGATACAAGGCCAACCAATTATCCCACAACAAAATGTGTTCAGTGCTAGTCAGTCCCTTAAATTAACTTAAAGAAGCATAAAGTAATAGTGTAGAGGGAACTGAAACAATGTTTATAATGAGAAAAATAGGGAGAAAATGTAACAAGAGAGCTTTCTTCGCTGAAAAAAATGAAAAAAAACCAAACAAACAAACAAAAAAAAAAACAAAACTGAATTGTGCCTAATTTCAGCAGTGCTGGGTAAACAGAGGGGCCAATTAAGGACTTTACTTCAGGTTCAATTTTCATCTTTAAAATGGGTTAGCATACCTGAACGTTATATAACATCACTTACATTTCAAATTATTTCTTTCCCTTAAAAACATTGCAATGCAAATTGTCATGGACAAGTACTCAATCAAGAATCCCTCTGAGAATTCAGAACGCAACTGTCTAAGAGGTAAAACAAGTGCAGTACAAAACAATTCAAGTGAGCTCTGTTGGTGTTAAACCAGAAATTTTACAAGTTATACAGCTATGCAGAATTGCAAAACCTGTAAGAGCTCAGGTTTTGCTCAATGTTTCTACTGCTCAAAAGCCAAGCAACAGATAATGTAATTACTGCAGGAAAGCTCAGGTTTAATTCTATGCTTTATCCAGAAGAGAAGGTGATAGCTTCCATCTCTCTTTCTAAGGCACTGGTTCAATACAGAGCCATGAAGTTACAGTTGTGCCTACAATTCACAAGTTTATCTCCTCACACGTTTTGTGTGTTTGTTTTACAACTGTAGCATAAGGAAGTCAGTAAAAGCCGCTGATAGGAAGTGAATTGAGTAGCACTTTGAGTTTTCAGGTGTGTATAAAGCTTGTGAGTAATTACTCAAATTATTGCAAGAAATGCTGTGGCTGCAGGGATCTTCACAACATCAGGTGATGTTGCTTTGGGGTTTAACAGTTGCACTACATCTCACAATTACATTGCAAAGGCTTTGGAATTTTTCTTTTTTAACACCCCAAGGCACTTAGTCTTTTCTAATACAACCACCCACTCTCTTTCCTTCTTAAAATAAATGCTTTGAATAAAGCCAAGTGCTGCCCAGACAAGACATTATTGTAAAAAAATCTATTTTCAGAATTTATTAACATTATGAAAAAAAGCAGAATCTTTTCAGAGCCCAGAACAGTTCTGCTGCCTCCCAGTAAGAGCTATCTCAAGCTGGCACCTTGGCTGTTGAGGGAATATGTTGAAGGTATTAGCTTATGTTTTCTCCATTTTAGCAAAATGCTTTACTATTCTATTTTGAACATTATTCCTCTATTTCACATATTTCAAAAGTGTAGTATCAAATCTCTGGAGAAAAAGAATAGACACAGAAAGCAAATTCTACTTCATTTCTGGCGGTATGCGTGTTACTGAGGCAAAAATAACACAGAAAGACGATGAGTATTTGTGAATCCTGGTCACTCACAGAAATGTGAGCTATTTTAAATCAATGGACTTTAGGGTGCCATGACAAGGAACACTCAAAATTTACAGGTTAACATATGCAAAATTCACTTAATTTCTTGTATCTCCATCAGGAACTTTGTCATGTTACTGCATCTTCCAATTTAGTGAGGAGAAAATAAAAGTTTCTTGAGATAAGTGATGCAAAATAGCTACACAGCTCAGAAAGAATAAGGTCAGATCACAAGTTTAAACAGCCTTTGCATGCTTTCAGTCCTGAAATTGCAGCTCTGCATGTAAAGAAACTGAAGCCAGTTTGGTTGCAGTATTTCTACACTCTCAAAAGCAAATAGAAAGGAGAGTCTCACTCTATCAGTTAAAACAGAATTGAGAAAACAATACATGTTACATTTCAATTCTGAGACTGTCTCATAATTAAAATGCAAGATGTTATTTAACTCTCTTTGTTGTCTTTATAAACATGTAATCCAGTCACTGGCAATTTCTTAGAATTTTGTGAGTGCTGCAAAGTGATTCCTTTCCAACAGGTCTTTGGACATGGATTACTTCCTTAAAATAAAAATACTTGCATGAAGCTTTATAAACAGCATTAAAAACAGTAGAAAACTTAAAAGTAGTCCTGACAATGCCATGGGAACTCAATGTTATTCACCTCAATTTGATGGAGTATTTAAAAAACAAGAAACATGACTGCAATAAAGTAACAATGAACCATCAGTTATAATAAAAGCACAAGAAAGATCTATGTGAGGCAGCAGGCCATACATTGACTTGTTCTTCAGACCTCACAGGGTGGTGGTTCCCAAATGACTATTGTTAAACACACTGATATAAAAATAGAGAATATTTTCAGAAGTTCCTGACAGTTGCTGAGACAGGTGCTTTTTAAAATAATATCTAAAAGGTTATAACATTCATGAAAACAATTACCAAATAGTAATTATGTTCAATTAAACAATTTTTGCAACCATTACACTCGTGCCCCTGTTTGCACGTGATGATTATATTCATAACAGAAATTAAACATTTGCTAAAGTTAAAATTTATCTTTAAATATAATTGAAATTTTGCTTATAATGACTGATTTTAAACAGAATCAAAACCTTCAAATTTTATTCAGAATAGAAATGGTCTTATGAACAGGCATAAGAGTTTTCTATACCAGTTACGTAAAAAGAGCCAGAGAAAAGGCACAGTACTGTACTGAAATACGAATCCTATGTGGCTTCCTAAAGCAGAAAGGGGTTACATTTGAGAATGAATTTTTTGAGGGTGTTTTAGATCAGTACTATCAGGGAAGAAACTAGCCACCAGGCACTGATCTAAAAGCAAATATTAGAATACATATTGAAGAAAACTGAAGATCACATGGAAAATATGAAGAATTTAATTACCCATTTCCTAAAACACACAGATCAAAATTTTCAATTGCATTGATTGTTGTATAACCTCTTCATACAGATATAAAACTATGGAGATAATTGAAACTAATCAAATTCTTAGTGCTGGGTATGAGCTTGAAAGTATTTGTGAATTATCTATAGATTACTTTTATGATTGTGAAATAAACAAATATGCATTAGAATATTATTATTAAGGAATCATCAACTTGCTAATCAAAAATGAGTTCCCATTTGTTGGCTTATATATTAAAAAAGAGCTAATTATTCATCTATAGTTTCAGAAAACTACACTGTATTATCAGTGCATTCATTATAAAGCACTGCATGAAACCTCGCAGCAGCATGTGAGCAGAATCTTTAGTAATTCAGACCAATAGTCAAACAAATAAAGCAATTCAACAAAATGAAATAATGGTTATCGTTATATTTTTCTGTCATCTTCTTTTAATTTAGAGTTTAAATAGGTATCATTTTATCGCTAACTGATTTTAAGTCACAACAGCTGGAGAATAAACCACAGTGGAAGTCTCTGCAAAAAGGTACACAAGGAAAGTTATAAAGATGATCAGAAGAAAAGAAACTTAATGCAACCAAGTGCTAAAAGAAGCAGGAGAGAAGGTATAGAGCTGAAAATGAAAGGAACTTACATGTATAATGGAATTAATGATGTGTTTTAAACCCAGTAAGCAGCTAAGAACACACAAATGCTTGCTTACTTTTCACCCTGCAGTGAGATGGGAGAGAGAATGCCAATGATAGAACTGAGAAAACTCATCTACTGAGTTGGCTAATTTAAAAAAAAAAAAAAAAAAAAAAGGAGAACTCTCCCCCAGCTCCTCCCCCCCAAAAAAAAGACTCAAGAAAAACAAGTGATAAAAAAATCCAACCAAACCCAGTTGCTCACCACCAGCTGACCAATATTCAGACAGTCCCAAGTAACAATCAATCCCTTCAAACTTTCTTCCCCCTCACAGTTTTCACGGCTGAGCATGACACGATTTGGATATATGGGTCAGATCTCCTGGCTATGTCCCCACTGAAATTCTTGTGCACCTTCAACTTACTCTCCAGTGGGGCAGTGTGAGATGAAGAGCAGGTCTTGACCCTGTGTAAGCACTACTAGGTAATAACAAAAACATCCCTGTGTTATCAACACTGTTTTCAGCACAAATCTATACAAGCCACTCTGAAGAAAATTAATGCTATTCCATCAAAAAATACTTCAGAGCATAAGACCTAAAAGACCTGAGCACTGAAACACAAGGGAAGTTAAGAACTACAAAGAACTCTGAAGGTGAACTTCAGGTTATATCAGGCTAGAGATCAGATAGGATTTGAGACAGATGTTGTGAGGTGAATTTAGTCAAACAATAAGGGAATTGATTCCAGCATATAAACCCTGAGAGATCTACTGGCCATAAAGGGAAATAGCTAGAGTTAACTAGGAGAATATCAATTAATATTATTATTTTTATAGGATACAGCTGATCTATGGAGAAGACAACTTACTGTTTATTCTGAATTTCTGTCCATAATTCTTGCTTATCAGTCTTTCTGCAATTCAGATTCACTTCAAAGTTCTCCCATCCTTCTCTCTTCTCTGCTCCAAAGGTGTAATGGTCATTCTGGTTTTATATTATCTTTTCTGAGTTATGATCTCATCCTGAATAACATATTCCACTCTCCCATCCACCTAAAAAGGTGTTAAAGTGACTTTAGGAATATACCTATATAAAATTCTACATAATTCTACAGAATTTTTTATAAACTACATTTTCTCAGGTGCTCTAGGACAAAGAATATAACTTCTGTAGATGCAGAGAAGGCATTTTATAGAATTGCTTACATTGAAAAGACTGTTGCTATTGCTTCCAAACTTTAGAAAATAAGAATAAATTAACAGTAATTAGAACATAACATAACGGCAATTGCAAATGTGTAAGACTGCTCTCTATTCCTAGAAAAATATGGACCAAACAGTAAGGCTGTAGAAAAAAACCTTTAGTGAATTGCAAAGCTACAAACAACTTGTTTACATATTATAGGAAAGATTCTGAAAGATAGTCCCTTTTAATGGCATTTTAAAATTGGTGCAAGAAGAGAAAGCAAGGTTCTAATATAGCAGGATTTTAGAAAATCATTATCTTAAAAACTTAATCTCAAAATGAACCAAAATTAGTTTGGCTAGCATGAAAGTATAATAATGAAAGGTGGTTTTTAGTAAAAACTTGCTGTATATTAGTAAAATAGAAGCCAGAAACAACCTCTTCCATATAGATTTTACTGCTATGGAACAATCCAACATGATCATCAAATAGGCAGAAAGAACTTAACATGGTTTTTTTCACCTGTTTTTCATCAATAGGATAAAATAGCATTGACTTCTTTCTCAGTTTCTTTCCTAACAGTAGAAAGAATAAAATGGCCATAGATAAGGATCTTACACTATCAGATTCGAAGACATTTCAGTAAAGAATCTAGGTTAACAATTATCATTATTTGTATCTTCCATTCCTTTGATTTTTTGAGAACACAGTTTTCAAAGAAAAATTTTATAATGAAAAATTGTTAATATTAATGATATATTTTTTGTTCAACACCAGACAGAAAAATATTCAACATCCTAATTAATTTAAACATTTTTACCTAGAATCTGGGAACAAGCGAACAGCATCTCAAACCTGAAACTCCCACATTAGAAATCAGTATCCTGCTAATGACCTATTGACCTTTTTTCCTTGTATTTCTCTGATTAAGAATGAGGTATAAATGTAAAATTAAAAAAAAAAAAAAAAGAGAAAGAGAAATCTGCAATAGCAAAAATTTGGTAACTGTGACTGACTCAGATGAAAAACTAAATGCAACACTCATTATACACTTTCATAAACACACAGGTTACCTTCACAGTTCATTTCTGTATTTACACTCAAATTCTGTGAAGACAGAACAAAAAAGCAGAACCTTCTGTAATTTTCAAATCTGATCTTCTATTTCAGATTCATATTTTGAGAAGTTTAATGACAGAAAAAAAATAATGTAAAAAAATCTGAACGACCTTTGAATTCAAACAAACTGAACTTTGTGAATTTTCAATAGTGTTAGAATATTAGAAAAAACTTGGGAATTGATTTTTAGTGTAGTTGATTTACTGTAGAAATGCAACATTTGATCATGGTTGAAATCTCATTCTATTTGAAGCAGGTTGCTCTGGTTGCAGAGAAATGTAGGTCTTAGTGCAAGATCTAGTTACAGATATACTCAATTTTTTTCTGCTTTTATACTTTCGAAGTAATTATTATGGTAATGTAATTTAACGACCCTTAATTTATCCATTTTTTCTCCATTACTAATATCAACAAATCCTGGCCACCTTTATCTTTTCTGCTTAAACATTCCTATGAAAATATTTATTAACTCTGGTATCACAACTAGAGTTATAAATTTTCAGACCAGCTTCTCCAGACACAGAGAGCACCTGAAGGCAAGGGTGGGAGATAAAAAGATTATGTCATTAGTAAGAGAGAATCTTTCTCCTGGTTCTCAGTTCCCAGGCAACATCCATCTCAAGTTGAGACCTTGAAGTGATACCAACCCATAAAACTATTTCACATCAATATCTAAGACTTATAGTCTATTTTCCTCTGTCCTTTGAGGGAGCTGGGAAAAACTTTCAGAAAAATAAGATACTTTCAAAATACATATAATGGACATATTTTACAAGGGGAAATTAAGACACAGATTCCACAACTATAATGATGATGATGGATTTAATTAATGCTGATAATTTCTATTTTCCTACCTTAAGTTATCAGATATTATTTAACAATTGGTTTAAAATTAAAGAAACAATTAAATCAGAACTGTTTAGTAGTGTTGATTAATTTCTTACCATGGGTAAAGAAGGGAACACTGAATATTAAATAAGTTTGACATACTGAAAATTACAGGAAAAAGTAAATTGGTGAAACAGAGCTCTGGTCTCCTCACACCTACTGCATTCAATCATGAACAACTGAAAGATAAGAGAGGCCTCCCTAAGAAAATTTTTAGGAAATAATTGTATCTCCTCAAGACACATCAGTTTCTCTGCGATGTTTCTTCCCTTCTTACTGCCTCAAGGGGGCAGACTGCAGAAACAGTAGTTAAAATAATGGGAATTGCCAGTATATTTTGAGATTGTAGAATTAGTGTCAGGTGTGTTTTCTCAGAAGTCAGCCATTAAACCAGTTCAGATTTGAATATTTCTTTCTTACAACAATGGTGGTTATTATGACAGCAGCCAACGTCAGGCCATGAATCTACTTACAGTGAAGTAATTGCAGCACAAGGAGTTCGACAAATGTTTTAAACTCTGCACAGTTTCAAGGTTACAGTATGCCAGTAATTCTCAGTGCCAATACTGCAAAATTTTCAATTCTTAGGAACATTTTTATAGCAACTAACCTGAGTTCCTGACACTAACAACCCACAAAAGAAAACTGTGATTTCCTGAGCCATGCACAGTCAAACTTCTTGAGTAGAAGTAATCAGTAAAAACAGCTCGATCAGGAGCATCCCGATTCAAAGTTCAGGTACATAGCATAGAGGCTTTAAACACACGTGGCTAACTTCCTATGTGCACCAGAGCTCCAAACATGCAATAACCAGTGGGTAAATACAACACAGTCAATCCCAACACTTTAATTTCCTCCTTATCCTTCGAGCTAGCCTTTTAAAAGTTTGCCCAGAAGCCTAATGCTCTACTCTTATCTCTCTATTGTTCATCACAAAAGTTCTGTCTCCTCCAGCATGAAATCTGAAGGGTTTAGACACTGAGGATAACAACAAAGATGTGCATGGATGACAGGTGCTATGTGGTCTCAAGCAGTATTGCTGCACTCTTGGACCATTAGGATCTTTCTGACAGTCCTGTCCTCAGAACATTTGCTGGTGCATAGTGGCAAACTCAACCAAGATCAAACCATCAGCTCCTGAGTCACTGTTTTGGAAGGCTGGTCTTTTGTTGGATTCTCGATATTTATGTTTGATTCCAGCCTTGCTGACATTTACTGCCATCCCATTCTCTTGGGCTCCTGTATCCACATTTATATCTATTTGTCAATTATAGACAGAACATATGATTCACTCATAGCAAATACATTATATAACAACTAACCCAAGTTTCCAGCATTTTTCATTTCTAACTTCTCATGTTACTCTAAATTCCAGGCTAGAGGATAGTACTGTAGTCATCTGATCTGAACGATTACATTACTTCATTGACAGATTTTTACTAAGAATACTTCGTAACAGAATGTATTTCCTTCGAAGGAAAACTCAAAGGTTCAGGATCTCATTTATTCCAGCAAAGACAGAAAACAACTTTTATACCTAAATAGTCAGACCTGAAAACAGTCAAGTATAAAGATGTTCCCTCCTAAAGACATATAATTTGAAACTTCAGGCAAGGACACAGAAAACTGATGAATGCTTAATCAAATAGTAAAGACTACATTGAGCAGGCACGTAAACATAGAAGTGATCAGAGGAGCATAACTCTCTTTTCTTCTCCTGCCTGACACATGACTTATTTCAACAATAGAAAGCATAAAACACTGAGAAGAAAACAGTCTCCAACACAGCCACTGGAATATGGTCACTAGATGCTTTGGAAGCAAGTAAGAGCCAAATAATGTGCCCACACTTTCAGCAGAAATGTGCTTATGTTCTCACACTAAGAACTGTAATATAAACTGGAGATTTATAGAAATAGCTCTTTAGAAAATTGTAATAAATATTGTGGCAAGTATCAGAGAGTTTAATAAGAGACCAACATCTTCATGTTTCAAGACTGGATCTAGTATTTAATTTTTAATTTGGAGACAGACAGTATCTCTAGGAAAGTGCATACCATTAATAGCATTTCTTGAATGTTATTTTCAAGAACCTTTACCTGACCACTTTCAAAGCTCTGATGTACTGAATAAATGAACAAGGCAATTTTCTGAAGAATCATGGTTGGGCATTGTAAATATGCATCAGTCAAAATTAAAAGTTTCTGAGATTTTTTAGATAAATATTAAAACTAACTGCATCTTTACATCAGAATACTTCATTTACCAGGATTTCCATTTCAATCATGATAGTAAAGTCCTCAAGCAGAATCAAAATAAAAACACCAAAGGCCACAAATACTCCATTTTCTTTAGTCAACATAACTGGTCACAGAATTAGCAAATGGAGATGTTTCATTTGGGGAGGGATTATTATTAAGAATCAAAGCAGTACAGCATGTGAAAAAACGGATGGGCTTTATGTGACAGTGTGGAATTTATTACTCTTATTAATTGACTGAACTTCTCCAGTATTCAGAGTCCCCACATATAAGATGACTGTACACTGCTGGCCTGAGCAGTGCAGCAATAAGTAATTCATTACAGAAGATTAGACCACACATACACAAGGTCAACAGACTAATTCAACTTCTGTTATTCTATTTTTCTGGTCAATGCTGTCTCTAAGAATATATTTTCTTGTCTGTGGACAGTGGAGTGATAGGATAAATATAAAAGTTGTGAGAAATTTCAATGTCCTGGAACCTAATAACTCTCACCATTGTTAAGATTGTTTGGTTAAATATATCATTTTTAAATATATTTCTATAAAATATATCACCTGGGTTTTTACTGGAAGCTAGTAACACTAACCTCTTTGAAGGTCAGGAAAAAAATTCAGTGTAATTTATATGTTCTGGTAACAGTTTGTTAGCCAGCTACAGTGCTGATGGATATTGACAATTTTCAAAAAGATGAATTTTCTATTCTGCAGCACTCTGTGAAACACCTTCTAATGTAAATATTAGTTGGAGCAGAAACAGCTCTGGCTATAACATTTTAGTTCCTGTCAAAACTATTTTGTCAGAGAATTTGAAAGAATCCCCCCCAAATGCATATGATTTAGAAATAACATAATATTATGGGAAAGTATCATCATTAGGAAAGTTTCTGAACATACCATATCATTAAGGGAATCCATGAAAAGGATTTTAAGCAGAAAAAAAGATGAGGACTACACTGAAAGTGAAAAGGGGAAGAAAGCCACAGCGTGAGATGTAGGAGAGCAAGTGTTTCCAGAATGGTGGTAAATTTTGATGCTTTGAAGATGTCTTGAATAACAAAGACATGGTAGACCTGGCATACAGGGAGCCTCATAGATGAATATCTGGCTGAGGGTCAGTTTGCTGTTGGATCAGGAAAGAAGAGCAGACAACCACTGCTGGCAACAAAATCTTACTACAAAACCAGAGAAAAACTCTTAATCTGCAAAAGAAGTTGATCAAGTAAGAGAGCAGTAGCTGCTGAAAATTGTATTCGTTGTTATACACAGAAGAATGATTATATCACCTTCAGGTTGTACACTAAATGCTTAATGTCTACTGTCTAAACCCACATTTTTCATTCCACAGCATAGGTCCAAACTATACAATTCAAGGCAATAAACATGCAGAGGAAAATTTTCTGCTTATTTTCCCGTAATTAACATAGATAAATAATATTGTTTCTTAAAACCTTCGAGGTTAGGTAAGAATGCTCAAAAAATTACAGAAAGAAGCAGAAGCTAATCAAAATGCATGACAGTTTCTGGATACATGAGAAAAAGTGTTAAAGCAAGCAGCAGTGAAAGAAAACATCACTCTGTGTCTGTGGAACACAGTAGCAAAGTCATTTTTCAGCAAACAGGCAAATTTGTTTAAATATTAAACTTGTAGCACTGAACTGCTTTTTTGCTCTTTATAGAAGCTGCTCAGCAGATCCACTCTGTATGCTACTTGCCTGCTAAATAATTACAACATTAAAGTCATGGGAAGAAAAAAACCCAAACATTTCTATTTCCTTCATCAACCATTTTTTTGTCCAGCTTTGAGACAGGCTAAGTTGTTTTGGTAACATGAACACGACTATATAACCCCAAGTCAGTACTACCATAGATATGGAGAAGGGAAATTAACTCTAGAAGAGAATGTCACTCAAGCACAGGAGTGCCAACCAATTTCCTTAAATGAGAGTAGACAATCATTTTAAAAAGCAGAGTGATCTCACTAAAATATGTAGATTTGAGGTGGCTGTCACAATGTCAGCCTACTGAAAATGGAACACAAACAGTATTCAAAAATATGACATTAGCAATTAAATATCAAGATAGGATAATAATGGTATATTCTGTTCAAAGACTGGATTTTTAACTACAGACACTATTTAAAGGTGAAATATTGTGGCACATCACAGTGCACAATGATTAAAATGTGAGTCTGATATTTCAAAAAGTTTTATTCTTGACTCTAGTATGTATTTACCATGCACAGCAATTCTCTGTCCTCAAAAGATACAGAGAAGATTAGAAAGATTTATTTTTTAAGCACCCAAGGGAATTTGGAACTTCAATGGCTTTTATTGCAAAATATTCTGAAGTCATATAAGCACATTTTAAAATTTAAAAGAGGAAAAAAAGGAAAAATAAACAAACTTCACTTTGATGTTTAAAAAACCCCTTTTTTTCTAGGAAAACTAACATAATTGACTCAATTTTATTTGAATGTCACTTAGTATTTCAAGAGAAAATTGTTTTGTCAGGGGAATCTATCAATAAAAAGAAAGGTTTGATCTAGGGAAGAAAAAAAAATAAAAGCAAACCAAACAAGCACCTTCCTTCACAAGTTTTTTAATTCATGTTACCTCAGTTTGAGTGACTACAAAGCTTTTTGCATTACACGTGAGACAGGAATAAAATTAAATACTTCTGCTGAAGACTGTATAAAGTAATGCAGCAGCCTCATGAACTCAAAATACTTTTTGCTAAGATGTGCTGGAAGTATTGAGACAGGTGGTTGGATGTGATCATCTTTAAGGAGTGGACCGTCAAGCTCAGCCCCTGAAATCAGAGTAGCTAAAGGAATTTTATCTAAAAGGATGTGCCACTTCATCTTTACCCAAGCCACAGCATATTTCACAATATATTGGAGCAAACCTGAAACACATGGTATAAACTAGCAAAAAAATCAAGTAGTATAACAAAACCATAAAAGATCCAATTCAAAAGCAATGCTGTCTGTAATATTAGAATGATTCATGAAAGGGGAAAATTTCAAGATATCAAAAAATATGGGATTTATTATTATTATTGATGATGATGATGATGTATTAGTCCCTTTGACAATGTACACTCTGCAGTAGGAAACGAAATAACACTGTATCAGGAATGACTTTTGTTCAGTTTTGCAAAAACTTCTCTATCTCCATACTAGGCTTTCAGGAACAGAAAAAGGACAAAAAATACAGTGGAATTCTAATTTCTTAACAGTTTAGGAGGAGAGGACAGAGAGATATTGTTTTTCAATGCATTTAGTGGAAAAGTTTTATTGTTGCTATGAATTTCTTTTGTCATACCATGCAAATGGCAGGCTTTAAGCTTTCATACTGGACAACCAACCTTCCTCTCCTATGCAACAACAACTTGCCATAAAGAGGAAAAAAAAGGGCTGCAATCACATAAAACTAAATTTGCTTGAAACTAAGTAGATTTTAAGCTTTCCTAGGGTAGTAGCACAGCAGCTGATTGGGTCACAGAAGAATGTGTTTCTGCAGTCTTAAGTAAATAAAATTTTTGATCCAAATAACCTCTAAAGAAATATTTCTTTACCCTAAAGAAAAAGAAAAAATTACCACATGGTGGGATTTTGAGTAGAGAGAAGGGTGAGGTCTTTTCTCTGTTGTCCCTCTTTATATTCCATTTTGAGATCTCCCATGAAATCTGAAGAGAGGCAAACTGCCAAGTCTGGCAGGAAGCCTTATGACTACTGAGAAGCAATGTGTCCCCGAAGAACTGGGGGACAAATATCTTGAAATGCAATGGTAAGAAAATTTTACACGGGAGCAAATTTTTTAGGTTTTAATCACTGAAAAAAAACCCACATCATTTCTTTCCCCAATACAAAAAAATTGACAAAATAAACAGAAGTAACTCCAGTGAAGGAGCACTGAGATGGTCAGGGCTGGATTCACTTTCCCTGTGGGGAGAAAGAGAGGGAGCTGGGCTTGTTCAAAACAAATGACTGGGGTGGTTGAGAGGTGGCAGGGGCAGTTTCCACAGGGGGATATCTTCACCGTAGTGCACGGAAGGAAGTCAGGAGAGAACAGACCTAAGTTGAAGAGAGGTTCTTACTTTTCTATAGTGAGAAAACCAAGCATGAGATCAGATTGCCAACAAAAACTACTGTCTTAGTGTCCTCAGAGGTTTTTAAGACTCAGCTAGTTAAAGCCATGAGGAACCTTGTCTGACTACAGAGGTGTCCCGGTTTTGAGCAGGAGCCTTGAACTCCAGTGCTCCCTTCCAACCTCAACTACTCTAATACTTAATATATAAAGTATTTTTTAATATTAAATACATTATACTAATATGTGCATATTAAAAATTATAAAATTCCATCCCCTTAATGGTTTAGCTGAAACAATCTAAGACCTTTCAATGTCCCTTTTCTGTGATTAAAAGAAAGCAGATCTTAAGCTAGGATGAGGGATTCTTTTTGGAGAAACATGATTTACTTTTTGGAGACAGATTCACTACTTATAGATTATTTTTTCTTATCTCCTTAAAGAGCAAGGTCTGATCTAAAATTTTATCCTGTAAAAATGACATTACACATGCTTAGTTTATGTGAGATCACATTCTACTTCAAACCTAAAGAACTGCTAGTTTTCTCTAAATGCAAGCACCACACTTTCAACTTACAGCTACAAGCCAACATGATTTCTTTTCTTAAAATTTCTTTCTTTTTCATAATAACCTAATATGCAAAATCCTTTCAGGAAGATTCCATCAATTCTTTAAAGCCTATCTTCGTTCTGAGAAGCTGGAATCTTCCCACTTAGTACTATTAGTCCTATAACAGCTGATATAAGACATTTCTGAAAACACTTTTTTTTTTTTTTAACTTTTCTTTTAGTTAGTGGTAGTAATTAGAAGATCTTGTGTATTACACTGCTGTCTTCTCTTAATGAGTTCTATATTATCTTCTGAACACCTCTTAAACATTTTCCTAAATGAAAATTTAAGCTGTTGGCAAAAGACTGAAATCTTGCTGCTGGAGCACTCTTTCATCTGCATTGCAAATGAGCAGCTAAGAACATGTCTACTTAGAAATAATGCAGCATAGGTATGCAAATCTCACAATATCTAGGATGAGGTTATTCTTCTATAAAATCCATGAACCTGAGACCTAAGCAGAGCTTTATTCCACACTAATATTCTCATTACTTTCACAGACTTACTAAATACTATGTGACATTAAAAGAACATATTTCAAGGTCCAAATCTCTTTTCATGTTTGAAACTGTGTTTGTTGCAACAGTCCATTTACAACTGCAAATTAAGTAAGATTTTGGTGATAAAATGGGTCTATGTATCAAGGAGCTATTAGCATTCACGAGCAGAAACATGGGACCAAGTATTATAATAGCTCAGAAACCACACTGGTTACATCACAGATCATCTCAATTGTTTCTCTTTCTGGACAAAAAAAATGTGACAGTTTGTTTGAATCAGATTCAAACCCTGTTTTAAATTAAGAATGCATTAAAAATATGCTGAAATTTGACTAAAACTTTTTGTTAAATAATGTTCAGAAAAAAAAAATTATTGAGATAAAAGCTGGCATAAGCACACATTATTAGCATAAAGTAAACAACTCCAAAAAAAATTAATAGGAGGAAAATCTTTATTGCGCCACACTTAATGCTAGCTTACTAAATCAGTCATAAACTGCCTAAACAAAGTTGCTCTTCTGTTCTAGCTACTGAAATTACTTTGACACTTCTGTTGCAGTTTCTGTTACACTGGGGTAATCACTCTGGATGACAGCTCTGCCATTGGTAGGATGGACATATAATGATGACAAACAACTATTTTCCCACTACCATGTAGGATTCACAAAATACAGTGTGATTATATCTTTTATTGGCTGTGTGCACCATGCTTCTAAATGTGATTTAGGCAAACCAGCCACCTGGATATTGGCTTTTTTCATCTTCTCACAGCAGTAGTGGTTGAACCAAGCAGTAAGTGCCTCCCTCTTCTATTTTGTGTTTTATTTGTTAAAGAAGACTGGAGCTTCAAAATCTGACAAAACAAATCAGTTTGGTGGCTGCAATTCTAACTTCATTAAGGTAGCAACTGTGTCAATAAAATCACGCAAATTCAGAAATGTGGTCTTTTCCTTAGGTGATTGCATTAAGTAAAACAGAAGAAGCAGGTCCCTGCTCCCTTGCTGTGGTTTCTTCACATCATTATAACACATCAATAAATCTGTCTGAGCACCTGCCTGTTGTTATTACCAACCACTCCAATTTCATTTTAGCAAATGTCTATTACTGATTTAATGCTCTGTGTTTAAAAGAGTTGCATCTTCAGTTGAAGATGTATGGAAACAGCATGGCTAACAAATCAGGGGCTGAAAAAGATTAGAGACAGTTGTCTTCTTGAAAGCACTACTTTACACTCAATTTACTAAGTTTTAAGTTTACTACATTCTCAAAATATAATAACTGCCATCACTGGAAAACTGGAATCAGTGGGTCTTCCTCCCATGCAAAGTCTTGAGACCTTAAAGTGAACAACACTAGTGAAGAAGAAATTCTACTGTGCCATTATACATTGCTTTTTTTAGCATCAGTTCATTTCATATACAAAAAGGGGAGGCCACATTTGCAACTTTTTGATAAAGAACAATCTACGTGCAATCAATTCCTTGAGAACATACTTGAAAGTTAATATGAAATCATCTGTCAATCACACTTTGACAAATTTAGCAGACTGAATTTCTGAAGTCTTTCACTGGTAGTTGTTCCCAGGCCTTTCTTGAAACTCTTCCCTGAATTCATCTCAGCATTTATATTCTCATCTTTACATATGCATAAAAGCAAAACTAATCTGGACATTACTATATAGAACAGTTACACTGATGTACAGAAGAGCAGTACTACCCTTCGGGATCTTGCTTGATGTTTACCTTCTAACACAACAATTATGCCATGATACTTTTGGGATAGAGGATATATACAATGCTCCTGAGAAACCAGCACAAGATCACACAAAGTAAAACATGAAGTAAAATTCTTCTAATTACTGAGACATTTGTTACAAAAATCAATAATTCAGACATTAGCATGCTTTATATTTTCTGATTTTTTCTTTTCATGTTGGAACATAGAAAAACTCTAACCATTCACTTCAGCAATCTGCGATTGTCTCTATCAGGGATGATCTAACTCTACTTATACTGTCAATTAACAAAAGTACATGATGTACATTATCATCGTCTCCATTATCTTTTTGTTTAAATTTGATAGACTTTAAAATGTCATGTCAGGAGTTTGCTATTAAAGTAAAATTGTGATCAAGTACAATGTTGTTGCCGGCCTTTTTTCCATATATTAAATATGAAGAGTAGAAGAAGACATGTAGAGATAGTCTCACAAATACTGTTAAGTGACTTGCATTAAATTCAAGTATTTCCTCAGCAATTACTGCATGTAATCATACACAGAGTTTTATCTTGACCCTATTTCATTGACAATATGAGTATTTCTTTTCTTCAGTTACCTTTACTATTAGAGTTCTACATAAATACCATTTACTTGACTGTTTCCCTCCACCACCCCCCTGACTCTCTCTCTGGTAACATTTTTTAAATTTCCAATGGAGCATCTGACACATGGACTATTAATTACCTCTACCTCCACAGAAAATGTGCATTGATGTATTGATTACAATTGGACACTTGTGATTTGTTCTTTAAGTCCTTTATCTAATGAGGTCCCTTATGTAAAACTGTATGTAATTAACAAATGCCTCTGCAATACAAATATCTACTGAATTTCAATTCTGACCTAGCTTGACTTGCTACATCAATTTAATTAAAGTGGTTTCCTGGAAGGACATTGCTTATTGATGAGATGACCTAATCAAAGTTGGCTTGGCAGGTATCCACAGTCAATATAGAGCCATATAGAATCTGGGGTGGAAAAGAAGTCAGATTGAAATTTACTTTCCAGTTCCTTTGGAAGCTAGGATACTTTAATTCTTAAAGTTCATTTTGAAATAGTCTTAATACAATCCATACACAGGGCTGGGAGATATTCCAGTATTTAGAAACTGTATCTGAAAATTTTCTCTAAAGCTAATGACTTATTTTGGTGAATATAAACAAATCATGCAGATACTGATTTTGACAGTGACTTCTCTAAGAAATTATAGGTGCCTATAAAGCAAATTAGTGGTGTAAGGGTTGACATAATTAGCTTTTGGGTTTCCAGTGCCTTCAGGCAAATGTACAGGGCTCAGGGTGAAAGCAGGTGCATCCTGAAGACAATATGTGCTTGGGAAGAGGAGGGTCCAGAAAGGCTCTAGTTCCTTTAACTATAGGATGTGCTTCATGACACCATAATATAGCCCAGAGAGATTAAAAAATATTTTGCTTACCAAATTACAAGTCTCCTCCTGACTAGAGGAGACAGTAACAGAAATGCATAGAGAGGCAGAAATACCACAACTAACCCTAAAAATTTAGGAAGTGGAATAATCACAGAAAGGAAGAAAAGAGAGACACTGAATATGCATGCCAAGCATCTAAGCTGATTGCATAATAATCCAAGTATCATAAAGGTGTACAAACCTACAGAAGTACATAGTCACCTAGTATACATCACAAAACTAAGAAAATCAGGTGAACAGAAAGAATTTTGCCTCATGATAATTAAGAAGTTTAACTAAATAGCTGGCTATTGGGAAAGGAATTCTGTGTGAAGGAGACTGTTCAGCATCATTTACAGTGTCCTGTGATGATTTTCTGACACTTAACATGTTATTTTATGACAGTTTTTCTACACAGAACAGTGGTGTAAACAGAGGGCAAGAACTGTTTGTATACTTGGGATCAAAACACAGAGAGTTTCAGGTTTTTAACTAAATTTATCAGAAAAATATTGGGAGAAAAAAATGAACAAACATCAAAACAATTAAATGAGTAATTTCTTTCTACAATAATATAAAAGGTTTTATATACTAGTATTTGAATTCAGGATTTTGACACTGCCTCATCTGACATGCTCATAAAAGTGGAAAAAGCACAACCTAGATAAAAACAGATTATCACAGAGGCACAGTTGCTTAGAGAAAATTCTCAAAAGGTATTATCAATATTTGTTTCATCAAATGAAACAAATACATCTATTGAAGTTTCCTATTTGTTCAGGCCTACTCAGTGCTTTTATTAATGATGAGGATACTGAAAGCTAAAACCTTCCAGTTGAAAGGACAAGCCTAGAACTGAAAGTTATCTTGACAATGTGGAACTACACATTGAAAAACTAAACTCAACGAAGTCAAATTATCCTTAAAAACACGAAGAATATTTTGAATCTGGGGTCAGCAACCTGCTATCCTAGTAGTGTAGAAGTGTGGAAAAATGGTTTCACAGAAAAGGATTTGGAGGGTTTTGTGGTTCAGGAGCTAAATGTAATTTTATGCTGTTGTAAAAGCAGTAAATTGTATTTGGGATGTACACAGCCTTGAAAAGGTAGGAAATTATTCTCTATCAAGGATAAAAGTCACACAGACTATCACCTCAAATTTCAGGCATTTCAGTGAAGATTAGGGCCAACTACAGATAGTCCAGAGGAAACAAGAAAAATTACAGAGAGATTATAAGTTGTGAAAAAGGGAGGAGGAGAGAAAACTATAAAAGAGTAATAGAAGGTTATGATAAGTTTCCAAATACCTAAAGAGCTGCAGCAAAGCGGATAGCATGAATTAATTTTCAATGCCTAGGGATTACATGACCAAAGTAACAGATTTAAACTGCATCAAAAGGAAGAACCAAATTAGTCCTCAGGAAAAAAAAAAATCCTATACATCTGAAAAATAATACAATAAACTATAATATGGACATTGTGATGCCTCTGTCCCCACAATCAGTGCCTTCAGAGAGACTTCCACAGACTTGGGCTGACGGAGACCTAATGAAGTTTGACAAGGGCAAATGCAAAGTCCTGCCGCTGGGATGGAGTAACCCATGCCAACTGCAAACAGGGCTACATTAGCAAAGTGACAGCCAGCAGATTGAGGAAAGTGATTATTTCCCTCTACAGCAGTTGTGAGACTTAACTGTTGTCCATGTGTACTCCTCGTACAAAACACAGATTACAAGACATGATGTACTAAAGCACAGTCAGTATGATTTAGAGTCTGGAAGACATGATGTACAAGGAGGCAGTGAAAAATAGGGTTGTTCAGTCCAGAAGAGAAATTTCATGGGCTGTCTTAACTGCCTAATGGGAAGCTGTCAAGAACAGAGAGAGCATGAGCCACTCTTTAACAGTGCCAGTGATACATGAAAGGAGATGAACACAAACTGCAACAAGGCTAATGTTCTTAGATGCAAATAAGAAAAAAAATCACCATGAAGGTTGTCAAATAATCAGCTGATTTCCCAGAAAGATGTGGTATGTCCATCTTTGGAGATATCAAAAACCTGGGTGAAAAAAGTCCTCAACTACCTGATCTTACTGTATGGCCAGCAAAGTAGCAGCTGCACTACATGAGTTCCACAGCTGCTGTCAGGTTATTCCATGAAATCAAATCCTCCTCATGAAGCAGTATCAGGAATGACATAAGCATGCTTGATTGCATCCTATATCACAAGGATGACTGCATCACCTTGAGCAATTATGTCAGTTCTATAATTCTAGAATTCTCCATGTTGCGGGGGTATTTTGAGGGTATGTCAGTTGACAACACAGGATCTATCAGCAGAGAACTTCACAGAATGATAGAATAGTTTAAGCTGGAAGAGTCTTCTGAAGATCATCCAAGTCCAGTTTTGGTCTCAAAACTCAGTCAACTAGAGCAGCTGAATCAGGACCATGTGGATCTGGATGGAGATAATATCAAGCACAGAAGACTTTCGGTGACCAGTTTAGCTTCCTGTTTTGCAAGTTCAGGTCTCACATAACAAGTCAAGTTTTGAATGGCACATATTCCTACTTGACCCACAGAGATAAAAGTGTCATCAACCTACCTATAAATCAGAAAGATGCTTGCAGCAGCCTTGACACATTTTTATTTTCTTATTTTTACAATCATTATCATCATCACTTATATTAATAGTGTAGGGATTTTGCTATCTTTCCTCAGCACAGCTGGAAAATTTAACTCAATTTTGCCTTACACCACCCCTTTCCCATGTACTCTGCATGCAGTTATTTGTCATAAACAAATAAATTAGCCTTAACTGTTATGATCATGCAGACTGCTTTCAATTAGAGGTGGCACCTTCAGACTCTGTTCACTCAGCAGCAGGAGGAGAGGCAAATGTTTCTGTTATTGAACTCTTTGGCACTGTCTTGCTCGAGGATATTTATTTTAATAAACACAAGGTCATTATGCTGGCATGAGGACACCACAGGTTCTCCCTAAGTGTTACTCTCTGATTACATGTTATCTATCTTGCTACTGTATCTATGGCTAAATTCTGTCAGCTTCAACTGAGCAGCTCCTGTTAAAATTAGAAAAAACCTCAGGGGAGGCCAGACTCATAAACAGAGAATTCTAATTCTGAACAGTTAGCAGACAGCTCCATATGCAGTAACAGCTCCAGCTACCTTTGTGCTGCTTGCTCTATCAAGCACCTGTCACCTCACAATAAGCTGCAAGGATTGCATCTATGTCTGCATACCAAGGACAAGGTTGATGTCTTATTCACATGCTTTATTTGTGCAGAGTAGAATGTAGAAATGAAGGTGCTGGTCATTAAGCAGCTTTTTTAAAAACTAGAAATGTTAGGATATTATCCTGACTGAATCTAGAATGAACAATTAATTACATACTCTGACACTTCTCTTTTATAGACTAATTATACTGTCAGACCAACCAATGTCACTCAGTTTTATGGATATTTTAGTCCACTTCTACTGCCACAAATTACCAATTCGCCACAGTACAGACCAACAAAAGCAACATCATGAAAATTCAATCATGGTCCTAAAAAATCTTGTAAAGATCAGTGTACCTCAAGTGAGAACAGTCTCATTGTTACTTTTTCTCTATGCCAGCGAATAGAGAACTAAATGTTCTTAAAAATATCTGAGAGACATGGAACTGTTCTCTGTCAGTGGTGAAATGACCAAATAATCTTATTCAACATTTGGAATGAAAAACAAAGAAAATAAAAAGATCGTTGAGGAAGAAAGGAACAAAAGAACCCAAACTCTCAAGCCTTCACTTCCATTAACACATCACTTATTAGAGATTGAGATTTTCCTGCATCAAAATGCAGAGACCACACTCCACCCTCTGTCATTCTATAAATTACAAAATACAAGGACAATCTTACTGGAATTCTGCTGACCTAACAGATACAGGCAGTGACTGCCTTCATCTGCCACAAAGCACAATATTGCTATTTGGTAAGTAGTAATGTACAGGAACAATAAGAGGAGGGGAAGGAGGAGTGAGGGGAATTTTTTTTTTTTTTTTAACTTACTTTAACGCACAGAAGGTTTTGAAAAGAAATTATTTCAAGTTGAAATAAAACATAATGCACCATATGTCTTAGTTCCTGAACTAATGAAAAAGGATGGATTTTTTTTAAGACTTCAATTACTAATCAGAGTATTTTTTCTGAATTCAGAATGAAGCTTCAAATGTTCATAGCAAATATATATACATTTGAAAGTTACACCTATGACTTACTGTTACATTTGAAACTCACATATACACTGTGCCCATTTTCTCAAGCTCAGAGAGTGGCAAAAACCTTAATAGTCACAGTATAAGAGTGGAAATATTTTTATGCTTCCTTCAAAAATGGATAGAAAACTGGCTGCTGCCAAAAGCAATTAATTTTCCTGCTAACTCTGCCATTTATAATAAAACCTGTAATTCAAGAAGCATTTTTAATTATCTTTCACTTTCAGGTTGTCAGCCACCATCGTAATACATTATATGTTCTTTGTTAGCAATGATCTCCAGAATATCTGGTTACTTGAACCTTTTCTAGCTCTTTGTTTCCCTCAAGGTAAATAACTCCCATCATTTTTCCTATATACACTATTCAAAAAAAAAAAAAAAAAAAAAAAAAGGCCTTCTACACCTGAAAGGCTTGATGAAAATGGGCAATTCAGCCACTGAAAGAATTTCTCAGAGCTGTGTGTTTAAAAAGAAGCTTGTACAAGCAAGTTTCAGTGCACTTGAGCACTCTGCTTCCCAGAATACAGTGCAGCCCCCAAAGCATGACCCAGAGCAAATGCAACTCTGTGTCATGTTTGCCATCAATTATTACTTCCACCTGATACATCTGGGAATTTGATGTAGCTCCTTTCTAAACTTTAAGCATTCTAGGTACAAATTGTCTTCTCAGTAACTCTAATCACACACAATGTTTCAAAGTTTGTCTTTTTAAAATTTACCTTGTTATGAACTTTCCTCTTTGGTTTTCTGACAGTATACATTATTAAACATTTCTTCTGAGTCACTCACGGTAAAGCACAATTGACTTAGACTTCTGTCTTTTCATGGCTATTTTGCATGCACTCCATCTCTACTACATATTATTATGCATATCCAGATACATCCAATCCATTACTGTCCTTGTAGTTCCCACAGGTGATTCAAATGTTTTGTAAAACAGATGCTAGAAGACATCATCATCATCACTATTATTATTGTTATTATTGTTGTTGCTGTTATTATTATTACAGTAATAATAAAGAGAAGGAAGCATTGATGCAAAAGCTAAGGTTTTAGATGCAAACATATCTCTTTCTTGCTTTTCTATAGGCTTTACTACAAACCATTGCTACACAGATGTTGAACGTGTCTGGAAACAAACATCCTTCTTTCAGGCTTGTTGCTTGGCATTTGAAATTTCCACCGAGGTATTTGTCCTTCAGTAAGTAAGTGTCCTCTTTGAGTTTTGATTATTCTTTGTGGGGAGGGGAGCAGGCGAGAAAAGGAGGGTGTAGTAACTCTTAATGGGCTGATGTACTATAAATAAAGGCAATTAAGAAAATCAGGAAATGCTGCATTTTTTAATGTCTGTTCAAGAAAACACTTTTTTTTCCCAACATTAATAAACTATAAAAAATATAGGTTTACATTTGCATTACATTTGCAAAAGAGAGAAAACTGGCTTGCTTAATTTCAGACCACAAGATTCAAATGTGTGATTCAGATCTGACAGTGTCATTGCTGAAGTGCTTCTCTGCACTGAAAATATCCATCTCAAAAAGGAGTACTATACTTTCTTTCATCCACCCTCCTCCTATTGTACAGCATCACTCAGTCTTAAGTAATGTCCATGCTTCGTCACTGATATGCCTTGGCTTTGAGCAGATTTGCCCCATAAATTAATTTAAACAAATTTGGAAAATACTTTTAACATCATCAAGCACAAGGTGTTGCATAAAGAGAGCAAGGGGGACATCTATTGTTTAACACAAGTTAAAGATTTAATAAAGAAATCCTCTGAGTAATCACATATTCCTGAATACTGCTGTGCGTTTTCATTTAATAGCTTCAAAACTAATTATTGTGTAGCTACCTCAGTGTTTTGCAAAACATAAATGCAGTTATTTTTTGATTGCATGTTATTTTTTCATATCAACCTTGTCACTTCAAGAGGTCTTAAAACATAATTAAAATACCAGAGATCCTGTGATTAAGCAGAAGAGAGGCTTGTGCTTTGAAAAGTCATCATTCAGCTACACCATTTAATGGCTCTTCAGAAAATTTTAGCTTAAAAGACGTTTAATAATACATATTTAATCAAGCAGCAAAATAAACTATTCCCATTTCTAAAGTATATTATTATATTCAGGCATCAAGAACAATCTCTTTTTGGGCCGCTCTACAAGCATACACTGAATGGCAATACAATAATCTAAAAAATCAGCACGGACATACTCAGCAAGTGGGGCACCCAAGTACCTACTTATTCATAAAAAGAGGGAAGCAAGACTGGAGCAAACTGTCTATTCATTAGGCCATTTATAGCTCTTCACAGAAAGGATAAGCAATTACTTGCACACACAATGAACGTTGCAAGAAGTAGCTCAAAATTAGGATTTCACTGGGAAGTCTAGATGATATATACATGCTCTTATAAACACAAAAGAGATTTATTTTGTGATTCTAACCTGTACAATTTTTCTACGTTACATATTCTAATCTGCGATCATGTCAAATTCTACACTATAGTAGTAGAACTACTATGCTAATTTTGAATGACATTGCCCAGGACATGAAGATGATATATAAAAGAAATGTGGCATAGAGCTGGAATTCACTTCTCTTGTTCCCAGATACAAAACTTCCCCAGTAAAATCCACCACAGGCATCTCTACTGTAATTCAAATCCAAATCAGCAACAAAAAAGAAAGTGGTTTCAATCCAGAGTGACACTTTTTTATTAATTGTCAGCAGTGTTGAAAAGTAAGACTTTCAGCACTAAAGTACAGAAAACATTAAATAAATTATTCATCTCATCACTTCTCCATCAAAATGTGGTTGCCTAATATTCAAGTTCAGATGTTTACTGGAGCTATTCAAGCTATTGAATTTTTATAACCTTAAAGTTCACATGAAAGGAAAACAAGGAGGTCTCTAAGATTCATGCCAATTAAGACATCTCTATCACTTAATAAGAGGGAATCATAGAATATTCTGAGTTTGAAGGGACCCACAAAGATCATCGAGTCCAACTCCTGGCCCTGCACAGGAGCATCCCCAGGAGTCACACCATGTGTCTTGAATTCTGTCAAGTTTGGTGCTGTGACCACTTCCCTGGGGAGCTTGTTCCAGTGCCCAACCACCCTCTGGGTTAAGAACCTTTTTCTAATATCCAACTTAAAGCTCCCCTCACAGTGCTTTGTGCCATTCCCTCAGGTCTTGTTACTGGTCCTGAGATAGAAGAGATCAGTCCCCGCCCCTCTGCTCCCCTTCGTGAGGAAGGCTCTAGACTGCAATAAGGTCTCCCCTCAGAAATAGTTATGTATAAATGATATTAGAGAATGCCACAAAACTCAATGTAAACATGGTCAGATTTTTTTATTTAAAGAGTCTCTATAGAATGTTTTTTGTTGAATTCTAAGATTCTCAGCAAGAAAGAAGAAAGGCAACAATCCACTTTCAAGATCAGAGAAGAGTGAGGAAAAATGCACATTTAATGACCTGACATTTTACATTAATAACTTCAGTCTGTTTTAAACCTATGAATAAGCAACATCTTCAATTTAAGCTAGGACTTGTTTCAAAATTCTTTTCCCCTCATAGAACCACATTATGGACATTCTTATATTTGATTTTAAATATTTGGAGTTTTCCATGTGGTAAGGGTATTCCTAAGCAGTTAGTATCTCACAGCTGAATTGAAAAGGTATTGCTAACTACTGTAGAGAAAAAAGATAATCTTGATGATCAAGGTTCAAGTTGCTTGTAGGTTTAAGATGTAGTAAGTAATGTAACAAAAAGAATGAATTATACAACTTTAGATTTACTATGTTCTTTCCACAGCTGGTGGCTGAAAACACTGACAAGGGTAAAAATTAGGGACTGAGAATTTACTGGGTACCAGGTAGCCTATATCTATGTGCCCATTAAATTTCCACTATTCAGCTTCTGAAGGTTAATTTTCTAGCCATCATTCTTCTAAAATTATCTTAATAGAAAGTAAAAGCAAAAAGCAATTAGATTCTTTAAAATATCTCAAATTATGGAAGCTACTGCAGAAGGAGTAGAGGAATATAAGAAAAGACTATATATCAAAAGTCTTCATTACTCCTACTCAAAACAGTAGATTGCTAATTCCTCCTAAAAATCCAGCAGCTATATAAAATAACTAGTACCTAGCATTCTCAATTTGAAGACTGGTTGTGACTGGAGAGATGGAGAACTTCTGGCTACCTTGCTCAAGATATTTTTTTAGATCTAATGATTGCTGAAATGAACACTTATGCATGAACCAAGGTTCAAGTAGCAACATCTCCAGGTAGCCAAAACAGTAACTGTCTGGGGATTTATTTGTTTGTTTGTTTCTTGTGGGTTTTTTTTTTTAATTTCTGCTGAATGCATGGAAATGTGATTGGGGGTTTCCACTTGCAAGCCAGAGAATCTATGGGTTTCACAGAGTTACCATGATTTCCCAATGTCCTGTTTGATGCACTAGCACACCTTTTAGCTTCCTACTTTGATAAAGAAAAGACTAGGTCAGAACTTTGATCTACTTTCCCTACTCATGGGATTATTTCTATTTCCTTAACATGACTGAGATTTACTTGTACTGACTGCTTTCACAGGTACAAAATTTATCACAAAGAGAGGAAAATATATTAAAGATTTGTCTAATTCAGGCATTTAGAAGTTGAGTCAGATCTCAAAATGCCTTGAAATTTATTTGCTGAAGCAAAGGGAGAGGTAAGGTACAGGAACTCTTCAGACAACTTCATTTTGTGAAATAAGAACTTTGCGTGTATCTGAAAGCTGAATAAGGGATCAACATCCTATTGGTGTGAAATGACAAACCTACCACCCAAACTTAACTGGCATCAGTTAGACATGGAATTACAGCACTCATAATCTTATCAGCCTCCCCTAACAGTAGCCAGATAATGGGGTCCAAGTTAAAATGTCATATAACAGTGGCAGAGGACATTTAACTGGGAATGCAAAATCAGTGTGGACATCTGAAATGCACAACGCAAAATCATAAAGATATTATTCATGGAGAAGCCAGCAAGCTTGACTCTTGCTGTCAGCAACTGACCCTCACTATGTGAAATGTTACTGATGTTAATTAGCAAGGCTACAAAACAGTCTATGGTGTAAGGAAACACTGTTCTCACTTTACACTTCTAAAACTGAGGCACAACAGGTTAACATCTGGCTATAATAATATCAGCATGTATACACTATAGAAATCAAATGAAAATACATGCTCCTAAAGTTAATGGAGCTACCAAAGAGTGTTCCAGCTGACTGTGGAAGAGGAAAGATCATACATTTAAAAGATGCCATGTAAAGACATGGCCTATTTTATTTTACTTATTTACAAGGACTGAGGTAAAGAAGTAAGTGGAAATCCTCTGTAGCCAGAGGTATGAATCAATGCAAAGACAAGAGGACACCCACAGTGCTACCAGACAACCTGAGTGAAGGGAGCCCAGATGGCTTTGAAGTAAATACAAGTTGATTTCTGGCTACCCCAGCTTACTTATCAATAAGAAGGCATACAGGCGTGAGCAAGCCTACTGCACATCCATCATTCAGGTTTCTCCATTTCATTTTAGACAGAAAATGCACTTACAGCATGTCAAGCTGAAATAGCTCTTGGCATGAGTCAGAGAAAAAAAACTCATAAAAGATCAGCCAGGAGGAAATGCAAAATCTTGTAAAACTGGTGAAGTGTTTGTTTTTCCCAGCCTCTGGAAAAGGAAATTGCTTCCTTTTGCAGAAAACCAAGTCAACAAAACCGAACAATACAAAATTTCCTATTTCCCGATTATTGCTGAAAAGTAAAATATTTTTTAACTTCCTCCCTCCCTATTAGCTGTCCAAGAGAAGGACAGACATAAAGACAAAATATTATTTTTCTAGAATATATCTTCTCTTTTTCTCCTTCAATGCCTTTAATTTTCTCTAAGATCATTATGGTTTACTTACACCAAAGACATTAAAGATGAGACAATATTTTAAAAACACTGTTTTATATATTGACTGGTACTACTTATCCTTTATTGTGTCTAGAGACTGAGGCATATAAAGGCTTGTCCTACACTGCCTGCTAAATGTGCTCTAATACCCTGAAATTCTGCTTCCCTAGCTGTATTGAACACCATTGGAAAATCCTGCTGCTCTTTTTCTGCCTACGCACTACTACCTCCTGATGGAAAATCAACACACAAGTCTCCTTTTACAGTCCAGATGAGCACAGGATGGAGGCAAATTCAATCACCTCCCCATTGCTGAAACCATGTTCTGGAGTCATCAGATAATAAAATGAACCTGAGAAATCTCAATGCATTTATTTTATCCTTCCATTATCACATCTTCTCCTTCAATAAAAAGACTGTCAAAAAATGTTATAAGGGAAAATCAAAGCATCAAGTAGTTAGTAAGTATGAAGCATTTAATAAATAGCATAAATCAAAAGCCAGAAAAATACACAGAATCAAGAAATTAACCGTTTTGAGGGAGAGGGAATGCAAAAAAGTTGAAAACTAAAACCATGCAATACAACTACATCATGGACAGCAGCTCATACTTTCTCTAATATTGCTGCTCCTAGTAGGTGACCTTGTCTTGCAGGAACTGACTCTAATTACTCATATAACATTGCCAGAAATACACCCACTGCTCTAAGTATCAACAGGTCAGATCACATGATCACATAACTGAGCCCTTCTAAAAGGTTTATAAATGAATATATTCATACAAATACATACAGCATTACATATAATAACAATATATAAATAAATAATAAATTGACAGCTGGTTGAACATGAGCACTACAGTGTGCCCAGGTGACCAAGGTAAGATCTGGTTAACACATCCTTTTTACTACACCCAGAAAAAAATTCCTGCTGTAGCAAACTGTGGGAAAGGAAGCAACTGCTCATACACATATCACTTTAAAAGTTATGAGAATGGCATCTGCATCTGGGACTCTGTTATGGGAAACCTCAGGTCAAGCCAGTAAGCAAACCTGGCCTGACTGTGTGAGTGCGGGCTGTGTAGCTGTCAAGTGGCCTTGGTCCCAACTCAGGTGCAAGAGTGACTGCCAGAGTGGTTCCTGGATGATCAGAAAGGGAAATTTCCTTAACAGAGACCTTGTTCTCTACAGCTACTTGAAACAAGGTTGTTGCAAGACAGGGATCAGTCTCTTCTCAGGCAAAAAGTGACAGGAAATGAGGAAATGATCTCAAGTTTTGCTAGAGGAGGTTTAGATTGGACATGAGGAAAAAAGTCTTCATTGAAAGGATTATCAAGCATTGGAGCAGGCTTCCCAGGGAAGTAGTGGAATGTCCTTGGAAGTATGCAAAAAATGTGTCAATGTGGTACTTAGGGACCTGGTTTAATGGTGGACCTGGCAATGTAAGATTAGTGGTAGGATGATGTGGTCAGTGGTTAATGGATGATCTTGGAAGTATTTTTCAACCTTAATGAGTATATGAAATTTAATTTAAAAATATTTCTCACTCAACAGTTTTGTTATCTATTTAATTCTATTGCCATTGGTATAGTGTCCCACATGTTTTCTCTCAGAGGTTGTTCTTGGTTTTAAAGGCACATCAAGTAATTCAAAGGTCTCCCCACAATTTTTGCTCCAACGCATGAAGCAACCATTACTCTAACAGTCAAATGCTAATTTCTACTACCTGCTGGGAGGGTATCTGCACCTAGCCCTTCCCTATCCTTCCCATCCTTAAAGGAAGAGACTATATTTGGAAGCAAAGCATGTACAGTTGGTTTACAGTACAGTCACATTGACTTAACCATCAAAGCAATGCTTTTACCAGCTGAATACTGGAGTACTTGAGGTCTGAGTAAGCAGATCTACCTGTTTTCCATCCTAAAAAAATTGAAAATTAATCAAAACCAAACAACAACAAAGAAATCAGACTCTGATGAAATAATGCCATATTTTGAGTGTTCTTTTGAGGGGATAAAAATAATTTTTACTAGAGAATAGGCAATAATCATGTGATTTGAGTAGTAATTAAAGTATGTAAAGTAATTAAAGAACTGCAACATTTATATTCTTTTCTTGAACTTTCCTTTCCATGGAAATATTGTATATATTAAAAAAAAAATCCCCCAAATAAACCTAGGGTCTCTAGCACCCTACATTTACAAAATACTAGCAAAAAGCTCACATGCTACGATACATTACAACTCATAGACGTGTCCAGCATTCTGTTTATTAGCAAAATAAGAGAAGACAGTCAGGAAACTACCCACAAAAAAGATTTTTCATCCTTCTCTGCCTGAGGATGAGAGTGCCAGGCATGTGCCAAATGTTAGTCCCTACCGCTTAAGGCACATATATATTACAGTGCACATTATACATACACAGACTATACAGTCTAGGAGAGAAGATTTTATCAGAGGGAAAAAAGTCACATTCATGGATTGGTCAATAAAACCCTAAACTTTCAAACTGAACTCAGAGACAATGAAAATATAATCTTAGGAAACAAAAGAAATGTTTCTTCAGTCTTTGGAATTTTATATTAAGACAGCTCAGCCACCATTATCATACCCTCAAAAGCAGAAACTTATACCCACAGTCAATCAATACATAATGTTTTTATATGTCCCAACACAAAACTACTAATCTTCTTCATCCTTCCCTTACAGAAAAAAATAATTTTAGTATTTTTACCTTAATGTTGATATTTTCATTTCTTAATACAATAGCTGTAACTGCCAAGCTCTTGTAAGACTTTCCTTCCTATTCCAGGTGAGTAGATTAGAGGAAAGCAATAGTAACAACCACTGGAAAAAAAAAAAAAACAGATTGCTGTATATATATATATTTTTTTTTTTTTTTTTTACACACAGAGAATCAATCAGGTGAGGGAACTACATCTCTGAAGAATGTAAACCAAAGGAAGAAATAGCATGCAGAAAGAAAGTTCTGCAAAAATAGTCTTCTTTCAAAAGGACTTTATCCCATGCTCAGTAAAACTGAAAATGCAGAGCACATAACCATTCTGGAGGGATTAAGGATTCTGACTGGTACTTGTAGTCACAAGGAGAAGACCTAGAAGGGGAAGAATAAATTAGGAAGATCAAATACTAAAGACCTATAAACTAATACTGACCATCTGGGACATAAGAACTCAGTCATCCCTTGTTTTTTCGTGGGAGTTCAAATGGACTTGAAAGAGCACACTGGTGAACCTGTGGTATACCTGCTACACAAGACCCAAGGACAGACACAAGACAATTTTTAAAAGTGTTTTTCTGTTCAATAAATGACCCACTTACAATCTATCTTATCACAATGAAAAGCAATTTTACTTAATGAGTGAAACATTATTTTAATATTTCAGAATAATCTGAGGAAATGAGATGTCATCCAATTTTCCCTACTTTTTTTTCCTAGCTTCAGCCACATTTGATCCAATTTTTTTTTTTAATGCAAAGGGAGAAAAATTAAGATTGTAACCCAAGACATATTTTAATATGGAATGCCCCATGTGTTCAGGAACAAGTTATGTAGCCCAAATTAGGTACATGCCTGAGAACAATACTTTACCTATAAGAATTGGTGAAAACTAAGAAAGTGGTTTTCTATCAGAAAATTCAGCATTTTGCGGGAATGCAGCGTTGTGGACAGAATTTCCTAGAAAGCACTGTCAAAATTATTCACTACATATTACCATTTAATTTAAATAATCTTAAAATATTGTTTTGATGAAGCAAATATTAATATATTTTTTGTTTTAAGCTATGACATTATAGGTGTTATTTGAAAACTGTATGCACTAAGTAACATTTTTTGAAATCACCAAAATAAGTTCGTTAAGAAACAAGACATTAACTTTTTCATTTCAATTTGGAAATGAAACAAAACAATGCCAATTTGTGTGATTTCCCATTGGAAAGATAATTCAAGGTTGCTCAAGGGGTTGTTTGTGACTAAATATGTTACACATTGAGAAACTTGAGAATATTATGACTTTGAGCATATGCCAACACAAAACATGGGTGTCTCACTACTTTGTGGCCAGAGTTTGCAGCTTCAGTGGTGGTCAGTATCCAAAGAATTAAAGATCAAGATGTGATCAAGAAGAAATGTTATCAACTGCAGAGTATGACTTACTTTTTAGAAATATTATTTACATATTCTTCACTTACTATTTTTATATTTAAAAGCCTTAGCCTCTTCTGTATATAGGTTGCCAAAGCTCTTTCTTATAAGAAACTCATAACTGGATTTCAGGAAGACAGAGTAGCATATTAACATTGCCTGATATTAGTAAAGTTAAGAGACTTGTCTCCCTTGAGGCTCTGTGTAGTGCACAGCAGGCAAGAGAATTCTTCAGAGAATAATTCACACCTCTTCCATCAGGTTTCTGTTCACAGTCACCTGATGAAAGATCCTCTTTGTCCTCTTTAAATGTAAGAGAATTCTTGAAGTTGAAACTAACATACCTTTAAGGAATTAACATTCTCACCTAAACCAAAGAAGTACAAATATCCTTCCCTCTCTCCCAGTTTAAAGGATGTTACAACTCATACAAGAAAAAGATGGGTACAAGAACTGGAAGCCAACACTCAGACACCAGTACTAGAGTTAAGAAACCCTTATCTAGTACAAAATGATCAGACTTATTTCCAAATGGATCACTGATTAGCTATCACATGGAAAACAACTTTACTCTCTGAACCTGATTTCAGACATAGCCAAAGAACTCATTTTGGTTTGTTTCTCCATCTGTAAATGGACATATTTGGGGTTAGGTTTTATCCATCACTACAGCGTACATATGGAGGGATAGAAGTACACCCAAGAGGCATTCACACTAATTGCTTAGTAATTGTAAAGCTCCTTTAGGATATGGAGTGCATATTAAGTATTGCAAGCTCCTACCTCTTTTCAAAAGAAAGTTACTAGTGCTTGCACAAGCAAAAATAACTCTGTGTAATTAAACAACTAAGATCCCTGCTAATTCTGCAGCATACAAGCCTGTACACCAGTCAGAAGCCAGCACACTCAGGACCAATCCTGCTGAGCTGTCCTCATTACAACAGGGCAAACAAAGATGTTTTCTTTATGTTCTCTCAATAATTACATTTGATCTGCCTCACTGAGGATCTCCTGCTAGCAATGAAAAGTATGAAGTGTTTCAATGGGTCAATCTCTAGCTGTTTTATTTTCATTTCAAACATAGTGGAGACTTCCTTTTTTTATAACTTCCAAAGCAATAAGCAGTGTACTTTCTTAAGTCTTTCCAGTGACAATGAGCCAATTACATTTCAACTGCAGGCTCAGCTAGCAATTTATCCTAATTTACCAATGAGCACAAAGTAAAATAGGCTTTTTCTAGGACTTCAAATGTTGTGTGACCATTATAATACCCAGAAGAGCTTTGAAGGTTCATCAAAGTTAGTTCAATGATTTATTTTTTTTTTTTCCTCTTCCTCAATTTCCAATATGCCTCTGCTTCAGAAACTGGTTGACTGAAAATACTAAGGCCTACATTTTAGCATGGATGTAAAAATAAATTCTTAACGTGGGCTTAAAATGGGCTTAAACAATCTACTCTAACTTTACCAAATATTGTGACCATTCTGTTGCTCTGAAAAATTAGAATAAATTCTCACTAAAAGGACAATACTTTCAAGTGCAGAATTTAAGCATTTTTCATATGTTAAAAACTCTACAGATTAAATATCAAATAGTCCATTTTAAGTTCATACAGAGAGTCTGGATTTGAGGAAAGTAACTTGAGTTTGTCAAGACCTGAAATTTGTTCCATAGGTGATTTACAATGTAATTATGGAACCTTGCCATGCAAGAAGACATAAATACTGTAAAAATATAACCACACATTTGAATAAAAATCTAATTCTGAAACAAAAAGCTTTTGCTCCATTTTATTCGGTTTTCATTCCTCAAAGAAGTGTATTAATATTTTCAAAACAAAATACTTTAGTACAAAATCAGAAAAAATCCAACAAAACCGTTGAGAAGACTTGTGAATTGCCCTGCCTGAATTGCATAAAGACATATAATACAGTTTATGAAGACTATGATGCCCAACTTCTCTTTAAAAGGAATGAATAAAAGAGAAGTTAGAGGAAATTATGTGGAAAAAAAGACATGAACAGAAGAGATGGGTTAATCTCACATTTCTTACTTTTCACACACCAATTTTTAGACCATACAATACTGTTGCCTTTGCACTAGTGGGTGGCAAAATAATTTCCAGTACTTCACATTAATCATTTGAAGCTATAGATTTAAAGAAAAAAATAGGTAAACCTAATATTTCAATATTCCTTCTCAGCTCCCTGCTGAAAGTCTGCTGGAATCCGCTCAGCAGGGATTTTGTAGCTGAAGAAGGGTAAGTTCATTGCAAGGTAAAACATGAGACCTGAGGAGAGAAGACAAGGTTTTCCAGAGTACATTTAAAGTAAGGCAAGACAAACTGATTAGTGAGGTCATTTCATTGCTTCCTGTAAAAATTAGTGAGGACTTATACAGCTTGTTTAAACAATATCTAAACACTTATTTCATACCCTTTTAAGTACAGCTTCCAGCTTAATATGGATTTAATACTTAAATCCTTGCCTGTTCAATGTCTTCCCTAGACAGTTCCAGGAACTGAGCCTTAGCTTAGATTCCAGTGATCATAATTCAGCAGTGGGAGGAGCATCTGTGAGTGCACACACTGTCCAAGAGCAGTCATAAATGGAAGTTTGCCTACACATTAATCACTTAAGACTCATCTTGTATGTTTACAAGTGAAGACTGACTTTGATAAGCAATAAGGTAATACATCTTCTCTGAGTAAGTTTTCCTAAGTAACTATGTACAGGATAATAGCTCTTTGTTCCCCCACCACAGGCAGAGGCAGATTGCAAGGCATGGTAAAAACATCTCTACCCCCATCAAGTCTTTGGCATTACATCAGCAAAAAAAATTCCCACCATCACAGGCACACATTTGACCTTCAGAGAAGCTTAATATTGACTGGTACCAAAGGGATTAGTAAATGAACAATTTTTCCAACATAGCTTTCAATTTACTTTGATGAGCAATTAAAATGTTAATTAAAAAACAATCAAAAACTCAGTACTCAGTACAGTTATGAAATAATAAGCTCTTGTACACTCACTGCATTGCAAGCATTAAGAAGGTCACAATGCACCTGGAACAGAAAGGTGCAGAAGAGAGGAACCGTATTTTTCTTGGGGTTGTTTTGTTTATTTAAAGAGAAAAAGATACTTCAAACTCATCTGACAATATGCTTTCTAAGTGCTGAGTTAGACCAAAGGTTTATATAAACAGTACCTTGGCAGATAGTGGCTTCAGGCAGCATATAGGACAGGAAAAGAAGAACATGCACTCTGTTTTCCCTTTGAGGAGTTCTGAGTTCATCATTCAAATTCTAAAATAATCATGAATTGTTCAAAATAATCAAGAGGGTTTTTTTAAATGGCTAAAGTTTGGGCTTACTTCCTTTCAGCTATCAAGCTCATGTCTGCAATCGAAAGAATAAGAAACTTGCTTCTATTTTAACTCCCTGTTGTGATTCTCATGCAATTGAAGGGATTTAGAACTTTGCATCTGAAGAAACCCCCTAAATATTGTGAGTCACAAAAAAAAAAAAAAAATGTTTTGAGAGCTAGTAGTATTTACTATGTACCAATTAAGTCCTGCTCCAGAGGATGAAGTGGCACACCTGTTCTTCCAAAGATACTAATTGAGATCTTCTGCTTTTACCGAGTCATGTTTTCCATCACACAAATATATAATATTTTTATCATAAAAATATATATAAATGTTTGCTACAAAAAATCCAAACCAACAAAAAAAAAAACAAAACAAAAAAAAAACAAAAAAAAAACCATTGTGGGTGTTTTGTTTTGGTCTTATTGTTTTGTCTTGCTTTTAAATGTTACCAAGTTGCATTAAATGCAGGGCAGGAAACCAGTATCCTTTTCACTATGCACTGACTCTATCATGGATGCTGCAACAAAGTGATTTTCCCTTAAAGAGTCTCGATTACACTCAGAGCACATTATCATTAAAAGAAAAACAAAGCAGTAATATAACTCAGCCTTCTAGTGTCTCCAAAATGCCACTGTGATTCACTAAAAGCAAACTATAATGTTTATTAAAAAGCACAGGTTCTTGTCATCTATTCAACAGCTGTCCTGAATGAGGTCTTAATTTTTGTGACTGGTATCTAATATTTCTGACAATTTAGATGGAGATCTTTTGTATTTTTAGAAACAACTGTATGGGTTCTCCTAAGAAATAACATTAATTTCCTTACCTATCCTTTAAAACCATAATATAGAATCACCCAGAATAAATTGTCCATATCTTACACCTCAGTTTGTGCATATGTATTTTAAAAATAAATAACCAAAAGAAAGAGAAGAAAGAGCCAAATAGCAGAAAACAAACCAAACAAACCAAACATTTATGCCACGGAATATAACTCAGATTTTATCTCAGAAGTTAAATCCTTATTCTAGAGATATAGCTTCTGAAATAGGCCCAGACACATGGCCAGAAAGATGAATTTCTCAGTAGTCTCCCTGAAGTAAGCCCCATACTAGTTTGCAAAATGAGTCTCTAATGTAAACCCACTGTCTAGAGTATGTTAGTAAAAAAAATGCAGAATTTTTTTTTTCATTACTGACTGAGAATCAGAACAAGTTATTACCAGAAGGTCTATTTTTATCTATTAATAACATTACTCTACAAAAAAATCTGAAAATTTGAATCCTTGAGTTACACTTTATATTTCATTTTATTACTAAGATTCTTTCTGATTAATAGTTCTCCAGGGCTTTACATGACAGCTGTTAAGAGAACCTCGTAATGTTGCGGGAAAGAAATAAAACAATTCTTTCCATTGGAAACTGCCAAGTGAAATTTGAACCACTAACTGTAATTACTATGACTGGATTTTGGCCAAGATATTGTGAATATTAACACTTCAAATTATGATATAGATTAAATTAATGTTTCAAAGAAACATTACTATAACCATGCTATTAATTTTATTTGGATACATCTGAAAAAAAAGGCTACTTTTCAATATTATTAAAAATATTTTACTGAAAGTTGAAATGCTAAGATGAGGAGTATCAGTAAAAATAAAACAGGGCTGCAATGATTTTTAGGGGGAAAAAAGTCCTTAAGGTGTTAGCTTTCTTTTCCTTTATTTCATCATAAATCCCCTTAAGTCTGCTAATCCAGCTTCATTTCTCCAGCATCATTTACATTTTGTATGTGAATTTCCCAGCAGGTTCTGGTAGTTCCAGGTATTTTCCTTAGCAGAGTGTCAGAGGATTCTCACATCTTTTCTATGTCATGAATCCTTGTAAAGCCACTTAAATACTGTTGTGGTACGTGCTAGTAAGATCACATTTCTTACTTGACAAAGTGGAAGTAGTCTTACTGTAATGCAAGAAAATAAAATATAAAAGATTATATTATTAGCATATTTAGGAAACTTGGTGGTTTCACCAACCTCAATGGATTGTAACTTTTTAACAGTAATACCATTAGTTAATAAAGGGCATGGAAGAAAGTCATTGAAGAAACTGACTAGCGTTCAAATTTTTAATTTATGTTTTCATTACACATAGTAAGGAAGGAGAGCCACAAAAAAAGGAACCAGAGAATCTCCCCTGTGAAAAAGGCTGAGTGAAATGTGGGGTTTTTTTAGCCTGGAGAAGAGAAAGCTCTAGGGAGGCCTTATAGTAGCCTTCCAATAACTAAAAAGAGAAAGTTGGAAAGGGACATTTTGCAAGGGCATGTAGTGACAGGACAAGCGGGAATGGCTTTAAACTAAAAGAGGTTTAGATGAAATATTAGGGAGAAATTCTTTACTATGAGGATGGTGAGGCACTAGAACAGGTTTCTCAGAGAAGCTGTGGATGTTCCATCGCTGAAAGTGTTCAAGGCCAGCTTGGACAAGGCTTGGGGCAACCTGATCCAGTGGAAGGTGCCCTGCCCATGTCAAAGGGCTTAGAACTGGATGAATTTTAAGGGCTCTTCCAACCCAAACCATTCTTTTTCTATTACATTGTTCAAGACAGCAATCATTTGGGGCATTGGCAAAAACATTGAAAATAAATTTCTTAACAGTACTAAGAATTGAACTGATCCAACTCCTACAGAAGCCAAATTCCATATAACTCAAGGAACTGTACCAATAGCTTTCAGTAGTCCAATACTTAAAAACAAGCAATGAACAGTTTGTGTTTCTATAGAGTCAACAGCAGTTTCTGTCTGAATGCACAGCTATTTTGTTAACTACAGTTTATTTAGGTTTCCATTAAATATAAAAATCTTAAGCTACTTTTCCCAAGATCTACAGTTGGTTTAAGAGAACTGTAAATGTTTTCATCTTTTCTCTAGTTTTCTCTACCTTTTTCTTTGTAGTAATATGGCATTAATTGTCCCTCTCAATTATCATCACAATAGCATATATAACTGTTAATATGTAGATTCTTATGAAGTGCACTTCTCAACGGAGGCCCACAGTTTCAGACACTTCATCTGAAATAGAACAAGAACAGTTTGTGGAGGGGTAAAGGAACAACCACAACAAAAACAGAAAGAACAGTCACGGAACTCATAAATCTGACAGAACCGAAGGATTTTCAAAACAGACTATAAAACAGCAGATATCAGAGAAGAGGAACAGACAGGGGTTTCTTCCCCTTTGAAAATGTTAAACTGAGTAACTGCTTGGAGATGGGCTCAAATTGATTTTTATGCAGTCTACTAATAATATTTTTTCACTTGCTTTGTGTTACAGTAAAGAACATACTTCTGATATAGTTGTTATTTAATCCTGAGTTTAGATATAGACCAATATTCATACTCCAAACTATAACTATATGGTCTATATGGCCAAAATCCAGAGGTCTGATGTTTAGGTCTGAAATCTGTAGTTGTCATTTAGATTATTGTTACAATTAATATTACACTATGTTCATTATTTGTATATGTACATTGATGTTATATGTTTTCCTTTTTTTCCTATTATCAACATCCTAAAGTTCTTCTGAGATATCATCAACACAAAATGACTGTTTGGAGATCTTTGATAAAAACAGAAGGAGAAGAGTCAGAGCAGAGAAGTCATGACCCATTCACCTCCAGAGAAGAAGTGAGAGAGAAAAAACTAATTGGAGGTGGAAAGAAAAAAAGAAGGAAACCTGACAATATGGTTTCAGTAATTCACCTTTCCTGTTATCTTTTTACTATAGAAAAATAACTCTGGCAAATAAGACACAGGCATCTCTATCTGCTGGAGTTTTAATTACTTTAGCTGATTACTGGTCTCATTTAAAATGGCTTCATTCCAGGAATGCATAATTTTTGACGCCTTTCCTTCAGGGGCCATTTTAATTTGTGTTCCTTTGGTTTTCTCTTCTCCCCTCCCCCAGAATTTTCTTTTTCCTTCCCTCCTAACATTCCCTCCAAACAATATTGTTCTATTTCTTTTGCTGATATTTTTATACTGGATTCTGTGAGCCAGATTGTAGCTTTACAGCCAAAATATTTCAGTTAAGAGTATAAAAGACAGATGGCAGTCTGAAGTGGTTTAGTAGTGATGGTCTTTTACTAACAGTCAGTACATGGAGAAAGCAAAAGGTTGCTGAAACTATCTCACACAAACTTTTGGAAGTCTGTAGAAACACTTTTCCACAAGAGAATGTCCAGGTAAAAGTTGCTCTTTGTTTACAGCTTGAAGGCCATTCCATGATGTTTTTACTACTTCATTACCCTTTTTGGTGAAGTGGACCAGGAAGGAATATAAAATATAGCTGTGCTTTTAAGGACATAAATAAAAAGATGCAAAGCTCAAGGGCAGAAAGATTTGATTAGGCTTCCACACAAAATATTTGCAGGAATTACAGCTTGTAGAGGACAACCTGACAAATTCCTTTCTTTCACAATTTCATTGTCCCAAATATTTCTTCTCTCAAAAGTTTGAAACTAACAAGGCAGACAAAATTGAGAAGAGCCACATGGTATCACCATAAGGAGAGTAGGTGGAAATATTAAAATGGAGACATTTATTTTATAATGTGTATTTCCCCATTGCACCTCCCAGATTCACACATCTTTTCACTCTCATATTTCTGTAAAGTCACCCACCTAATTTGTTTGTTTTTTCAGTGTATAAATGAAGCCTCCAGTTTGCAAATGGAGAACACAATGGTAGCAAAAATTGCATGCTGACCCATATTTTAATGTGAATCTGCACATAACAAATAGTAAATTTTTGTGCTGCCTCTTTTAGTGCTTCCGAAGCTTTAAAAAGAAATGCAATAACAATTAAAAAAAAAAATCAATCTTTTGCTAATTTGGCATGAATTGGTAATTTTCTGTGAGCTCGACACAATTACTTATAAACTGCACATAGAGGGGTTTGAACCTTTTGCACTGCAATGAGCTTCTGCCACCTGTTTCAGACTCCTCCCTGCAGACATTGGAAGCCACAGCACAGCAGTTCCAAAAAAAAAATAACCAGAAGAAAAAATATTCAGTTAATAAAGGAAAAGATTAGTGCTGAATTTTCTGTTTGATCCAGTAGTTTTATTTCCTCCTATTTTCAAGGACCAAGCAGCACACCAACATCCAGCTAAAGAGATGACTGAGGGTTCACAGTTCCTTTTGCAAGTTAGCACATGGCTATAGGTCTAACAGGAGGGGAAGGAACTCCCTCACTCTGTGTTTTGCAAGAAAGGTGGAAGCACCCTTCTTGAATAATCTCAGATTCACAATTACAACATGGAACATCTCAACAGAAGGAAAAAAAGATCTCATCACATCTCTTCACATGGTATCCTCTCCCACAAGCCAATGGTCTGTAAAACACTCCATAGAATGTCGCAATGCACAAAATCGTCTTGTTATCAGAAGTATTCTTTCTAAATTAGACCTATTTTAGTTTTAACAATAGCCTTCTAGTATTCAACTACATTTACCAGTTTTAATTAACATCTAAAAATCTTCTCTATTCACACTCGAGAGCTTTAAAATGGTCTAATGTCCCATTAGCTTTTGTACACATAAATTAACATTTTAAAAAAAATTAGATTGCTGGGATGTTCGAAAGTCAAGAGACAAATGTGCAGGACTGCTTCAAATGCAAATGAAATCTCACTATAACATTCACCTTTAACATTGCTATCTATCAAGATTGTAGGAATATGGATGGAAGATGCAGATCAAATCAACCTTTCAAAAATGTCAATTAAGATGGTTACTACTGGACGTAATTTTTTTCTGTGCTGTCTATAAATTATGTATCGTCATTTCTTGCATAGTGATTTCATTTAGATCTCACTTCCCTACTTTGCCTTTGAATGTCATGGGCTTTTTTTCCTTTTTTTTTTTTTTGCATACAATCACTGATTTTTTTCTCAAAAGGCATCTGGTGATGCCATTCTGATCTCTATTTCCTATCTTTCCTCCAGAGTAAAGAAGTAATTGTTTATTATTTTGCCTTTAACATAACATCTCTCAAATCACCAGAAACCATCATGCCTTAAGTTAGTTTTCCAAGTAGCCTATAGAAGCCATTTGTGCTCTGTTATACACCTTAGTGCCAGCAGAAGGAAAAAAAAAAAAAAGTAAATTAACATATTTAATGAACAGGGAACTAGTAAGTAAATCTAACCCTCATTCTCTTAACAAATGTATATTAAATGACAGCAGCAGGGAAAAGAAAATATAAGACAGGGAAGGTAAAAGTAAAAGAGATCAAACACAGTATTTTGTATAGGTATTCTTGATATGACTTAGCAGCGCTGCAGGGACTAGTGTAAATCCACTAAATACAAACTCAGCTGTTAAAGTAAATCTCTATAGTACAAAACATGAGTTCTTGAATCTTGTCACTGTACAGGACTCCCCTGGTGAAGGGGCTGCCTTGCATACACTTCTTCCATTCATAATTCCTCCTTTTCTCCTCAAAAGTGATCTTCTCTACCACTTATCTATTTATCCGCCACTGGTGCACCACCATTTTTTTTACATTTATATTTAAACTGGATTACTTAGATAATTTCATATGTTAAGATATAAATAATTGAAAAATGCTTAAAATCAGAAGAGTTAACTCTCCATCACCACATTCATCATTTGCCAGATTAAAAAGTTTTCAGTTATCTATTAAAAAATAATAACAAATTATGTACAGATCAGCTATACCCCAAGCAGTGAATAACAAATAACTGAAGCAAATAAATTGCTCATTTTCAATGGTTCATTTCATGCCATTAGTTGAAAACTGTTTGCTAAAAATAGCAAATATTTATGAATGACTACGACAATCACAGCAATAAGGATGTATTTAAAGGTAAGGGACAGAAGATACTGCATTTGTAATTAATAGCACTGGTAATTAATAGTTTAACTAGTCTGATCTGTAATGCATTTTATTCCAAGTGACTAGACTTGCTGAGTCTGAAATTACCTGAAATTACGATTTCACGCCTTACAATACAAATGGAAAACAGATAAGGAAGCAACAACAGCTTTTACAAAGCATTCAGAAGGTTCTAGCGTTTTCAACCATCTAAATGAAAGGTGTGCAGAGGTGACATGGGTCTCAGTCCTTTTGTTGCTCATGTTACATTTGACTTCTCCATTCTTTTTTTCACACACTAAGTATAGCTAAAAGAAGTGTTGCTGCTCTAAACCTGATGTTACCACTACGTGTTGTTTTGTTCATGCCTGTTAGCAAACCAAATGCACACTGGATGGAAAAAAACCTTCTGAAACAGTCTCAGTTTTTTGGACACTACTCCTCAGTTTCTAAATAGGCAAGTCTCAGCAGATTTCTGAGGAAACTTCTGACCTTCTTCTCTCCTGTCCTGCTTTCAAAGCGCTGATCACTTCAAAGGAAGTTTTCTCATAGTATGATAGAGATACCAAAAGCACAATGATAAAGAAGAGATGAATAAAAAGAGGAAAATAATTAGAAGAATAGCTTTTTCATGGTGTAGTTATTCTTGCAAACTAGAATCAAATAGTTCTAAGTGTGAGGAAAAAAATATATGAGTAAAACATGGTAATTTGTTAGACATAGCAATTTCTTAGAAAAGTTTTTAAACTTTTAAAATTTAGAAAAAATCCAAGATACTAAATTATATTTTGTGTGAATGTGAAGTGCCAAAGAATGGGGTCAGCACATATACTATTGAGTAAGTAATTTTTTCATTTTAAGAATAAAATGAAGGACTGTAGAAACAGAAGCCAGGTGATGTTTTACTTATTCTACTGTACCATAAGAAAAAAGTGTAAGATTTGCCATACCGGTTCATCCCAAATATTCCATCCCAGTTCAGTGGCCAAAAGCTGGCCTCATCAGAATGCAAGTCATGAGCAATCATGTCATATTTTCTCTACTATCTCCTAACCTCTAGCTATTCATATCCACATATGTAGGTATTAAAGATTTAATTAATTAGGGGAACATAAAATATCCAAGGTATGGGCGATCTCTGGATTTATACAGTGACACAAGTTGTCTGTTTTCTAATAATTCCTTTCAGTTAATTTGTTTTTCTATTTCTTTCTATTTGCTAGCAGATACTAAACTGATACTTCTATGGAATTTTTGCTGTATAACCTCACAAATTGTGATTCTTACTACTAAAAAGTAATCTTAACATTCATCATTTAATATATAGCATCAAAATTTACTTTTTCCATTTTTAATGGAATTTTTTTTTAATTTAACCTTTACCTTCACCAAATTTAATTTCTCATTTTATTATACAGCTACTGAGTTGCATAGGATCTTCCTTCAGTTCTTCAACTTAACTTTAGAATTTCCATTTAAAGCCATCAATAAGCTTTCTTACTTTACCAGTTGCACATTGTTACATATGCTAGATAGCCCAGGTACCTGCACAAATACTTCTGAACCCCACTGGTGACTTAGGGAACCAATCATTTGTTCCTTCCCTGTGTTTCCCATGTTTAAATCACTGATTTACCATTTCAAGGACTTCCTTTCTTATTCCCTTGCTCATTGCTTTGTACATTTGTACAGAGTGATTCACTTCACAGAAGTTCTGCTGACCCTTCCTCAGTGTATTTATCTACAAGGTCATTTGCTTTTTGTACAGACTCTGGTAATTTTCCACATAATGTGCTTCAGATCTTCCTGGAACCCTGTTTAGTAACTTCAACCTCACAACCTTCAAGTACCTAGGCAGCAGGAAGCAAGAGCACACAAACTATATTTATTGGTTATGTATAGTGTATATTTTGACTAATTCATCCTTACTTTCCTTCTGAATTATTTTCTGGTCTTGGCCTGTCCATTTCACCTCCCATTTGCACAGCCTTTACTGCTGAAAATGTTTAGTCTCTTCTTTAAGACCTCAAAATCTATCATTAACATGGGAAGACAAAGCGAGGAAATATAGCCTGTCCTTCATGTTGCTTTATCATAAGCATTTTGTACTGATCACATCATGCCCTGAAATCCGAACAAAAGCTTATCCACAGAGACCGAGTATCACTAATTGGTGTTTCTCTTTTCAGCTTCATGTCCCAAAGATCTTCAATTATGTTTTGTACAGACAATACTGTTGCTAATGAAGCCAGAAACAGATCCAGATACACAATCAGTCTCAGCAAACTTTTATGGACAGGACAAAAAACCCCCAAAAAACCCAAAAAAAACCCACCACCACCACCAAAACCAATCCTTTTCTTCTGTACTACTTCCATAATAATTTTATCTACTTATTTTAATTTTCAATATAATATTTTAGTTTTTGTGTACTTTAGGTTTATCGTTTAATATATTTGCAAATGTATGACTCAGGCATGCATTTTTCAGAACTGGGAGCAAAAACACCCCAAATTGATTAAAGAAATGCCTCAGACACCCAAGAAAGTATTTCATTGGTCTGGATATTTTTCTGGATAGCTGTTGTAACTGTTTTAACCTATGGGAAATTCAGGAACAGAATAGAAAACTGATCTAATTGAATTTAAATTTCTTTGAGGTGGATGCAGAAAGGGTGTTGTGACATGCCCTGAACAGCCTGTTATTCTTTGAAGGACCGACAAAAGTTCAGATTCATAATTATACCCATTCCTTTATAGAGCACATCTCCAGAACGGCAATAGAATAGACCTTACCAAAAAAAGAAACTCAACAAAAACTAAGCTAAATCATAAGTAGAACTAATAAAACAGCTTAGCAGATGTGAAAAGTCAAGAATTTACATGGACAAAAATCACTCACGGTAAGCCAGTTCCCTGTTACTACTCAGATGCTCTTAGGTCTATTGGATGTCAGCTGCATAATCCACATGCATCTTCTCACCTCTTTCCCCTCCTGATTTTCTGTTTTCTTTTGAAATTCAAAGTACAGCATAATATAAATCATTATACACATCATGAGCCTGGCACTTTCTTGTAAAAAATGCATTTTGCAAAAATAGTAGACCTGCCAGTATTCAGCTCCTTCTACGCAGTGGTAGAATAAATACTTCATATTAATACTTAATGAAATAGAATCTCTTTGAATGGTTTATGGCCTTGGAGCCAGGATGTATATTTCACACTGAAAATAAAATGCTGACCCAAGAGAGAAGACTATAGATTTCACATTGTGGGAACGGAGGAAATCAAGGAAAAGAAAGGAACATAATTTAACAAGCTAGATGACTAAATCTATCCCTAAAATAGCTCTACTGAAAGCAAAGGGGCTATTTCCAGCAAGGATTAATTCATGCCAGAAATATCAGTTATTGGATTGCATTAGCAAACAGAGTTTTACAGCAGTGAAAATTGCTTGGATCCATAGCAGGGAACAGAAATTAAGTAGATGTCTTTCAAGGCCACTGCCTCAGCCTTCTGCAATGAATTTGGGATATATTATGCCTGCAGTGTCCCTGCTGGAGTCACTCCCATCACCTGTCTGGGTAAACAAGGCAAGGGAAAGGATAAAGTGCACTACAAAGAGATTAGGTGATAGAATTAAGAGAGATGGGGGAAAAAAATTGAGAACTCCTAGTTAGACAATCTGAGAGCCAGCAGATCAGTTAAAAACTCAGGCAAACACATTGCCCTTTTCTCCAGTTATACCAGGATGTGGTGAGAAGCAGGTGAACTGCCACATTCAAGGAAGAATAAGGAAACTGGATTCCAAAAAAATAATAAAAACTCAGTATCTATTCTTTACTGCAATGATCCATTATGTTCAACAGTAATTACATCACCTATATGAATATATAAAGTTCAACTGCATAATAAGAATATATCTTGAATAAAGCCCCTGGTAAAAAAAAAACTACATTGAAAGGTATGATTCATCATTACCATTTTTAAAGATCCAATAAAACTTGTTACACAGAATAAAGACTAATACGTACTCTAAACTGATAACCTGGGAAGCACATAGACATTAGGTAGTGATTTGAGTGGAATAAAATCTCAAAGAAATGTTTACATAGAGGAAGGGTAACTCATTAGCCACCAAATCCTACATGAAGTCAAATCAGAACAACATCCAATTATTTTGGAAATCAGCTCTTCAGAAAAGAAACAGAGATCATCAACATAGACAACTACTATTTTAAATAAATCTAAAACTTCACAAATTAAAGAGACTTTTTGTCACTAAAGGATAAACCCCTAAAAGACAGAAGATAACTGTTTCTAATAACACTATAGGTAGAAGCAGCAGGCAGGAAGAAGTCCTAAGTAGCCTTGAAAGCATTATACTTTTATTTAGTATTGAAAGTTCTATGCCTTTTTTGACTGCAGTACATAAAAATACTTTGAAAATAAGATAATTAGAATTTGAAATATTTCCTTTTTCCAAGACCTGCACTGATATCCTGATGGCCTTATGCTGCATAATCCATGCACAATTTGTAAACTCAATGTGAAATATACTATCAATATATGTATATAATATAAATTGTAACAGCTACTCATAAAGTATTGACAAAATGCAGGTATTGAGCATAAAGTGGGCTTTACAAACAATTCACTGCACAACTATCATTCTCCAGTGCATGCAACATTCTTCTGTTGCATAGTTCTTGTACTAAATAATTGTAAAGCCATATATCTTGCTCTTGTTCTGCTTTTACTAAAACCTTTTCTGGAAAGTATCTCCAAGAAGCCTGTACTATTAAATCAGGTCAACCCCCACTACAGTCACATAAGGTAACACTTGCTGTAAATGAGGAAACAAAGGCACACAATGGCTTTTAAATTTTGACAGCACATTAAGCATTTAGTCACCTTACAGGCTAAACTACAGAAATGAAGGTGGATGTTTTTTATTTAAAATTCAGCTTTATGATGGTATATTTGCATACATTACATCTTACTGCAGATAGTAGTCTGCTCCTTTGAATCAGGCCAAGTTGCATGTTGTGTCCTAATGAAGTGCTCAAGTAGAGGACTGAGAAGAAACTCATGAAATAACTCATGAATGTCCAACCTCCCTGATCAGTTTCTTCACTTAATCTCAGTCAGATCTCACGTGGGCAGGCTCAGCTAATCATTCTCTTCTGTGTATTTATTCAAAGCAGACCATTTAGCACAGGTCCACACCAAATATGAGCACTAGAGAGGTCTTTCAACTCCTACTGCAGGATGGGGTGACCTGGTCACAAGGAATCAGGACACAAAAGCAGTCTGGTACCCAACTGAGAGTGACGCATTACTGAGTTCATCCACTTGGACCACTGGATAACTGAAGGTGCTTTGATTTCGGAGGAAGAGGAAAATCGATCATTGCAGTTAGTACTCTGAGTACACCGTAGGACTTTACCCCACTAAAGCAGGCTTCTTATTTAGTCTCTAAAACAGAGTAATAAGCCAACACTAATGGTTTTTACTAATTAGAATTTTAAAGAGCTCACTGGGAATTTTTAGCTAAAAATTACTGTGTCAAACCCCAAAGAACTGGTCATATTTTAACTGCTTGATTGTGTGGCTGAAGCAGACAGAAACAGTCTTAAAATGTGGCATAATTATTCAGCTATGTTACTAGCTAGTACTCAATATTAATTATACATTAAAAGCTAAGAATGTTATTTATGACTGTTTAGGGTAGTACTTATTCATAATGTGTACTCAGCCTTTTTGACAGAAGGTTGTCTTATATGTGCTCCATGACTCAGAGGCAGGAAAGAAGTTCCCAGATTTCATATGTGCGGCACTCATTTCTTCCTGTATGGTAAATGTAAGCAGCCACTCAAACTCATTTTTGGATTTAAAATATAATCAACCACAAATTAAAGAAGCAAGCTGACATCTAAATCTGCCATGCAACTGACACCAGCTTCGAACATTCCTAAATAAGAAAAGAGTATGTACAAAATATCTCTAACACCTTCCCCCTCACTGAATCTCACGGAAAGTTACATGATGCTCCACAATGAATTCATGCAGGAATCAGTCAACACGTCTTTTCACAAGGCAGTTTCACAAAAGACAAGGCTTTAACGAACGAAAAGAGCTGAGTTTGACTTTTTTACCAAGAGTTTATTCCACATCTTTTTGAGTCATAAGTAATCAATTGCTAGATCTCTTCTTCCTGGATTTTGGAAACTCACTTGAATGTAAGCCTAATAAGTTTTGCTACCACCGGCAGAATCCTGCTTTCCAGCCCACTCTAACACAGGAGCAGACAGCAAAACCAATTAACTGGCAGAAATTCTATATGATGCTTGCTCTTATGAACTAAGGTAAGAAGGAAGCATAATGGCTTAACATTTGGCAAAGTCTACTGGCTGTTGTTGAAATTAGATTTAATACAATGGCATTCTAGGGACCTCCTTGTGGGAGACAACAGAGAAGAGGAGCACCTAAATATTTCAAAGACTAACAGATGTGAGTGAATATTTGAGAGCATATGTGTTCAAGGCCATATTTAAAGGCACTGCATCAAAACTGTTAATGCATAGTAATACAGAAGCATACAAGTTTGGGCAGGAAATACGTGGGCAGGAATTATATAAAATACAATTGCAAATTGGCCAAATTGTACAAATAACTAAATTTCTATACAGCCTTTCAAGACCAGATAGCTCAAAAATAATTTAGAATAAATGCAAATTAAGCAAAAATAGCCCTTCAGATTTGTTCTGCACAGGAAGGTAACAGACTTAAATCAGAATTTAAACGTCTTCAAACTCATGTGGGTCACTACTTTTGAACTTAGCAAAACCAATAATTAGACTGACAGAAGATAGCAACAAGACTCTGTTTCTTTTTGTTTAGACATAAACCTACCTGATGTAGAGCTGTGAGAAAGAGATCTGATTTTCAACTACTTCTCAGTTACAAGTATCCCTGGTCATTTCTCCATTATTCAACCATGCTTATCTTTTTCTACTCCTACAGGACACATATATTTGAAGGAATAACTACTGCTACATGTGAAATTCCTGTAAAAAAATCAGTAGAAAAAAGGACAGCATACCCCTCCTTCCTTTTTTCTTCAACACAGGACTCTGCACTTAACTCTCTTAAAAATCTGTTCTCATCTACCTCTGGCTGTCTTTCACTGTCAGGATGGGTTAATGACCTGCCAAAGGGCAATGAACTCCACTGTTCTAGTGCTTGAGGCTTTCTTGAAAGAGTCCCCAGGTTTGGCGTTGCTAAGGATATTCTGAAAGGATGGGGAAAAGTTTATTCTCTATATTGCTTTTTTTTTGTTTGATTTTTTTTTTATCATGCTGCTGTTCTTATGAGTAATATAACCCTTGCCACTATCTTACTGTCAAACCTTCTCAGCAGACCTCTCTAACCTCTATTTTTTGTCACAGAGAGGCAAAGTGACTGTGACGAGACAGCTGAGACAGCATTCTTCTATTTTCTCATACCAAAATATAAATTTAGAGACTCAAACTGAGCAGCTTGCAACACAGTGGAAAAGTATATTATTGCATCAAACCCCATCATAAAGTAAGCAGATTAGGAATGCTGGAGAATAAACCAACTTGAAATCCTTGTTGGCTATCTCATTTCCCATAGGATTTTAGAGGCAATTAAGATGAAACTGCCACCCTTGCAGTCTCCAAAATCTCAGCCTGTAATAATTTTCATCTCATGAAGATTAGCAGCTTTTTGCTAATAATAATTTAAACCTCCCTGCAGTATCACAGCTTCTCATCTATCACACTTCACCCTGCATTTACTGCATATATGTTCTCTCTTTCACGGTTAGATGAAATACTCCTTTATTCCATGCACAGATTTACAAGAAAGATTTCAATGTCATTTGCATACTACAAAAAAGGAGTGACACCACCTCCAAATGATATATCGAAGACTTTAAAAAATAAAAAAATTAAAAATTTGACTCTGAATATAAGATGGATGATAAATATAACCTGCATATGCAGTTAAGAGCTCAGCTTTGAAAAGGGTTGCAAAAGGAATACTCATTAGGTATGGCTGGAACTTTAAATGTTCAGTCTTGTGAGCCAGATTCTGAGATGTTTAAAAAAAAAAGTCACTAAAACGTCAATAGAAATGTGCTATCCAAGTTCCTTAACTTAACAGAGCTGGGTAACAGTCAGTACCACAGACATCATTGACATCAGGTAATGTATAAATAAAAACATCATTCAAAAAGCCTTTCAAATTTGCTCTTTTTTAAAGTGGGCTTCCAAAACCAAAGCATCTACCATGGGAACTGAACTATTTTTCCATTTTGGAATATGTAAAACACACAATGCCTTAAGCTTAAAATACTTCTGCCCTTGGATTGTGTTTCCTTACTCTTTTGGACTGCAAATGTAGGCAAAAGACACAAAACATTACCACTAGCCATATGAAATTTTTATGGCAGCCATAACATACAAATCAAAACATTAATATGACCACAGGTCTATGCAATTAACAATTGTTCTTTGTCAGAAATTCAAATTCACAAACACAGGTGGATTTAATCTCAACCCTTGGCTAATCCTCCTGCTTTAGACTTGCAAAGTAGAAATGACTGTACTAACTAGTCTTTCCAGATGTCTCCTTGAATTTTTAAAAGGCTGGACATCACTAAAGAGTTTTTGGTCCAACAAGTAGGACAGCAAACACAAAGAGTGAGACAAATACCATCTTTGCATCAAAGTAGTGGAGAAATGTACCAACTGAGTATTACTTAGAATAAACCCATTTTTTCTTGAGAGATGCTCAAAAATTATGTAGTTGACAAATATTTTCAGAGAAATGAAACATTCAGTATTTATGAAAGTCAAGTTCATTTAACATTCAGTGGTCCCATGCCATGCTCCCTGCTATCCCAGCATTTCAGCTCTCTGTCCTGGCCTTTTCCATGTCAGAAGTCCCAGAACCTCCCTTCTCAAGTGATACAGGATAAGCAATGTGGGCCCATATGAAAGAATTGAAAGGGCCCTGACTCTATCATCATTCAATCATTAGTTTCCTTTTTTTTGTATTCTGTGTGTACCACCTGTATACTTAATAGCTATCAAAACTTCCTGGTCTTTTGGACATGATGGATAGAGCACCCAACTTCTACAAACCCTGTATTTCTCTGCAGACATCCTGTTCTTCACTCCCTCCATATCCTATTTATTTTTACATCTAGCCATCACATTACTGTTGATCCGATTTACATCCTTTTTCCCAAATAGGAATAACATCTATCACCAAAACACAAACAGATATATCAATTTCTCAGTTTGTCCTTTGCTGCACTTCTCACTTCTGTTTTTCATTTCCCACCACACAATCTTCATACTGTTTGTTATTGAATCATTTCAGTCTTCATCTTGGAATCAGTTCATGGGAAAACAAAGTCCCTTATAGGGGTCTCTCTGGTTTCCTTTTCCTTCACTACCGTTAGGGTCTCTTAGGTATCTCAGCAGCAGAGTCTGTATTCTCCATGACAGATTCACAACTATTCTGCAAGGCTTTATGAGCACAGTGCCCCTCCTCTCTTTTCTAAATCTTATTATTAGCTGTCATGAAACTAAAACATCCAGCTGTCAAAAAAAAGTTCAAGAGAATAAACAGAAACAATCAATTAATGGGAATATTGTAATGGTCATTGGAAACTAAGTCTAACTGCAAGCAATTACTAAGGTAATTTAGCAGATGTCTGCTATGATGACAGTAATTTCTCTCCTGTTTTCTCTGACTTCATTTCCTGGGTTTGTAGTTATTTCAAATTTTGGATATGAGGAAACATGAAATTTTTAGATTTCTGACACGAGGAAATATATTCCACTGTTAAAAGAACAAGAAAATATCTGATAGTTCTCTAAAAATCAATCTAGATATAAATACTCAAGAAACTTAAGAGAGGAAGGTTGGCTAAAGTAACTTTCTACGAAAAGAAAAGAAAAGAAGAAAAGAAAAGAAAAAAAGGTTTACAATTTTCTCCAAAAGACACAACAAAGATTAACATCAAGATTCTGAAGGAGCCTGGAAAGTTTTTCATGGGTTAAAAAGGGGTCATGGCAGGAGGCCATAAATTGATTAAATTGTTAATCTAGCACATAATAAACAACATTTCTAATATAAACAAGACCCTCAGAAACAAAGGGAAAAGCTACAGTCTACTGGCAAAAGATCAGTGCTTACACCAGCTGTTTTTTTATGTTATCATTCACAAACTTATTAACAAACTCCATATTTTAATGTTAACAGAGGTAGACAAGCTTTAAAGCGCTAGTTTCACATTCTCTCCCAGTGTCTCATTGTCAGCTGTCTTCACTTTGTATCCTATTAAATCTGTTCAGAGTTATTAAATTTATAGTAAAATAGCAATACAGAAATATAATTCTTTTTCATCTGATGAATGACTCTTCTCAAATCCACGTCAAAAAAATACAAACCAAATCAGATAGATTTCTTGAGACATTTCTCTTCCCATGAGAGCTAAAAAAACAGTAGGTACCTTCTGGGTGCACAGCTAAGCAGTCAGATAGCTCATGTATTTTGGCCAGCAAATAGGTAGGTGCTGACAGGGAAGCCAGATGGCACCCACTTAGTCCAAGTGGCTGGCTGCCTCTTAGCTGGCCACCCCATAGTACTTCTCTCCCTGCAGTAGATATGCTGGCCTGTGGGTTAGTTGTGGGATTCTGTCTTGGAGCCTTGCCTCATTGAGGGGGCAATCAGTGGCAGAGAGCATGTTGAGGGAAAAGGAAAAAAAGCCACAATTTGATACAGTTAACAAGACAAGAAGAAAGGAGAGGTGGGATGTACTGTGGGAGAAAGCTAAAGACTATATCTGCTGGGAGTCTTTCAACAGCTCACCATTGCATTTGAGATGGAAACTTTGACAACAAAATAAGCTATATGGACATTACAGCTTTTAATGGCTGCATCAAGTACATTTAGAGTAAGACACTTTACAAGAAAACAGGTAATTCTCTCTCCTGTCTTTTTCCTGAAACTAAACAGAACTAAAGCTGTCATTCCTAAGGAGTCAGAAGAACAAGATTTTTTTTAAAAAGGTTTCCTAGCATTAGATCAGGACGTGATTTTTCTTTCCAGTTCACAGTTGTAATCTCAGTGGAGAATCAGATGACTAGGTAATCTTGGAGACTAATTTAAGGGCCTGTGACTGATACAAAATATACTCTGGTGGCTTGCAAAAAAATGTGTGATAAATAGATATTGTGTAGGGAGATCTTATCCTGTCTGCTATTTCACCTCTCTAAGATCACAAGCAGCAGTAACCATGGCATTCATGTTTTGAACATTTGATGACTAAATCCTTAAAATATTCTTTCATTTTTGGGATTTGTGATATTAAGTGTTATTAATTATTTAAAAAAAAAAAAAAACAAAAAACTACCCTGTTTCCCATGCACACAGTGAAAGTAAACTGGTAACACTGCTCACGGGTCTCCCATGGGGGTAAGCCAACAGAGATCACCTCATCTCTACTACTTGAGCTAATAATACACACTTGTAGTGGAGGACTATATTCTGTAAGGAGCATCAGCCCTACTGCCTCTGAAAGATGTTTTTTGGTTTAACTTAGATCATGCAACACCATACAACAGAGCCCATGAAAAAGCAGTTCTGACAGCTCAGCTGAGAAACTACTGAGGAACCGCTAGAGAAACATCACACGAGTACACTGAGAAATAACACTGGCATTTGCTTTCTTCAGTGACTATCACAAGAGTAAAGAGCAAAGTAAGATCAAGAGCATAGTACTTCCTCAAATGGTAAAGTCAGGCACTTCTGGAGTTCAGATCTAGCTAAACTATCACAGATACATACACAGTACTCTGACAATGAGTTTGAAAATGCCAGTATCTGCCCTGACCTCAGCAGACTCTTATTTGTCGTACAGCCTGGATACCTTTTCTATTCCACTTGCTGAGGGGACATAGCCTGAGTTTCAACTGTTTTTCATGTAAAAAACTGGACACTAGAGTACAGTAAAATTTTTCTTCTAAAGAACAGCTGCTTTTCCAGTTCAGTTATTTCACACTGACTGAGCTTTTCCCACTTAGTCAAAGAGATCAGAAATTTCACAGTACTTTTAGCATTTTATCAATCTCAGTTCATACAGTAGGTATTGACTCAATGGTGGTCTTATACCTCATTGTTCTACATTTCTGAAGTAATTGTTTTGATGAGGACCTGTGTAGCTCTTCCATTAAGGATTTGCCTCAGCTCTATGAACTCTGTGATTCAGTTTATTGGCTTCACATCTGAATTGTTCTGGCTTAACCATATTTGGGCAGGTTCCCAAATGGTGTATCTTCCACTGAACTGGTATAGTACCTGTAACAGTGTTTTCTGTACATAACAACTCTACAAATGAACAGTTTAATACTCAGGTTTACTTTTTTCCTTAAAGGAAACCAATAAAAGAAATCTTTCCCTTCTTATGCTGTCCACATAAAACACAAACATAGCTTCCATTGCATATTTGACCAAGATTTAATCAATTGAACACTAATACGAAAAACAGAAAATACTTCCACAAATAGCAATATTAAATTTTACCCAGGGATACTCATCTGAAACATTGTGATTTTGTTTTTAAGTTTATCTTTGTACTAAATTGATCTCAAACCTTTTATCACTGGCAACGCTTCAGTTTTATTAAACCTCCAGTCCAGCCAACACTTTTCGGTTGTAGTAGGTGTCAAGATGGGGGAAAAAAAAGAGTGAAGTACTTCAGTGGCATATGTGACAACCACTTCTAAGCCATAAATCCTACCAAAGTATCTCAGAGAATAATGATCAGTCAAGACTTTAATCATCAGCAAAAGCTAGTTGAGAGAACAAGGAAGGCCCTAAGGGTAATAGCTGTAAAATGAAAGTGTCCACTGAGCGTATTTTTTTCATTACAGACAATTGAGCCATTTCTCTTGTTTATCTTTAGCTTTTCCTGTTAGACCAGAGGGAGAGTAAGGGATATTATACCCATCTTCCTCCAGTGAAGTAGAGAGAAAAATGCCAAAGATGCTTTAAGACAAACAGTGCTGCTTTCAGAGATCTGGTTAAGTGCCCTTTTTAGGGGAAGGCTTTCAGAATGAGTTCCGACCCTTGTCCCCTTGAACATCTGGCTGAAATTCAGACGCTGTTCTTGGCCCAGGATTCACAGCACACTTTGGGTATCCTAGCATGAATTTCTGAGTACTGAGACATATAATCCATTATTCACATTAACCCAAACAATCCCATTGCCCCTTGAGCCTTCATCTGATCCTTGATGCTGTCTTTTGGCTCAAATGCACCCCGTCTCAAAGGCCTAAGGAGACATGACAGACATGTAAAGTTCTGTCATATAGATCAGTTTTGCATCAGCCTTGAAAATATTATCACTCAATTACTTACTAGTATGTGGAGGCATTTTGTAAAAGATAATCTGGAGATTTAGTTTTCACTGGAGCCTGAAATTTTATCTGAAATAACTGAGAAGAATTCAGTTTCCTCTTTCTTTTTCCTGCCACTTTTTGTTTAATAAATACTTTGATTTTTTTTCTCCAAGTTACTCAAAAGGCAATTGTAATATCTGCATCTTTAGTAAAACAATCAGAACCACAAATACAAGCAGAGCTTTTACAAACCAAGAGACTAAAATTTTCATTTTATTTTGTTGACTATCAGTTGGAACTTGTCGGTTGGCCTAATGTCTAGAAGACCAATCCAACTCAATTTTTTTAAACTCTGTCCATTAATTGATTCCAAACATAAAAGATGAAAGCCAATCAACAATCTGAAAGTATATATTACTGACATTTGGTGTGTAACAGTTCAACAGCAACTGAAAAGATCAGGATACAGAATATCATCTATGATTACACTAGAGATATATTTCTGGTATATTTCTTAATCTCACCTGCTTATCTTAGAGATATGGAAATGCAAAGCATGAAAGAAACCAATATTATTATGTATGTGTGATATTTTATTCATGAAAAAAATAAATACATTATAAACTCTTGCTGGCTGAAGCTAAAACTTCTTTGTGTATTTTAAGTACATTGCAAAGGCAAAGGCCAGTTTAAGTTTAAACTACTCTTATGATGGAAGAACTCAAGCACAACAAGTGACTGAAACATTAATAAAGAAGAAACATTCCTAAACATGTAACACTAAAATAGATACCTATGGAAGCATCCTTGGTTAATGTAAAATAGCCTAGGAATAGCTATAATTTTTCAAACATCTTGGTGAACTACAGCTGTGTGAAGTTGTTGGAAAGTGAACATTTAAGTTTGATTCCAGGTTAAGTTGATTTCCCACACTTCTGTGACTCAGGACACTACTGGAGTTGCTCTCTAAGGAACTACAGTGTAGAAAGTACTATCTATCAAATTTCATCAAATCAACCCAGTTCTCACTGGAAAAAATGTGGAATATATTATTGTAACTTCCATTTTACCTCAAAAAAATTAAAGAAAAAATTGCTTTTTTTTCCTTCTCCTTAGGAACTATAATATTTGGTCTTGTGAGATAAGATGAACTAGGTCACTCACATCCATAAGGAAAGAATAAGGTAAAGTTCTTCTACATGATGAAATTCCTAAAGACAAAAGAAGTCCACCTTATTTTGTGAGGAAAAATTAAATCACAATATTATCTAATACTAATGGTCCAAAAAGGCAGTTGGAAAATGGTACAAGTTCAACATTTTATTTTTATACCTTTTTCCCCATTTCTCAGGCTTTTTTCTAGTGTAAATTTATTTAAACTACAGAATATAAGCTTACATCTTTTCAAAAGTATGAAATAATTAAGATAGGATGCTTGCATTAAAAAAACTTGTCAGTATTAACATTTGCAGTAAAACAAATATTGATTGAAAAACTCCTCATGAGAGCTGATGATAGTCCTGTCTTCTAAAAATATGGTTTGAAATACTGGAAAATGCTCATTTACTGCTTTACACAGCTAGCAGTTACTTTTGAAGCAATGAAGTATGTATGTGCTTCATTCCTAGTGAAGTTATAACCTTGTCAGCATCACTGAAGAATAAGACAGGAAGCAAAAAAAACCCTCCACTAATACAGTTTCTTTTAACCAAAATTTTCTAGTCCATCAACAACTGGTCACTGTGGTGACTCCTTCCCCCACTATCCAGTTACATATCCCTATTATCCCCCTGCAAAGCCTTCCATTTCTTCAGATGTGCCAAGTGATAAATTTATTGCAACCTCCTAAGACATAGAAAATCATGTAATGGAAACCACACCTCCAGCAGGATATGAATGACTAGCTGAAAAAGGAGGAGAAAGGCTGCAGAGCTATCTTAAATTATAATTTTAAATTATAATGTAGGGGTATTTAAATTATAAACCAGATATATTTGCTAAAACTGGCAGGTCACAAGTCCTATACCATTTAACATCCCATTCAGAATTAGCCACTGTGCAATCATCTTGCCCAAAGAGAACCTTTTTCAGATTTTGAAAATCCAAGGAGTTACATCTCCCAAGAAGAGAGAAAAATCAGTAATTTTTTTATAAGCCTCAATTATATTATGTCTCACAGGCTCTCCCACTTCCTTGTGCTCTCTTCCCTTGCACAGCACACAGAAAATTCAATTCTCTAACTGATAAACTAGAGAAGATTGTACTACTGCAATTTATAGAATATTAGGTGATATACACCAGAAGCAAGTCCATTCAAAGTAATTTAGATGTAGGAAATAATTTGTGAATAGCTTGAGAAGAGGTTTTTCAGATGTCATCATCTCAGCAAGAGAAAAAATTCACAACCACCCTTGTTTTGACATGTGATAGAAATCTTCAGGGATCATCCCTCTTAGATCATATTCTGCCATCTAGCAAGACTTTAGATATATCTAGGTCACATACAATACTCCATCCACCCCCCCCCCATACACTTCGCCTGGCCTGACAACTGTAAATATTTTATCACAGAGATTTAAGTCCTGACCTATTTCTTCAGGATATTTAGAATATTAAATAATCATTTGGCAGTAAAAAACTTAAAATAAACATTTTTCCCTCACTCTAACACTGTTGATATTTGGCTGCTTCAGGACAGAATATTGGAACTTCTTCTGGTCTCTGTGCCAGAGGATTTCTTAATTTTGAATGGTCTGATTCCTCCCTGCTACTGGGCAAGCTATTGAAAGTTACTGAGAAATCCCACAGGCTACCAAATATTCTCTTGGCAGAACTAATTTTCTTGTTCGTTCCCAGCATGTTCATCTTTGTTTTCTAAGATTCAATTTCTGATAAAGCATTCATTGTACAGTACCTACAACTGCTGGTCCATCAGGTTGCTCAGTTGGCCACATATTCCAATAAAGAGCTCAGCCTTGAGCAGTGCACTTGCAGCACATCATTTTTATGTGTCAGATAGGAAAGCTGCAGGTAACCCTGCCCATGGCAGAAACATGCAGGCAAAAGATACTGTAAACAAGACTGAGGTAAGGAAGAGTCCAAATCCAAACTTTCTCCTCTAGCAATTAATCACAGGAAGATCAAAATCGAAATTTGATTTGAAAAATCAAATCCTTCAGGAGGACACATTCTTAAGATATTTGCACATGATTTTTAGCCAATGATCCTTGTGGGTCTGACAATTCAGCTTTATGAGAGTAGGAAAAGCACTCAGCATTAGAACTCCAATTATATAATGCAATGGAAACATCTAAGATACACACCATTCACATGACAGTTGGAAGATTTCCTATGAATGATTAAGTAACCTTCAGATTATTCATATTATTATTCATATATAAATCTCACCAGAAAATTTTCTTCCAAAATGTTGATGTACACATAATGGCTATTTAAGGAACAGTACAAAATTGCTATTTACATATCCAAGACATTCCCTTGTCTCTCAGCTGATGTGTACACATTAAACCAAGCTGCTGGATTTATTTATTTCTGCAGTGGAAGGTACCTACCAAACATTCAAGATGGCAAGATTCACAAGTCCTTCCCTATGGGGGGAGGAGGGAGGGGCATGAAACTGGCTTATAAGAGAAAACTCATCATTATGAGTGATGTGTTATTCACTATTTCTTGTTAATTTTTTCTTTTATTTCTCTCTTTATGACTAAAGAAAGTACCAGATGCAAATATTGTAGCAAATTATTATCAAAACCAAGCTGCATAAAGAGAAATTTGAAGAAAGTGGGTTTTTATCTTCACTCCTTAATGAGCTGGGTGATATTTTAGGCTAGATGAAAAAAATTCCATAAGGTTGTGTGTAAAATAAAGTGTGATGCTGCTGTAACTGAAGGGTCACGTCACTGTCTTGTAGCAAGAAGAGATTGAAATGCTTGTTTCCATCTACTGCTTCATCATAAAGACTGCTAATAAGGATCTCAAGGGACAATCATAGCAAGCAGTACCCTAAGTATAGACTATCTGTCACCTGGACACACAGGAAAGCAGGCATAATGCTCCTTTCTTATGCCCCAGATTTTTTTGTCTCCAATGCAAAATTGAGAGAAAGCTCAGTGTCATGATAATCACAGAAAAGAGATGAGCTCAGAAATGTACCTTCAGTTTCTATAACTGTTTGCTTCCCATGAAGCACAATATTACACACAACCACCAAGAAACCATTTTCCGTGAATGTAGCTACATAACTGAGTTTTAAAATTAAGGGAATCTGAACCGCCAAGGAAAAAGAAATTCATTGTAATGGTAAGGTCTTGCAAGAAGCACCCCCTTAGGGCACCCTCCTCTCTCACCACAAGGTTGTGTCAGTGAAAGCTGTGAAAACTTTGAAACTACAGATGAGGTTCAAGTCAGTTCTGAAAAAATGGTGTATATACTTCTCTACAGCCTGGAATAGCTTTTTACAGGGAACTTAATTATCTGCATGGCTGCCATGCGAATGCTTCCCTAACTCACAAACATCCACAGAAGAAAAAAAAATGTTAGAGGCTGAAAAATATTTTGTCACAAAGTCTTTGAATGTAGTCCTAGTTTATAAACTAAAACAGAGCAAATGAAAGGCAGGTTTGCTCCTTTTTGTAAAATCAGACTCAGATGCACAGAATGATTATGGCATATGTTTCATTCCTAATATCTATATTCCAGAGACTCTCCTATACTCCTTAAGACGGACTGTTTTGAAAGAAAACAAATTCCCCTTTCTAAGGAAAAATATAGTGATGTCACATCATTCATTGGATTTCATATGGCCTGGATTGAACTGCCTTCATTGGTGAGGCAAGCAAATAAAAACTTAATAGAAAAGAATCTCTTAAAGGAAGAAAACCTTGATCAATGCAAAATCACTTGGCAGATATTGCTATTGGAATGGATGAGTGGGAGGGAGAGAAGGGTATTTGGGGTTTTTTGTGTTGCTAGTTTTGGGGTGTTTTTTTGGGGTGGGGTATCGGTGTTTTGTTTCTGCAGTTCTTTAGGTTTTGGTTTTTTAATTCCACTACTGCTACTTGGAGAGATGACAGTCTAATAAGATATGCCTAGAACTGGATTATAAGTTTACATTACACAGCATGTGTTCTGTCATTATTACACTGTATGGTAGGATAATGGTTTTAATACACAGTGCCAGAGGCAGAAAAGGCTTCTGAAAATCACTTAGGAATCAACACTGCAAAAGATAATCTCTGCTTCCCCCCCACCCCCCATTATCACTTATCAAGATAAAAATTCAAAATTATTATTATTATTATTCAATGAGAGAAGCTACAGCTTGCATATTTCCCTGACATGCCTCTCTAACAGCATCTTGATCCAGGAACATCTGATAATGGGTCACTGCAACAAGCTGCTGCTTCAAAAATAGAGCATATCAGTCCTTAAAAAGGCATTAAAGTTAAGGGAAATAAAAAATTACAAGCTCATATCCATTATCTAGAGGTGGTAATACATTATTCCTCAGGTCTCAAAGTGAAGCAATTTTCAATTATGGCGAGAAAACTGTGTGAAATAAATTCCAACATAAACACTAGAACAGAGTGAAATCTGAAACCAGGACACATGAAGGATAAAAAAAGTACCTGGAAATAGGATAGAAAAAAAGACTCACTTGTTTTTAGGAAGGGAATTTTCCCTTACAGTGCCAAAAATTTAGAATACATGAGACACAACTGAAAATTCTGATTATATTAAATATCTTGTTTCTCCTAATGAAAAAACCCCATATTTAAGTAGGTGGGAATACCGAATGTATTTCTAGAAAAATATTACTTATAATTGACTCTTTAACTGAAAGCCATACTCAGCACCACAGAACTGAATGATTAAATATACCACATCTATTTTAAGTATTGTTCACCTCTAAGAAAAAAGCATATTTGCCAATTCAGAAACTACGTTGATGCCATAGTTGTGACATGATCCTAAGTTTAGGGAAGATCAACAGTTAGTAGGTATTTATATGCTTAGGAGTGGGAGAAACATGCACTCTAACATCCCCGATTCTACATGAGAGGGAAGCACAGGAGAGGGGACCAGCTTTGGGCATGCTCTTCCTGTAGATCTCCCCATCCCAGGGCTCCCATGAATCCTTTCAGAGACAGAATATTAAGCCAGATTGACAATTGCTCTTCTGGCCCAGAGGTGCACATGCTATGATTCTCCCATGATGAGCTTTTACCTTCCTGCTAAGCAATTGCAGCTCTTTCAGCCTCAGGATGGAGAGAATTTTCTTGAATTTCAAGAAAAACTTGCCTGGTTTCTGTGGTGCAACACAACTAGTCTTATCTGACCTGTTCATGGGTTTGAGCTAATAAGGTGCCCTCTGTAGGTACTGTACTCTCATGCAGTTCCCCATAAGAAACACTAGTGCTTATGGAAGAGAGAATGGAGAAATAATTCCTCACTTAGCCTTCCTCAGGTGTGCTGTAAATTTAATTTCAACTGCCTACCCAACCCATCTATTTGAAAACCCAATGCAGCTGGAAATTATTCTATCACTGAGGAAGGTGATGACAGTGCATCATCATAAAGTCTAGTGTAAGATTTGTATCAAATTCAAGTCAATTCTTCAAAAATAAGACTATATGTCTTCCTCATGTTCAACCATGGTTGAAACTCAAGGTGTGAGTTTCCAATACTATATTTGATAGTACTTTTCATAAATTTCTTAGCTCAGTGTCATTAAAAAAATCCACTTTGTCTGAATAGCTTACTCTTAGGAAAACATAAAATAAAGACAACTAACAAAGTTATACTATTCGTTTTTATATAGGGCTCTGCCAGTAAGAACATTATTTAATTTTCTGAACTAATCACTACTAGCAAACCTCAGAGAGCAGCTCTCATTTAATTTATAATATCTGGCTTGATTCTAGACATTATATTGGTTAAAGGGCACATACTGGAAATTACATGTAATTGATTATGGCTGACTGTAATCAAGTTATTGTTTTGATAAAATCAAAGATTTTTTTTTGTTCTGCACCAGAGTTAGCTTTGCATTTTCTTCCCTCAAATATCAGAATAATAAAGAGCACTAATCACTCAGGAGAAAATGCATCCAAAACTTCTGGAAAAAGAAGCAACAGTTAAAAATATTGTTCTGGAGATGGAAATATTTAGTGTCTGTTTGCTCCGGAATTTAGATCCCTTCAAAATCAGCAAGTGTGTAATGCCTTCAATGTTACATAGTATACGGCATGTGCAAGGTGTGAGGAATTACTGCTGCGTGAATTAATGCTAAAATTTTCAAGGTAAGAGCTAAATATATTAGCAATGTATCACAGAATGCAAAGTGCAACACTGCTCCAACTCTCCCTACTTAATCTTTTGCCTGTGTTCCTGAGCTATCTGCCTTTTCCTTTCCATAGGTAGTAAAGCCAAAAGGAAGTTTTAAATTTTTCATTAGAAAAAAAAAAAAAGATGCAAAAAAAGGTAACTATTTGGGGCTAGTTCATTTGCCTTATAAGAATGAAAGATTAAGTTTATAAGGAGTTCAAGCTTTATCAAATACAAAAATCCTACAACCCAACCAAATAAAACCAATATGGATACCAATGCATGCCAGTAAATTACTAATAACTGAGAACCTGGTGTATGTGGTGTGGTTCAAGACTTTTGGACTTAGAACATTAAGAAACATCTGGACAGTTTTCCATAGCCTATCAAAATAACACACACACAAGCTCCTCTTGTCTAAGAAAAGGAGTGGGCGGTGTGGGTATAACAGAGCAATAAACTTCTGGAAAGAGATAACGCACACTACGTTACCACATCACTTCCTTTTGATCATGTTAGTTTCAGGGCTTCCTGAATCACTAATTTCTGTTAATAGTCAGTCTGCTGTCACTGCATTGAAACTAGTACTGGCATCAAATCAAGGTATTACTTTAGCCTAATGTGTTCTCATACTCAGTGATGTTGGTCTGCTATTTATTTAGATTAGACACAACTCAGAGCAGAAATCAGTTTTGTTCTGTTCAATCAGCACATGGCAGAGCTGGGTTAAGACTTCTACAATCTCACAGTTGACAAATGCAGTTTAAGACATTCCAACTCGGTTCCAACCACTCTGATATTTTATTGCTGATGAGTAAACCCTTAGCCAAATATTCATAGGAATATACTTTAAAAAGAATTTCATAGAATCATAGAACCAGATGGGTTGGAAAGGACCTCTGAGATCATCAAGTCCAACCCTTGATCTACTACCACCACAGTTACTAGAATGTGGTACTAAGTGTCACATCCAGTTTCTAATTACTTGATAGTAAAAATGCACAAAATGTTGTGGAAACGAGTGGCTGCTTGAGAACAGAACTCTACTGAATTTGCCAATGGGGAAACAAATAATTTCTGTGATTCTGGTGAACTATTACTATTCTAATAAAGATATACCAGGAAAATTCTAGGTACAGCAGAACACTCTGCCAGCAGAAATGAGCAAATAACGCTAATTACAAACAAGGCTTAACTCCTATTCAAACACACAAAACTCGATGTGGCTTTTGCTACATTTCTTTCTGGTTAGGTATTCTGCTGACTCAGTTTATTCCTGAAAACATTTGCCAAAATTATGTTTGAATTTGTTAAGTTAAAGATTGCAAACTGCTCTATGATCTATAAGCAGAGACATGCTATAGTGGTAAAGCATTGTGTCAGATCTGCAAAAATATGCACTTACCCATTTGTCAACTGAAGGAGATTTCTCTCATCAATTTCCATGAGCTTCAGATAAGGTCTAATTTACCACAAGTGCTATATTTTGCTTAGAAACTACATAAATAAACACTACACTACTAGTACTACTATTACTAGTTTAATTACTATGCCAGATGAGGAATATTTCCTTTTTTACAAGGATTTAAAGATCTCTGTTGTTTTCTTATGCAAGTCAAAGTTCATCTTCAAAGTATTAAGACTTCATCTAAGCTTAAGACTCTTTCTGTTATCTTAACAGAGAGAACTGATTTTCTTATTTACTTTTACAGAAAGAATTCACTATGATAATGAACTCCCAAGGAATGCCCATACTAAAGTTAAAATTATTGAAAAATAATTGCAGAGATGGCTTATTTTCCTGAAAGACATCGTTATGATTTATTAGTTCAGTGGGCCTTTCTAAATTAACACAGAAAATGTGACAAAGACTAAATTGACAGCATCAAAGGCTAATAGAGCTACAGTCTAGAAAAGAGCATGCAATTTACACTATGAAGATAGCTGGACTCAATTCTCTGAAATTACAGATCTCACTTGGTACTAAATTGTTAAGTATTAAAGAAGCCATGTGCTGGGACTGATCCTCCCACTGTTCATTTTGATTTGAACCTCAAGGTATTTGAAGAGCATAGTCTGCCTGGGAATTAAAGTGGTATTATTTTTTTTTCTTTTCCTGTTTCTTAGGAGGCAAGGGGCCTTTCAGATAGCTGTGTTTATACCTCCTGGATAGAATCCTCACAAAGAAATCTGCACTTTTACCCTGAATTTCTGCCTCATACAGGGCTTTCTTAACCTTCCATTTAAAACCCAGTCCCTTTGTTGCTCAGTTCTCATTACCAAACTTTCATTATGCTCTGTCCCTTCCCTCACGCCCTCCATCTGTGACTGCACATAACATTTTCATTTCCTTCTCATATTCTTCCTGCTCATTTATCCTCCCATTTAACATTTTAAGAACTCTACCCTTGTATTGCATTTAATAGCATCTCATTTCTGCACTTGATTTCCTTACCTTTGCATATCATATAGTACTAAATATATAATAAACCATTACCTTGGTGACTATAAAAACTGTCTTTTGAAATATTTCCTCAACAATGAGGCAAAAAAAAATTGATAAATACTTTATACAAGAAAAAGAAGGCAAAGCTGCAGTACAGCTAACTTTAAAAGTCTAAGAATGTTTAGAAGTTTTTAAACCACATGCACTAATTCAACACAAAATTTTTTACAAACATGAAAGATAAACAGTCTTATAAACACACTACTACTTGTCCCCTGTGTACATTAAACTCATGTTGTCTTTCAGTCCTGAATATACGTGAAATGCACATTCAGCTACATAATTTTCCTTTTCCAACTTCAACCATCCTGTGATTCTGTTAAATGTTTTTATTTGGATCTGAAATCAAAAGGTGTTTAAAAAGCCATATTTTACACAGTAAGCAATATTAAAAATGGATGCTTTATGCCTTCATACCAAATGATTTAATCCCCTACCATACACATAATGTTTCCTACATCTAAACTTAAATGAATTTGTTCATTTGTTTTATGCTTTTAAACATTCACTAGGGAGATGTGAAAACATTGGAGGCTTAATTCTCAGCAGGCAAGGCCCTTTTTCAGAAGCGTTTACCTTCTTATAATTGGACATTTTATTATAAGACTCAATACAGAATATTATCTTTAAATGCAAATCCTACTCTCTGGGAATTAATTTCACATTTATACACCTAGATCAGAGAGTAACTGTATTATGTGTGGAGAAAAGGTTGGAATTTTTAAAAAATCCAAGGTAATTCTTCACTGAAAGGAAAATTAAATGGAGCAAATTACTTTTTCAATTGGAAATTTCAGTGATAGAAAACTGCAGACTGGTGTCATTTTTTTTAAATTTGGTGGTGGTGGTTGTTGTTGTTTATTTCCTGGGCTACAGAGTCAGCCTCGTATTCTCTTTACTGATGTAAAACCATTACTATGTAGACCATGGCATTAAACAGACAAAATTGTTTCGCCAACACTAATAGATTAGTAGATAAATTATTAGATTTTTTTTTTTTATAGTGGCTTGTTCCAGAAAAGTGAGGCAAACCCAAAACATTTTAGAAACAGGGAATTTTAACAAAATTTCATTTCTTCACCTAATATGTACACGCAATTTCTAATCTTCCACTGACATTCCAATCAAGATTTCAAGTCTTTTTGTACAACCTTCATCAGTTACATGATTTATTAGAAATGTCAAAGACTGCTCATCTTAACCACTCAAATGAAAAGAAAAATACAAGAAACCAACTATTTTAAAATATCTTGCAAAGTACTTTCCCCCTGAAGAAAACTGTAATTACATATTCACTTATCCACTTAATGATGCACAATGATTTTTCACAGGGTACATGTAGTACCCATAAATCAAATGTCCACAGAAAATCCTCAAGTAAAAGCATCATCTACTAGGCAGACCAAAAGATACACAGTTCTTCAGATAGTGCTGAATTGTGATGCAGGTGGTCATCTGTGCCCTTAAGTGGTCATTTGTACATACTAATGTGAGAACTAACATATTCTTTCTAATATGTAAATTACTTTAGGAACATACTTAGCAGACTCCTTTCAACACACATTTCAAGGTCAATAAAGTGATCAAGAGTTATATATTTTTGAAGCATCTCTGGTGCTTGACATAACAACATGGACTCTACTCGGAAGCTTTAATAAAGGTGTAATTTTACAGGACTTCAGAGAAGGACAAAGCCAAAAAATTAATTTATCTCTCAGATCCAAAAATAAAAATGTCCTTTCATTTTTTCATAACTATAACTATTTATATGTCGTCAGGGGAACAGCATGATCTCACCCTAGAGAACAAGACCAGGAAAAGGGAGAAAATTAAAGTTATTTCCTACTAGGGAAAAAAAAAAAAAAAAAAAAAAAGAAAGAGGAAGGACCAAAGTCATAACCAGTCTCTCCTGAAAACTGAATGTCTCTTGTCATCTATCTTCCAGATCAGTCAAGAAAAACTACACTACATCACAGAAGTGCATTGCTAACTTTAAAGATCTTATCCACCTTCTGACAAAAGTTGTGCTTTCCACTTGAATTCAGTGAAATATGCCATGATATTCATTCTGAACTACCTTAACTTATACCCAATCTTCATAAATTGGATTCCTCTGAAGCTTCTTCTGAAGCTAGGCATCAAATAATGATCAACAGATTTACCATTCAAATATTTGATCTGTACCTTGTTTTCCAGAGCAAAGTTGATTAGGGATGTATTAGAGTATAGCAACAGCTTTGTTAAATCCTTCAGGTTCAGTCTTTGTTAGCATTATTGATCCAAGGCTGAGAAGAGTATGTAGAGCACGGCAACACAGCCAAAAGTAGGGACCAAAGACTACTGATCACAAGATGAACAGCTACCAGTGGTATAGTAGGACTGAACTGCTTCTAGTGGTGAATTGATACAAGACTTAACCATGAGGATAACCGATCTCTCCAAACGGTTCTGAAAACAGTACTATTTCTTATAGCCTAAAGTTCACAGCCATGTATGCAGCACACCCACTGAAGCTCTGCCTTTCCAGAGGAATACAGATACTATTCAGTATGGAATACATATCAGCTATTGTAAGTACTACCAAGAACAAGAAATATTGAAGCAAAAATATAAAGTGTAACTACTAAACTGCCATTCATTACATTTTTAATGACTGCAAGAGTTTAGAAGGCAGCAAAACAATGACTACTAACAACAATATATTTGTAACGTGCTATCCATCTACAGATGCACAGAAATGAAAGGCAAAAAGCAGTCCTCTCCATTATAAAGCAAACACCAACTGTATATATCCAATTGTAACATATGCCAGACATCATGAATATATCAATTTTCGTCCCTGAACAGGTATTATACAGCTCAGTGGGAGTGTGCACATTTCAATAAATATCCACATGTTTCTAAACCAAGAACATTTCTTATTTGTAAGAGGACAACTACATTAGAAAGATTATTAAAAGAAAATTCTCATGGGAGAAGTCAAGCTTTTCCTTTGTAATTAAACTTCGAAACTGAAACAATAGACTTTCTAGAAGAGAGATTTCTAAAGCTCTCAGAAGAGTTTTCTATCCTAACAGTCATGTAAGATTTAGCAAACATTTATAACATTTGGCTTTGTTCAAAAGCAGAGAAATATCTTCCTTTCCAGGAAAAAAAAATTAAAAAAAAATAAGGTGTAATAGGACAAACAAAAGCAAAATCACTGTCCATATTAGAAATAGTGTGGGCTTTTGCTCTCAATCATATGAACTACCTTACTACCATCGTTCCTTCATTCAGCTGTCCAGAGGAAGTCCTTCAAGAAGAGGTAAAAAAAACTTATTTGGGTAGTATCACTGAGGCTGATAGCAAAACAGTGACACATTACATCAAACTTCTCTTTCTTCTACACAGTAGTTTTTGTGAACCTCTTCTCAGAAGATATTATTACTAATAATATTTATAAGAATAAATTCATATTACTATTTCTATGAATAATCCTTCTACAAACTCATAATTCATTGTGTGCAACATGCAAATTCAGAAAATTCACAAACAATCCTGACATTCCAAATTCTTTTTCCTAAATTTATCAGACCTCCCTCTGAATTTGTTTTGGAGGTGTAAAAAGTACATATAGACTTTCTGATTTTTTTTCCACTATTTTCAATGCACAAATATTTGAAAACTTGTTCCAAAGCAAGACTCAAATTTTTTTCATGGATAGAGTAATTTTCTGCGTAAGGAAAAACTAACAGAAGAGGAACACTCAGATGAAATAGATGAAAAGAAAGCTTTGACCCAGTGAGAAAGAGTTAGAGAAGATCTTTTTAAGACTTAAGGATAAAGAATGGAAAAAGTAGAAAAACTAATTTAAAGGAGAGGAAGCAAACACAGTTTAAGACTCAGCACTTGAACTTCACCATATGTGAGAGACAAAAAACTGCCAAAAGATAGCAAAAAGAAAGCAGTTATAGTTATAGTTACCATTTCACTTCTGAAGATCTCACCAGGGAATTAGTGGTGGTTTAAATGAGAAATTATTGGATGGAAAATTATTTGTGGATGCTTCTGCCTGTTGTATTATAATGACCTAGTTAAGAAGAAATATGAAGAGGGGGATACCAAGGACTTTTGTTCCAATCTTGTATTAAGGTCTAGGCAACGTGAAAGAATTTTTTTTAATTCATATGAAGTCAGCAGAAAAAAAGTTACCTGAGAAATAAAAGCAGTGAAAGACAAAATATTTTCTCATTAGCAGATGAAAACTCAATTAAACAAAATTACCATTACAAAGCAAGACAATTATTCATACATTAAAATTCTCACGGAAAAAAGAGAAAATGCTTAAACCCAAATATTTTGTGTTCAGACTCAACATCAGCACAAAACTTGGAACAAAAATGTCATTTTTGAAATTATATTTCAAGATGACATATGAATAGTGGTCTGAAGACCTAGCTAGATGGATAATTAGGATTAGACTCAGTATGGTCACGATATGAAGAAAAATTAATCTGACATTCAGTGAACCCACTACTGTAATACCTTTATGGATTCACCTGGCACCTTTGAAAATTTCAGCCTAAATCTCCCATCCCCTGTTAAGTGAGAATTAATCTCATCCATGTAATAAGCACATGAACAGAATGCCCACAGATATGCCCACAAGGCATCATAGGCTAAATATGTCCAGCTGCCATCCCAAACAATGCTCTCCAAGAACTACACAAATATCCAAATACCCACTTTATATACTCCACTGAGAGACTCTGAAATTCAGCAACTCCAGTAAAATAGGACATCCGGACAAAAAGTAAAAACAAACAAACAAACAAAACAAAACAAAACAAAAAATCAAACACTTGGAATTTGCTTCTGAGTGGCAAATATTGACCATACAGAATCTAGCAGAGTTCCTAAAGGAGCCAAGACCTAAATTACAACTTTGTAGAACTGTAAGATACTAAAGTTAAAGAGCAAAACTTTCTTTATAAAGCACCATATATTCCCACATGAGAAATATCATTACTGTAAGCAAGAACATTATATTATTGGTTTCTAGTGCAATTTAAAGTAAGTGAAAGTTTTTCTTAAGAAGAAAAATTACCTCAAAAAGGAAAAATACTTCAGGAAATGAAGTTCACTGCAAAAAGGGACAGCGTGCAAACGAAAGAGAGACTTTGGGATTTGAGTTGAAATTGCTTGCAGCTACAATAAATGAACAATCCTTTTAGGAGACAATTTTTTTCTGAATCTGAAGAAACAATAGAGATGAGAAAACAAAGAAGGGAAGAATAAGGAGATTAAACACATATGGGAAACTTTCTTTTCTTATTCTACTCTCTTGTTCCAGCCACACACAGAAAAAACTATTTCAGCAGAAGAAACTAAAACAAGACAAAATTTTCCCTTACAGACTGCAGAAGCACTCAAAGATTGATAGTTTCAGTGAATCTTCCTTACTGTTTCACTAGCTGCAAAAAAGAGTGGCAAAAGGGAAGAAACTGCTCTGAAAACAATAGCAAACTTTTATTGTGATGGAAGAATATAGATAAAAATACATCCTCTCATTAAATCTCAAAACGATATTTCAGTTATAAATGCTGTATGTAAAATCTGCATTATTTTCCCCCAACCAAAAAGTTCTAGAATTAGCATTTAAAATGGTTCACTTTGACTTACTGGAAATTACAGCAGACTTTTGGCTTAATTAGTGCCCATAAACACATATCCCTTTTGAGGTCATGTGGTTTTTGTTAACACAGACTCTAAACCTTATGAACACAGAAAATAGTTTTAAATTTTAAACCAGTCTTGACTGATCCAGAAATATATGATAGAAGTTTAAAGCAAATGTCAGACTATGTCAGGATTTCTTCCTTTCAGTGACTTTTTAAAAAGAAATCCTGAATTGTTTTTCTCTGGAAGTTTCCAAATTTTATTTCAAAATTTATTTTTGTTAATGGGATTCAATACTGGTGCAATTGCTATTCAATACAGAAAAACAAGTGAAAAGCTAACCTTGCACTAGTCATAGACAAGAGCAGTGGAACACAGATGCATATGCTAGTTTTTTTACCAAGATATGAATCTTGTCACAGTAGCATTTTCTTGCAGTGATATATGAAGTCTGTTAATCAGAATGCATGACTACCTTAGTGAAAATATTTTTTCTAAATCATAAACCAACACGTAAACCATACACCCAAATGTGCAGATGCAGAAATGCACACATGTATGCATTCAAACACATGCTGAGAATCCTTCTGTTCTTCAGAACAGCATTTCTTACACATATTAAAAAAAAAAAAAAAAAAAAAAAAAAAAAAAAAAAATTTAAAATCACTCATTAAGCATCAAGGCAAAAGCCAGGATTAAAATGTAGAGATTTACAATCTCAGATAAGTCCAACACATTAATTTATCAGTGCTGCTCTGACCTGTAAGCTTTTTTTTGTTTCTCCCTATAGCCTTAGCTTATATCATGCACCTGTACAACAGATGGCAATGCCATGGGCCACTGCCTCAAGACCTAGCACAGGGACCTGTGGCCTTCTCCAGACATCTGTATAATTAGCAAGGGAATTTCCACCAAAAAACTAGGAACCAATTGCCTAATTGTCTGAAAAGAGGCATTTTTAGCATGTTTTCTGTGGAAGGTAAAGGAAAAAATTTAGGTTTATTGATCACTTAAAGAAAAAAAAAAGGATACTTTATCAGCAATGTATTTTCTCTGGCTACTTTAACAAGAATAAATCCACAGGGGAAAACAATAGGAAGCGAATGCTACAAGATAAACACAGGCAGGTCCAGATCATATAAGGGATAAGAAAACCATCTAGTAAAGAAAAATTGTAAATCTAATCTTGATCTCAAGTCATCTTTTAATACATTTCTACTCATTGGGACTTTCAGTTAATTCATTAGATTTTGAATTATTTCAATTCACTTAGAAATAAAACCAGAAATTTATGTATCACTTTCCATATTTCCCAATATTATCCACAGAACAGGCCTACCCCTTTATCAGGTCTTACTTGGCAAAGCAACAGCTCGATTCAAGCCTGCTATGATGCCAGATAGTGATTCTGGAGCATGTTCTGTCAAAAAGTCAAAAAATAGTTGCAGGTTGACAGGTTTGTGCTCCTATATTTATAACAGGTGAAAAGGCAGAACAATACAAAGCTGTTCAAAGAGCAAGGCACGTAGACAGGGATTTGCTTGCATATGTTATATACCAGGAGATCTTTCAGTGAAATGTAATAAACCCAACTTGTCCATTTTTATTTCAATCTTTTATGAGGTTAAAAGATTGCTTACTCTATTAAATCTTCAAACACCTTTTCAAAGGATAAAGTATTTCCGGGAACACAGTCCTCTTCTGAAAAGAATATAACACTGCTATTAAAAGCCCAAATTTATTATATTGTGCATTTTAAATCAATGCTTTGTAGCATAAAATAATATAAACATTTATCCCAAAACTACACTGACTGTTTTATTGGAAAAACATAACATTTTTGCCTATTTTACTTTAATTTTTCTTCATATGTTTCTGATTTTTTTACTGCTCTATGTAAATCTATCACATGCAAAACAGGAAAATAGGGGCCACATTAAAAGAAAACTGCAGCATTAGAAAAAGAATTAGACATGCCAGAAAAGCTCTCTATTTTTAAAAATTTCTTTCTCATTAAGACAAAATCGATGGAAGACTGGAGTGAAAAAAAATCATATTAGTAGCTTGAAATACTACTACTGTAAGCATTACTGTGGGTCATAGTAACAAGTTATATCAGTTCAAACTGTGCTGAAGAAGTGGTTGGGAATTAAACAAGGGTCAGAAAAAATGCATAATGTTTTTCATTATTTTAATACTTAATATTAAAAAGAAAGCCTACCTTTATGAATGAAATAACTGAAAAGGGAACATTTGAAATCAGTGACACAGACCCCCTAAACAGTCTATAAAAAAGAAACCTCAAATTAATTGATCAGTACATTAAATCATTTTTTTTAGAGTATCTCAGGGATTCGTGACTTTGCACAACAACATGATAACACCCAGGCAAGGAGGAAGAAAAGCTGAAAGAAAGCACACACAAGTTTCCTTGACATGAGATACAGACAAAAAATCATGTAGGGCAAAGATGAGCACAGAAAAGATACTAGCTTCCTCCCATGAACAGTTCCCTCACATAACCAGGCACTCTAAAGTCCCCAAAAACGGATCACTAGGAAGGTTTTTCTTTATTATTTACACAAATAATTATCTAATTACTAAGCAACTTTAAATATGTTCTAGAAATACAGCATCCTGACATCATCTTGAAATAAAACGTTCTACAGGAACGTACCACCTATGTCCCATGTACAACCTATACTGTACACAATCAAGGCTATCCAAATAAATTTGGTACTAAAAAGCAATCTGCTGAGTGACTCAACAAGCTGGGGGAAGGTGAAGTTGTCTGAGTCACAGAGAGAATTCAAAACTGTGCAGGCAGATTTTGTTTTATTAACTAGAACTGTGTAGGATTTAATGATCTGATCTTTAGGAAATGAACTCAAAAATCTTCCTAAAGCAAGAACATACACACATCTGTTGAAAGGTAATCATGAGAGTAAATGTAGTGCATATGTGCATGTACGGTGCCTATATTCTGACAATTAATAAAAAAATCCAAAAGCTATAAACACAGATTCATGGGATAGAAAATACAGCTATGTACTCATACTTGCTTGAGATACATCAAACCAGAAGAAATAACAGGAAGAGAATGTACAATACGTTACTTTTCTAAAAAATTAGTTATAGGGTGGAAGGAATATCCACAAGAAAGTGCTGGCTATCACTTTGACATCACTGGATTGAAGCAGGTAGAGAGGAAAAATATATGTTTGGTTTCACTCAAGCTATATTTTAGAAATAGTAATGCTATATTCTTCATGGATATAATTTCAATGACCTCAACAGTTTGGGAAATCCAAAGGCTAAATTCCAGAATTTTTTTTTTTTTTTTTTTTTTTTTTACTAATTGAGAAGATGTTAAGAACAAGTCTGTTTGTTTCTAAACTGAACAAAATCCACATGCAGGGTTTTGCCCCCTACCCAAACAAACAGTCTTTCTTTCAGAGAAACTCATTAAAAAAAAAAAAAAAATTGATGGTTTTAGTGATTCAAACAGTTACAACAATCACTTAAAAATTACAGTTCTAAACAGGAAGCTGATGTCAAATTTATTATTTATTAGTGCTAATATATAGAGGTCTGCTGGAGCTTTCTCATCAAACCTTAATGATAAACTGCAGCTCTTGCCTGAAACTACATTTCCACTACAGCAGTTACTCATAATGCAAACACAGCATGGATACTACTATTTGAAATGGAAAGCTAGAGGAGTAGGGCAAGAAGACCAATTGCCAGCAAGAAGAAAGTCTTCCAGTTAAGATGTTGGACTAAGTCTCAAAAAGCCTAATTTGCACATATGCCACTGGATTTATTCCACCCCCCCCCCAACAATGACTCTGTGTTTGTTTCTAATCGAAGTAGAAAGAGTAATACTTCTCTGCTTAGTTGTCTCCAGCTCACAAATGAGACACTTGTTGGAAAGAGTGGTCAAACATGGAATGGATTTCTTCAGCGCAGTCATAACTTTCTCTAGTGGCTCAATGCATCAGAAAAACAATGCTTCTTTTAGCATAGGATAGCCTATTACCACACAAAACAATCCCTCAATTCTCTTCAATAGGAGGAAAAAGAAACACAGGATTAAAACCTATTTAATTGCACAGTCATTACCACAATGACAGACAGTGAGAAACCATAATAAACCCTTCATCAACTGGAACATCCAAATCTACCTACATTTTTCCAGATACTCCAATAGGCTAATTTTGACTCTGTTAACTTTGGCCATATTACAGCCTATCAGAGTTTGATCACATGACTTTTGACTAAAATGACAGTAATGTTTGACATAAAACCTCTGTTACCTTTGAGAGACCTATAAGGAAGTAAACATCTTGTTTCACCCATGTACAACAAAGGATGCAAGAATAAATAGCTAAAAAATGATGGTTATGTTAAAGCACATTGCTTAAGATTAGTTACATTATCATGTTGTCTGGTAACAACATTTCAAAAGACAGTTAATACAAAATCAGTAGAAGTTATGAGACACACAAAAAATTATTACAGATATGGAAAAACTCTTTTATGAAAATACAATATAAAAGTATGAACGAAAGGGATTATTAATTTTCTACTTCCAGGTAGAAGATTATTAATGAGCAGTTAAACTAGCAGCCTTCTTTCTTCCCTCTTCCCAGCAGATCACCCTTGCACTGGCAATTGATCTAGTCCAGGTTGATTAGGAGATCCTTAAAACAAAGCAGACACTACCCTGAACAGTCACATGACTGGAGTTGAGCCAACAGTGGCAATTTTGGTAAATAAATCAGCAGGGAAAGGGCAACAGGAAATATGCAAAATAATTCTACTACTTTATGGGAATCGCAAAAGGCATACTATGCACACACACACATGCTTTAGGTTTATCAGATGGTATAATTTTCTTTCTTAATGCAGAAAGATTATAAAAGCCACACAAACCCATAGAAGTCATTAGCTTTTTGTGGTGGCATGCTTTTTAAATTATGTGTATGGAACAAGTAATAGTAGTAAAATCATTTTTCTTATCAGGGTAAAAAAAATGTACGCACCAACCTTTCATTAGGGAAAAAGATACATTCATGTTGGAGAAGTATGACAGTCTTAGAGTTCTTCTGCACCTCAAAGAGGGAGACACATATCATGAGAAAAGTTCTACTGAGGCTTCTTTGCAGAATGAACAAATCAATCCTTTGTGCTCCACAGGTAGCATGTTAATCACTTGCTACAAGCTAACACTGAGTAGCTCTGATAAATGCCTCCAGAGAACACACTATCAAGCAAGGTAAGCAGTATATGCTATGCTATAGCATTGCTCATGGGTTGCTCCAAGTCGCATTTTCAACATTCAAATACCAGCTATTTCTCTTGATGAGATTGGTTTAGAAGAAGTGAAATAGAAAAACAATAAAGGCAGAACAAAGGATGACTGAGAACAAATATTACTGAGCAAAAAATGATGACTCAGATTAGCCTGTTTATGAATGACAAAAGCTTGATAGCTGGAACTCATTGTCTCTTCACTCTGTTTACTGAATTTGTAGCAGTTCAGGAGCTGCTCAGTCTAAATCAATTTGTTAGGAAATTAATTTTAATTATTTGTTGCAAATCAATGCAAATTCAAGGTTGATTCTAACAAATTTCCAGTAAATTAGGGAGAAGAAAGTGAAAATCTCTGTACTGCTAATAGGCCTACTAACTCTCAAATCACAAATTACACAGAGAGACTTTAAAATAAGTATATTTTTAGAAGCCATCAAATAGTTTCACTCCATGTGAGACATGGAGATACGTGAGAGAACTACACAAGCATCAGCAAACAAAAGATATCATTAATAGAAACAAATACATTCAGGATCAAGCGTATGTTGTCAAAGCCCATACCTGCAATAAAAGGGATCAGTTGGAAAGCTTTGGAGATGAAGACCTTAAAATGGTACTTCAACAGTTCCACTAAGATACAAGGCAGTATCCATTCCAAAAGGTATCAATGACCCACCTAACACAAATTCCTTGATAACAGTAAGACTTGCAACAGATGCTGAGAGGAAGCTGTAAACCCCAAAAGCACACTATATTAGGTAATATTACATCATAAAATATGGATTTTTTTTTTTTCGGGATCCTCTGAGTACAAAGATAAAAATCTCCTGACTATCTATGCTTGCTAGCCAAGGACGCTCCCAAAATTCAATTTGTAAACCCATCGTATATCTGCTAATTTCAGATACTCTGGACCCAGTTCTATCCATCAGGATGTGTCCTTCACAACATTATTCTTTCACTTTGTCCTCTACTTCACCAAAAGCTCTTGCATGTAACAACTCTAAAACTTCACCTCTGAAGTAATACTTAACTTGCTAAAGGACAGCAGCTTTGGAGCTGAATATTGCACTGAACTGAAGCACTGCAGTGGTTGCAAATAAGTTCAGCTGAAATATCTGAGGACTAAGGATCTTTCTCCTATGCTTCTTGGCACCAGTGAAAATTTAATTCATAGCTCTCTTCCAGGGAATATGAATAATCAAAGTTAAAGGACAGAAAATCTTTGCCAAACCATCCCTTCAATTTAACCTCTGTTCAAGTTTGTAATGAAAACAAGTTTGCATTAAAAAAGTACTAACCTCATAACTACTAGAGTTTTCATGAAGCCTTCACCCATCACACTGAAAGGGGAAAAAAGGTCAGTGTGAAGGAAGAAGCAATAATCTTTGCTTTACCTTACTTCTACATTCAACTTCCAATTATAATAACCTCCTCATTACAAAACCTTTTCTAAATATTAACTGAAAAATACTCTCCTCTCCTCCTCTCCCATCCCGCCTCTGTCATTTTCTCTATCTCATAATGCAGTTATTCTACATGATTCATAGCTGTCCTGTGATTATTTTAACATCTATGGAAACTGAGTGGTACTGAGAAACAGTCCACTTAACAGAGATTCTATTTTCTACTGCCCACTATTTCCTGTGTCATCTTGTCTCTCATGGAACCAGGACTACTCAAACGAGCGGAATCTGAACCTATCAGTAGGTTTGAAAAAAGTAGTTCATCTCTTACCTCTATCCATGCAGAGTCACTGCTCTTTTTATGTCACTCCTTTCCCTGTCCACATAAAGGAAAATGCATTTTGAAAGATTCATTGTTGTCAGATATAATTGCCTATCTTTGAACACCGTTGAAAAGAAAGCATGCTCAGTTTTGGCTATAAGGTTCCTTCCGTATTTTCCCAGATTAGTAGATAGCACTCAACACATATCAATGGGCAAGCACTTTATGCCTAAGAAACTAGCATTGCTTTTAAAGTATTTATCAGATTTTATGCTACCCTGGAGAAGAATTTCACATTTCACAGATAGAGAAATCAAGAATGAATGAACGAGTCACTTGTCCAAAGTAATTCAGTGGTAAATTCAAGAAGAGAACCCATCTTTACTGTATCCATTAGCCCATATGTTTCGATACCAACAGTTAAAAACAACAGGAACTCCTTTGCTACTTTACCTATTAAATGAATCTTTCTGATCAAGCCTGATACTAAGATGTCCCATCACAAAAAGAACAGATTATTTCTTCTGTACTAATGAACTTCAATCCTGATCTGAAATGACAGTACTCCATGAACAGTTAGGGATTTGGATTGCTTGCCATCTGTTCATTCATGTATAATTTCAAAAGGAAAAGAATCAACTAAGCTAAATGAATAATTTTGTGATTTGAGCTCTGTAAGTCATTTATCATAATTACCACATTTTTATTATCAAATACACAATATAAGGAAATTCTGTTTTCAGTAAAAAGTTTCTATAGTAAAAATCATAGAGACTTTTCTAGATGATAAATATCTGCAGCTTCCACTAATTTCACAGGAGCAGTGAGTGGTCAACATCATTTGACCTTTTAGAAAGATAAAAATAACAGCTACAAATCAAGTAATAGTCTGGTAAGCCAACAATCTGCTCATCAATTTGTAGTGACATCACTGCTTTAGATCTTTAAAATTTTACTTGTCCACTAATTTTCCTTTTATATTATCTAATTCTGGGGCACTGTATTTTTGCTATGGGCACTATTAAAAGGGGTTCAAAAATAAAAAAAGAAGTGATAGATATATTTTGTTTGCTCTACTCTTTGGTATTCTGTTCTTCTACTCTTGCTCCATGAGTTATATAAGAAGAAGGTAAGAAATAAAAGGGTAACTAATTGAAAAAAATTCCTGAAAAAGGACACTGCTTGTGAGCATTCAAACAGTATAGACAATCCAGCATACTTATTCTGACTTTATGATTAATGGGAATGCTGAAACATAACTGCAATGGTTAGAGAACAGCAGGGTGTTCTTATCCTCCTGGAATCTGTCACCACTGGTAGGCCGTGATTCTAACAGGACTTATTCGGTAACCATTACAACATGAAATAAAGTTGCTGATGAAAAGGAAATTTAGGCACAACCTAGTCTTGGAAGAAAAATTCTGTACCATTCAGTCCTAGCTCTCTAGAACCAAGGATTCTTTAGATTAAAGGGCTGAAAGAAAGACAGTAACAATGTAAGACTAATTCTGGCACTAATATTTTGATCTACCTAAAAGAAATTAGAATATAGGAGTCATAAAACAAAGTATTCAATCTTGAACTGATCAGCACACCAGTAGTAAGGATACTTCATTTTGTTCTGGTTCAAAATTTAGCTCCAAAAATTAAATGGCAGTCAAGAATTCAGTAGAAAGAGAAAAATCTAATTACTGAGTTGAAAAATAAGAAGATATTAAGTAAAAGTATTTGGAATTACAATCAGTCAAGGAATTGAGTATGACTTCCAGGATTGCCCAAGGGTGGGCATTTACATTTCTAACCAGTTTGACAATTAGCTTGCCTCTAAAGCTGTGCTTTTAGTATCTGAGCACCAGGAGTGACTTTGAATACTGAACTAAGCTTGCTATTTTGGGCAAGGTAGCCACCTAAAAACCACAATGGAAACTGCTTCCATAGTTGGCATTTTAGTATGCTAAGGCTGAAGCATGCCACAGAGTAAATAACCTGTCTTTCATACAGCTTTTGGAAACAGCCTAGGCACAGAGTTCAATCATGCTGCCCAAATGAAATTCAGACATGCCTGGATTTGGTGGTTTAATTCAGAACTAACTCTGCTCACAAAATCAGATATTATATAGAAATAAATTTTGGAAATCAATTGGCAATCAAGGTAAAATGGAAAGGGCGTACAGGAAGTTTCACCTGACAGACAGAATGAAGGGACATCTTGCTTAACAGTTTTTCTGTTTTCCCTTAACCTTAGGAGTCCTGGCCTAGAAGCTCATTGCCCAATTCATTATATTTCCACTTTATTATTATGGCCTGACATCTTTGACCATTAAAAAACATTTATCATTATGAATTGTGAAGTGATGCAAAATGAAGCAATGATCCATTTCCAATTTGATAACCCGAATAGCTGGAAGAAATAATGATGGTCAGACTGCTGTTCAAATGCCTGGGTCTTTAATGATCAAAGGAGTACATTTTTCCCTTTAACTGGGCTATCCAGCCTTCTTTTTCAGCAGTTGGGGATGAGCACTCAAGAGTGCATAGGATTCACTTTTAAATTGTAAAGCAGTCGAAACATGAAGTTGCTACTTAAACCCCACTGTTCATAACACGCTCTGTTACCTCATTGCTTTTCTTTGAGAACAGGACAAAACCACAAGTATTTTTTTTTCAGTGCTTTGTTACTTAAATTTCTTTATAAAATGGAAATCTGGTTGTCAGAGTTCAGACATCCAAGTGGAGAAAAGCAGAGGAAGTACCCTTCTTCAGAGAAAGAAATGTGTTCATACATAAATTCAAATTCTGACACACCTCCCTGAACTGTAACTATTGTGGAGAAACTGCTCATTTCCTCACATACTGCATTTCTTTCTAATGTGAGCTTTCCCTCATCTTCCCTATTTCTGCTTTCTTCTCTCAGCCTCCCAAATCAGCAACCAGATACATTTATAAAACCAATAAAACTATTATGTAACTATTTTAATTACCTTTCTTTTTAATTAAATACCCTCGATACATTAAAATGGATCATGAGAAGAAACTGTGAAATAAACATTCACTTTCCATACTTCTTATGTAGGTACAAGTGTAGGCTATTTTCCCTACACTTATTCTAATTCTAACTAAGCCTTCTCAGAATCCCTGGTTCCTAATCATTCTTTTCCTGCTCAAGTTTTCTAAGCAGAACATTTAATCCAAGTAACACCCACGTGTCTGAGTTCTTTTAATTTTTATTTTTATTGGTTTTTTACATGAGCAATACTGGATTCTAAATGTATAAAGAGACATGAAGGCAAAGCCATCATATTTCTGTCCTTTGCATCTTTTATCTGCATTTCATTTAAAGCTATGGAGCATTAGCATCTGCTTTTATTTTTCAGTGAATATAAAGCCATTGCCAAGAGAGCAGGATTTCTGGCAACTCAAGAAGACATTATTTTCTCAATAACCAGTTTCTACTTAGGGAAATATCTTTTAACACTTATCAGTATACTAGAGGTTTTTCCTCTCCTTTTTTGCTTTAAGACCACACTGCACCCATTACTACCTGTGACATGTTTCCTTAGAGCATGAAGCTCGACTGAAATCCATGTGACACTGTAAAGTGTGAACAAAGAAACTTCCAAAAGTTCAGGATGCCTTACACTGGCCTCTATACCTTTTACAGAGTACCATACTGCAGGAAGGCTGTCACTGGCAATTTTGCTAGTAAAATGAGAAATGTAGAGTCTGCAATTCATACAGAGAGAGATATGTACATACTTTTGTGTTTGTTTTTAGTATTATGCAGTATGCCAGGGAAGAATGTTATGTTTTTGTCAAGGACATACCACAACTCATCCTTTCTCTTCACAAAGCTCAGACATTATGTTCCATATCACTTGATAGCATATTCAGGCAGGCTAATGATAGGAACTCCTTCCCAGAATAAGACTTCTAGAACTACCAAGGAATTCAAATAAGATTGTCTATCTTGACTACAGATCTACATGGTTAGCGTAGATAGTATTCCTGGTAAAATAAAGCACAGTGTGATTCACTGGTCTCTGACAGGGGACCACAACTGGGATAATCTAAAGGGAACCTTTCTGAAATAAAATAGATTGAAGAAACTGGTGAAAACAGTTTTCCCTCTGGATACAGTACTCTCTTCTGATGTCAAGGGCATCATATACTAAGTTTAAACTAGCCTTAAGTTGGGAAAACAATGTATGAGAAAGACAAACTTGAAGATTCAGAAAAATTACTTTAGAAAATGCTTATTCCACCTACTCAAATACTGAGATGCAGATACTGCAGTATTTGCTTACTTGATTATAAAATTACTTCTAAGTTAGTGATGATTTTCACATTTCACTCTCCTACCTCCTCAAAAAATACCCCGCATTTTAACAACCATATGAAGCTTCAAGGCTATTTCACTCAATATGAATTTTTTTTCAAGTCATGGGTGCTCTTCAGGACACATTACCATAGAATCATTGAAACATTAAGGCTAATAAGTACATCCAGGGACGGTGACTCAACTACTTCCCTGGGTAGCCTGTTCCAATGGCTGACAACACTTTCCATAAAAAATTTTTTCTTAATATCCAAACTGGTCAAGCTGGCAGGACTTCAGCATGACGCTCTTCCTATGGGAGTGAGAGTAGCTGCCATCCCTCCTGGTTCTACCTGTGCCTCCACAGCTACAGCTCCCAGCTGGTCTCAGTGCTTCCTGAGGGTTTCCCAGCTCAGGAAACCTCCCTGTAGGCTGTGATTCCCCTCTCTGTTGCAGGATAGGCTGGCAAGGGAGCAGTTCCACTCAGTAAGTGAAGGTATTATCAAAAGATCTTTCCGAACCAGCAATTATTTAGGCATCCTCTGGGTTTTAATATAAAAATCCCATGATAATATACTAATGCATGTGCAATGGGAATATAATTTGCTTGACTGAAAAAGTTCCAAAATAATTTTCAATTTCAAGTTATTGAAGCAAGCAGACCTTTTCATAAAATAAATTCTCTCAAACTACATCACAGTTGCCTCTGCTTACTAGAAGACAGCAGTCCCCATGCAAGACTCTCTAATCTTCACATGTCTCCAGTGACTATCTTTAGAGACAAGATGGTTATGTGCTACATCCAAACAGGCAGACAGCAAGACCACTACCTGAACCAGTATCCAGATACTCAGGTTCTCTCACTCATTAGAACCAAAGCAGACACTTTACTTGCTGGTAAAGAAAGTCTTTCAACTTTCATGGCAGAGACACGAAATACTGAACTGGACACTTCATTATTTTTTCTTAATGATTTAAGTTAGTTTGTAAGCTCCTTAGATCAGGATTTGTAGCTTTAATACCAAATGTCATACAGAATTATAGTCTGACATACAAATGTTAATATAACAACAATTGACCCTGTAGGCATCTACAAATTCTGATCTATCAATGACTGTCAACATGAGTCAGTACTAACGGCATACTTGGCATAAGAAATATTTTATATTTTCCACAGGTTGAAAAATATTGCTTTTCCCTTCCTCTTCTTTTTTATGGCTCTAGGTTCCCTCATCCTACTTACACATAATTTTGGAAAGGGTCTACAGGGATTTCTCCTAGAATTTCTGAGCCTCCTTATTCCCATGGGTAAGTTTCACCTAATTCTGCATTGAAGTAAATCTGTATGAGCTGTTGTGTATTGGGGTCTTATGCAGCCACACATCTCTATGGCAATACTTACAAACAGAAAACAGATTCTTCTAAACAAGTACGGATGATAGTTTTAGCAAATGACTAAAATATTTACCAAGCTAGAGTACCAACCTTGCTGGATGAAAACTAGAAGTAATTAAGAGTAATGAAGCTGACAGACAGAGTTTAGATGGTCTTGCTGTCTGTAAGCCTAATCCAATTCTTTAAATAGTCTGTTATTCCCTCCAGCCCAAAAAGACAGTAGGAATTCCTCATAAGGTTGAAAAATCAGCCTGAGGCTTTCCTCTGTGAAGAACAAAATAGTTTTGAAAATCACCAGGCAGTGCTCCAATCAAAAGAAATTCATCAAAAGCCAGGCTAGTAGATATGGTTGATATACCCCCTATATTTCAATTCAAGAAACACTTTGTTATTAATTTTCCCAGCAAAAATGTGCAATTATTTTTGGGGATGGTTTTGAAAAATTTTATGTTTAAGAAAAATATAACTTTAGAGAACTGTAAGCATCAGAAAAACAAACCTGTTTCAAGTGCAGTTTTTATAAGATAATGTATTTCTACTGCACTTTATACTATATTTATTCTACACTCTGGATGTGTAGAAAAGTTTATACTTTTTTTCATTAAATATATTCCCTGTCAGTGACAAAGTGCTAGGAATGGAGAATGAATTTTTCATGAGAAAACTCTGCTGAGGCTATGACAGGGTCAAACTCTTCCCCTTGAGCTCTGACAATGTACCTTAATGTTTTCCTCGAAGCTCTACTCTTGGAGTCAAATTGCAGTGAAATATTCAAACTGTTCCTCAAATGTTCTTCTCTGATGAATGTTGCGAAAGTTCTAGTTATATCTGCAGGAACAGAACCAAATCTCTTTAAATGCTCTACAATAGCTATCAATCATTTTTGTTGTTATTTTTTTACTGGTAGATATGTTCTGAAAGCCTCAAAAAAGTTCCACTACCCCAACAAGTATTTAATTTTCTTAAAAGCATCTGAAGGAGAAAAAAAAATCATAAACCTTTTATCTAAATTGGCAGGGATTTTTCAGTACCAAAGATCCACAGCAGATATTTAGATATGTCAGAAACAAAGGCTTATAAATTTTTTTCCCTCTAAAATATATTTTTGGAATAGATTTGAATCAAGCCTGCCTTCTAGCAGGAGCCATTTAAGATTTATATTACTTATTACAGACACTGCAATTACTACAGATTATCTGATTACTTCTAAGAGATGAATGAGGGGCTTTAGTTCATAACACACAAATACATTCCCCACTGGTGATTTCAGTAGTGAGCCCAAGGACTCCATTCACCACTGGCCTGTGGTACCAATTCCTTTCTAGGTCAGCACACAACATGTGTGGCATAAAGGCAATATTCCAGCTATGTTTCTGAACAATCTTTTCCTGCTCCAAGTTTAGACTGAGGTTTCCACTCATCCTGCTTAGTCTGCCAGCCTCTTAAGCTCTTTTGTGCAAAATTTTGCATCCTTCTCTCTTCTAGACCATGTGATTCTGAATTCCTTTTCTCTTTTTATATTTTTCTACTCATTTCTTCAGCAAGCTGTCACTCACCTACACAGTGCTCACTGGGATTTTTGTAGACACTTTACACTTCCAACCCAGGCCATTCAGTGATAGTTGGACACTGTATGCTCGTATCACATAATAGGGAGACCAACGGCAATCTGTACTTTCTCTGTTTGTCATCACAAGCAATTACATTTGCAGTATAAAAATGTTTATGCTAAGAACAAACTGATTTTGTAATGAGCTATTTTGTAAAGGGGCCCTTTAGACATATATGGGAGACAGATTAAGTATTTCACAGAAGAATATATCTGAGATTAATATTTTAAAGATAAAAAGATACAGATTAAAAGATTTCCTGTACCTGATAAAAATAATTGTATGCCAGTATTCTGGTCTCTACATACTCAAATTTTTCCATTTTAATTTGTTTTTTTAAACCTTTGCAGTTTCCATTGCCCTTGACTTTACTCAAGTAAGCACTGAACTGAAAGAGGTGACACTATTAAATTATTTTTTCTGCCTGCTTGCTGGCCTTCATAAATACCTAGCCACAGAAACTGTATGTCAAATGTAGCTTCAGCTTTTGACCCCAATGGTCAAGTAGCTTAAACTCTGCTACAGTCTTGTCATTATGGCATTTCCTTTATTCTTAATTACACTATAAGCTAGAAATTTGCTGATAAGCAGCACATCAATAATGAGCTTAGAAACTGAAACTCTGATCCAGATCCAAAGAAATTTTTTGCTAAGCTATTTCTATAGGTAGAAAAAATATATAAGTCAACATAAAGTATAATTTTCAGTTATTAATGAATTATTAATACTCCAGTGTTACACAAATTATAAAACAAATACTACTACTAAAGCTCTTCTAAGATATATTGGGTCTGTCTGTGACAGAGTTCATTTTCCCCGTATCAGCCCTCATAGTGCTATGTATAAAAAGGTGTTGATAACACACCAGTGTTTTAGCTACTGCTGAGCAGTGCTGGCACAACATCAGTTCTGTCCCTCCAAGGTTCTGTCCCCCCATCAGTAGGCTGGGGGTGAGCAAGGTCTTGGGAGGGAATACAACTAGGGCAGCTGAGCCAAACTGACCAAGGGGAGGTTCCAGACCATATGACATTGGCTCAGATATAAAAGTGAAGAAAAGAAGGAAGAGGGGAGGGCATTTGTTAGTTATAACATTTGCCTTCCAGAGCAACCACTGCCCGTGCTGAAGCCCTGCTTCCTGGGATGTGGCTGGACATTGCTTGCTAGTGGGAAGCACAGAAAAAAATCTTTGGTTTTTTTTTCCTTTTACTAGTTCATGCACAATCTTTTGCTTCTGCTTTAGTAAACTGCCTTGTCTAACTTAAAAATTGTTTTCTGTCTTATTTTCTCTTCCCTGTCCAGCTGTGGGAGTGATAGAGCAGCTTGGTGGGCACATGGCATCCAGTCAAGATCAACACATCACACTGGATCACACTATTTAAAGAGGAATTAGCTAAAAATCCAATAGTAAGTTGGATTTTATCAGTTTATGAAATATCAATAACATCATCCAAAATATGCATTTTCTGTCTCCTTCCCACAGCAGAAGTTTTGCTCATCTTGCTCACAATTTACACTACAGAGAGCTCACACATTGAATGGGTAGCTTATTGTCTTTCCTATCTCAAAATATTAAACTTTCTTTGCTTTCTCACCAAAATGGGAAAAATTCAAGGGTCATATCTATACTGTTACTTGTCTTCAGTGGTAGTTTTTTCCTCAAGTAGTTTCATTTATTAAACAAAAAAACCAGCGTCATTATTTGTGAGTAACGCTTTCTTATTTGCAATTTTTTGTGTATGTGTGTGAAATTCTTGAAGGATAAGGCAAGAGTAACATAGAAATAACAACACTGTAGGTCACTGTAAATAGCACAACATAGACAAAGAAAGACTCAGGAAAGACACTCAAATACATTATCATGTTTACAATATGGCTTAGACCCATTATAATCCTGCTCAAATCTTGTGACCCCTCACCTTTCACTGAGTGAAAACAGCCACTTGGGTTTCAGGCAATGAGACTAGTTTGCTTGATTGCAGCCTCCACTACATGTTTCCCATTGCCTTCTCAGATCTAGTGGCAGATCCTAGAAATGTCCCATCAAAATCTATCCTGTGAGTACAACAATGATGAAAGAGTCAAGAGCATAATTTTCAAAAACGTGTTACTTTATCATTAACTGTGCATTACACAGAAATGATGGGTTTTTCCCCTGTTCGCGGAGTGACTGGGAAGTACTTAAGCATTCTGTCTTAGCACCATAGTTTGAGTATCTATTTTCTCTCTTACGCATTTTGCATTCTTTTGCTTCTAGCTTCAGCCCCAAAACAAGCAAACTCATCTCCGACTTCCCAGAGCCAAGGGAAAGGCTTTCTTAGGTTTATAGCCTTCCAGCCAGTGAAGACAAGTGATATTATCTTATTTGTCATACACATATTCAAATTTTTGAGTTATCAAGTAATGATGTAACCACAGAAAACAGAGGAGTCAAAACAAAGTGGAGAAAAAAAAAATGGAAATAATAGCTGTCTTCCAGGTTCCAGAGCATTCTGCGGTTCAATTATTTCAGCAGAACTTTTGAAAATTCAGCACTTTAAAAAGGCAATAAAATATTTAGTGGTAATTGAAAACTTGTCTGCCTCTGTGTGAACAACACAGATGGATTCCTAATCCATTCCTAAACTCAATCTTTTTAAGGTAGAACATAAACATTTTGTAAATTTGTGTAAGGAAAGGAAGCTTTGTAGAAAGAAATGTAAAGACGTATCAAATAATTATATTTCTGTCTGTGCTGTGGACTGAATGCACAACCCTTTGCAAAGTCCATAAACATAAATTTTTAATGTTTTGGCACAAGGATACACAGCAGCTCCAGCTGAACCCAACAAAAGTTATGATGCTCAGAAATTCTGAATCCTTGACTCTCTTTTGTTCTTAATAAGATCTGAACTAGTCCAGCAATAGGTGTCATAGAAAAAATTGTATCTAGAAGAGGGAAAAAAGAAGGACAAAAGTATTGTACTTTTAGGAGGCAATTCTCTGAGATGGAGGTGTATATTCAGCCAATAAGAACAAAGCACTCTTGAGCAAAGATGAAGCAAAAAAGAGAAACAACAAAAAGAAAACGAGAAAGAAGATGACTTTGAGAAGACAGCTAATTGCAGAAGTTGAATAGATTAACTTTTGTCATTAATACATAAATGGTGCATACAGAAAAGTGAATTCCTTCCATTGGGGTGGGGTAGGCGAGTGTAAATGAAACCACTCAGTGAACCTGCACAAGCCACAACAATTGTAAATACCAACTGCAAATAAAAATAAGGGCTTTCTTATTTGTTTCACAATAATTGTAGCTATTCAACGTTATATATGGGTTGGCAGAATTAAAAAATTTAATAACCTATGGCAGGCACAGCCTGGATGATGTGAACAATCTGCAGTGTCAGAAGCCACATTGCTACATACTCCTGCAATTTAAACCACTGTGAGGTATCGTGTTTACTGCTGTTACAAGTAATTTTCTTAGATGGAATTCCTCTGTTTTCAGTTTGATTTTTCAAAGAAATTCTGACATGAAAATTTGATTATTTTTTTTCAATACTCTCCATAACAAAAACAGATTTCCTCTCTGTCCTCCTTTTCTGGTTTTCACCATCACACTGTATGCTAGAAATCTGCTGATAAGCAGCACATCTATTAAAATTAAGTCTTGGAGAAAAAAAAAAAAAGTTAATTTGAATTCAATTTATAAATATTCAATTCAAAACTATAATATTTTGAGATGAAAAGGGAGCATTTCAAATACTGATCATTGTCTTATTTACGAAAGAGGCTTTCAGACATGACAATATCTTGCATTAAGAGAGTTTTTAAAATCGTGTATTTCATTCATGGGGGTTTTTTTAAATTACTTAAGTTATGAGAAAAATTAGTTAAATTCAGTAGTCAAAGATATTTAAAAGAATGACTTGACACAACATGTCTCATTTCAGGTGTGAGGGAGGAACTGTTTTGATCCTGAAACAATCTTTTTCTTTCCATTATTTTTCAGTTTTCAATTCAAACTGAATGTATTTCTTTCTTCTTTTTCTACTATATTCTGTTTATCAGATTTTCCAAACTGCAGCAGGAGGAGCTACTCAGAGAATATTTATTTGAGCAAGCTATTAGGCAAAGAGGAGAAAATACCAAAAGGCTGAAATAACATCACACGCAACAGAATTATGTTTTGTTATCCCTGACCAGGGCTTTTAAAATTTCACATCAATACTTTTTTAAATGTAATTATCTCTATCGGATAATAATGGGAATGCAACACCTACTTTGAAATGCACCTCTATTGTATCTAAACACAGAAGCAGATGCCCTTTACTTCAGTCATCGAATTTCCTGGTCAGGAATGAGTGGATCCACCACATTTCTCAGGCAGATTTCCTGTACAGAAACGTTTTAATAAGTTTGACATATCTTCAATGTTCTTAAATCACTGCACACACATGGTAGAGTTGATTTGCATGCTTACACAATCAGAATTTATTTTCAGAAAGAGCAGCAGACTATTATATATGAAGCCCGGGCACCTGGTAGTGTTGCTTAGGAATTGCACCTTTAGCAGGATTTGTTAGACATCATCCAGAATGATTATGGTATACGTGTTCTACAGCACCAGTTAATTAGAACCAAAGTCATGCTCTTTGGTCATTCTCAGTACTGAACCATAATACCAAGAACAAATCAAGTTAAAGGACTGCCTGAAAGAAAGGTTGGAGTGGTTAGTAGTCCTGACATACAATAAAGCTCCTGTATGGTCAGGGCAGCTGAAGAACATTGAACACTGCTAAAGCCAGGCAAAACAGAATACCAAAACAAATTATGAGCTGTGTACTTAATATAAAAAGCAGGAAAGGGAATGTGAGGTTTATATGAGAGAACAAAAAATATATATGTAAATTATATAAGGCTAAAGACCAATCCTACTATTTTCAGAAGCTGAGATTAGCATAAAATACTAGGTTGTAACTGCAATCTGAGAAAAAAAAACTGAAAGAAACTGTTGAAAAATACAGAATAAGCCATCAACAAACCAATGGGAACCTGCTAAGCAGATATAGGAAAAGTGACACAGCTCCAACTGTAACTTACACAGAATAGATTACAATCTGTCATGATAGAGATTTCAAAATGATGCAAGAAAAACACATAGACAGAAAATTTGTGAAGCCCAGAAGTCAAAGTCCACACAAACAGCACATGTAACTACACATGATGTGACAATGCCAACAAAAGAAATGCTTTTCTGCACAAAAGCAGACAACCCACTCACCTTGTGCTTGATAAACATTACTCCTACCCCTATCACTTAGACATAAGAGCCCTAAGCCAGCATGTGTCATCATACCTCTTTTCATTGATCTTCCAAGGTATATCTACCTCCTCCTCTAAATCTGTTTTCTCATCTTTATCTCAGTATTGCCGACAGTCACACTCAAAAATATCTTATCTACTTAATGAGTCTGAATCGTTTTATGGTAAATATACTGTGTTTAATTTTCTCTTGAGTTGCATCTTTTCAGTAATTTCCACTAACGCATTCCCCACAAATGGGAAATTCTTCATATTATGTTGCAGTTGTTATCTGCATAACGACCAACTGCCTGTCAGCCAAATACATAAGATATTGTTTATTATATTTATTTATTATTTATAAATTATTTATATTTATTTATTATTATGCAACCAAGATCTACTTTGTAATATGTCAGTCTCATGCTTGTCACCTTTATAAATAAAATGAGACTTCAGCTCCAGTGTATGCTCAAAACATTCAAGTATGCTGTACAGATGTCCAACAGAAAGGTGACATAAAGCTTTGGGTCTGAAAAAGATATGGAAAGAGTTTTCCCCCCTCCCAGCAAGGGTACAACACATCACTGAATGCTTTCTGGACATGGTGAAAAGTCCTTCTGGGGCTCTCCACAAATCTGTTATTGACTTTACCTCACAAGAGATGAAGGTTTTAAAGTGAAACATTTTTGCTTACAATTTCTTTATATAAAAACAATGTATTAAAAAATTCTGGAGTAAGTGGTTTTCCAAGATGTTTTCCTTCATGGTAAAACAACCTTGCAGTCTCAGAAGACAGAGCAAAATGCCCTACAATACCTAATGTTCTTCTGCTCAACAATCTACTGAACAGGAGGACATAGATGTTTGTGACATTTGTGAACTTCTCATAAGTATCCCTTGTCCCTGACTCAAAACTACCTTTAATTCATAAGAACACTTAAGCTAACATGAAACACTCCCTTTCCTCCTTATTTCAATTTCTTTACTTAAAATATGAAAAATAAATTATGATAATCCCTTCCCTCAGTCATGACTGCAATTTTTATTGCAACATCCTGACAAAAGTATCACATTCTTCTGTGTTGTTTTAGTTTCTGAACACATAAACCAAGGAAAATTGAAATTATAGACAAGCTAAATTAATAACAATCAGTCTAGGCATGTTAAAAAACCAGAACTCTAAAAACACAAAAGCGTATAGTAAATTCATATAAATACTGTTCATATAAAGTCTTTCTAAAAACCCATCTGTAATTAAAATTCTTCAAAATTGTCTAATGTCTCCTATAGTACACTTCTAAGGAAAAAATAAGAGATCCTGTATATGAAACTTTGAAAATGTTTTCCCTCTTTGAGAGAGAGAAACATAAATAAGCCATGCTTCCTCCAGGCCAGAACCAAAACCTGATGTACATTTTATCTGCTTGTATTTGGTTGTCATGCCTTATCACTCCCAGGTGTACTAAATTTTAAGTTACAGAAATCACTGTTTCCCCACTTTTCCCACTATTACTCTGTTGTTCTTGCCCTACTCCAGCTGCCTATATTTTAGTAAAAGTAAAGGGGACTGTTAGTTTCCAGGTTGACATCATCTACTCCTGCCCTTCTTAAAGTCTGTTAGAAAATCATGGATATACTAACTCTATTTGAAAGGGTGGCTTCTAAACCAAAACTAATGCAGCACATTTTCTAGTAGGTACTGAGACTTTAAGAAGGAACACATTATTGCTGTTTTTCTAGACTTGATGAAATAATTCAGTAAGTGAGATTCCAGTGCTCTCAATGAGGACTACATGTCTATGGGTAAGTCCCATGGCCACACAAAGCACAATGTATTCAGCAGGGAAAACACAAGACCCCTGGATCTAAACAAACTATATGATACACAAGTGTGATGGGACACCAGAGGTGTTTTGTACCTTACAGTGCAAACAACATTATGATCATTCAACCTATTCCAGATCAATGAAATGCAAAGAGAGAAGCAAAGTCCTAATAATTGGCTTTACAGGCAATCGTCCTTAGATGTCTGCAGTGCATAGCCTATGATAAAACTCATTAATTCCATTCAGTGAAGATATGCTCTGTGAAACAAGGACACACCAATGTCAGAAAATCCCCAAGAAAAAGACTGTTAAAATGCAGCTTCTTACCCACTTTTCTAAGTAAATATCTAGCAGAATATAAGTCTCTGAAGGGATGAGCACTGTGACAAGACTCAGAGAAATGTGACATTTGAATGTCTTCTCAAAGTTCATTCAGACTATGCAAACCCCTTCTATTTAAACACCTTGTTCCAAAGTGAACCACACCACAGACAAGGTATCTAGCAAACAAGACCTTCCATTTTCTTTGCCTACAATTAATTAGATTTTAGTGGCAAATAAATTACAGTGAGCACTTTCAAAATTCAGACAACTTGCAATAATCATGGAGTTCTAAATGAAAAGATATGAAAGAAAAAAACAAAATTCCTCTCTTAAAAGATTTATAGGCTGTTTTTTTCCCAAAAGTTTAGTTTTTTTCCTACTTTAGAGCACAGTTCTAAAAGCAGTTGCATTGCTCAGCTAACAACCTGTACTGACTGGCAAAGAGAATTAAGAGTAAGAGGCATGTCAGGATCACACATTAGTACCAGTAAACTAGTGTTAGCTAAAAATAACTTTTCTAACTGAACACTGACTCTGACAGCAATAAATTTTACCTAACTCATTTTTACCTGTAGCTGAAGAGCCACCCAAATCAGAACTTTGAAATATTTTTTTTAATCATTATTATTAATATTTTTACATAGAGGATCATAACTGTCATGGTTTTGGCTGGAATAGAGTAAATTTTCTTCCTAGGGGCTGGTACAGTGCTGTGTTTTTCAGTTAGTATAATTATAATGCTGATAACACATTGATGTTTTTAGCTGTTGCTGAAGAGTTCCCACCATAAGTCAAGGACTTTTCAGTTTCCTATGCTCTGCCAGTGAGGAGATGTATAAGAAACTGGGAGGGAGCATAGGCAGGACAGGTGACTCAAACTACCCAAATGGATATTCCATAACATAGAATGTCATGCTCAGTACATAAACATAGGGGACTTGACCAGGAGGTGCTGATTGCTGCTCAAGGACGAGCTGGGCATCAGTCAGTGGGTGGTGAGCAACTGTATTGTGCATCACTTGCCCTTCTTGGGTTTTATTGCACTCTCTCTTTTTTGTTGTCTCTTTTTTTCATCACTAGTAGTATTATACTTCAGTTATTAAAATGCTTCTTATTCCACAGGTTTTACCTTTCCCAAATTCTCCTCCCTATCTCACTGAGGAGTTGAGGGTGGGTAAGCAGGTTTGATGGGTTAACAAGGGCCCGTGTGAACATCATCCAATATGGCTGAATGAAAAGACACACACTGGGACTCAACTAAATATATTAGAATTTATTTAGTAGAAATGTAATGCTTGGTCTTTGTCTTAGAACTATTATGATAGAATCATAGAAAGGTTTGTGTTGGAAGGAACCTTTAATGAACATCTAGTCAATTTCCCTGGAAACCTACTAGCAAGAGATGTTTGGTACTGTCTTTTGTCTAAAGAGAGAACACTGCAATGCCTTGAATCAGTATTATGACAAAGAAACCCAGGAAAATATAAATTATTTACTATATTTTATTTCCTGAGTTGTCTATTTTTCAAAAGGTTGAAGTTAGGTTTATATACATTTACCTTTTCCAAAACTCGCTTCCAAGTTTGTTAGGACAAATCACAGGCAGCCAGAATACGCAATAATGAGGCCTTTCCAGTGACCGAGAGCTAAAAAATTAGTTAATAGAAAATTAGTTAAGTGAACCATTACTCAGTCTGTCTCATTATTCATTAAGCTGAGACAGAACGTACTGATAAGGAGCCTTTTTTTACCTCCTGTTAATATGGATAGGGGTACAATATTTAACTCTTCATTAGAGAAGATACATACTGTATTTGTGTAATAGGGCCTATGGCATAAATCAGATTTTCCAAGCTAAATGTTTATGGTTTCGTTTTGACTTTTGGTTGTTTTTTTTTAAGCAAATTAAATTCTACGGTGGAAAAATTCTAGACAGCAGCTTTAATACCAAAAAAAAGATTAAGTTCTGAAATCTACAATTAAGATACCTAAAAAAAAAGTTTCATAATAATGAGGAGTATTAAGTCTACTACAGTAGTAGACTTAAGAAGTTTAAGTTAAGTAGTAGTATTAAGAAGCTTCAAATGCTAGGCCAAACACATACTTATCCAAAAAGAGATATTAGGCAACTATTTTAAAATCTTTGTCACATTGCAATACCATTAATTACCACCCACTTGCGTAGATATTCTTTGTTAAACTAGAATTAACCACTCTTGCCTAACATTAGTCATCTGTCCAAAGGAAAATGAATACAAATCCTATGTGAGCATCTGAAAACAAACTACAGGAATGTATGGTCAACTGTCAATACCCATCTTCTCTAAAGTTATGAGAAGGAACAAACAAATAATAGTTTAAGGTGCTATCAACTACAATCCCATACACTCCATACACAGCCTTGGGGGTAGGTGGAATACATTTTTTACTCTACAGTTAAAGTTCAAAAAGGGAAAAGACCTTATCAATTATTACCTAGATTGTGTAAGTCTAAATAATAATCTAAAATAGTCCATAAATAGTCTAGATGAAACAAGGATTATTCACACCACCACCCTAAATTTCAAGTTTCAGAATAATAATATCTAAGAGGTATTTTTTTTTACTAATGAGAACTCTCTGACAGACTAGACTGACAAAAACTGAAGCCCAGGCTGGCAGACATCCAGTGATCAAGATAGGTGCCCAGTCACCAAACTGCTCAAGGGGCTGTTCTTTTACCTCCATATTTTGAGAAATTTTTGGAACTAAAAATAGTCTTAAATGGTGGTAGGAGCAAAATTTTTGAGTTTTTTTTTTTTTTTTTAATTGTTACATTGCAATATTTTCACCTAACCAGAATTAAAATATACTATATGATGCTGCATACTTGTCCTGTATCAAAAAGTACTCTGTAGGTCTTGAAAATGCTTTAAAGTCTTAGCCTCTCTCCTATTTTCTTTTTCATCCAGGTCTAACAGTTCTTTGCTTATCTCCAAGATACCACCACCAAGATTTGCTATGAGTTCATCATATTCCAAACACAGCCCTCTCCAAGTTTCCCGCATCTCTCTATTACACAGCCAAGTCTGCACTGGATATAGTACTCTATGAGTCCTCATTCTCATCACTGCCAGATGAAGCTGAACCACTCCATAATTATTCCATAAACAGCAACAGATCTGACTATCCTGCGACTGCAAAATATTTGTTGTTTATCTATAGGATCTTGTCTCCTGTAACTCTGAATGTGCTTCTAAACGCTGTACTGCTTGATCAATTGCATATTTGGTACCTACACCCATTTTTTCCTTTAGTTGTAGCACTTTTGATTTATCTTCAGAGAATTTTGCATGGATTTTTTTAGGTCATTTCTCCCCATAAATGTCATAAAAATGTTACATTCAAATACTGTCTCCCCAGGCATTCCTCCCAAAATGATGTAATATACAAGTGTATTCATTATTACTTCACAACATTCTTAATGAAAATAACAGATAAGAAATCCTTCTGCTTCTTTAATTACCAGTAATATATTTTTCACCACAATGGTGGTGGCACAAAGAGCACAGGTTAGGGTCTCACTGTGCTAACCAGAAGCCCAGAAACACCAAGACAACAGATGGATACAGATCAATAGAAAAAAAAAAAAAAATTCAAAAGTAAATTTCATTCTTTTTGTATTTCAGCACATTATAGTCTGAGATAGTAGAAATCACATATACAGAACAGAAACCCAAAAGAATCCATTATATGAACTTGCAGCATAAACTTGCAGCATATGTGTTCCCACACCGCATTGGCCTACATAAACTCTCCTTTTTGTAGAAAAACTTCTAAGGAAGTCTGTCTTACATTTGTAAGTGGAGAATTCAGGTGGGAGACTAAGACCAGGCAGTTATGTAACAGGAATAAAAATACATTTTTTGTGATGGAGGGCACAACTATGCTAACACAGATACACCTGAGTCTGTGAGGCACAAACATCATACTAAGGAACAGATATTGCATAATGTGTCATCCTTTCCCCTCTGGTCAATTCAAATTTACTGTATTAACGCTGTTGTTCATGACATCTGAAATATCTGAGAAAAGTTTTGTGCACATGGTGATGATGATGTTTATATACACACCCAAATAATAACTCGATTTCCAACACAGAAACTGCTGCCTTAGGGAGGAGAACCATAAATCAACTTCAGAACAGTGAGAAATCATTGACAGTACCTGAGTGTACATATTTCAGCTATGTACAGGACTGGGACAAAACAGGAGGTTTCACAGATTTGAAAGATAGAACCCACTTCATCACCTGCTATGTTTAGAGCAATATAGTTATATTTGATGCAAAGAAAGCTTTTTTTTTTTCCTTTTTTGGGGAAAAAAAAAAAAAAAACAAAAACAACCTATTACATGTTCCTTGCTATTTGACATTTAAAGCCTATGAGCACTATGCTTGACATTATGGATTGGGTGTTTATTTCCTGGGGTTTTGTTTGATAGGAGGTTTTTTGTGGGTGTTTTTGTTGGTGTTGGTTGGCTAGGGTTTTTTCTGTTGGTTTGTGAGGTTTGGGGTTTTTACTTTTTTTTTAAGTTTTCCCAGTGATAACTCAATAGGAAGAATGGAAACACTCAGAAGCACAGAATGGTTGAGGCTGGAAGCCACCTCTGGAGATCATTTAAATTCAACTGCCCTACCACAATGAGCTGGTTGCCCAGGACCACATCCAGATGGTTTCTAGTATCTCCAAGGAGACTGTACAACCTCTTTGGGCAACACACTGGGGAATCAATCACCTCCCAGTTAAAAGTTTTTTCTTTTGCAAAACCAGGAATTCCAGTTTTTCAAATTTGTGCTTTATTCCTCTTGTTCCTCTTGTCTTTCTGTATAAAAAGCTGTATTATACTTAAGTTGGTGGTTGTTTGGGTATTGTTTGTGGGTTTTTTGGGGTTTTTTTCTGTTTTGGTTTTTTTTGTTAGTTTTTTTTTTTTTTTTTTTTGCTCATTTATTTAAGTTTTATATAATAGAAATACAGGAGGAGGATTAAAAAAAAAAATCCTATTTTTTTTCCCCCCATATTACAAAGTACACTAATGGGAACCAATTTTAACAGGTCTGTCTGACTTGAGGATCTCTCTGATAGATCTCTGCCATCTGAAATGAAAGAGGAAACATCCGGCACCTGCATTGCTTTAGGCTGTGTGGCACCGACCCCTTCTCACCCAGCAATGTGTGAACGCTCCAGATATACCGCGTAGGCACATGTATCAATTAAAGCCTGCAAAATTAACCATTTTAGATACTCCAATACATACGGGAGATCCCGTTCCTTCATGCATCACCTCTGATAATTATTCATGCTTCGAGAGATGATCCCAGCATGACACCTAGTGGCAGCAGAATTTTTAACCCCGTCAGTGCCTTTTCAGAAGGTTATTTTCTGCTTCCAAAAGATTCACACATATTTTTAAGTTAGAGCAAACTTACATGCAACATCTTGAATTCACACAAGAATTAAAGGCCTGGGTATTCTTAAAATCATGGAATTGCCTTGTTTTCTCCCCTCTTAGGCAGAACTAGCTGAGACATATCAGGAGCCTTTCTAAAATACTAATAACTGGTGACAATCAAATATCTATTTATTTCTTCATTACTTTTTCAATTCTATTTCCAATCACACTCTCAGTAACAGGAATTTCTCAACCAAATGGTCTTAATGAGGCTGTAATACTCTCTTCATGCTGAGGTTTAGTAGTACATACAGATTTTCTAAATACTGCTTTGCTTTCATAACTTAAAATGAGATCTACGAAAATATTTAGGCAATTCCTACTCTCTCACTAAGTCAGGATATCCTGATGTGCACACTGATATATGCATGCAAACCATAATTTATATAGCTGGCTGTTACAGGTGTTACCTCTGGCCTATATGTTAGAGAGATTAGTGATAATGGCCAGATTATACACACACTCTCAAGGCTGCAACCTTTTAAACAACAATAATAATATTGTCTCATATGGTCCAATGTCTGCTCTGTTCCTCAACTGCTATTATGATATTCATTTTTAATCCTGTCATTGAAAAATAATTTATAGAACTAATATGATGGTGCTCATCTCTAAGATTAATACAATTTCAGAATGACCACAAATGATAAGAAGGGGAAAGAAAGCTTGTTCCCAAAAATTTCAGGCCATTTGGCACAAAGTTGTAATTGTGTTGTCTGTTTTACTGGATTTGCATGGCAAGGTTTTGGTAGTGAGGGGGCTACAGGACTGGTTCCTGTGGGAAGCTGCCAGATGCTTCCCTCATGTCTGACAGACCGACTACAAACCTGCTGCTGGCCAAGGCTGAGCCCATCAGCAACGTTGGTAACACCACTGTGCTAACACATTTAAAGAAGGGGGGGGGGGGGGAAACCTGCTGGGCAAAAACAGTAGCATAGAGATAAGTGAAAATATGTGAGACAAAGAGCTCTGCAGACTCTCAGGGCAGTGAATAAGGAGGGACAGAAGGTGTTCCAGGTGATGGAGCAGAGACTCTCCTGCAGCCCCTGGTGCAGCAGGCTGTGCCCCTGCAGTCCATGGAGGTCCATGGGAGCAGGTGGATGCCCAACGGAGGTTGTGGGAAGCCTGTGCGTTGACCTGCGGGGACCCATGAGGGAGAAGCCTGTTCCTAAAAGCCTGCAATCTGTAGAAGACATCCATGCTAAAGTTCATGAAGAACTGCAGCCCATGGGAAGGACTCAGGTTGGAAAAAAGTTCATGGAGGACTGCCTCCTGTGGGAGAGATCCCAGGCTGGAGATAAGAAGAGTGAGAAGAATCCTCCCTTTGAGGGAGGGAAAGGGAAGCAGAGACAAGGTGTGATGAATTGACCGCAGTCCCCACTGTCTGTGTCCCTGTATTGCTGGGGGCAGAGGCAGAGAATCTGAAAATAGAGCTAAATCCAGGAACAAAGGATAGGTGGAGGGAAGGTGTTTTAAGATTTGATTTTATTTCTTATTACCCCACTCTGATTTTGATTGGCAATAAATTCAATTCATTTCCCTGAGCCAAGTCTGTTCTGCCTGTAACAGTAATTTGTGGGTGATCTCTCCCTTTTCTTATCTCAACCCAGGAGCCTTTCATTACATTTTCTCTCCCCTGTGCATCTGAACAGGGGAATGACAGAACAGATTTGAGGGCACCTGGTGTTCAGCTAGGATCAATGCCCTACACCTCTGATAGACACAGTATTGCTCCTATCAGCTATATGGACAAGCAAAAGGCTGTTGCAGATATATATATTAAAAAAAAAGGCAACAACAACAACAAAAATCACAGCAGCACTAAAGCAAGACTCATTAATTTCATTAAACTCCCAGGTAAGAAGAGGATCTCATCACTCTCTCTACAGCAGGCCAGGACTTAATATAGAAAAACAATTCCAAACAACACATTTTTAGATTGCAGTTATGTCCTTGAGGCTCGACGTTCCTTATTAATATATGCAAATATGCTTACAGAGCAGAAAGAAAAAATAAACTAAAAATATGTCTTAAAAATCAGCACTTTGGTATTTCCTTTATTTTTCTTAACTATCCCCAAACACTAAATGCACAAAATAAACCAAGTGGGTTTTTTTTTTTTTGTTTGTTGCGGGAAGGAGACAGGTATGTGAAGGGGTGGGTGGGGGTTTTCTTTGAACATTAGAATTACAAATCTCTTAAAAATATCTAGACAAAATTGTGTGCATCAGTCTTTTTTATCCTAATTTGTGACATGCAGTATTAATAGGTTCAGAGGAACCCTGTGCCTCATCAGACTGGTTGCATTCTGGAGTTCATGTGGCTTCATTGCCTAGATAGTGAGAGACACCTTTCTCCAGTCTTTGAGGAAGGCTTAAGAAAAGCAAGAACATAGTCAATTTGCTAATAGTCTTGTGATGCGCAAAACCACAAATGACTTATAAAGACTTTTTAGTCTGACAAAGAAAGGCATAAAAACTTCAACAGCTGGAAGTAGTAGTCAGTAACATTCTAACCCTGAAAAAAGCAAAAATGCAAATTGATGGTAGCAGCAAGTGAAAATACATTGAGCTGGATTACTGGGGAAATAACAGATCTTCACAATGAGTCTTTAAAGGAAGATTGGCTGCCTTTCTAAATAAGTTGCCACAAATGTTAGGCATGGAAATTGCATTCACTAAGAAATTCTATAAACTTCAAAGAGGATAAATATTAAAAAGGTTTCTTAATCACGATAGGAATTATACTCCAGAAAAGACTAACAGCAGGACTGATGCCTCCCCTTCTTTATATTTGATATAGTTATGAAAATTATTTTCAAGCAAGCTTGTTATCCAAGAGTAAGACCTGATCTTCCTGACTCCAGAGAGTCCTCTTCTTGTAATAAACCAATGATTTTAAATTTATTAATTCACTTTTCTTAAGAAATTACAAAACCAGTAATTATTTGGAAGGAATAATTTTGCTATTGTTATGGATATTGAAAAAATTTCTTGAGGCTCAAAGTGTCAAAACCCCAAGTGTCAAATACTCTTCACAAGCAGCATCTGCCTTGAAAGTATACAGACTATCTAAAAGAAAAAAAAAAAAAGAAATAAAATATCAGGAACTGAGAGAAGAGAAAAATAAGCCAGGACTACACAACAGCAATTAAAATGTTTTGTTTCAGGTCACATATAAAGAATATGCAAACAGCTATATAACTTGTTGTCCTATCTCTGAACAGTAACCAAATACTGATGTTTGAAGAAAAAACAAACAAACAAACAAATAAAACAATAAAACCCACCACAACTTGAATGATTCTTCCCCCGAATGTTCATTGCCTCCAATAGAGAAAAGGGAAGTTAGAAGCAGAACTCAAACGTTTTCATTTCTGATCCAACTTGAAAGAACAAAATCTGCATGGTGTACAATGTGTTTTGGCTTTTTTTTAGAAAAGAACAAGTCTCTATCTGTAGGAAAAGTATCATGTAGAATATTTTAATTCTGGTAAGACAAAAATGCTGAAATAGGGTAATTAATAAAACAATAATCTTCAAGAAATTGGCTATTAACACCATTTAAGACTATTTTTAGTTCAATACATGAGCTAGTTAAATGTCTAATAAGCTCACTTAAATTTCCCTAATTGTCTATTTTTAAATTATAATTTTAGCAAACTGCTGAGCTGTCAAGAGATACCTATTCCAGATGATTTCATTTTACTTCAAATTAATGCCAAGTGATTTTACCATCTGGACATTCACCTCTATCAAATGAGTCACCATGACCAAAACACTTAATTGGTGTCACATGAAGAATTTGAGGAGTAAAATAAATAAAAGTCATTTTTTCACAAGCCTGTAAGCAAGATATGAGCAATAAGTCCCACTTTCAGAAGGCACTGTTCATTGCATTTAAGTGAAGCTTTAAAGTGTAGGCATATAGATTAAGTATTGTAAGCTTAACGAACTACCACCTTTAAGCTGTGTCACAATAACTAATAAAACTCTTGTTCTTAAAACAGACTTCCCTCCAACCTATCTGGACTCAAAAGACTGTCTGAAGATTCCATTAAGTCTCCCTTACCATCAGCTAGCCATTACTCAGAACTTAGCAGTTTCACAATTCAGCCAGGTTAATACAACAGAATAACATTTTAACTGTTTCAGATATCTAACACTCCAAACCATATTACTTGATTATTTAAGCTAAAATGACTGACTTCCAGTTCAGCGGGTAAGAAGCCATCCCCTGAGTGATGTTCTGCTAACTACAGGCACAGCACCTATCAGAATTTCAGAAGAGACAGTGTGGGACTAACAGCACCTGCTCCAGCCATGGCAGAGTGAACCTTCACCAAAACAACTGGTTTTCCCCAGCACTGGCAAAACTACTTCAATTAAGTGACATCTCAAAAATGTATTTTAGGTTTCCAAAGAACATAAACTTCCGTTTCCAGCCTAAGAATTGAGTAAAAAAAAAAAAAACAGTTTTAGTTACTTTTATATACTTTACAGATACCATCCAGGGGCAGGTGTAAAAAGGTTTAAGAGATAATCAAATTAATTATTTCAGTAGACCTAATATTGGCATAATGTAGTTCAATATTTATGTTTCACAGTAGAAACTAAACATGGGCTACAGAAAGAAATTTTTCCAGGATCAATAACTCCCTAGCTTAGAGTGGTCTGTACATTTTGAAAAACACCAAACACTATTTGGCCTCAAGACAAAATAGTAGGTGTGTCACTAGTCTGACAAGATGGGGCAGCTCCTCGATATGCTCTTAACTTAAATCTAGCTGAGTGACTATAAACAGGAGGGGACTTGCCATTGTTTCTTTCTCTCACCTGCCTAGGGCAGGGTGGAACTGGGGGAGAAGGAGTTACTGATAAGGGTTTTTTGTGGTAAACTTATTTCAATCAAATTTCATTATAACTGCTCTTGTTACCTTAGTTAGAGCTTTAGTAGACAGAAATTGCTGATCTCATTTATGAGTGACCTTTCAGATTGCGGAGGAGGACACTGTCAGCACAGTGACAAAGGAAGATTGAATTGCTATAGTCCCGGTAAACTGGCTTCAAGTTAAAAGGGTCATCACCAAATCCCCTTGAGGTGACTTTGTACAAGTACATGTTAACACACAGTAAATGCAGGTCTGGATCATTTGGATGTGACATTGTATAAGTCACCTATTAAAGTTCTGCATGTTCTTCAATACATGGCTGTTACCAATAACACTCAAGTTTTGCAAATACTGTTAAAAGCCAAACTGGTATTTTCTGTATTTATAGACAGCAACAATGAAATTACAATTTTTTTTAAAGCATTTTCATTGTTCAGATAAGGCACTGAGACAACATTAAAGACAAAAGCTTAATAGAAGTAATTATTAATAATGAGATATAAGCATTTTGAAGTCAGCCTTCTGATCCATGTAATATAGTAGTCATTAATAAACAGGAATGCAGTAATTAGCTTAATTTATTAGCATCTTTAATGAGATTATTTTTCTGACTTGTAATAACAGATATACATTAAAACACTACAAAGGTGAATTCTGTTTCGCTATGGTCAGCTGCTCAAAGCAGGAAGTTTATTAAGTTTGAATAGTATATGCTGTGAAGATGCAGTAGTGTAAACCTGTATTAAAAGGTTCAGATATGACAATTGCACAGTGGAGAATCAGAGTGAGTGTGAATATGAGACACTTAGGCTAGCTGTAAAATTTAATCTGAGATTTCAAGATGATTATCCTCTTTGGTTTTACTATTTATTGAAAACAGATAATATTATATATATTAAACCCAAAACTGGAATGATCTCAGAGCTGTAGAGAGAGTAAAAATTTAGAGCTCATGAATAAGACAGTGAAATCTTTGGTGTATCACACCCTTACCACCCCTTAAAGAGAAGCTGACCTGAGAGCCCAGAATTGAGATCCTAGGCTATGGTAAATCTCTCCTTCCTTGTAGTCCTGCCAGATGACTGGACCACGAGGACCCAGAGTCAGGACCGCCAAAGGACTTGCTGCAGAGGCAGGATCCAGGATTCCTGCTCACAGGCTGAATCTGAGACCTCTGGGTGCTCCTGCTGGTGCAACAGTTCCCAGATCAGAAAAGCTCTGATAATAATAAATGAGAAAACACACACAACTACACTACATTAGGGGATCTCCTTTTTTCTCACTACTCGTGTCCTAGCAATCCTAGTGTCAATCTGGGGCTTTTTAAGGCTTAAAAGCCTTAAAAGACCATACATGGATTCCCAGACTAAAGACTCCTGACATCTCAACAAACTAAAGAATTTCTTTGTTTGGGGTTGAGTGCTCTCTCCAAAATACTCATATGGCATGTTCCAGAGTTGGAATCAGTCCAGGGAGTAGGCCTGCCTGCAGCTTCTGATCATGTTGTTTACCAGGAGGAAAAGAAACAGATAAGCTATCATGGCATAATTTTAATCATAAATTCAACAAAATCCTTGTATTTCTATGAAACATGAATACAAGGATCTGTAACAATGAAAGCTGCAGTGGATTTCCCAACTCAACTGAATAAGAACAAAAAGAATGTGAACAGGATACTTTTGGAGGGGAAGCTAAAGGAACATCCAGTTCCTGTCAGTGCCTCAGGGACAAAATCCTCTGGACATCAGTTACAGGAATTCTCCCAGCTGGAAGAGCGTGTGGAAATATCCCAGGTCTACAGATGGGGACCTGGAAGCTACAGGGTGCTCAGGTCCAGAAGCAAAAGCCAATCTCAGAGCCTGTGCAGAAACTACTTTGAGAGACGGTGACCTAATTTTAACTTGAAACAAAAGGAAACCAAAGATCCAAGAAGATAAATGTACTCTGAGTTTAATTTTAGCCTACCTTCACCATGCCCCACTAGAGTGCCAACACTTTCTGTGCTTAAAATCAGTCTGAAAGAACTATTTAACATCAGTGCCCAAAACAATAAGATCCAGATTAAAATTCAGGTAATAATTTCATCCGAAAAGATTTGGTTCCCACCACAATTCAGTATTATACTATTGAATTTATTCTTTCTTTGTTTTCTTTTCTGACAAGTATCTGCATGTCTGGATTCCAATCAGAACTGTGTGGGTTTTCATACGGAATTCATCACTATAGTAACCAAGCACAAGTCACCAAGTGTGAGGGGTTTTCTGTATCCCTCTTCTTTTCTGTTTCTTTTTTTTTTTTTTTTTTTTACCTTTTAAAACTGACAGGAAAGTGGGACATAATGATTTAGCTGAGGTTCACAGAAGCTTCCACAGAATTCCAGTGACATTTGGGTCCAGAATCCATCAGAATTCCCTGCATAAACAGAATTATGTAGGAAGTCTCTGCAGTGCTTTAAGCCCATGACTACTACAGGAGTAAAAGTTGTTCCTAATAATTTTATTAATAGGAAGCACAGAGTAGATGAAAGGTTGTATTCTGGGGTTTTCTAGCCTCATGTTCCAGACAAAAATGTAGATGATTTTGAGATAAGTCACAAAACATATCAAGGTCCATTAATCACTGGTTAAACAGATAATAAAAAGCCTGAGCCAAAAAATTTAAATAAAATAGAAGCATAAAAATTGCCTGTCCTTTGTAATCAATTGGAGGAAGAGTTTTAAACAAAACAGGAGATTTTTTTCCCCCTCACAAAAATATTTCTAAATATAATTTCCTCAAAACATACACATAACTAAGCCACTGAAAGCAGTATTTGAAAAAGGTATTAACTTAAAAATCATATTTGCATGTGCATACATATGTTTGTGTATGTCTATAAATAAATTTGTATTAAAAGACTCATTAAGATCTCAGGCTCCTCTGCAAATACCAACTGAAAGCAGTTGCCCATGTATATGTTAATGTTACCACAGAAAACTATTATTTAGTGTTTGCATTTATCTGTTAAATCAGTAGTGTTCCTTATTTTGATTCTGCTGCTCTTAAAAAAAACTATAGACATGGAAATCCATACAATTATTGTACAGAATACGAGATAACGAACAGAGCTCTCTTTTCACTTACTTGCTAATCTTCTAATAACATGCATTGCATTGAAGTGTTGGAACAGGTATCAGGAATGTGCTGCAATCAGATACAGATTTCTAGCTGTGGTAAGCAGCTCTAGGAACCTTTGATATAATGTAGTCCCAGAACTGAATGACCCAAACTATGCTTAACAAACAAGCCCCCCGAGTCTGAATCATTTAAATCGATTTCCAAAATAAAAAACAGCATAGATGAAATGGGTGTCTGATGATCAAATTTCAGCTAACAACTATAATCAGCTAACATTATACATACACAGGTGTAGAGAAATGACATTTGAACAATGATAATGAGTAAGTTTCATCTTGAATGAAAGTTAAATTGAACCCACTCATAAAGTCATTAAACACAACAGTTTAAAATGCAAATGCCACAAACCGCTTAATCCCATTATACAATTTCCACCCTTTACAAATTAGAATGTTTTTCTCCTGCAACCTTATCAGCACAGAAAAAAAATGTAACAGGATAGGAGGACATACATTTATTTGTGCAGCCAAGTAAAACCAAAACAAAATGACTGCTTTAGTAAAAAGTATCAGAAACAGAGATAGAGCAGTTCAGGTTCATTTAAACTAGTCCAGTACTTTACCAAGCAACAAAGTATTTTAGGAATCTCATTACTATTAGCTCATTCATAATGAAATTACTTTGCCAGATCTAGTTACTTCAAGTAAGCAGTTATTTGCATCCTGAAAAAAAACATCATATGCAACACCAGGTTCTGCATAGAGGAATGAGATTTCAAGTGGGATGACAAGATTCAGTGAGATCAGGACATACATGGGCCTAATGAAGTTACAGCATGACAATAAAGCTACAGTGCTGTTTGTTCATAGGCTATAGGTTTGCATCAAGGAGTTGCTATAGACATGCAGAGATAGTGGCAGTCTCCTACATCCAACTCAAACCCTTTTCTCTCAGTTCTCAAGAATTTTTACATGAGCTAGCAACAAAAACTATTATACAAAAATACTACTATGGTCAGTTTCATATTGTGAATTATGTAATAAATAAAATGGAAATAAGGGAAAATTGCACTGTTCCTGAATTATTAAAGTTGAGGATGGAGTGAGCATTCTAATTCGACTTCTGTCTGTCACTTATTAGCCTTTACACTGAGCTCAATTATTTGCATTTAATGAAAGTTTAACTTGTATTTGGCTGAGGCATATTTTGTAAAAGTGATAGAAATTACACCAAAATATAAGAAAATACGACTTCCATGACAGTTTGTTTTAGCAGTTCATCATGTTAAAAGGTAGCCATTTCTAATTTAAATTTGGCTGGCCTCAACCTTCTAGGGTAATTATCTCCTTTTATCTCCATATAAAAGGAGAAAGAAGTTGCTCCTTTTCCCAGCTTGATTAGAAAGCCCTACAGTATTTTGTAACAAGACATTTTTAACTAAAGGGTAGTTCAGGATTAGTTTCTCTCCTCCCAGTGAAAATTTCTGACTACCAACATACTAATTCCACTAACCAGAAACAGAGGTACAAAAGGTTCAAATATAATGAAATGACAAAAAGAATGAAGAAGGACTCAAAATACACCCAGATATCACACAGAAAATACTTGTCCATCTGGCGAAGATCATCAACTACTAACGAAATAAATTCTTCTTGGGAAGAGCAGATATAGAGGAAACATCATCTGTAGGTTACATGATATGGTCTCAGTCCAGAAAAATGCCCCTTAAGAGAGTGTTTGGAAAATAAAAAATAAGCAGCATATGAATAAGTAGTTTCAGACTGCATGAGGACATAAAGACAGAATAACCACCACTTCCCTAGGAAGAAAACTGTATACTTGCTGAAATGCCTTACAAGGAAATTCTGAAAAAAAACAGAGTTGAGCCGGCATTTAGTTCTCCAAATGCAGCAATTGGCTTAGATGACATGGGTTGTTTAAAATGGATTCTCTATTTTATGCATAGAGGAGCTACAGGAAGAGTAAACTGGGGTATAGGACTAATCGGGCAGAACAACTATAGTTATGAAAAAACTGTGTGGCTGAATTATCACCCCAAGGACCAACCCATAAGGAAGAAGTGTTTGGTCCCACTAAAAAGTCTGTATTCAGTCATACAACTTTACCACCTTGTATTTGTAGAATAGATGGCACTAGTATTTGTGGAATTGAAAACAAACAAGCAGCTTCTTCTCCTTAGTAGCATCTTGGGAAAAGAAGCATCTTTACTCAGCATTGGGATATATAACAAGAAGAAATTAATGAAAACATCGACTCCATTAACAGCCATAGTGTTCTCATAAATAAGGACAATTGCATAAAAAAATATTTTTTTCAAATAACAAAAAAATGTCTGATTAGCAACTACCGCCCCCAAAAGACAGCAACCTAACTAATGAGGATAGATCTAATTTATGTCGACACTGACAGCTGTCTTAGAAGCAAATTCATGGATTCTCGAGAACACTTTTTCAAAGCAGTTTCCGTAGCAACTGCCACCTCACAGTCCTGTCCCTAAGGCACAAAACATCTAATAAAATAATAATAATAATAGCAACACTAACAACAACAATACTATCTACTTCCCTAATGTCTATCAGGAGAATAGGTTAGATTTCTGCTGGGAAACAAGGTTGGCTCTTACAATGGAGACTCAATCTATTGCAAACACATTGTAATGTATTTTTTATTATTTATTTTGTTTTGTGAAATGGAAAACACAAATACACAACTCTCCAGAAATTAAATCAGAGTGAATTCTCCTTTCATTCAAACCATTTGCTGCTATGGTAGTAATGAATTCAGAAAGGAAAGTGGAGAAACAAATAAAAGAGAAAAGAGGAATACATCAAGAACAATCAAACAAGCTATAATTTTAACTTGTTGGTCAGGTTCTGCCCATTATGAATTGATTTAGATCGTCTTCCTGACAGGTGTTGAAAGAACTGGGAAAACCTGTTAACTTTTCAAGTAAGTGATGCCCACTATCAAGATCAGTGACATCTATTCTTTCTTTGGCAGCAGTGATAAAGGAGCACAGTATTTTCTAGCTCTCAGGAAATTCCAGGAGAGTTGTAAAAAACAGAGTCTTTGCCACAGCTACTTCAAATGAGCATGAGAGTTTAAGAAAGTAGTACACCTGGTATAAAGCCTAGCAGAAATGCCTCTGTATGATACCATAATAGTACCTTGTAGTCATATATACTCTCTCTGTTCCTTCGTGGAATATGCAAGACTTGTACATGCTTCAAGATGACTGCTGAAAACCTATGCAATTCTTCTCTCTCAGTTGCTAGATTAAATACAGATTCACAGATGTCTTATATCTATTAGTGGCAGATATTCTGGAGTTATTCCAAACAGAGTATGGTATCTTGATTATTGAACCTATGACAAAAATTATTTTCAAGTACCTTCTCAGGGCAACATACAGACCAACAGGATACTAATAATGAGAATAGGTACTTTTACACAGAGGTTAGAATATCAAAATTCAGTAAATCTCCACACACACTCCCCCCTACTTTAATACAGCCTAGCATAAGACAATAGCTTCAGGTGTCTTGTAAGAACAGTGTAAGAACAGCAAAATGGCCTAAGAGGTGAAGAAAGAGTCCCACCATATCCTGTCCCCAGAACCTAGGGACTTAACCATCATCCTGTGAATATGCTTTCTGGGAAGAATGTGCAGTTTGTTTTTGAGAGATAAAAATGCATAGCTGAAATAGTCTCTTCCATGGCTGTGATCAGTGAATCCATTAATTTCCATGCTAATCTGTATTTACAATTATGTTAATTGCCCTGATCATGCTCACAATACTAGCTTTGCATTCAGGTATCATTAACTTTTTGACAACTTGTTTGAGACGTGCGTGTATCTGAGTGTATCTGTGAGTGTAACCCAGCTCTGAACACATAATGGACACATTCACTAATGTATCCAAATATTAAGTTAATCATCAGATTTGGTAAGATGACACAAGCAGGAAAAAATTTTCTTGTTGCTGCTGTTTTCTCCTTTTGTCTTATTATGGAATATGAATTGTCAGTTAATCAATATACTGTCATGGCAAAGCCTTGTGTAATAGTGATACCGTGTTTTCCCCTGACTGCTAGTCTCATGAAACACACTAGTTAAACTATAACAAGATAGTCCTCATGAAACTAAAGCTATTGTCTTCTCCATAAAATTACTGGACAAAATTTAATAGCCTACAGCAACAAAAAATGAAGAGGCCAACTAATCACAGAATGAGTAAGGTTGGAAGGGACAATAGTGGGTCATCTGGTCCAACCTCCCTGCTCAAGCACGGTCATATGAGAGCACGTTGCACAGGATTGCTTCCAGACAGTTCTCTAATATCTCCAGTGAAGGAGGCTCCACAATCTCTCTGGGTAATCTGTTCCTGTGCTCAGTCACTTGCACAGTAAAGTTCTTCCTCATATAGAACTTCCTGTGCATTGGCTTCTGCCTGTTGCCTCTTGCCAGGTTGCTTGGCATCACCAAGAGCCTTGATTTATTCTCTAGACACCATCCCTTCAGACACTTATAAGTATCAACGAGATCCCCTCTCTTCTTAAGGTTGAACAGGCCCAGGTCCCTCAGCTGCTCCTCATAAGAGCAGTCTCTTTATCACCTTCACAGCCCTCCACTGGACTTGCTCCAGGAGCTCCATGTTTCTCTCATACCGAGGAGCTCAGAACTGGACACAGTACTCCAGATGTGGCCTCAATAGAGCTGAGGAAAGGGGCAAGATCACCTCCCTCAACCTGTTGGAAATCATCTTCCTAATGCTGCCCAGAAGGCCTTTGGCCTTCTTGGTCAATTCTGCTGATCCTAATCCCTTCCTACTTTAAACTAATACAATTTCTTTGAAATACCACATAGTCAAAACAGTACTGCATGTGATGCAAACCGCTAACTAATTTCCCACACATTCTATACAATCACCTCCGATAACACTAAGACTAAAATACAGCATTGTAAATTCTCTACTTAATCAGGTGAAGAGAAAAAAATCTAGAAAAATAAAGAGAGCAGTGGTGAAGGGTGACAATGAAGGAGATGAAGTCTGAGGCAGTAAACTGGCAAGCCAGAAACAGCACCCCTCTATGTGATTCCCTGCTCACTCTACTTAGAAATTCAGAGGATTAAATTTGCATGTGCAGCCAAGGAAGCCATAATAAATGAGTGCTATAGTAATCTTGTTCCTTAGGGAAGTGTGAGCATGTCTAAAGCAGAATGCTTCAGCTGGCAGACTGACTGCATCATGTGTTACTTGCTTTGCCCTCAAAGTTGAGTTTTGTTTCAAGAAGGTGCAACTGTGGGTTCCTGACACTCAGTGCCACCCCAGGAAGCTAAGTCTAGGCTAGACATCTCCAGTACAGCAACTTTTGCAGAGTACGAGATAGTGTGCTGAGGTTCTGCATATCCTATTCCTTCTCTATCACTGACAACAGTACATACGCATGTTTATACACGGAAACACACAATATAAATCAGCTGCATTGTCACATACACTTCAGTTGGTACTGGGCTTTCTTCTGATGTTCCATATTTTCTCACTGAGACTCCTCTGGTTCCCCACGTTATGTCTACGTAAGCTTAGCGCTGGCACCTGTGCAGTCTGAGTAAGTTTTCAAGTTACTAAACCTTTCTTTTCCTCACAGAATTACTGTGAGGAAAAGAAAAGAATATCCAGAGATTACAAGAAAAAGGTTGTTTAAGGATTGGCTTTCCAGATATTCTCCAGTGTATCTATACAAGAGCACTGACAGTATCTGAATGCTCACCTGTTCTTTCTCTACCACCAACTTACTATCAAATCTTGGTTAAGTAATTTACATCCCTGTGACTTCTATCATCTCCAAAACTCCATATTAGAGCTTAAATTAATGCTATTATTAAATGCTAATTCACAATTCATACTAGTATTAGTGCTTACATTAATATTAATATTTACACTTTTCTAATAAACATTTACTCATCTACTACGAAGATACTTTAGTTAAAAATGATTAAGGCACAACAAAACTTTGCTCTAAAATAGAAACTATTTGCAACAAGTGATAATATATCTGCCTTTCGTTATCTTTCTTGTGCTTGAACAGCCTTAATCCTTAATAAGATAAACTTCACAGTGCCTTTTTTTCTATAGTTCAGATACCATAAGAGAACAATAAAATTAACAACAGGCAGTAGTGCCATTTTACTACATTTTAACACTGAAACAGTAATCCATTCCAAGATCACTGTTGTTATTTGTTGAATAGATTATTTATCTCAGTTGTCCCATCAGCTATGGCAGAAGTTTATTGTTTTTAAAGCAAGAAAGGTAGAAAAAATGTCCCCGTGCAGTTCATGAAAGAGGCTGGATTTTATTTTAAAGACTCTGCATAAGGAATTTCAAGTGAGTGGGCAGACTAGTGGCTGTTCTGTGTGCCATTTCAGCTAGAAAAGATGCACGGCAGCTATGTGCAGCTACAGACCCGTGTGGTGCATGTTATCCTAATTGAACCAAGCATCTATCCAAGCTCACTGTGGCAGGCTGCCTAGCCGTGTGTGAGGCTTGCTCCTGGCAGGAGACAAAGTGCTCTCACTCTCCAGCTCGCCAGGCTGTGAGGGCACTGCTGCCACTGAGTGAGCCAGGGGAAAGCGGGGGGAGCACTGGGGAGAGGAGGAGGAAGAGCAAAATTCCAGCTGCACTTGCTCACATAAGAGCTCCCTGTTAAACAGCCTTGGAAACAGCCACAGCACCAAGTTCAGAGGAAGCCTGCATGGTGCCAAGTTGGCACCTGCTGGGGAGAAAAGGAAGCTGCTGGGGAAAAATAACTAGAAAGAAAAAAAAAAAGTGGGGAAGATGTTAAATATTTTAAATAAGTATGGAAAATTGACATTAAGTCCTGCTTTTCGCCTAAAACTACACTTTAGTAAGAAAACTTAGGTTAAATAAAAAAGCTGTGAAAAACACAGCCCATACTGTCTGAGGTATTTTTCTTGCTGAAACAGGCAAGTTGGGCAAAGCACAATTTGGTGGACTGCTATGCAAGGCAGATGGAAGGTTAAATTCAATTTTGAGAAGCCATGCAAAGATGAACATGGTGTTCTCCACTTCATAAGAGAAAGTAATTTCACTGGGAAATTCATCTTTCAATGTAGGTATAAAACAGAATTAAAACTCTTCCTATTTATTAAAATGTTTAAAAGGTCTTCCCTAGTGATCTAAACCAATTTAAGCAGTACAACTCCAATTCGCCTACCGAAAATTTAAAAGTGATTACATGAGGGTAGGGTACTTTTGGTCCTGCAGTCTCAGAGGTAACTCACATTATGAGGATTCTATCACAGTTGGTTCTACCCCATAGGCAAAAGCTTTATATTTATAATCATTAAAATTAAATACTCACATACTTCTACATACTGACATACATTAAAAGAAAAAGGTGCTTTAAAAGGTACCTTTCCAATAATCACTTGAGCTAATTAAATACTACACGCTTCTTAAATAATGTAAACACCACACCACAATTATCAAAATTAACCACCTGTAACATACTTACTCTAGGACAGAATAGGAGAAGAGGCTATACTAATGGGGTCAGCAGAAAATTCTGGTATCAATCTATGCCTCTAAACCTTGGCAACCCCTAACAAAGCAAGTTTAAGAACTTTTGAAGCTGTATTCTAAGCATTTGGCAATCACTATAATTTAGCCAGCATGATCATTTGAACATTTTGTTAATTTGATCTGCAGGGGTTTTTGGCCAATCTTGAAACTAAAGAGAACACTATTTTTAAGTAGAAAATAAAACATGTTCTTTTGGTCATTTTATTTTTTCCCACAAGATATCTTTTCAATTATTTTGCTTAAGTTCCCTAAATATTCTCTCTACTTGGAGGCTTAGATTTGCTTGCTACTACTATGAACAAAATTGCTAATATAGATAAATGTAGAAAAGTATCGACCTAAGATAACAGAAGATATTTCTGAGGAGCTATTTAAAAAATTGTATTAATCCTAATATTACTCATTTTTTAATTAAATGTCCCTGCCACAGAGATGCTTAGGGTGACTGTGTACTTCCTACTGAGCCTGTAGCATCCACTAGTTAAGGTAAAGAAAAATTGCATTTAGCTGCAGGTGGTGAGAGACAGGTAGTAGGGTTGGTTTTGGCCAGCAGTGAGCAAAGTGGCTCTAGAGCAAGCAGTGTCATATGAATGCACTATGCATATTCAGTGCAACATTTTAAGTGAAATATAAATTAGAGCTCCTCATACAACTCTTTTTTTTTTTTCCATTTGATGACTGAACAAGGGGCAGGAAAATAAGGTACACATGCATGAAGCTACTTTTATAAAATTAAACAAAAAAAAAATTTCAAAAGAGAAAAACACATTTTGTTTATCCCAAAACAATATATGGGGTGGGAGCATAAGTAGCCTTGCACAAGTAGCCTTTCCCCCATGCCCAATCAAGCAAATCGTCTCACAGAAAAAATTCAAAAGAAGAAAGGAAAAAGTCAGCATTTAAACTTTCTGCTGAATTTAATCTGAATTCATTGTTTTGCTCATAAAAATGTTTTCTTATAAAATTCAATATATTCTCAACACTAAAAGCATTTAATTTCTAGACTTGGGCTAGAAGTTATTGGTCTGTCCTTTTGGTTGGAGTCACAGCTCTGCATCATTAAATCAATTACATCCTATTAAGTCTGTGTTCTGCAGACATTCTTGTACAGCACATGTGATAAGAAAGAGGAAAAAGGAGACCAAGTTTTAGATAAGGTTTGTCTTATATATAAGCTCAAGCACTATCACTAATTGTAACTTTAGAAATATTAAAGTGTTGTTTATAGGTTTTATTGGCAGAAGATAGCAATATAACCTCAGACTAACTTAAAACCTAAAAATATACATTAAAAAGAAGAAGGAAAAAAACCCTAATATGCAGCTATTCCATTATTCAGTAGCTCTAGAACTTTTCAAGTAAAATCTTTTCTAGAACTATTCAAGTAAAATCATACTGAACCTAATCATCATGTTCAAAACATGAAATTAGACTTATATTTGCAGAAATGGACAATTATATGTACATATGTTAATTTTCAGTAAACATGACAGAAGTGTGTTCTAATTAATCCTGGCCTGACTCTAAAATTTTAGAAATTCTTCTGTACCTTTAAGAAACAGAAACTGCTATACTCTGGGCAGGTGCAACCCTACCTATAGACTTGACCCACACCTTTTCCAGATGTGGGTTTTCTATTCTCTGATTCACTTGGAAAGTAATTTTTTTTTTCCCCAAGTTATTTTTTTCTAACTCATTAGTTCCCGGATCTGTGCAGCCAAGACAAGCAATTGCACTTGCACAAAAGGATAGTAAAGGATAGAAAAAAGCAGGGACTGGGGACTAGGAACGGGATCATGGATGCAGATATAAAGCATCAAGTAAGTTGCAGATAACTGTCATGCAGAAATCAATCAGCTGAAGTATAAGCTGCTTTGAGCATCTTAATTTTCTCATCACCTGATAGGTATTATATCAGTGAAACAGAGACGCCATGGAAAACCTACCTAATCAATCATGAGCATAATCAAGTTTAGAAAAAACTTGCCTAAGAGAAAAACCAAAAAATCCATATGACTTTTCATGCAAACAGGAGCTATATCATAGCAGAGTTTTAGGGAGTATAAATAGAGTAGTGAAATCGCTGCTGCTGAGATGGAGGAACTAGTGGGAGACGAGAAAGCACAAGAGGAATTTGTTATTATTCTCATTGCCCAAGCTATTCGGTAATTTCATAGCAACAGTGTAAACCGCTAGTTTGAAACGGTGGGAGGAAAGGTCCCTTAGTTTTGTAGAAGGAAAGGAGGTAGGCAGAAAGGAACACTCCCTTCATTCAGGATCCCAGAATTGCTTTGTAGGAAATGCAAAATTCAAACTACTTGCATTTGAAGGTCAAACTTGGTGCCATGCATAAGCACAGCTCAGATTGTTCATGAAAGCCTTCATTGGTTTCAACTATTAAAAAGAAAAAATTAATATACCTACTAAATTAAACCTGACACGGTTTAAAAAATGGGAGCCAACCAGTTTTCAATTCTGGAATCATCCACTGCTCCTATTTTACTAAGCCAAAAGACAGAACAAGCTTAAAATGCATTAACTTAGTTAAAGCCTGATTTTATGATGCAAAAGTCAGTCTTCACAGTTCAGTAAGTTCTTTTAAATGTTATACGACTTGTCTACATTACCTCAGCTGACAGGTTTTTTTATAGCTCTTTTTTCAGTATGGTTCAGGGTCCCTGATTCCACCACCCACAGCCATGCTGATGCAAACATTATCTGAAGTTACGCATGTTTGTTTCACAAGCAGCTCCTACTCTGCAGGATGCCACATGGTAACCTTCATATTCAGAGCAGCTCACAGGAGACATCCTGCACAACCCTCCTCTAGAGCATCTTACTCTCATTATATATCAACTGCTCCATGTATTTGTTTCCTATCTGGGAACTAAGATACCATGAACTACATCACCTTCTTCCTTCTTCTCTTTATTACCTGAAGTTAACAAACAAACAAACAAAAAACCAAAACAAACAAAAAACCAACCAAACAAACGAACAAACAAAAAAACACACTCAAACCCTCATTCATGGATTCAATTGTCTGGTTTCTTACTGGCTCAAAACAAGGAAGGTAATGAATTGATCAACATTAGGAAGACAAAAATCTTTAAAGTACTATGAGAATATATGTAAATAATGAAGAAATTAATTATTCAAAGGTAGTGAGTCATATAAACCAAATACTGTTTTTCAGAAACACTGTCATAGGCACTAATAGTTATAAAAACTTCAGACAGATAAACAAATCCAGGTATTGGTAAGGGAAATGAAAAAACTGCCCCATTAAAATGCTGATAATCCCTGTGAGAAAGTATTTAAAGCAACTCCTAATTAGAGAATTCTTCCACTTTCCACTGCACCTGATTTAAATCTTTAACATAGAGACACCTTATACAGTAACAGAAGAGTTCAATTAATTAAATTCATTTTTCTTTTGCTGCAAGAAAAGCAGAGGGATTTAATTTTGCTATAACATATGTAATAAAAGAGACTATACTAAATAATGTTAGCATGAAGCAAGACTCAAAATGCCTTAGCTATGCCATAGCCCAGTATAAGCAGTGAATAGATTATTTTAAATTACACCACACAAATAAACCATTTCTTTAAAGAAGCACTTTATAAAAACTAAGAATGTCTGATGTCCATCTTGGATACCTGTCAAGAAGAATTAACTATCGGTCACATGAAGCAAAAGTAACACTTTATGTTCAAACTCTGAATTGAAGTACAAGGTAATTGGCCAACCCTGATATGTGCAGTTGTGAAATGGAATAAAAAGAAATGCACAAACAACAGGAGAGGACAAAAGTTCTCTGTATTGTGCTTCTGAGAAAGGATTCCCTTTTCCTCCCCCACACTAGTGGTCACAAGTGTTGCCTACGTCCCCTGGTAAAGTACTACTAAAATACAAAAACAATGAGGATACTCTACATATTAGACTAAGCTCTACATGACTGCCATATGTGCATAGCCTTTCCACCAGAAATTGAATCAAGTCTAAGGAATTGTTGTGGTAGAATTCAGACACTGGTTTGTAGAAAATCCTTTCAGATTGCAGTTCCCTCCTGATCTACTGATTCATTCTAAGTTTGTCGCTTTGAAAATCATCTGTAATAATCACCTCCACCAATACTCTGTGAAGTGGAGTTATCTGTCACTACATGCAACTAAAGATGGAGCACAGATGGGCAATAACTTTATTATGATGGGGAATAAATATTAAATAAATTCTATAATAACATCATTAAATAACCTTATGAGTATTTTAAACCTGAGCACTGAAAGAAAATAAAAATTATATGACTGCCAAGAAAGCACAAACTTTTATTTTTTCTTCCCATTGGAATGGCCTTCTCTCATATGTAGGGAGCACAGTTACCATCAACACTTCTCATGAGTCAATTCACTGCAAAACCATTAATAACCAGGGATGGTTGTTACCATATGAATGAGTAGATCTACTTCCACCTTAACTTTTACACCTTCAACTCTATTATTTCCCTCCTGCACTGAGTGTAGGCAATGCAGACCTCAGCACCAGGCACAGCCCTGCAGCAACGCCGGAGGAGGCAGCACAGGCGGGAGCTGGACATGCACTTCATCTGTGCAGCAGCCCTCGCACAGGGGATCCCCGCCAGCAAACCTGCACTGCAGCTGCCACTGCCAATTATGTCTGTTTCCCATAAGGGTGTAAACTCAAATCTGTTAACAAAATTCTTCTCCCGGGTGAAATTAATCCCAGGTTCACCAAGTCTCTATGTTTCAAACACATGATGTGGCCATATTTCCTGAATGACTGCTCTAATCCTATTCTTTCTTTTTTTTCAAATTTACAGCCATCCTATCATAAAAGGAAGTGAAACTAAAGTGTTACATTTAATCTCAAATTTTCTCACCTCAAAACATCAGCTAATATTTCCAAATAGCTGTAATATATGCTCACTACTTTCGAAGGTACAAAATTGTACAAAAATCAAGTAATTAGCATGATGTGAGAATTACCTGCTCTCAGCTCTTACTTTTTTGGGATAGCAATTCTCTACATTATCCAGAAAGTCTAAAAACTGACCAAAAAAAAAAAAAAAAAGCTGAAAAGCAATAATTCCTATTCTTTGAGAAAATACATATGAAATCACATTTTCCATCAAGATTACCAATTTACATACAGACTCAAAAGAATAAGAAGGTCAAAAATGCCAGGACAAAGATTTTGGGATAAAAATTAAGATTTTCCCATTCCCAAGAAACACCACCTGTGTCAGCTTGATTTTGGACTATGTGGAGTCTGCTTAAGTCTCTGTAGTGCTCTACAAACTGGGTCAGCCCTCTGCCAGCCATCCTGCCTTTGAGCTGTTTCTCCTAAAATAAGACAGAGTGGTTCATCCAAGGGCTTAACTGGCACATATAGTTCTAGCACATAATTCTTTAAGACTAGTGGAAACAAATCAGTGAACCAACCCAAATGATTTTAATTCAATTACATATAAATGTTATGATTTAGGTCTGCTGTACTCATAATTGCTTTTCATCTTTTAATTTCTCTCAGTTAAGGAGGAAAGGAAGTTTACTAACTTATTTCTAACATTTAAAGAAAGACAACACATCAAATCACTGATAAAACTTTCAACTAGAAAAGCTAAGTAGCAATACAATAATTTTCATCCAGTATTTGTGGAGCCATGGATATTATAATAGGAATTTTGTGCAGCATCTGATACTCAAGTATGCTGTGATGAAAGCTTGATCTCTCCTGAAACATATTTTCATCAAAACACATATTTTTGTCAAGATATGTGTTATCAGGCTGACAAAGGCAAGTAAGTAAACCGACTAACTTGTAAACACTCAAATTAGGTAAAACACTGCCTACCTTTTAGGACATTGTATTTTCTACTCCTGGAGAAAATAAAAATTTTATTATTTCCTAAGTAAATCTCTTATCTAATGCATAAAATTCAACTTTTTTGTTAAAGTAGAGTGGAGGCTAGCTGCAGCTGTTCACCTCAGTAGTGCCATTGGAAAGCACCCCCCATCTTCAGCATGGAAAAGCTGATCAACTATATTTAAACACCAAGCAATTATCTATAATGCTGTCATCAACCTTGAAATTTTGAGGCCATGGTTTTTAATTTTTCCAAGCCACTCTAAGCAGATAAAACAGCCTGAATTTCTTATCATGAAAGAAACAGATTAAAAAGTACATACAAAATTTTATTCTAATATATATCTAGTAGCTAAAAATCTCATCAAAGTGCAAAAAGTTACATCTGTGATACTCTACTAAAAAAGCATTAGGATAGATAATACAATGGATGTTGGAGTGAAGTAAAAACCACAGACTTTTTAGAGCTAAATCTACTACGAAACAGCCTAGTGTGTTTAAAGTAGTCTTCCTTCTGCTATAGCTAACTGAAATTACTGGTCTTCTTACACTGGTCATTAAATAACAAATACAGCATTACAGCAGGAGAGGATAATGTGGAAGGCCAAAGTGAACTGTAGGTCTGTTTTCTTAAAAGATTTTACTCCAGATATTCATCACTCAGACCTAACAGACATGGCAAAGACATTCCAGACATTTGCACAAGAAAAACACACTGCCATTTTTAAGAACTTCAAATATTCCCTCTGGAATGTGTCCACTGCACATACTGCATCACCAGCTTTCTTCTTTGACTACTTTTGATTCCCTTATCTTAACATACAGTACTATTCTTTAGGGCCCCTTTTTAAACTGTTTGCTAATGACATGAACTGGCTGCCTATAGTACAGGTAGTGGGAGACATTGGCGTCAAGCCAGTTCTTGTTATGGTAGTACCTAGTGTGTACTAAACAAAGTTTGACTGGAACTGAAAATTCCTTATCACTGCCATTGAGTTTGTAAACATATTCATTGCAGTTAAAATGAGCTCTTGCAACTTAAGAGCCTGTAAAAAAAATGACCTCTTGTGAGCTCATTTGCTGTATATTCTCAGTTCTGATATATTGCATCTTTCCTTAAATAGCATCTTGCATAAACCAAATCTTATATTCATATTTATGCCACAGAACTAGAGGTCAGTTGAAACTTGGTTCCACCATCAATATCTGAAGCATAAGCTAGAGAATTTTACGTGGTAATGTTTCACTGTATTATCTCACAGAAAAAATAAAAGGGACAATGGAAATATTTCCTAAACAAGATTTTTATCTCCCATGAAAGCTCATGCCCAACCAATGAAAAGTAAGTGCTGGAAGAAAGCAATTTGACAGCTACTGACTCTGCGTAACAAATATGCCAGTGCACTTGAGACACTGCTGTGAAAATCTTCATGACATTTATAAGGAAGGTTTTTAAATACACACTGAAAAATATCTAGCTGCTGTTTATCTGCCAATTTATTAGATGTGCTCATTAGTAGCAAGCTATGATAATTTAAAACATCCAAAATAGCTCACTTAAAAATATTTCCCACAATCCACTAAATATTCTGCATTAATATCTAGCCATGAAGGTAACATTACAGACAAGATATCTATTCTGTCAAAAGGATGGTTTATAGTTTATCAAGCCCACCATAAGAGTTATCTATATAAAGATTACAACCAACTTTCAAAGACGTGCCAGATTGAATGATATAAGCACAGAATTATGGTTCAACTTTGTCTGAAAAGGTTGACAAAGGAGGAAAGAAGAGACTCAAGAGCCTGTAAAAAACACAGAAAACAAAACAAGACATAGATGAAGAACAAGAATATTCATTTGCAGGAGACATAAGCATCTTAAAATAGTTTAAATGCTTTGGGCATAAAACCTGAGCTGAACTGGTTTAGCCAAGCTAAAGGGAAGCTGAGCAGAAACTTAATACCAGCCTACAACTATTGCAGTAGGAGTTAGAATTTATACCAGTCAGAGATGCTTCTCGCTACACTTCATGATGCTACAGCTCTAACCTGTCATCACTGCTCATAGGTGGGAAGGTTCTGATTAGACATTAGGGACAAGTTAATCAGGAGGGTGGGGCTGCCAAGGGACAACTGCTGAAACCTCCACCCTCATAGACTGAGAAATACCTTTTAACCAAAATTTCTTACAATCTACAAAACACAAGAAGAACTAGATGAGAAGAAAGCAAATATAGCTGATGTGTGTATGTACAGTGGTATTAAGATATAAATTTAAAATTATAGAAACATTCTTGCCAGATGTAGGTAAGATATATAAGTGACTTGAAAAACTATGAAAAAGGTTTATGATAAGTCTGGTTAATATGTACTTGCTATCTTAAGCAAACTTGTCAGAAATTCTTAATAAATTCTTCTTGAACTGCTCTCTAGTTGTAGTACTTGATTTACTGACACCTAGGAAAAAAATTACTTTAATGGATACCAAAACCCCTCTTGGATTCTCTGCTTCAGCACACGCATGAAAGTAAATAAGTCTCCCAACCCATTTTCATAAATATCTTTTTTTCTCTCTGACACTAAAATGTCAGTCTAAAACAGAATTTCCAAAGAAAATCTGAAGCATAAATTGAAGAAAGCTATAGAATATTATGACAAACATGTTCCTGCTTATCAATAAAGAAATGAAGGGGGGGAAATTATGGTGAAAGTGTTCTAATTTTAAAGGACACCATGAAATATTTGCTGTTACAGTAACAAGAATGACCTAACACCAGTATTGACCCAAGACAGTCCATTTCATTTGGTTTAATGACCAATTACACGCAGTAGCCCAGACCTTTGTTCTATGCAATCAGATCTAATAGACAGAAGCATTCTAATCATCATTTTAGTGTTCAGAACTTGTTCGCTGTTGACTTTCTGAAGTTTATTCTTAAAATTCATCTTTTCTTGCTAAGTATCCTTCATGAGACATCCCCGATCCCAGAACACACAAAATCTAACAGAAGACTTCGAGACCACCGAGGCAAAATTTATTTTGCAGAGATGCTTGAAAGCTATTTAAAGGGACTAGCTTTATCTTGCCCACCGTTGTGAGGTATACAAAAAATAAGTGAAAATTAGTGCTATGTACTAGCTAATTTTAATTAATGTTAACTCCTAGCTACAAACTTTTCAAAAGAAATAAAAGCAGACTTTAAGACTGTAAACTTAAATTACACAAAATGCATCAATAAAAACTTGCATTTCCATATTTTGCAATTTGCAAATTATATTTTTGATACTAAAAACACATCTGTTTTTTATGAAATATCATTAAATTTATTTTAATCACACTGTTTATCCCTTGTTAAGGCTTTCAATTTTTAAACTAGTTCCTTCAGAGTGATGTTCATATTTACATAATGGCTTCTAATCTACAAAGTATGCATTTTAGCCCACATAGAAATACCAAAGATGTTTTAATGTAGTTTTGGTACAGCTGACAAAGTAGCCAGAGAGTGGCTGGTTCAACAGTATGTTCAACAGCTCTACTAGCACTCCAAAACTGTACCTGGAGCTCCCTTCTGTGCCTGACCAAAAAACTCAGCCCTGGCCCTACTGTGTGCACTAAGGTATGACCTTGGCTCATTCTTCCTGAAAATGTTATTTCAAGATGTGAGAAAGTGCATGAGCAAAGACCAAAAAAGACTTGAAAAAGTCAAAGCAAAAATGATAAAAGATTGAACTGTTTCAAGGAAAAATAAACGTTGGCTTCTTCACATCACTGAGGACTGCTGATCAGCAGAGACTTATCAGCTGCCCCATCAGGGTTAGTAAATTTAATAATGCTACCTATTTATTGTTCCTATTAAGCAATACGTAATGGCTGACATTTTATATATCCCTCTCCTTTCCCATTGGTAAAAAGGATGCAAACAAGCCTGATATGAACTGGAAGGAGGATTACATCAGAATACACTGACATTTTAAAGGTCACATGGATGTGCCTGTACAAGCTGCAATTGCTCGTTGCCCTCCACAGGACACGTATGTTTTGTGCTGAGACACAGTCTCAGCACAAAACAGCTTTACAGAAGTATTCTATTACACATCCAAACAAAAGACTCTAGTGAGAGAATATGAAAGAAATATTAAAGTAGCAAATTTTTTAAAACTGAATTATTTAAAATATTCAACAGGTAAATGATGACGTTCTTGAAATCAAAACATGACATTTCTTACTGTGTAATTTCTCACTTAAATCATGATTAATAAAATTTGAGCATTTGGCCTCTAGAATACAGCTGACATGTCCTCATTCTCAGTATTCATTCAAAGAATAAAGACTATAATCCCTGAATGCCTGTACACAAAATCAAAAAAAGCTATAATTTTAGAGTCAAATTCAAATATATGCATAAAAGCAAGTAAAGTGTTAGTATGAGTAGCTTTATACTTGGAATCATTAATATATAATTCCACATATATTTGGAAATTCACATTTCATGCAGCAGAATTTGGAAGGATTCAATACAAAGAGAAAAAAATAGGCCATAGGCAAGGAGGACAGAGGTTTGCTTGAGCGGTCCATGTCTTTGCACATTTGCAAGTGTTAGCCAAGAACAACTCTTTCAGGAGGGTTTCAGAAGCTCCAGATGCTTAAACCTTCTCTCAAGCAAACTTCCTCTCAAGGCATATCTTCCTCCCCTCTGGGAACTAGACCACTCAGAAAAAGTCAGCATGAAATCGATCAGAGACAAATAATGTTTTAAGTATCTGTCCTACAAAATAGTAACAGTCTTCATTTTGTACTCCTTCCACCTAAGCCTGTTAGTTTAATGTTCTTGATAACTCCTGAACAGGCAGAGTTCAGGCTTTCTCTTCGTGGAGTTGAGCTGAGATGCAGAAAGAACAGAACTGTAATCACAATCAGCTCTTAGAATGACATCCCACCATTGCACTGGCAGTCTTATTTACCTCTGGCATGTCGGTAATTCTTTCATATAATAAAAATTAGCAAAGACTCTCTAATTCAGAAATCTAAGAATAATTTAGGAATATCAATTAGACCTTAAAATGTGAATCAAGTGTAATTGCTCTAAGTCATTATTCCATTCCAGAGGTCAACTAGTGATGTAACAAATATGGATCTCTCAGAAGTAACTAGGCACTTTATAAGCATACAACAAAGTGAACGTTCACTCAGTGCTTATGGCTTTTTGAGAACATGCTGACAGCAGTTAAGTATAGTTCTTTAAATTCATACAGTAAGTCAGTACAGCTGCTGCTTCTCAGCTGCAGTAATCATAGGCAACTGCTTTTGTAAGGTTTGCAAAACTAAAAACTTTCTTTGTACTCTGCTTGTTTAATTTAATGCCAGCATTCTCAATTTACAGATGCTAATTTTGTCTTTGACTTCTCTCAGCAAAAGTATGCCTTAGACAGGAGGGAGAAAAATAAAAAGTGTCTAACTTCTGGTAATGGAATAGTTTTGCATGTAAACTAACTTGCACCTTAGATACCTTGGACTGATTAACCAATTGTTAATCAGAAGTTCAGGTACTGTGTCCTTGAAATTATACATAGCAAACCATTCATCTGCAGAAATTAAAGGTTAGGGATAATGCTTATATCTAGGAGTAATGGTTACATCTGGAAAGTGGGGGAAGCTAAATTTCCTAAAAGTACCTATTGCACTAGAAGTATATTTGCTGAACATAGCCAGGACAGAAAAGAGAAAAATATTCTGCTGTTAGAAACAGGCACATTCTTGCCTACCAAGTATGAAGCCTTCTGTACCTTAAGGTCAAAATAAACATTTTATTAAGTATCATTCACTAGATTAATCCATCACCTATAAACTTAAGCATGTATTTATCCCAGATTATTTACACTGTAAAAACAACCATGGGAGCCAAAAAAAAAAAAAAAAAAAAAAAGCTAAAAAAAAGGAATGGACATTTTGAAAGCATAAGGTGGATTAAATGGACATTCTGAAAATGCAGAGCATCCTGGATAGTCACTCCAGTCTTGCAGTTCTGCTATCAGGGAGCTCAACTTCAGATTCCCTTTATTTTTCCCTTTAATTCCTATTCTTTTTCTACACATTCCTTATTTACGAAGTCATAAATTCAGCCCATACAATTCTTCTGTGCAAAAATATCTGTATATTACAAAATGCTATGTTAAGAGAAAAGTTGGTTGCTTTTATATCAAATTACCAATATGAATCCCCAAAATTAGAGCCTATCTTTAAAATTCAAAATTAACATTAAGATCATATTTAAGGACTAAAATTAGAAACATACATACAAAGTACAAAAAAAAATGATAGCTGTCACAGGAGGAGTATACTAATGTTCTTTATCAATTTATGAAAATTCTACTTATTTGTGAAAACAGGGATATTTACCTTTCTTGTTCAAATTTAGAATTTACATATGGTTGACATCAGGTAGCCTTTTTTCCTTGCAGCATAAGCAATATACTGTCTAAGAACAAATTTCATAGGTCTCTCATTCAAGCCAATAATTTCTGTCAGGAACAGTAGTGAGGTATACTCAATTACCTGGCAGATAGAGTAAAGAATCACTGCTGAACATTAAATTGCAAACAATGGGAATTTGAAAGGATAAAATGAGCATTTATTTCTGTGAAATGAAAGAGATAGAAAACAGTAATTGCTGTCTGATGCAAGACCAGGGTGTGAGATGACACCAACTTTTGCAATCAAATTCCACAAAGAAAACCAGCCAAGGTAAGGCTGATGTCCCACTCCATCCCCACAGGCCCTGCTCAGCCATCTTGAGGCAACATCTGAGTTCAGTCCATCTCACTAAGCTTGATCTTGAACTTCACCTATAGGCCAGCACCCTGGCCCAACCTTGGTCTGGCCCATGATGTCACCTGATGCCCCAGGGCTGGGGCTGCCCACAGTGAGTCCACCAGCCCTGCTCCCTGGCAGAGATCTTGCTCCCTGGCAGAGATCTTGCTCCCTGAAAAGGTGCCCTGCAGGGCAGACCCCACACACCTCAGCAATTTCCTCATAAGATGAACTCAGGTGATCTGACTGATACTCAGATACACTAGAAATGTCGTTAATAAATTTAGTTAGTGCTATGGGTGGCAGAGGTCCATTACTCTTCACTTTCTTCCTTTATAAAAATTGCCCAACTGCAATATGAACTATATCTTCAAGCAGTGCTCCATTCTTCTATTCGGAAAACACAGATATAGGGTCCAAGGTGGTCATTAAAAGAAAAAAAAAAAAAAAAAAACCAACAAAAACCCACAAATGGGTCAATCTACATAATTGTAACATAAAAAATCTGGAGTCAACTGTAGTACCCATCAGATATCCTGGGAATGCTGTGCTGCTTGTAACTGCTTTAAATTTAAGAGTTACTGAACGTTGAGAGCTGTTGTAGAGAAATAAAAATGGCCTCTTTTGGCACAGTACTTTGCATTTTATATCAGCATGAAAAGTCATTGTCTTCTCTATTTGCTTTTCTCTAAGCAGCTGCATTCACTGTAGAAGCATTAACCAATCATATTCTATCCACCAAGGCAAAAAATAAATAAAAAAAAAATCTGTCTACAGTAGGTACTGCTTACAGCTGTATCAATGCTCTGTGTGACACCTTTTATTCCTCCCATGAAAGCATTCCATACAAATCTCTTTATATGATTTATATCATTAATGATTCTACTTATAGATACAAAACTTAGTTCTCTGTTATAAGCACAGGGGAAAGAGAGCTCTTTTTCTCTGAAATTTCATGCAGAACACATCTGGAGTTTTTTTAACCAGATGTAACATGGGACTAAACTTGCTCTCGAAAGCCACTGCATGTGCCTTGTGCTGGCTCTACATAAAAGCCAACCTAGAGGTATATTCGTGCTCCTCTCAAATTGTGCCATATCAATTGCAATTTAAACATTCTTAGAAAAGATGAAGTATTTTTGAAGGGAAAAGATAATTCTATAAAGCTCTAGCAATAGGTGCATTCATGTGCATATCTTACACTTTTGAAAAAAAAAACAACAAAAAACAAAAACAAACAAACAAACAAAACCACAAACAAACAAACCCCACAAAAAAAACACACAAGTACAAAGTGAACCTACCGCTCCCAATCCTACTGAGAAATCCTTGGCTAGTCAAAGAATGGAAACTTTTTAAGTGAGGGTGAAAAACTCCAGGACTTCAGCCAGAAAAGCATTTAATAGGAATGATCCCTTGACTACTGCAAAGAACACAGAGGAACATATCTTCATAAGACATCCCTCTAGCGAGATACAGATCTTGATTTATATTTTATCATCTTTGGAATAAACAGTAATGCCATAAATTCAGCTCTAGTTTCAATCCTAAACTTTTGTGTGTCTAAGCACACACATGCTTGATTGCTACATGAAAACCAAGTTTTGTCTTCCTGAATTCACAAAGCTAGGATTGCCTACCTTTGTTTGATCGCAAACAATTTTGCCACTAAGTCTTCCTTTCTCCTTTCCCTACTGACATATGCATAAGAACATAAAAATAAATGATGAAAAGTCTTAAGCAAGACAAAAGGCCCTGCAACATCAGTCATTAGTAAATTAATTCCTCCAGTTATTCCCTGCCTGGGGCATGGCGAGTAAAGCCCCTTCCAACTCAAACCATTCCATGATTATATGATGATGATAAATATTTTCATTAACAGTTGATATTGCAGGGATTTCCAATAATGTCTCACAATCTGGACAGTGCTGGAGCTAGCTCCATGGAATATGGCATTTTTATGTAACTAACGTTTTGGTCAGCCCAGGAGTTTAAAATCGCAAGACACCCAAAACTGTGTTCTCTGAATGCTATTTAGTTTTTAGGGGCTTAGTCATACCTTAAGTGCAACATGGACATTTCATGGACAGTGAAAGTTACCAAGACAGTAACACTGAAAATCTTATTAAATTTATTCACTCAGTCTTAGTAGCCGTGATTTCACATAACCAAGACTTCATAGTTACAGAGATTTTTGTTTACTTAACTATCTTCCACATCCTGGGTTATTGACCATTAATGATAGTGGTCAATTAGTAATACTGAGTGATACTAAGCCAACAGGGTTTTGCTCTACTAAATGGAGCAATCTCCAGCAGTGGCCACACACGTGCCTGTGGGAAGAACAAGTTCAGTGAATGCATAGATTGTATTTCCAGTCAATATGCTCGAAACTTTGAACTATTTTCACCTCAGACAGTTGCTGAAATAAATACGCTTCCAATATATTAAGCAGCCTTCATTTGACTATCTTCCAGGAACTCATCCAATCTACTACTGAATTTCATTATATTATTACAAGATCACAAGCCAGATGAAACTGACCACAGATAAAAGGAGACCAATGAGCTAATCTCACAGCAATCATGGAAAATGTTTGCCTTGGAATGGAAACCCAAATGTTGGACACTGATCTATTGATTTCTAGTGATTTTCCGATTTTAAAGATGCCTCTTTTCATCAAAGTCAAGTGAGTTTTTTTTGAATTCTCCTTGGGCCTCTCTCTTCCAGACATAAACTAGCAGTAGTATTGTTTCCCCATTACCAACCATGAGGTATGTTAAACAGAAAACACGTAAGTGTCCACAGATTAACAAAATCTGACTCAACTCTCTGCAGATCTAGGTAGTAAAATAGCTTATAGGCCAGATAAGCAATTAACATTTTGTAAAGTTCTTTTCTGCATACTAATAAACTAAACTGCTAAATCCACAATATTTGAAAGCTACAAATGGAGGCAGCACAAAATGAGGAGAAAAGTTACACCTTTAGATAATATTTGAATATAGTTTAAAAAATTCTTTTTGATACATATCTTTTAAAATAAATACATCCTTCTCAAAAATAAGGACTCCCCCATGAGACAGCACACAAGTCTTTCCTTCCACATGGAGTAAGGAACACAGTCTGTAACTACACATTGCATTCCTGGTTTACCTGGATTCCACAGTCCTTCCCTCTGCTTTCCAATCCCACTTCATAAAGAAGAATGGTAGATTTATAATATAATCTTAAAATACTTCCTCAACCTCAAAAGAGGGATCTAGTGTGAAAGGAAGCACTAGTAACCAACTACAGAATCCACTAATCTAGCTGATACTAAGAGGCTGTTGGCAATAACATACATTACACTGCTGTGCCTTTTCAGTATAACCCAGTTTGCCTTCTGGTGAATTCAGAAAAGGCATAAGAAATTTAGAATAGGTTTTATTAAAACAAAAAAAAAATCTTCAGTGTGATACAGGGATTTGAAAAGTCAGAGTTTTTCTCAGTCTGTGCAAATAAAGCGTTACATGTAAAACCTCTGTTCTTCAGTATACTATCTGGACATAGCATATACTGTTCAATAAAGTAATAGCTAAGGTAAATTAAGCAGTTAAAAAAATTCAATCATGGGGATGGAGAGGAAGAAATCTATTAATACCCTCGTTTCTGATCTGTTAAATGTTAGGTCATAGTTGACTTTATTTCTAAGGTTCAGTTTTTCATTCACGAGATCAATATAAAAGACAATATAAAAGAGTTTTTTTCTCATGCAGTAGTTTAGTTGTATTCATCTTGTCATTTCACAGCACGTAGAAAAGCTGACCCTGTTTGCTTTTTATATGTAACATTACTTTCAAAGTGTTTTATTATATCTTAAATACCAAAATTATCAGAGGTTTCCTACAGCTATGGGATCTCCCTACATTTTTAATGAAGGCTATTCATCAGCACTTTTATAATTAGGCAAAATGTTCCAAGAAACTAATAAGAGTAAAGATACATTACCACATATCTTGAGCTGACATTTCTTAATGATGATCTGTTGTGTAAAAAGATAGGAAGAGAGATCAAAGTGACAATACCAAGATGATTCTCAAAGACAGTAATGGTCATGCAAAACTGTTCTCATTTGTCAATGTTTTTTCTTTAGCTTCTCTTCTATTGACTAACCATCAGAATCTAGTTTTCAGAAATGCATGATTGTGATAAATCAATTCAGCACCCAGTTTTAAGCTTCAGGGTGCACTAGGCAGGACACAGTGAGTCAATGCAATAAAGCAAAAGCAGAGAAATACATTGTAAAATGGAATCAGAGCTAATACAGAGAAGTAAGAACAGGGATAAGAGTTTGAATTCATTAACATGATATAATCTCTAAACTAAACACATAGTTTGGTCTTTATTGTACTGTAGTCTAGAAATTTCTACCCTAAGCTGAACTGTTCCAGACATATCTAAAAGAAAAGTACAATTTCTGTAAACAGTGTAATTTATAGCCAGAGAGGCATTATGGGAACAAAAGAAGTGAAAGATCAAAATTAGAGAGTTGTATTTATAAGTTTTCTCATAGGTTTTATACACAGGTCTTGGAATAAAACAAAAAATGTTACAACTTAAACCTCCAGTGTTGCAGAGCATTACAGATCTGACAGAAGTGAATGTGGACTGCCTCCTCTAAGTCATCAGGTCTTAAGAAAAAATTGAATAGTAATTTTCTGCTAGTATCACACACTGTCTTCTCTGATTCAATACTTTCATTCATTTCGTCACTTTCAAATTTATAAAGATGCAGACAAAGTATAAATATTCATATCAGATATGAAAGTAAATCATGCAGCTTTCCTTCTTGGGAAAGAATCAAATGTGAAATTGTGCTACAGACAAGTTTTGAAAATCACAGAACTGCCAAGATGGAAGAGACCCACAAGGATCATTGAGTCCAGTTTCTGGCCCTCCACAGGACCATTCCCAAAAGTCACACTATGTGCTTGAGAGTATTATCCAAACACTTCTTGAGCTTTGTCAGGCTTGTTGCTGTGACCACTTTCCTGGGGAACCTGTTCCAGTGCCCAACCACCCTCTGGGTGAAGAAAACCATACACTTGACATGCAAGGAAGACTAAAATCAAGAATGCAATAAAATCTTCGAAATAAAGTGCATGACTTGTACAGAAACAAAACAGGAAAACAAACAAATAAATGCCCTTAAAAATTTTACACTTGGGAAAGATAAATAACATTACTAATCTTAACAGCAGATAAACTCTTCAAAGGATCAGATCCTAGGGCGTTGCAAAGTCATATGTGGTAAGAAGTTAGAGATTGTGCTTATCTTCCGTAGAAATGCAATGAACAATGTCAAGAATTCCATATTTCTTAACAACGAACATTAAGCTGTGATAAATTGGATACCTAATAAATATCTGACTTCAGAAAACTTTGCTAGAAGGCCTGCAATATTAGGGGGAAGCTATCATAAAAACCTAAAGATGCATCTTGAGCTTTCAATGGAGGTCTTGCTTATGCAGATACTTGAAATGGATGTATAGCAGAAATACAGTGATCACAATTCAGTATTTACATGCCTATCTGGATTTGATAGTATTTGAAACCATTCAAAAATTTCTAACACAAAGTCTTTCCTCTAGCCTGGCCTGAGAATTGGAAAAGGATCTCATTCTACAACAACAGTTTTTGTCCACTCTAAACAAAATTAGATTGACTGTCCTAAACTTAACTTTTCTTGAAAATCTCTTTTGTCTGCACTCCAGAACTTCAGACTTTCAAGGTTCTCTTTGAGCCTCTATCTGGCACCAGTGACCAGCATTCACACACAGTACTCAAGTTCATGACTGGTGCATCCCATTTAACTGACCAATTTAAAAAAAAAAATTATTTTGTTTGAGTATTTAGGGGTTCTTTGGTTCACTGGTTTTGGCGGGGGGGGGGGGGGGGGGGGGCAGTGTTGTTAGGTTTTTTCTTTTCTTTTCTCTTATTTTTATTTTTTTTAAGTATATCATACCAAATCAAAGAACCTCTTCTGGGTGGGAGGACTTGACTAAACGCATTCAGACTCAACGTGTAGTCTTAAGAGTCAGACACAAATATTTCTTAACTAAACTATATGAGAAGCAGCCTTGTGCCTGGCTTATCCAAACACCCTAAAAAACATTCTTGGCACCTTAACATAATGAATTTCATTGAGAAACATGTATAAAAAAATCTCTGTATTGCAGGGTAAACTATTTCTTAAAGTCTTATCAAGTAAGAAGTATCCTGTGTAATGATGCATTACACATTAGACTAGCTCCTAGTAAAGAAGTATTTGGAAGAAAACAGGAATTTGGAAATGAAAACTCAGAAGAAAATCTCTGGCTTCCTTCTATTACTTTGTATCACTATGATATGAGGTAAAGGTCACTCAAAAATCTTTCAGAAAGAAATACTCATGTGTTTAATTCTGTAGTTTAAGACATTGATAAAACAACTGCATACCATAAATGGCAGTATTGTTTTTCTTCATGAATTACTTTTGTTTCTTCATTAGATAAAAATATTTCACCTCCTCCCTTTCACATCTACTGAGATATTTACCAACCTGTTCCCCTCAGCTTCTTTGCTCAACAGCTTGTTCTTCATTGCCTGTTTCTTTCCATTTACATTATTTTCAGACTGCTTCCTTTTTGCAATTACTGTTCCAAGCCTTCAGCTGGTGGCTTAAGAGCTCAACATATCTTGTAATTGAAATAACTCTGTGGCAAGAAATCCTTTTAGAATTAAAACCAAAAGCACAACAGGTTATAAATTTATTAAAGGCAGGGTTAAATTAAATGAGTTATATTAAGTGTTCTCATACTAGCATATTTTAGTCTGTGCTACAAAAACACATTTGCGATCTTGTGGGGTCTTCCCATTAGGCTTTTCAGAGCTAAGTGTGCACAAATGTGTCTCCTTTTATTCAGTGATATATACAGTACCAGCAATTGATAAGACAGTCCCCTCTGCAAAATTGATGTTCTCATGGTTTGTATAAAAATTTCCTGCATTTCTTTTCCTTTTTTAATACAAGGGCACAAGTGTCTATGTGTATATAAATATATATATACACAACATGTGCCTACTAAGAAAGCAAGCGGATTATTGCTTCCTTTGCTGTGTCATGCAGACTCACTGTTTTTACGTTACGAGCATGCACACTTTGAGAAGAGACAAATAAGTTAAATTGATCACATTACTGGGACTCAAGCATTTTTACCTGCATGCTCTGTTACTCCTCAGTTATATTATTTTCTTTCTGCATCAATTTTATACTAGGTGTTTGTAAGACTTTTATTTTATTTTCCCCAGATAAAATATACACAAACCTTTTTTTCACTATACAATAGCAATTCAATTACTTTTCCAAGGCCTGCAAAGTAATTTTGCTATGGACCCCAAAGGAACAGCAAACCATCTCTGGGCCTTCTGGTGTTGGTATACCACCTTTATGAGTAATCCAAGGAATGAAATCTACCTGTATCTAAGATAAGAATAACACAAATGAGGGACCAAGGGGGTCTCAGTGCCCTGAGCTGGAGGACCAGGATCATGAGATTGATCAAGTCCCAGTTGACTCCAAACTTGTGCAGGAGCTGCTGCTCCAGATGGATCCCTACAAATCTACAGGATCTGATGGGATTCATCCAAGAAACCTTAAGGAGCCAGCTAATGTCATCACAAAACCTCTCTTGGTGCTTTTCAGTTGGTCTTGGGAATCCAGAGAAGTCCCAGGTGACTGGAAGCTGGTGAATGTTCTCCTGATTTTCAAGAAAGGCAAGAAGGAGGACCCTGGAAACTACAGGCCTGTCACTCTGACTTCAGTGCCCAGTAAAATCATGGCAAAGATTATTCTGTGAAGTATTGAACAAGACCTGGAAGATAATACAGGCACTGGCCACAGTCAGCAAGGCTTCATGAGGGGTAAGTCCTGCTTATCAAACCTGATTTCCTTCTACAGCAGGGTAATCCACTTAATTGATCAGGGGAAACCAGTAGATGTAATAATTTTGGACTTTAGCAAAGTTTTTTATATTGTCTCTCACAGTATCCTTCTGGACAAAACATCCAGCACACAGCTGGATAACCATCTTATGTGATGGATGAGCAACTAGCTCAAAGATCAGGCACAAAGTGTTATAGTGAATGGGGTAACATCAGACTGGCAACCAGTCACTAAGTGGGGTTCTGCAGGGCTCCATTCTCAGCCCAGTTCTCTTCAACGTCTTCATTAATGACCAGGACATGGGACTTGAAGGAATACTAAGCTTGCCAGTGATCCTCAATCAGGAGGAGCTGTTGGCAGAGAGGGAAGAGAGGCCCTGCAGAGAGACCTTGACAAATCAGAGAGATGGGCAATCACCAGCAGTATGAAGTTTAACAAGGACAAGTGCCAGATTCTGCATCTGGGATGGGGCAAACCTGATTGTGGGTATAGACCAGGGGAAGTAGAGAACAGCACTGTGGAAAGGGACCTGGTTGATGGCAATTTGAATATGAGTCATCAGGCCCCTGGCAGCCAGGAGGGACAACTGTGTCCTGGGGTACTTAAGGCAAAGCATCACCAGCCAGTGATTTTGCCACTCTACTCTGCACTGGCACAACCTCACCTCAAGTCCTGTGTACAGTTTTGCACAAAATATAAAAAGACATTAAGCTATTAGAGAGTGTCCAAAGGTTGGCCACAAGGACGGTGAAGGGTCTGGAGGGGAAGCCTTATGAGAAAGGCTGAGGTCACTTGGTTTGTTGAGCCTAGAGGAGACTGTGGGGAGTCCTCATTGCAGTCTCCAGCGCCCGGACAAGGGGAAGTAGAGAAGCAGGTACAAATCTCTCCACTCTCATGACTAGTGACAGGACTCAAGGAAAAGGCATGAAGCTGAGTCAGGGTTGGTTTAGGTTGGATATCAAGAAAAAGTTTTTCACCTAAAAAGTGATTCAGCACTGGAACAGGCTCCCCAGGGAAGTGGTCATAGCACCAAACCTGTCTGAACTAAAGAAAGATTTGGACAACACTCTCAGGTGTTTGGTGTGATTCTTAGGGATGGCTCTGTGCAGGGCCAGGAGCTGGACTAGACAAGCCTTGATGGGTCCCTTCCAACTCAGCATATTCTGTGATTCTGGGATTTTAAGACAGGAAAATAATAATGCAGATTGTCACATAAGAATGGAACATCTAGAAACTGGTAAGGACTAGCAACAAGTTTACCTGTGGTCCAGACCGAAGTCTAGCATTTAGATAATCCTACAATGAGTGCTTAAGTGAGTTTATATTCCTGAAATACACTATCATCCTCTCAGTAAAGCAAAAACAACTGAAAATGCAAAGTACCTCTGAAATATTATTGGAATCCAATACACTTTTCAATTAAAATCAATTTATAATAGCCAGATAATGACAAGTTATTTAAATCTTTTAGTTATCCTCACATTCCTGGGGAGTTTAAAGATTCACCTAGTGAATCTTTTAGCTTTGTCATCATTTTATTTAGATTGATATTTGATTTTGTTTTGTTCCTAGCAGCAGATATTATTCAGAGAAAAAACAAACAAACAAACAAACAAAAAACCACAACCAAAGACAGAGACACCTAGACCCCAGGAATTTCTTACTTGTGGCAAACAAAGAAAAACCCACAGTATTCCCACTGAACTTTTATTTAGGCACATACTCCCCTCTTGCAAATGGAGACAAAAACAGCCAAAATACTTCTGGATAAACTGTCAGCTCTCCAATTCAAGTCTGCCTTGCCTTAAAGTCAGCAAAGAGGAAGCAGCAAAATGACACAAGTTATACATGCTCTGGAAGCAGTCTGCTACCCATTCAAATCACACAAGATGTGCTTTAGGGAAGGTCAGACAGACTTCAGGTATTCAGATTCACTACATTTCACACCAGCAATAGCTCCGTCACAGGAGTCCTTCTTTCCTTCCACTAGAGCAATCTCAGTGTGCACTGAAAAAGAGATCAAATTCCAACACCAAGTTATAAACTTGAGAATCACTATTTATGGTCCTATCACTGTAGCCTGCTTTCTCACTTTGGACAGGTCAGTACAAATTTATCTGTACAGTATACGAAATATTTGTAGCAGCTATTTCTCCTCCCACACATGGCAATACAACTCCTGCTGTAAAAAAAGCCCTGGATTTCTGTAAATTACTCAAGATATTAAATAACACAAATGAGACTGGACCAATACGCCATTCACCAATCTGATCACTTGTTATGAAAGTCACACAAGACCTCCTTTGGTCCAGTAGAAAAACAATGAAAGACATTGTGCATGAAGTAAAAACAACACACAAAAAACTAAAAACAAACACAAAAACCCCACCCAAAACAAACTACCACAAAGAAGATTTGCTCATATTGAAATGATTAAGTTTAGACTCAAGGAAAAACTAACACACTTTGACACTTTCCATATCTGTACTTTCTTCTGTTATATGTAACATATTTTGTAAAATGCTGCTGCTCTTAATCATATGAACGTTATTTCCTAACACGCCTCTCGTCCACATCTTTTAAAGGTAGAGGCTACAATGTTTCATTTTTCATTTGCCTCTGTGTGTGTCAGGGGCAACCAAACACAACACACAAAAGCAAAGCATGATCCATGGATATTTATTATGGTACATGGTTATTTATCCAAATAAAATTATTACAGCACAAAATAACATCAGGGAGGTTTAAGATAATTGAGCTGATATGTCATTATGTACTAATTTTAAAAGGGTATTTGAAACAGTGAATAGCTTGCTCAAGAAGCTCATCTTGGAATCTTTATAAGAGACACATAACTGAAGATCTTCAAGAGGTTTGGTTTTGAAGTTGCTGCACTTGGGAGAGATGGGGAGTGTTTCCCCCCAGTATTTAATGACAGGCAGACTCATCAGACACATTTAGTTTTCAGAAGCACAAACTACTACCGGTTCCAAAACCAACTCACTCTGAAGATTTGGCTAATGGCTTAACCTCTTTGATTCAGTCTTATTGTCTGTAAAAGAGGGACAAAACTGAATATAACTTGTTATGAATCAGTAACCAGCATATATTTCCAAAGCACTGTGAATATGCAAAGTGTAATTACCTAATTATCATGTATTATGATGCTCAGAAATATTCCTAGTTGAATGACAGCTCTAATATTGTGGCTTTTGTGATTTTAAGAACTATCAGTGGGGAATGAGTTGTCAAAGAATTACATGGAACTTGATAACACTAGAGCAGTTTTGTTTTCTTCACTCTTCTTCTCCTTTCTAGATTATTCAGTCTTACACTCCACTTTTCCAACCTGATTTCTAAGTGCTTAGTCAGAGGTGCTACTGTCAGGATGAGTGGTTTGTGTCTAATATTGCTCAGCAGGGACAAGAAACTGCCAAGTCTGGCACTTCTGTGACATATTCTGTTACAGATTTGAGAACATCCATGAAAGCCCAAGCATTAGTTATGTATCTCTTTTAAAAATAATATTAAAATAGAATACCATTTAAATGCTTTTTATGGAAGGCTAATGTGCAAGTGGAGGAGGCAACTGAAATGAGTATTATACCAGAATCATTTGTGCAACATTATTAATGGTAGTCAAACTTGAAATGCGAAATTTATATTCTTGCTTCATAGAAGTTTGTCACATAAAAGACATACCATTATTATATTCAAAATCCTGGCCAGCCATTCTACAGAAAAGGCAGTCACTCTCTTTGTTTTTTTGTCATTATTAATTTTGATAAAACTTTATCATATTCTGTGTAAACCGTGTTAGTTTAATCCCTGGTCAGATCCTCACAGCTTTCCAATAACTAATGTAGGTTTGTAAACTTAAACAAAAAATAAAGTAATTATTTATTTTACAGTGTCAGTGCTACAACCATTGTCTTCAAGTTCTGCACCAAATACACACAAGCTGCCTAGAGATATCCACTGTTTTGTTATCATAACTTTGATTTCCTCTTTCTGTGACAAAATCCAGCAAAGAAATGATTTAGAAATGAACAAGAATTAATTTAAGAATAATATGTGACCCAAAACCAAAACAAAATGCAGGCTGTTGAAACAGACTGAATGTGTTTGTACTTTGGCTTTAACAAAAGTAACTACACTTGTAATTTCCCAATAATTTGATATCTGAACATGTTCAGGAAGAGCTAATTAAACAAGGGTTTATCCTTAAGGAGAACACTGCTCCGCCAAAGAGCTCAAGCCAAAGAAATCAAAGCTTTCAAAGGCAGATGCATTTTTGAGGATGCAGAGCAAGGGCAGCTTGCACCCTCATGCCACCCTCATATGCAAGCAGAGGTGTGGGAAGTTGACGCTGCAGAAGAATTCTGAGATTTTATTTAACTAAAAACTAAAGCCATCAGATTCTGGTTGCAAACTGAAAGCATCTTGTTAAAAAGCATGACACGTCCGAGGCTTTATGAAAACATTTTCTTGTATTTGCAGTGAGAAGAAGTCAAGTTATCTCAGATTCCCCTCTGCTGAATGAACCAAGTCATTAAACTGGCATTTGCATTGAAAGGCTTTTCACAGGGCTTTCTGTCAGGCCTTTCAAACAGGGATGAAATGAATTAGGGCCAGCTTACAAATGATGCATTGTTGAATGTATGTGGGAACAAACAGCCACCATTGTCAGTGCAGGTGGGAAAGAAAAATGAATAGACAAGGAAGCTCATGGAGACGAAGAATCTCATTATTAATGAACTGTGTGCACATCTTTAATGAAGTTTACCCAATAAAAGATGGATTTTCCCCTGATTCTCCTCTTTAAAAATTAATTACCTTGAAAAATATACAATGGTGATACATTTCAGATTATACATGCTTCTCTCACATCATTATACTACTAACTTAGAACTAGAAATATTCTTCATACAAGTAACTCACAGGATTTAAGTATTTTAAAACTCAACTCAGTCTCTTACAGAAGTACCCTCATAGCCCTTCATTCAAATGAGGAAACTGAGGCACAATACCAAGGCAAGGACGACAACTTAAAATGTAGCATTTTTTACCTTCTGTCCTTTAGCTAAGTAATGAAACAGTTTAATTTTTATTAGGTATTTATTAATTTTTACCTTTTCTAAAGTAGGATTCAACAACATGCCCTAATGCCAAAAGTTTACACAAACAAGAAAAAAACCAGAAGCCACAGACGCTTCAATGACACTGCATGGAAAATATTACCTTCCTGTCACAACCTTTTTCTCTGTAAATAGTCTCAGATAGTCTTCAGTCACCACTGCTTCATCATCATTTTTTCTCCTGTTGCATGGTGGCAGCTTTTATCCATATTTTTCTGACTGAAAAGGCACTTCAAGTCTTATTTAAAACCATTTCTTTGCCATTCTGTTGTCTTCCTCTTGCTTTTATTTTACAATGAAACATGCTTAGCAGTATTTCTGTAATGTAGTTTCTGGATTATCTACCATTACAGTATCTCCACATTTAATATTGGAAGTTGTTTCTATTTACAGTAGAAATGCTTAATTCTACTAATTTTCAGCTCACAAACTGTATCCTCCTTTTCCTAAGAATATCATTACCTTCACTTGATTCTTGAAAACCACTTATTTTACTCTATGTCACCAGAGATCTTAACTGCTGTATAGTTTTCCTCCAGGTGGAATTGATTCCCACTGAATTTTAGTAGAAATACATCTGTAACACCGAGACATCTGAACAACTGCCATCATAGCACCAAATACGCCATCATTACTACACCAGCACACTGATACAATAAGTCTTGCAAGGAGAACTGAACGCTTTACAGAACTTTTACTTTCACTAGAGGAACCTTAAACTCAGAGGTCTAACCCAAGCTTCAAGTCAGGAATGGAGCACAGGGTGTGAATCCCAAGCTCATCCAATTTAGGGTCTCTGAGGAGCCAGGATTCAGACATAGTTCTCCATACCTTGCAGACCTCTTAACTTTTTGTTAATTATTAATCTCTTTTGCTGCTGATCATCATGCATTCCAGAGAGATTATTTGAACTGAGAAGGTTCTAAGTTAAAGCACTATCAGATACATTTGTAATTTAATTAAAAATACAAAGCTAGCTTGATTGTGCTTTTTTTAAAAATTTATTTTACTGTTTAGAAATAATTACTTTTTACACTTAAGACACAAGTATTAGATTAGACATGCATCCATTCTTTGTTGTTCGTAATTATTGATACAAAGCTATTAGCCTTTTTCTGGATTTTCCCTAATGCTCCAAGATTTAGGATATCTCTATGTTACAGATGACTTGTCTAGATAAGTTTTAAAATATCTGCCAAAAGTTCAATCCAAATATCTTGATGGAAATCAAAGGTTAAAAATATTTTGCTTTAATTAATACTATTAGGAAACTGGAAAAGAACTGTCAGCTATATAAACTGATACTTCTGCAAAACAAAAATAGGGTGTACTAATCTTTCTGAATTTTTTCTCCATTTTGAATCTCTGCTCTAGCCAATTCCCTACTCCCTCAGCATTTCTCTCATGAGTTTAAAGAGATTCCAATGTATCCAGGAGTCTTATTCTTTGAGCACAATTTCCCTCTATGCTGGGCAAAAATTAGAAGTTCTACAATACTATCCTGCCACTAAAGATGAATCAAAATACAGTAGCACCAAGTGTGAACTTGCTTAGCCCGTGATTTAAATTAAATATCATCCTCTATTTGAACAGAAAAGAGATCCAGAATATTTGGGACAATTCTCTCCTCTTTCTTCTGGGATCTCTTAAGTGATCCATTTGTCCATAAATGTTTGTGGTTGATTGGTTTTTGGTTTGGTTTTTTTTGTTTGGTTGGTTTTTTTTACCACTGTTCAATAAATCTCCCCGACACATCACAGGCAGCCTCTGTTCTTTGAGAAAGCTGTTTCACATCTACCAAACAACAATTTCCCCTACTCTCACTGTCTTAGAAAAGATTACTTTTACTTACTTAAATACAAAAATTCAAGTGACGATTATCTGTCTTCTGGGTACATATACTGGCACAAGAGGTCTTACATTGGAAGACTACATACTATACTATATTGTATATACTATATACAATACTACTATACAGTATATCAATTGTTAGAGTAACCTGCATTCCTGAAAAAAACCCAACAAAACCTGTCACTACCCCCCCTTTCCCACAAAACAAGAAGAAATATGGCACAAATTGCAAACAGAAGTAATGATCTTTATTTATGCTACAACAACACTGAGCACAAACCTGTACCCAAACAAGCCTCTTCCAAACATCCTTCAACCCGCTTCCCTGTAAATCCTGTTGGCTAGCTTCATTCATCCAGAAAATGCATTCAAAAAACAACCACTTCAGTACATCTAGTTTCAGCCAACACTGCTGGCACCAACATGCAAACAATACTGTTTTGTCTGTACTCTTCAAGGTCAGTGTCTTTAACAAGGTCTAACTTCAAAGAGTGAACGTCTAGCACTTTGTGAACAAGATGTAATATTTTAATATCCAAATCAGTATCTGATAAAAATTTGCTGGGAAAAATCAGAAAGCTAAAAATCACATCAGCACTTCTAAACTCTTCAGTTCCAAGCTCATAAATAGCCCTGCTTTGCTTGCAGTTGAAGTATTATATATCTCAGACAGGCACGACTCACATATTGTATTATGCTCCTTCAGCTCAGACATACACACCCTATATCTGTAACCTCTGTGGTAAGGAATCCACAAAAAAATTATTTGTTTGATGTTACAGCTTAAATGAAAGGTTCTGTTTCATTACTATGCACAGTCCGGAATGTAAAAAAACTCAAACTATCTTAAAGCCTTGAATATGCATAAGATCTTTAAAGTATGCCTCCCACCTCAGAAACACAGAGAGCAGTTCAGAAAAAGAGAGACTGAATTATTAAATCAAATGTTGAGTGCTCTGTCATATTATCAAGCAGCTAAACTAAACTGTAAAGATCCAATAGCAAAGGAGTGCGTGGAGCTCCTCTTCACATGAGTTAATAACAAGTATATGGAAGTGACACTCCGGAACCCTTAAACTTGACAGTAGGTGACAGAAAATAGAAAGGACTTTGTTACCAAGTCTGCCATCTGTTTTTACAGTATCATATGTCTTTTACATAAGAAGTAGATAAGAGATGTAAATCAGAACTTTATTAGAATGCATGTTGGTGCACCAGGCACTAATATTGGTGATTATCAGTCACTCTCTGAGATGAAGTACCTAATATTAGGTGAGTATAGCAAAACAGCAGTCAAACAACAACAGCTTTTTATCAGTCTACGGGCCAAAAGTTAATCACCCACGCCTAGGTGTATCCATCTTTTACAAAGCCTGCATCTCAAAATAAATACAGGAGTAGCATGCAAGTTGTCTTTAAAAATGGGTTCATGATTACCTTAGATCAACAAATCATAGGTTTAGTAGGTTAACATATAGCTGCAAGCTGTACACTAGCAATGTAAAGACATGCAAGTTTAGTTTGCTGCAAAGCATTAAATAAATGAGTCTATTACTGGATTAACAAATTAGTTTAAATATTTTGTGCAGCTACCTTAAATAAAAAACTAAACATCACAACCCCCCACATACATAAAAATGCAACAGTAGAAAGAGCCACAAGCCAAGGAAAAAGCAAGCCCACCCTTTAGCTGCATGTCAGTCTTAAATGTGCAAACACTGCAGTTCATTACATTAAGCTGACATAAAACCTGTCAAGTAGCAATCAACCTATTGCTTCTACCCTACCAATTCCTGTGCATCTTTCAGACTCTGGAACAAATCATGAGAGTTAACAAAGCAAAACAAAAGATTTAACATGCCACATCAGTTCCTTAATCCTGTTCAACAAGTGGACACACAGCTCCTCTTACTTGCTAGCAGAGGGGCTCACAAGGATACATTCGTTTTCCACTCACTGCTTCTTTTTCCCTTCCCTTTTACCACATGAACACAAAAGAAACTCAGACAGCACTGAAAATCTCTAGCATCAAGCTGTCCTGATGGTTCCTATGTGGATTCACTGAGTTTGCCATAAATACGCTATCATAGTATTAAAAAACCACACAAACACACCACAACACCAACACAAAACAATTACACTTATTTTTTGACCTTCCATCCTGAACATTTCTAATATATTTGTCTTTTGAAAGGAATAGTTTTAGTGTTATAAGCACTGGGGTTCATTACAGTTTCCATGACCTCCCTATAATTAACCTCAATGACATTTTCACTATACAGGATCAATCATTGTTTGTGGTAAAGAAGCCTATTGCTATTCAGGACAATATAAGGCTATCCTAGTAACTGAAAAATAATAATCTCTCTGTATAAAATTTTTTCAGCACATTTTTATAATTTGTTTCACAATGTTGTTTCAGAATTTGTCTTTATCGATATGTAAGGATCATTGCAGCTAATATAAAAAGTCACTTCAGAATGAAAATAGAGCCAGACAAGAGTATTGCACATAAAAGCACAGAGTAAGCTGAGTTCTCCTAAACATACATCATCATCATTACAATAGAGTTAGATTTAACTCCAGAAAATATGCAGCGCTCTATTTAACTTTTTTCTATTTTGAACCAAAGAGCCACATTCATTGAAATATACAACCTATTTCTGTATATCTGATTGACTAACTTGAAAACCCACTTTTTTTAAATATTCAGAGCTCTTTGCTCTGAAGTTTGCTTTCAATTCCCATTTGCCAGTGATTCAAGGTAGCTGATGCTCTAAGTTCTTCATTTTAACTTCCCTACCACGAGTACACCACTTGGTATCACTGGAACCAATCAATTGCAAATTCTGTCACAGCAATTTTGTCAAGAATGAAGTTACCTGCAACATTACACTGTTATGCTACAAGTGATAAGTTTCTTGTTTATGGAAATGGCCACTTTACTAGCACTCACAAAGAACAATAATGCTGAGACATGCATGTATTAAAAGATGGCAACTAATGGGGTTTTTTTACCTGTTTAGGTTTCTAAGCCTTTTTATACTTAAACTTATAGCTCAAGTTGAGAAATTTGTGGCACATTTTGAAATACCAAAACATCACTATTAAACTCAAACTATTGCTTTTCTGCTTAAATTACTGTATATAAAAGAGCAGTTCCTTGTTGTAGGGAAAGAGATGTAGATTAGAATACTTTAACACTTTTCTGATTCTTTGTAGCATTTACTGTTGAATAAGCAGAAGAGGCCATGTATACAAGAATTTCGAAATTACTACATTACACTATGTTCACCGAGTGGAAGAGAAAGTAATTTCCTCATAGAAGGTCATCTGCCTCATTAGCACTACTATTTTTCTGATTTTATTGCACCTGGAGTACAGTCCCTTTTCCTATCCTGCAGCTTATTACCAGTGTCTACGTTATGCTGTTAGACATTACGCAGGTGGCTCTCATTGGCACCGACAGACAAGCTTTCAACCAAGGGAAACATCAATTTTGATGAATTGCAAATAAACTGCATTCTTTGTTCTCAATTTAGCAGACAGGTGTGGCTTCCATCAGCATCCACAAAGACCAACCTTGAAAAATGTAAGCAGAATAAATTTCAGAAAAAAGAATACATACAAGCTTGTGCTTCATTTACAAACAGGAACAAGCAGAAAAGCAAAGCACTGGAACTGCTGCTTCCAGCTTTAGTGAGATCCTCAACTGATGCAAACTGCAGTAAGTCCAGTTAATTTAAAGTCATGACTTGCTCAATGCAGCAATGGAAGATGACTCCAGCTGTTAACATGACCATTTATAAGGTCCTTTAAAGTTAGCTACCAGTATTTAAAAAAAAAAAAAAAAATCCAAAGTATAATTAAAAAGTGGCTTTGTAATTTTTTTTAAGTTACACTGGCATTGGCAAAAATTCAGAACCACCAGCATGGCTGAAAAAGAGATGAATCAAAATGAAAATGTAGTGTATCGGGACTTGCAGATCTGTAAGCACATAGATGTGAGGAAGTCAGGTAAATTACAGGGTAACTGACATGGTAGAGGCTGAAATTACTGCTGCCTTTTAGAAATTAATCCTTGAACTAAAAGGACTTTTACATGAAATTTTTTATCTCTCCCCCAAGTATCTACCAAAAAAGCTTCCCATATCTATCCAATTACAGTGTCACAGACACACAGCCTAAACACAGAACACAGCTTGACACAAAGAAAAATTCCTTAAACGCTCTCAATACAAGTCTAACATGTCACTTGCCCATCTATTGAAGTTGGACAGGGCAAGCACTAGACTACAGAAGAGCACAGCACTTTGGGCAGGAGAGATTAATTAAGCGCGTTATCAAAGTGAGAGATACATTACAGCAAAGACTTTGAAAGAGAATATTATTCTAGGTTTGGAACATTTGCTAAGTGCTTCATACCTGGAAGAAGAACATAATTTGCCAATTCAAATTTTACCCTGCAAAAGCTAGTCTGCAAAAAGCACACAGAAATTCTCTCACTTCTTCACTGCCCAAAGTGGAGGCTTGCATTTAACAGCAGAAGACCAGACTTCAGTGTCACTTCTATAATATAACCACAACTGTACAAGGGCTTTTAAACACACGTTTAAATGCAGCTTAAAAAAAACCACAAAGCCAAATATTTGCCCTCTTTATGTGCTGTTCAACCTATTTACTAATCTCGCTTAAGCTCTAACAGAGTTAACACTCAAGACTTGCAAAGGGTAAAGATCTGACTAGTCTGCTTATATATTGCATAGAATCAGTAGCCTATACTCAAATTTCATACATATCTACACACATACCAGCAGTATGACATCACAACATGCTCACAGGTTATACCATCAAGCATAATAGCAAGGGAGTGAAAGCCAGTGCATACAGCAGCCTTGTCATTGCGCAGATCCCAGGGATTATTTATGACTGCAGACACCAAGAGCAGAAAGAGATAAAGTAGACTATTTAATCAGGTCAAAAGCAACAGACATTCAATTACACAGACACATACACATGACCACCTTTTCATCTCCCCATTCCTTGCTGATTCTTTTCCATAAAGGCATATTCTGGGAGAACACAGGATGTTCACTTCATGGTATATGCACCAGTCATATTTTATTTTTTAAAAGTTGAGCTGATCTTTACAATTTTTTCCAATAAATCAATAGTTGCATTACAAAAGATGCCTCTATCTGACATGCCTCAAAAAAGAACTACACCATGAACCAGTCCCAGCACGATGTCTCAGTCCATATAACCTTCTCCTTCCTCATACTACCAACTGTCCTAATTTTTGGTCCTCCCAAACAGCAGACCCAGCAAGTCCTGCCCACCCTAACTCTAGCATACAGAGTTTTTAAATGCAAAATGTAGAATATATCTGATCCCTGTTCTGGTCTCTGTGCTCCATTCTTAACAGCAGTTGCCAAAAAAAAAAAAAAGAAAAAAAAAAGTCAACACGAATTCAGTTGAAGAGTGATGCCTATCTTTTCCATTTCCTGTATTCACAATTATACCCCATTTTCCCAAGGAAGGCTATAATAACAGTCTATAGTTTTTGTATTAGTCTTGGTACCACTATCACAACATTCTGATTTCCCACTGATTCTGAGGAAGAATGAGGAAGATGCTAATCTGACAGCAAGTTCAGCATTGCAGGAACAAGGAACATATTCTTTTTCTTATTTTATCAAGGCAGATCTTATTTCTGGACTGGAGATTTTCTGCTTTGCTTTACATTACCTTTTTAGTTGTCCCCCAACATTGTTGCCCATCCCACTAAAAATGCAGAAGAAATCCATTCTGCAAAGCTTCCCCACTTCTGCAGGGTAAAGATCCCTCTTCTTCTCTCCCTCTCCCAAACACTCATGTAATTGATTTGGCCTCTTCTATTTTAAAATCTTTAGTAGACACTGACACAGCAGTGGGTTTCTACTTTATATTAAAAGTCAGGGGGAGGGGGGAAGGAAATAAAACAGAGGGCAAAAAAGATCTTCAATACAATTGAACACTCTCAGTAAAATTAAGTGCCTTGTAGCATTGAGTAGGGCTAAAACACTAACTTCTACCTTTAAAGACTGATCTAAACATACAGATCTGAATGCAACAGACAAATGCCAAAGTCCTTTCCTGGTTTGGCTGCAATATGCAGGAGCTGTCCTTCTCATATCTAAACTTTCACCAGCTTTTTTGTACTTAATGCAAAACAAGGAAACCAGACCTTGGATCCTATTCATCAAACTGCTGAGATAATTGAGGAAAGACAGTCAAGTGATGACCTGGAAGCAGTGTCAACAGTTATGTTTTGTCCTGTACTATTATGCAAGGAATAGATAGCAAAACGAACATTTTTCTGTCCTCACTAGACAAACATAAGTGATGAGAAGTCAATGAGCAACTCATTAGGGTTCATGATATGCTTTAAACAGTACTGCATCAAGCACTGTGATCCATTCTTCACATTAATTCAAAGTTCAAGAGAATGTTTTAATAAAAAATAAAAAATACATTAAAAATGGATGGGTTTAGCCATCAGTCTCCACTAATGAATTTGTTGACAAAGCTTCTATTGGTTTCACTGCTGTTAGTTCTAAAGTCAAGTAAGCCAGCTGGACTCTGTTCTGATTCACGCCGCTTCATATCTAATTAAGTTTCATTTATAGAATCAAACTCCTCCAGTGGTTATAACCTTGCTGAAGACAGAGTTATTGAATTTCAAAAGAATTTTTTACTGCTATGTGTGATAAAGAAAAATACCTACTTTTACTGTCACTTTTCAAAGCAAATATGCAATGCTAGGTCATTCAACACAGCCATTATGTGATCTGAATTATTCCTTAATAACGATATAGGTCATATATAACTATTTCCCAGATATTTATTTTGGCACTATAGTTGGCCCTTGCTTTATATATTCAACAGCTGTTATACTGATAATTGAAGCCATTAATGGATGAGGTAAAAGTGCATTCATTTTCTGAAATGCTGTGAAAAGATCCTGGTTCTCAATTCACCAGAAATAAAAAGGCAAAAGTTTACACATATTTTCACCAAAAACTGTTTGTATAAATCAGCTTTCACTTATATTTCTGGAGTCAGCATTGGGAAACTAGTTTCAAATTCTAACTGGAAACTTTGTCTATTTGTGACCACAAGCAAACTATAAATATAGTTCTAGTAAAAAAAGCCTGTTTTGTTTCAAATAAGTCAGTGATAATCACAATCATTCCTGGATTTCTTAACCAGGAAACAGTAGAAAAAAACCTGGTGGCTAAATGTGCACATTATACAAAAAATAAATTATTTCTAACATCTGTCTTAGACACAGAAAGAAAAGAGGTGGGTAAGGTTAAATGGTAAACAGCCAAATAGATCATATTTTTTTTAGTAAATTTTATTAAGTTATTCACAATTCCTGTGTGCTGTTATTTTCAATACTTCATGGGGAAAAAGAAATGATGAAAAGTCGAGAGTTCTCAAGTTTCTAGAAATATCCTAAATTAAAAAAAAAAAAAAAAAAGAAAACCACAAATAAAAACAAAAACCCACAACAGAAGGGGGGGGAAGGTTCTCCACAGTATTTAACTCAAAGCCTGTCCTAAAATCTTTTGTTCTCAAGATCATTAACTAAACTAAACTGTAAAGGAATTTGATTTTTAATAAGCTTCAACAATATTTAAAAAATTGTAAGTGCTTAATTTTGATCATTCTAATGCCCTTGTTGATGAAGCTTTGCACAGGTAAAACATTTCACTTCTTTTAGTTTTGCCATTTTCAAAATAAAAGTGCCTACACTAAAGCACAACTATTCTGAAGATCACTTAATCACAAAACTTCAGAGATCTGATGTTTAATTACCACTTAGCACATGTTGGTTAATCTCTCTGTCCTTTCCTAAGGATAAAGAAGTGGCTAATAAAAAAAACCAAACTATAGATATTTGAAAGAATTTTGATAAAGGATAGGTTTCTTTATTATTATTTTTAATTCCTTTCAGAATATTAGCTGGAGATCAAATATAATTTGTAGTAATAAGGCAGATTCAATATCTCCAAATCATATACTTTACATATTAACAGCATAATCCTTTTACATCCCAGGCTATATATAGACATTAAAGGCATCTGCTAATCAATCACAGATTAATGACAACACACAAATCTGACTGAGCCGAAAGACCAGCCAATATAATCACACATTCTTTATCACCTTTTTGCAATCAGTTCCAAGTAACACCAACACTCACTAAGATACAGAAAAGTTTAATATAAAACCTACATCTTATGACTCACATATGTTACAATGAAAATACTATATCCAAATACATTAATGATTTCTTTTGATAAGTTTTAGATGAGTAATGGCATGATATATCTTCATGCAAGGAGTATGAATTTAATCAGGAATCTGAAGTTCATCATTTGGGTTTTATGGATTTTTATTTTAATTAATACTATTATTGTCATTGCACATAATTTCTTTTGAAGGTAACATGTCCCTCTTTGCTCTTAATAAATTCCTACTGTTTGATGGAGACTAATTAGATGAAGTACCCACTTTAATACTTCAAATAAGCAGCTACATTTTATGTTTTAGTGATAAGAAATATCCAGAGGCACTAAAAATGCTCTTACAATTTCATCAGAGCTGTTTGTATGAGCGCCAATCTATTTTGCTTCTCATGTCTCTGCACAAGTCTCTCCTTTTTGTTTCATAGTTTTTCTGTTTTACTTTTATTACAGGGTCTTCATCTTCTACAAGGTAGGATATTAGAAAAATACCCTTTTTTGAATGTATATTTAAACCATGAATACTATTAGAAGCTGACTTTTTTTTTAATACAATGTTGAACAAATCTTAAATCATATACTATGACAGCAAATATTAGAAAAGATATCACAGTAGAGGTATGAGGATGAAAAATACGTATACTGGGAAATGCTAGCAATAGATTAGCTACAGAAATGAAAGAAGATGACCTAACTAGATGATAGTGACTATGAACATCTGTATTTAATGACATAGCTGCTTTGAAGATAATTTAGCCATGAACTGACATAGTTTAAACTTTGAGAAATTGCTTCTAAGATAGAATCCCTGACATCAAGGATAGTCCAGGAATACTCTTGGTGCACGGGGCTCTCGGGAAAGGAAAACTGCTGCAAGAGATCCATAGGCTCCTTCTACACATCCAGGAAAGAAGCAGATTGAAGAGTTCAACAGCTGCAGCTTGGGAATTTGTCTTAGCCACATCAAAGCTAGAAGTTAAGATGATTAAGTATTCTGAAAGGGACCTGGGCATGGTGTGCACGTTTCTAGAGACATGTATGCTGAAAAAGTGGGAAGCATTACTCAAACGCAGTGGCAGAACAGAGTGTATCAAAAACACCAGCCATGACATCCTCTGGGTGAGGCCGGATTCCTTACCAGCTCAGTACATTATAATAGTCCGAAAACACTGGCACTCAGTTTTAGTCTTAGTCCAGTATTCCAAAGTTTATTCCTACTTAATCGAGTGAACCAAGTAGCTGACAAGCTGAGGCTGAAGCAATTCCTTCAAAGTCATTACAGGCCAATGCACAGAATTACCAACAGTGGGTATATTTCAAGAAGGGACAAGTTGTCGAAGTTGCAATCCTGTAGTGTTTAAAGTCAGATTTTACCGAAATATTCTGCATTACCCATTGTTGTTGGCAATTCTGCATTTCTGAAACTGTAGGATAATATCGCTCTTATTTCATATGGTAACAAGTCATTTTACCCATATGATATCAGCAGTGACCAGTTACATAAACTATTAATGAGAGAACAGATGCTGAGCTATTCACTAAGTCATCAGACATTAAAAATCATTAGACAAGCTTCTTTTAGGAATGCAATAGTGTATCCCTATGAAGGTACATTAAATTATTTCTGATAATCAGAGCCAACATTCCAAATGAGGAGTACCACATTACTCTCTGTTCTGTTTACACCGCCAAGTGGGACTAAAGAATAAATGAACAACTTTGGCATCTGTGTCACAAACATAAACACTTCAAAAGACTGTTTTTGCCAGCACCAGCAGAGAATGGGTGCTTCTGAAGCAGACACCTGTTGCACTTGAAGTAAAATCATATTCAGCAAGACATAATTAACATTCAACTGCCTCAAGCACAAGCATACTAAAACAGCACAACCAGCAAGAATAGATTAGTATCATGTGACATTGTTACATCACTAATCACATAACCAGCAGCTAGAGCTTCTAACCAAGTTAAACATAAATAAAATTAATTGCAAATGGACAAACAGAGAATTATTATGGAGTTGCACAAATGAGATAGACTAAGACATGCAAATAGTAGGATCTGCAAAAAAGTTGTCAAACAGATAGGAAAGACATGTTGCTGGACTATTTTGCCTTTACCATACAGATGGGAAAGATGCTTAGTGAAGCTAGCCAATGAGACCATGCTCTTATTCAGGGAAGAGAAAGACAAAATACCCCTAATGAATAAACAAGTATGTGAAAAAAGACACCATTACATTATTTTCCATTCAACCTTCTCACCTTCAAAAGAGCATCTAAGATCACTTCCATCTTCAAGTAAGACTGTCAAGTAGTTGCAGCTATCAGTGCCAACGAAGTGTCATCACCTCTACTTGACTGTACACTCATAGCTGAATTAGGCCAGACTGATATAGACTAAATACCTCAATATGTAGTGATGATGCTTAAGAGGTAGCCATTGGTAATGCATATTGTTAAGAGCATTAAGTTGTGTTGAAATTAATCTACTGGTTTTCCTAAGCCTTTCCACTGCACATATATTCTTGACACCAGAACTGTTTTAAAACAGAAATTCCTGATCAAGTTTGAACTTCTCCATGAAGAAACAGCAATAACAACAAAAAGTATCAAACTGAATGGAAAATAATAATAATAAAAAAAATTGAGTAAAAAGATTGAAGAGATCACTTTTTCTGGATGGAAAACCATTCATCTTTATTTGTACCCCAAAATGATCCAGCATAAAGGAGAAATATACACTTGACTGCCTAACAGGTGTTAAAGTTTATGGTCAGGCTGTGAGAGATCCAGATTCAAAGTGCTGCTTTGTCTCAATTAGAACACAGAAATCTCTCAGAAATCCCAAGTCAATCAAGTACCCAATACTCTATGAAAACATGACTGTTTATTCCTCTCAAAGCTGCTGACAAAGTTAAAAAAAAAGTCTCCGTTAAAACTTTTTACTTAACCAAATTATTTTATAGGAAAAGTTTATGCAACTTCTAAATGAATGCTGAAGCATTAAGTACTTTCCACTAAAGAAAAAGGTAACTGATTCATAATGGTTTTTCAATGCTGATGGGTAGATACAAAAGGTTTCAGACCACTTACAGTATGAATCTTCCTAAACTGCAGTTTTCCTCATCCAAAGCCTGAGTACTATACATGCTTAATACTTAGTGCATATTCTATAAATAGTTATATACTGAGAGAGAGTTAGGGGAACAGTTTACTCTGATTTTTTTTAGAAGTTAGAATTTGACAAGCTCTCATGACAACTTCACAAATTAAGTGACTTTAATGTTACAAACACTTCCTAATCCTTCCCACATACCGTAAGTTTCCAAATAGTTCAGAAGAGAGCCAATATGGCAAAGGAATAAAATGAGAACACTGAAAGTGGAACAAGTTTTCCTGTAAAGGATGAAATGACACTGAAATGTGCAAAAAAAGTTTTTTTTTCTATGAACTGAATTTTATGAATTGACCTGGCCTAATCCTGCTGAGCAATAGGACTTGACGAAGTCGATCAAGCAGCTCCATTGAGGAGCTGATCAGAATCCCAACACAAGGATAACTAAGGCAGTGAACCTACATCCACATACAATAAAAGGACAATTTATGACTCTAAACTTATTAACCCACATTAAACAGTTTGGAAGATCAAGGGATTTTTTTTTTCCTCCTATGAATTTTGCAAGGACAAAAACTTTTTGGCCCCTTTTTAGTAAACATCTTTCTAATGCAAAAACATCACTAACACAGTGAACATACCAAACCGCTGAGGCTGCCAACATCCAGGCAAATCTCTTATCAGGTATAGTTCAGAGGGAAACCAATAAGCAGACATTGGTGAAGAAAACCCCTGTGTGCTTCAATGAATATTCATTACATCCTCTAATTTATTATCATGTTTACAGCCAAAACTGCGGAGCAAATTACATTCTACGTAAGGGCCCAAGGGGGTTTTCATTTCCACAGCTTGGACTGGTATCAAAATAAAGTACATTAGAGAGAAATTGAAACGAGAGCCATTAATATTTAATGGACTACTAACAGCAGTACTTCCTCATGACAAAGTCACAGAGCAGAGGAAGCAAGGATCATTCAGAACTTTGCTCCACAAAATTCTTAACATTAAGCAAACTGAATTCAAACTGAAAAACAGGTGGCTTTCTAAGCAAAAACAAGCAAATCACAAGAAACTGCCCCTGACAACAAAAAACCTACATCCCCCCCCCCCCCCCCCCATTAAAGAAAAACCACTCAACATTAAGTAGAAATAAGCTGGTGAAATTGGACCCAGGAGATAACAGACAGCCCAAAGGAGAAATTAACTGATTACAGGAGCAAAACAGAATATGAAACTGCCCATGCATGGAGGGAAAGTATCATATGGAGAAAACCCAAAATAATCAGTGCTCGGCGAATGTAAACAAGTGAGTGAACATGACAACTCTGAAGCTGTTTCCGGGCTAGAAAATGGAAATTTCAAACTGCCACTGTAAGAGAACGGAATTAAAACACAGGGAAAACCAAGTGTCCAGCAGCCACCAGAACTTTCACAGCATCAGCACAGATGATATAAACTTGTGTCATTTCTCTAATGATTGCAGAGGATGGCTGCAGCAGCACAATCATTACAAAGGATATGACAGATAAAGATACTCACATTGATCTATATTCATTTTCCAAACTGAAAGCGAATACAGTAAACTCACTTAAACGAGCATTTTGTTCTCTTCCTGCTCACCAAAGCTAGTGGGGAAACCCCAATTACAGTTCCTCTTACACTTGGTATTGGTGACAATCATGAAAATACAGTTTCACTTTCAGATTGCAATTACAACTCTGATGTAGCCTCTGAGCACTGACCAATAAATACTGATCATCACCTCCGGGACAACCTCCCTTTCCATAGAAAAATTCCTTGTCTTTGTCCCTATTCTGTTACTCCTGGACTGGTATTTTAAATAACTCGATCATTCTGACTACCTGATCCTGCAAAAACAGACTCAGGCATCTGAGTCATTTCATACCTGCTTAACTCAATCTTCCAGTCAACGTTTCCATTCAAACTAATTTTGAGATATCATTGCCAGTTTTCATCAACAGTTTTTTGTTTCTTCCCATCTACTTTGTACTTCATTGTGGAAAGAATGAGATTGGAGCTGTAGGTCCTTATCTGCTGGATGGTCTTTTCTCTCTGTCCAGCATCTTTTACATGGGGAAGATTGTCCCCAGTGGAGCAGGCACACAAATGAGAAGACTACAGTTTCATCCTGCAATTAATATCATCTATTTTGTCTATCTTGGAAACTTCCTCCGTTCAAAAGCCTTCATAAACCCAGTCCTGTTTCTCAGGGGATTACAGAGACTTCATAGAGTTACACACTGGAAACAGTAGTAGACATTCTAAATTGAGTCAGTGTAAGTGGCAATTAATTTATTTAAGTGAAAATATCTTCTAACATGGCCCAGACCAGAATTCACATCATGTTTCCATCTTGCCTTTTTAGTATTTTCTCTAGGATTACATTTCAAACTACATTTGGTTTAGGTACCAACTGGTGCAGCTACCAGAGGAAGTAACTAAGATAGCTACAAAATAAATATACACAGGTCACTACAAATTAAGCAATTTAAGTCCTTGTATTTTTTGTCATACATTTTCCTGATCATACAATAAAACCATAAATTGTATGAAAGAGTATTAACCATTAGGACATTTGCTACATTAACCTTTGTATTGAATGTCCCAGAGCGTCATTATGATATTTTGTACTTGAAGTATTCTTCCAGAGGGAACTTAATCTCACAAATATATTTAAATTCTGACCTATGTTCAGTAAAATAATAAATCCCAAAACAATGTTAGTGATTCTTATCCCCATTACAAAAGTGTGTTTTGTTTTTGAAAATAATTACTTTTAAAAGAAAAAAATATCACATAAGTAGCAAAACAAAGGTTGTAAAATCACTTGAAAAAATCAGGTTTAGATTTACAAAAAACACTGGGTGTAGTCAGGAGTGAAAGTCCTATCAGCTTTTATCACTGAGGTACTAACAGAGACAATTTTATCACATCCACAAAAGTTTGGCTTTAAATTTTCGTATTACTGTGGTCTTGCATTGAACCCCAGTGTTTATTATCAACTTAGGGCCTATAACAGCCTTTTACTGAGGTCACTTTTATAGCAAATAGTTTCTCAGTGGGACCCATCCTTTTTCACCCAAGCCCCAGAAGTGAAATAGTGGTTCTCTGACCAGAAGAACCAATACAGAGCTAAGTCTGAAGGGCTGTTAACTCAGAAACAGCAACAAGAGAAAACACAGTTTCAAATACTAAGAAAGCTCATTTAAACTACAACACCCCTAAATCACGAGCTGGAGAACAGGTGCTCACCTGAGATGTTCTCCTGGAAAGAAACAGGTGGCAGTGGACAGACAGTAGCCAGCATGGGCATCAGCATACGGCTTGTGCCTCCCAAATCCAGCCAAAAAATATGAATAATGCAGGAAAATGAGAAAATTCAAGACAGGGGATCAGATCATTCATCTTCAACATTGTAATTATCTTTCCTTCTAACAATTTTTGGGAAAGGGAAAGAACTGGCGAATAAGTACACCCAGGTCCTCAGACAGCCTCACACAAATGAGACACAGATTAACTAAAATCTTGGGGAATGATCTTTGTATAAATGCAAAGTTGTGACAAAGATAAGCTGGCCTTGGTAGAAGAGGTATCAGATGTTGTTATTGGATCTGATTAGAACTGATTATTAGAGCAAGTTACAAGAAATATGACCACTTTTAGAAATAAAAAGGTTTCGCATTTAAAAAAAAAAACCTCTTATGTCAAATTCTCAGATTATAATTGATTAGCACTAAGGTAATATATAGCAAAATAACCCTTCAGAATGAGATTCTCATTTGCCATTCATTTTAGCACACATGAGAAATGCTTGTGTATAAGATGTTGTTCTTGATGAACAATATATTCTTGGGAAAGCTAGACAAATCTAGGTCAAGGTTAAGAGTTGAAAAAGTGCTTGAAAACAGATATGAATAGAGGTCCTTTCCAGCTCCACACTTCACTGTGATTGAAGACAGTCTGATGTAGCCTGACTGCTGATACAGAGGGGGACACACTGTGACTAGAATTTGATATTGAATCACAGATAGCTGTACAGGGAAGGCTCACGGTGTTCAACCCCAGCTGAGTGAGTATGTGTGGAGGACAAACTGTGATTAATGTCCAAAGTCAAAGCTGACAGCAGCTATTACAGAGTGGATTACATAGAAACCTAACATAATATTACCAGACATCACCCTCAATCAGGCCTCTCTCCTGAACAGAGTGATCAACACTAATCCCATTGCCATGCTATTATATTAGTAGACTTGTAAGCTTGCCATGCCTCTCCACCATTTAAATGTACAAAGTTGGCGGCACCTGGCCATTTGGAACACCAAAAGGACAAGGATGGAGTTCAGACTTTACCAAACACTGCTAAAGGTTCTAAACATCAATTCTCTGGGAAAAATCTTAACTAACAACATATCCCCTCAACACCTACAGCTAAGAAACCACGCAGACATCTCCACAGATGGCAGCAATGGACTTTTGCATCAACATGACAACTGCATTATGAACACTATTTTTATAGCACACATGCTTAAGCAAGCAAAATGATTATACCCACATCACTCAGTTGGCTAAATCCAATGGAGAATTTATGCAAACAAGCATTGCCAGAGATATTTTATTCCAAATGGATTTTATTCCAAACTTCCAAATGAAAGTCTTATTATTTTGTCTGGTCATATGCCAAAACACACCACAAAATATATTTAAAAAATTGTGAAAAATGTTCTATAGCTAATATTGTCTAATGAGAACTTCAACCAAATGTACCCAGTCTCCAAAGGCAAAACACCCATAGCTCACAGGCTTGTTTTCCTGCTTTTTTTATTTTCTTTCAATTTGTTTATAACTGTAAGATTACCATTTCAATAATATTTAAGCATACTAAAGAAGCAACATTTACTAAGATCACAATTTTTCCTTGCTTTTCTTCAGTTGTTTAGGCCACAAGTAGAAGTAAATAGAGTTAGATACTGGAATTCTTTAATTTTTTTTTTTAACTTTTCAGATTTGTTTTGATTTTTTAAATCATCCACTCAAAATTAGCAAAATAATTTTAGAATTTTTTTTATGCATTTTTGAAAGAAGGAAGAAGGTTAACACCAAACAGTTACTAGGTGCCATACTAGATATTTATGTTCACATCTTTCAGAAACCAATTGTGAGACATCAGTTGACCTGAATATAAAAAAAATTTAGAATCCAACTCATTTAAACTTCCTTAGGTTAGACAACTAAATTTTCCAAGGTACTTTAAGCAATAAATATCTACTGCCAGAAATATGATTTAATATACCTGAAAATTAGGTGCATAAAAGATCTAGATAGAATAATTATTTTATAGAAAAAGTCTTTTCCCTACATTGACTCTCTAAGAATAGGAGGACGGATGGCACTATAGTTTAGGCCAGATGCTTAACTTTGAGCTACACACATTTAGATGGCATAAATCACGTCCTATACAGTAATGATTTCAGTACTGATTGGCAGTTTCGATCTTCAGATCATCTGCATCACAGCCACCATGTTATATATGTGTAATACTATCTGCAGGGTTAAAGTAGTACAGTCATGTAAAAAAGGCATGCAAAGTCTGAAGTGAATCTAACTGAAGTAAACAGCTTAAAATACTTATTTCAAAGTTTTATCCCTGACTACATTAAGAAAAAAACAGTGAGGGGCATTAACACATTCTCTCTCATAAGCACTTTAGAAAAACCCTTGGTATGCCCTACTATCTGTGTTGAATACACACAGAAATCAATCCCTTACAGTGTAGTTACTACATAACATCATCACCAGGCACAAGAACCTCTTTGTCATAGCAATTTATCAGCTTCCAGCAGACCCCTCCTTCCCAAGACAGCAAAGCCCAGAGCCCAAACTGCTGCCAAGTGCACAAGCACCTGCCTCAGCTGGGCTCTCCAGGGCAGGCTCAGCCCTCGCTCAGGCTGAGCGTCAGTTTGCCAAATGGATCCTGACAGCTCGCCAGAGGGGAGGGCTCTTACATGTTCGCTTACATGCGGTCTCTCTTCCCGCATCTGCAAAATCTGCAGCTAGCCTAATGTCTCCAGCTGCTCCTACCTCTACTCCTCTCACCACCACTCAAGCCCCCAGAGGGCAGCTTCCACATCTGAACAACACATTTAATCAGAGAAAACTCAATTCAAGTTGCTGCAAACAGAAAGGCATTCAAAACTCATTGACTTCCAACAGATATTGGATCCTCATTATGAAATGGAAAAAGAGCTAGAAGTTATAGTCTACTACCTATATTCTCACACAGTCTCATTTTCTTGCAGTAAGAATCCTTGAGAGCATATACTACCTTTACCATTATCTTTAGAGTGTGCAGTAATTATATATCCTTAAAACCCAAAAAAAATACTAGATATTGTTCAAACACAATCCTGCAAGAAAGCTATGTGCTATCCAAAACTGAGTTCCTCTCCTTAGTTTCCCTTCATCTATTATAAGGCAACTTCTACTGTTTTCACACCATTAAAATTCAGGGTTTCCCAGCCATTCACTATGTTTCCTTCAAATAGAAAGTAAGATTTTCTTTTTTTCATATTACAGTTTCCATAAGCACTCCCATATTTTCTCACCAACAGCATAACACAGGAAAGAGTTAGAAGATACTGTTCCACAGATGAGGAAGACTGAGCACAATAAAGATCTGCTATTCCAATTTATGAAATTGGTACATGTTTCTAGTTTTAAACCCTTAAAGTTTTAACAAGGAATGGCAGGAAACATATCAGACATTCTCTCCACTGTGAGCATTTAGTTCACTCATACTATTAGGAATGTTGACCCATCTCACTTCCCATGTCACAGGAGAGTGCGTTTCCTGGTGACACATGTGGCTAAGACTCAGACCTCCATAGCCAGTGCTCCAGTTGTTTTCTCTGCCTTTCACACTGCAAAAGGAAATTTCTGTAAAGTTTCATTGATAAGGCCAAAAGGTTTTCTTGGAAAGACTTTTCTCACTTGCTCCAGCATGAATAGGTGTAAATATTTATGAGGGCAGAAAAGCATATCAAAACCTGGTGGAGCTGTGAGACAAGTTTAAACCATACCATTTACAGCCCATTAAAATAGGTTGTGTTACATTTCTCAGCTCAATAAGCACAGAAAACTACAAGGACTGGTATAATTTCACTTTGGTGCAATGAAAGTTTCAGAAAAAGTTAATATTAGTTACATAAGCATGCATATCCTTACTGGAAGATTTAAAATACATGTAACTAGAGACATTGCCCCAAGGCATTTTATTTTGTTTCAGGATGGTTGCAAATGGTGCTGCAACTATCTTTGCATTCTTTATATAAAGATCCACCCATCTGTCCTTGAAAGCTATACAAAAGCTGCCCCAAGGTAACGAGCTCTCTTTGAGAGGGATTTTGCTATTTCATGGTATCCTAAATACTTTACTAAAGAATACACTGCTAGCAACCTGGGTTTCCACAAGAAATTTCCCAAATTTCTCAAAATATTTATACAGGAGCACAAACAGATTTCACCCATGAAGTAAATACGATCAATTTCAAGAAGAAAACTTGAAAATATTGAGGGCACACAAGTACTCAAGATTACAAGTAAATTTAAAAAAAAAAATATATGGGCACTACATGGAAAAATTCAAGGTAAAAGGATCAAGTAATTCAAGATCAAAATGCAATTACAGATTGACTATCTAAAATAAAAAGGAGTATCACATACAAGAATTAGCCCTATTAATTTCAAAAAGCAAATATTTGTATATCAAATTAATTTTTTCTTAACATGAGATGAAACAATTTAACCTTTAAAAATTTAAGATCTTCCAGTGTTTCTAAAGGGTTAAAAGAAAGAAGGATGTTTCATCTAAAAAAGAGAACACTGAAATCAGTGCTGTGAATTTTTTTTTAGTTGTTACCTTAAAGTAACTGTTTAACAAAACCAGCTAAAACCATTATGTACAAAAAGGCATGTTCAATAGCAGCACACTGTTTTGTCATGCTTGCTCTACTTTCTAATGTAGAAAGCACATGCACTTAAGGCTACTTTGAAGACAGTATTGTCAGAGAAGGTGAAATGCATTTAGTACCATCTTACCAAAAAGGAAAAGAAGGAGGAACCAGAAAACTACCACCCAGTCAGCCTCACCTCCACCCCTGGAATGATGACACAATGGGCCATTCTGGAGGTCATTCCACGCACACAGAAGAAAGGGAGGTCATCAGGAGTAGTCAGCAAGGATTCACCAAGGGGAAATCATGCTTGACCAGTCTGAAAATCTTCTATGATGACACAGGAGGATGGGTAAACAAGAGGAGAGCAGTGGATGCTGTCTACCTTGACTGCAGCCAAGCTTTTGACACTGTCTCCTGTAACATCCTTCTAGGTAAGCTCAGGAAACGTGGGTTAGATGAACGGACAGTGAGGTTGATCAAGAACTGGCTAAATGGCAGAGCTCAGATCAGCAGAGCAGAATCCAGTTGGAGGCTTGTAGACAGTGGTATTCTCCAGAGATCAATACTGGGTCCAGCCTTTTTCAGCTTGTTTATTCATGATCTGGACAAAGGAATAGAATGCAGCCTAAGCAAGGCTGTTCATACAAAACTGGGGGGAGTGGCTGATAGACCAGTAAGGTGTGCTGCCATTCAGAAGGATCCTGATGGGCTGATAAGTTCAGCTGAGAAAAACCTAACGAGGTGCAACAGGGGTGAGTGCAGGGTACTGCACCTGGGGAGTAATAACCCCACGTACCAGTAAAGGCTGGGGGCTGACTACTAGAGAGCAGCTCTGCAGAGAAGGACCTGGGAGTCTTGGTGGATGACAAGTTGTCCATGAGCCTGCCAGTGTGCCCACATGGCCAGGAGAGGTGCATTAGGAAGAATATTGCCAGCAGGTCAAGGGAGGTGATCCTGCCCCTCTACTCGGCCCTAGTGAAGCTGCATCAGGAATACTCTGTCCAGTTCTGGGCTCCTCAGTACAAGAAAGATAAGGAGCCACTGGAGAGGGCCCAGTGGAGGGCCACAAAGATGATCAAGGGTGTGGAGCATCTCTCTTATGAGGAGAGACTGCAGGAGCTGGGCCTGTTTAGTCTAGAGAAGACTGAAAGGGGATCTCATTAATGCATATAAATATCTCAAAGCAGGTGCCAAGAGGATGGTTCCAAACTCTTTTCACTGGTGCCCAGTGACAGGAGGAAGTGAAGGAGGAAGGAAGTGAAGCAGGAGTAAAGGCCATAAACTAAAACTAAGACACAAGAAGTTCTACTTGAACATAAGCAAGAATTACTTCACTTTCAGGGTGGCAGAGCACTAGAACAGGCTGACCAGGGATGTTATGGAGTCTTTTACTCTGGAGGAATTCAAAACCCACTTGGATAAGTTCCTGTGTCACCTCCTCTACATGACCCTGCCTTGGCAGGGGAGTTGGACTAGATATTCTCCAGATGTCCACTTAAACCTTAACAATTCTGTGATTCTGGTCATAACAGAGGTTCCCTTTAAATAAAATATTAGTTCAATGTTCTACTCAAAATTAGAATGTGCTTTTGCAGTCTCTGTTTCCACTGCCTCCATCCTTGTCCACAGACACAATATCCTCTTCCTCTTCTTCCTTTTTTTATATATTACCTGCCTCTCACATGTACAGAGCAGTCATCTTAGCACCTTGCCATCTTCTGTCCATATTAATTTCCCAAAAAGTATCGATGTATCTCTTTGAGTCATCAATTTTCCTTCCCATTAGAGGGGAAAAAAAATAATTTCATCTGCAGGCCCGCCTTCCCTTCCCTGCTGTGCAATACCTTCTGCTTTCCTCACCTCCGTCAGCATAATAAATTTTAGTGCCAGAGTAACACCACACTGTTCAATCCTGAAGAATTCTGGGAAACAGGTCTTGCATGAAAAACATTTCACACAGTGTTTTACACTAACTTGACCAGTTCCTGCTTAGTTTGCAAGAATTTATGGAAATAGCACACAGTACTGTGGCTGCTGAAGTTGAAGTATTTTTTTTTTAAAAGATTATTCCATTTGATTCCCTCACCCTAAATGTTTTTTATTCTGCAGCAGTCTCACTTCCATAGGATTACTACATAGAATGGAGAGAGTAGCTCCTTCCTTAACCTTCCTAGCTCAGCTGGTTTTACGACTTTTTCCTAGTGCTGATACCCTAAGAGAATACAGCAACCATCAGGGATTATCCACCTGCAAATTATATGTAAACCCAGCTCTACTTACACTCAAATATTAGAAGCAGATGGGCTTGGGAGATTATTCTACCCATTGACCAAAGTTTTAGAGAGTATACCAGAAAAAAAATTGCTATCTTAAAATTCACCTAAGTAAGCTAAGCTGATATTAAAGTTTTCCACTACACTTTAACAGCACTGTATCAATTTTAAAGATAGTGAAAACCTGAATTTAGAGAGATAAAACAATCGTTAGGACTTTTTCCTCAAACTTGCAGTTACATATCTAAGTAAGAGAGAAGTAGTCAATTAAAATTACACAAAAGAAACACTGAGAAAGAACAGAAAACATGTTGTGCTACAAAAGGAAACATATACAGCAATTCAGCAAAAAGAAACTTACAATAAAAAGAAAACAGAAGTTAAAAATCAGATCCTTGCCACTTAAATAAGTAAATCCAAAGCATTACACGGCTTGTAAAAACACCATCAATCCACATACTACAAAAACAGATGTGAAGTAATCATTAGGTCACGTACTCAAGTCAGACTTAGACACTATTAAGACTGTCAGTTCAAATCTAACTTACCCCTAGTGATCATCGTATTTTTTGCTACAGGAGTCAGTAACCTACAGCTTTTGTGCCAAAACCTATGGCTGCACTGGTAAGTAGTTCTGCCAAGTAGGAGCTACAGCCCAGTAAGAGCAATTCAACATTCAAATGGCATGTGTGCTGAACACATACTTCTGACTATCCCCAGTGTGATTCTGTGAACTGAGCACTCATTCAATGTTGAAACACAGGAGACATGCTTGCCTTGGATGCACTCATCTACAAGTCAGATTTTATGCTTCATGACCAATTTTTGAGATAAGCCAAAGTAAGGCAGGTGCCAAAGACTGGGGCATCAATATCCACATCACAGCCCTGATGTAAATCAGCTAACTAGTATAATCACATCCCTTGCAGAAGACATGGACACAGGTTCTGACTGACATCCGGCCAGCTTACGCAGGACTAGAAGTCAGAGCATCACAAAATGGACGCTTTCCAAAGCCAGTGGCTTGTATATGCAAGTTACTGGCAGTATCTCACGTTCCTCATCCATTGCAGAATGTCAAATTACACAGGTATGGTCTGCTTTAGGGATAAATGAATAAGTAAATCTGACTCAGCAATGCTAATGCATGTAGTGAGAACCTCCATAATGAAATTGTCTTCATAAAATTAGTTTTCCATGGGTTTACCCCCCAAAAAAAAACCCCCATATCAACGTCAACAATATAACCAGGAAACTTTTTATTAGTTAAATATTTTTTTCTATAAAGCTATGTCCCAATTTTTTTATTCTAATTATACACCTTAAATTCCATTTATCCATTTTCCAGAAGACACCTGCATTACTCAGTGCACACAGCCCTATGGATTCTCAGTGAATGTCACAGATTACAGTCTTTCAAATTTGTCACATCTCACAGAAGCCAGAATTTTGCATTTAAAATTCCTGAGATGACCTTCAGAGTTACTGCAGTCACAAATGCCACCACTGATTTTATAAGTGTACAGCCTCTTCTTCCTCTCCTCTTCTCCCTATACTTCCTCCACTGATTCTTATTTTTCGCCCTTCAGAAGGCAGTATCTATCGTGCATGCTACAAGGCTGTTGAAATGACAAGTATAAGCAAAGAGGATCAATAAAGGATCCTCAAAGTCATCTAAAAGGAAGAAAATTCTCAACAAAAATGTTATATTGAAGAGGCAGTAGAGAAGCTAGAGAAATATTTGAGCAATAACTTAGGTAACAGAATCTGAATTTGTTTTCTCTGATTGCCCTGAGCCTGGTGTTATTTATGGAAACCAGGACCTTGTGATATATATGGAAACTAGGAAGAAAGCACTTGCAATGCAGTGACTACAATAATGCCTGGCAATAATGACATTAAATCCATGTTGTTCTAATTATTCTCAGTGTGTAATCTGGTTCTCTCCTCAGTCTTGCTGTCTAAAAGCAGCTGGGCTTCCTTCATTCCAGCAGAGTGGAATATGAAGACAGAAGTCCCCTTTCGTTTCTCTTTCTCATTCACTGGGTCACTGAACAGGATGTCACAAAGGGAGAAGTCAAAAGGCATGTACTTTTCCTCCTGTGAGGCTAAAAAACGATTTTGAGGCATTACTTGCAACACTGTGTCACAATGAGCACAGCAAAACTATACACAGCAAAAGCTTAGCAAAGAAATATGACAACTTAGCTAGTGAATAGAGAAGATTGAAGTCACCAAGGCAAGCAAACTGACACGTTAATGTATTTAACAAAATATTCTGTGACAGTGCACTGTTACACATTCAAAACAGTTCAATACACAGAAAAAAACCTATAGGATATTATGATGCCTGTCTCTAATAACTCCAAGCTTCGATCAGAGCTTCCCCTCCCAGAAATATAAAAATGGTTACACATTTTGTTGTTGGATTTCTTCTGTGTAATGCTTCCATCAATTCTCAAGTTTCTCTTTAGCCTGAATTTACATATACATTTTAATTTTAAAAAACCCTCTTAATTAGTACCTTTTATTTCACTTACCTTCTGTATTCAATTAATACCAGTGTTAACCAACTGAATGACCAAGAGGTACAGACATGCCAGCAGGGGAAGGAAGTTTGTATGCTTACCGTAGGAAACCAGGCTTAACAAAAATTACAGTAGATTCTCTTTAAAAGAGTTCAGTGAAACAAGGTTGAATCACGATAAGTTTTTGCAATCTAGCTCTGATTAGTGGCAGCAAAGGACCACTTAACCACAAGGAAAAAACAGAGCAATCAATTCCTTGCTCAACTTTTCTCACAAAGCAAAACACAGCAGGGAAGGGTTGGAGGAGATATGGATCCAAAACACAGAACCAAGAAACAAATGAGAAACAAATCTTTGAGGAACTGTAATAGTCTGTAACTGGAATGGAACTCCGAAAAAGATAAACAGAGGACAAAAAAAAACCAGGGGAAGGTAATTAAAAAAAAAAAAAAAAAAAAAAAAAGAACTTCTAATGGAAGTGGCTATCATTGGCTCATAAATCAATGCTGTCCTCAGCATGTTTTTGATGGTGCAAGAAATATTAACTTCACCAAAAAAAAATATGTGGAACTCAAATTAGCTATACTATTAGTAGAAGAGGATTTGATAAAAATAATAAGGAAGGATAAAGGCCCATAAAGAGAGCTCCTTATTTCAATACGTGGTCTCACATATTATTAGTGTAAATCACCATCCCCTATTCTGTAAGTAGGCTGCATTTATTTTACTATTACAACTTTCCTCTACAAATGTATACAAGACTTTCCAATTCATCCATTAGTTTGCATTACTTGCCCTCCCCTCAAAAAATCTACAGAAACTTCAAAAGTAGGACCTAGAGATCCTGAGTTGAAAAACTCTATCTGGACATACATGATTTCCAACTTTCAGTAATTTAAATCTCTGAAGTTAATTTCCCCAGTAATACAAATATTTGAAGTGCAAATTTTTTACTACATTCAGGATATATTCCCTACATCTGCTATTAATAAATCCATGGTTTATAACTTAGGTCTACAATTTCACTTGGTTCTGCCAAAAGAATCTGGGGTCTAAATATTCTCCCTGAACTACAAAGTGTTAATGAAGAGACATTCAGTAACTAAAACATTATCATGAGCAGATAAATACAGAACATGAAAGATCCATACAGTCTTCAGTGCTGCCCAATATAACAATTTGTTCAAGAATATTACTACTGTTACAACAATATGGATCCATTTCTATTTCAATTTGATATAATTATTTAAAAGGCTTGAACTTTTCTGAAAGTATTGCCTTCAGCTTCCAGGCAGAGGCCCACACAGGTGCCTAACTTCTTTGGCACTTTTAAAAAAAGGAGACAGTTTTTAATTCCTATAATGCAGTGATGTCATTTTAAGAGGCAAAATAGTTAAGTTTATCCTTTTCAAATAAGCTCAATACATTTGATAAGTGACTGCAGCTACCATGGTACAAGTTGCTCCCTGCTGTCCATGAATCTTTCTTGCAAACTAACTTCAAACATTACTCTAAAAACCTAAGTAAATCTGAGGAAGCAAGGTCACTTTAAATCAATTCGGTAGCCTGCAGATCCAGTCTCATCCTTTGTTTTGTACCTTGATCAGGTTCAGATCACAGATCGTGCATTAGGAAAAGTATTTCAGACAAGATCCGAGCCCCAACAAGGTTAGAGACACATTTAAAAAACTCCAATAACTACAGTATGAGATTTCTGCTTCTTAAGCTCTGACATTGCCTTCACATAATGTATTTATGGACAGTAAGTGTAAATAATGTATTAAATGTAAATACCATTTGCCTCCATCTGTGTTAATCTCTATGCTAATTTGTTATCCATAAAATCATATGCAGAATATATATAACTACTAACTACAATGAGCAAAAGATATTCTAACATCTCAAGTGACTATGAATCACCATGTATTTCACACTGATCAACACAACATTTGCTCATTGGCAGACATGGCAAATAAGTTTCAGAACACAATCATGGAATTGTGAGTCTACAAAAAAGATCTAGATATAGATAAAAATACATCAAAATTTGGTAAGATTTACAGGCAGTTCCCTTTCTTAATCATTCAATGGAAATATGTTTTTCTAGCATATTTAGGTGCAGTAAATAAAAATATTGGGTGGATCAATTGCCCGTGGAGAGATGATTTTATGAATGGTATGTTACTTGCCTAACTTCACCAAGACTTTGAAAAAATAAAACTTCAAAGAATTACTATCTTAGTAGGAGAAATAAGCATAAATAAAAACTTAGATAGCTGGAGCAGGGGAACAACAGTGAAACAACTAGAATCCAGACATACACTGGAAAGTTTAAATAATTACTTTTCTCTAACTATTACCCATGTTGAATTAACATGTTCACGATGTTGAACCCTGAGCAGGCATATGCTGCAATCACACATGCAGAGGGGCAATTAATTGGAAACACTAATTTGCTACAGTACAACAGTTAATGCTGAGTGCTATTTTGAACATCTCTAATTGTGCTAAGTAACAACATAAATAGTTCAATCAGCTAAAATATATTTTTAAATTAGCATATGTGTCATATGTTATATTCGTAACCAGAAACACTTCAGTGTTCTCAACTTACGAACCACTGAGTTCAGCAAATGTGCAGCAATAATAAACAGTGAATAAACTCGCTTTTCTACATGCTCAAGAACTGAAGCATTATGAAATTGCATTTTTCTAAACACATTATTAGGGAGCTATACAGAATTTCTGGGTTTAAATTCCTCGATGCTGTACATGTAAATTGTCTAATAATAATTTTCTTCAGAGAAAACAACGTAACATGTAGAAAAATACCATCTTATTCCATCAGATCTCCTTTAGTACTCTGATCTATTGCGTTCTCTGTGAATTTCCTTTTCCTGCCCAGACATGAATAACTGAAGTGAAAATACCATCTAAATAGTCATTGGTATACAAAGCACTCAACAGTTTTGGCAGAAAAAGTCATATAGCAGGAAAGAATGAAAAAATGTTATACTAGCCCTTTCTATGGCATCTTTGTTTTGCACTGTACATTCATGTTCTTTCCCAGTTTAGGCTTTTTCTTTGGTTGGGGTTTATGTGTGTGTACTATTTCCACAGTACTGAAGTAATCAGACTAGTAAAACTCTTAGATAAAAGTACCAAAAACATAGTGCCGTTCTTTGCCATGGATGTATCACTGACAGAAAAAAAAAAAAAGAGTAATATACAGCACCCATGGGTTTCAAGAAGTGAAAAGTGACACCTGAAGCAAACTGTCATTTGCCATTATAATGTCTGGCATAAAAAATAAAAACAAATTCTCAATCAACAAAATATTTCAGATTAACCTAGCAACTAGATCATCTCTACTAAGATTAGTATATCATCTTTACAATATTTTTTGGGGGCTAGGAATATTTTCCAATAAGCTGAGAAAAAGAACTGATTGAGTGGGGAGAACCAAAGACATCAGTCATTCTAATGACAGTGATAGCCTTCTTGCAAATATAATCCATTCTAATGACCTTTTTTTAGAAATGCCTCGTGCTTGTCCTCTATATAGTTTGTGCCAAGTACTAAAAATCAAGTAAGACTAAACCTGTTGCCATCCAAAGATCTACTGACATATTCAGTAGTCTTAACAGAGAAGTCTACAATACTTTTTTTATCCCAGTATTGAACTAGTTAAATTGGTCCCAGAGATCCTTTCCTGGATTAACTGTTGATAAATCAGGTTAATTCAGAAGCTTAAGCTACCATTGCTTTGGCAGGTCAGGTTTCGCAAAAAGAAAAAAAAAAAAAAAAAAAAGAAAAAAAATAATTCAAGATTCAGGGGGTTTTAACATTTTCAGCACAACTTAACTTTTCTCCAAACAGAAAGGAGAGAAAAAAATCCTAAGAGACAAATGAGAATATTTTATCTAAAAAATCCCAAGGACAAAGATGTGTGCAAGTACACGTAACAGTTACTATACCCATAAATGAAAACAACTCTGCCACTGGCAAAAAAAAAAATCCCAAAGCACAATATTCACTGTCTGGCTGTAAGCATACTGCTAACACTGAAAAGCAAATAAATAAGTATTCTCACATTTCACATTCAAGAAAATGTTAACAAAGATTTATCCTGCTAACATAGTCTATTTTCAGTCATTTCAACACCTAATATAGCACACAACTGAAATTCACAGAATTCCTCAGTGCATAGTTCCCAATACTCTGAAGACCAAAGTCCTAGCAAATAGCTAATACACAACTCCTGCTGGGTGCTAAATTCATTGTAAAGAAAAATGAAGCACATTATTTCTTAAATTCTATTGCCTTAGGCCACTCATATCATAAACCACAGGAGTTGTGTCACCAATTCCTGAAGCAGAATTGACGCCATAATTTATGCATATTTTAAGACTGTACAAGTAACATATCCCAGGAGCCTCTCTTTTCACTTCACGATCTTTTAAAGAGCAGTACAGTTCTAAGATATGCCACTATATTCTGTAGTATGTTTTCTTCAGTATTTTTATGTACAAGTCAATTTTTTATTTTTTTTTTTTTTAGGTCATGACACAACAGTTAAAGAGATATAGATCAGCTGAATAATGTTAGACAAAAATCATATATGTCATATAGGCAATCATCACTGCAAGTATTGATGTGCAAGATGTGGCTACTGACCCAAGCTTCACCTGATCTGAGTGCAACAAGCAACAGGGCTTTATATTAAAGCAGGAGTGAGTTGCAGAACTCGAAGTGCCTTCCCTTAGGAAAGGTATCTTCCTAAATCCTACGGTCAGCAGTTGGCACATATTTGAAAGAACAAAAATTGGTATGCCGCAGCTTGCTTATAATCCTCTCTTCATTTTAAAATCAGTGCATTTTGGGATAAAGTTTTTCTGCAAAGAAATTTAGTTTCTTCAATCAAATCCTGTTGCACTTGTGTTTTACTATCAAAGCTATTTCATCCTCTTGTCATGCTGTTACAGATGCCTTAAAAGCCCATGGGGAAAAAAAAAAAAAAAAGCCACAGCACAGATCTCTTGACTTTCTCTAGTTTCCCAATTTCAAGAAAAATTCTCTTCATCTCATTCATTCTGCTTAGGAAGAGGGAGAGAGAAAAAAGATATTTTTTTCCCATCCATTTTCTTTATTTTCTTTTTATCGTTCTTAGTAAAAGGTTCCAAAAAAAAAAAAAAAATTAGATTCTCACTAGTTATGCTTCAAGAGCAAATAAATTAATTTTTCCACAAGTGTTGCTTGAAAGGATTATTTTTTCACTCTCCTCATTAAATAAGCATGTTACCATTACTTGTCCAAATACAGAAATCAATAAATCCAGATGACAGAGTCTATATTATTTGTTTAACTTCTCTTCATTTGATAATATCTTATGAACACTTAGGAGCTCAGTGTTCTTGTTGTCTTGATTCTTCCCTATTTAAGATGTCTATTACAATTCCCTCACAAAAGCCTTGCTGATATACCCCTGAAGTCAAGGAAAGCCTTTTCACTAAGAATAGAGAAAAATCCAGGAGATTTTACTGCTTTCTAACTTTTTCTTCCTAGTCCTGCCTCTGTTCTTCCTTCTCTAAAATCAAGAGAGCACAAACAAAAAAAACAAGAAAGTATTTTACATATCCTCTGCTGAAACAGCAACAGCATGTTTCTAGTATATTCTCATTCCTTTCTTATTAAAACACTATTGTCAAGTGTAATTTTTAAATAATTTTGACCACAGCTAACTGCTAAGCAGATATTTGCAATAATCCAATAACAAAGCCCAGGATTTTGTGTGAGAAAAAAGCAGCATTTAACTCTGAATCCATCAATGGGTTTGATCATTTCATCAAACTGCTCATTCTAAAGTTCATTACTTTGCCCTTCTATTGCCCTTACCAAATTAGCTTTGTAACAACTTCATAAGCTCTTTAAAAGCCATTTGGAATTTCAAAAAAAAAAAAAAAAAAAAAAAGACTCAAATGTACCAATTTTTTAATCCTTCAAATTTTTGCCAATTCAGATGCCTTTTGTCACTTACATCCTTTTCTCCATTTTCCTATTTCAGAGTATCTCAATGAAATAACAGGAGAAAAGCTGGGGTTTGCTTTCTATGGTTTTGTAGGTTTTCTTACTGAATATGAAAGTCTTAATTTTAATTTCTTTCTCTTTTCAAATATTCAGGAATGAGAAAAATAATTAGAAATAACTATTAATGTTCATGGCAGCTTGTTGCTCTAAGGATATGATTCTCACTCAGACAAGGGGTCTCAGATTTAAATCCTTTTTTTAAGGCCTGTCAGCCTGGCTTCAGTCCCAGGAAAAGTCTTGGAGCAGATCATCTTAAGGGCCATCACACAGCATGTGCAGGGCAACCCAGAGATCAGGCCCAAACAGCATGGGTTTGTGAAGGCAGGTCATGTTTGACTGACCTGAGCTCCTTCTATGAAAAGATGACCCACTTAGCAGGTGATGGAAAGACTGTGGATGTTGTCTACCTGCACTTGAGTAAAGCCTTTGAAACAGTTTCCCACACCATTCTTCTGGAGAAGCTGGCTTACCATGATGTGGAGGTGTGTACTCTTTGCTGGGTAGAAAGGTGGCTGAACAGCTGGGCCCACAGAGTGACTGTGCATGGCAATAAAATCAGCTGGCAGCCGGTTAGAAGCCATGTTTACCGGGACTCAGTCCTGTATGGTATCTAAATCAATGATATGGACAAGGGGATCAAGTGCACCTTCTGTCAGTTTGTAGATCACACCAAGGCTGGATGGGAGTGGCAATCTCCTGGAGGGCAGGAGGGCTCTACAGAGGCATGGCTGGATCAATGGGCTGAGGTCAGTGGTATAACGTTCAACAAGGTGAAGTGCCAACTCCTGCACTTGCATCACAGCAGCTCCATGCAGGGCTAGAGGCTGGGTGAAGATTGGCTGGAAAGCTGCCTCGCCACAAAGGACCCAGGGGTGCTGGTCAACAGCCAGCTCAGCACATGAGCCATCAGTGTGCCCAGGTGGCCAAGAAGGCAAACAGCATACTGGCCTATCAGAAACAGTGTGGCCAGCAGGACTAGGGCAGTGATCATTCCCCTGTACTCAGCACTGGTGAAGACACACCTCAAAACTTGTGTTCAGTTCTGGACCCCTCACTTCAGAAAGGATTTGGAGGTGCTGGAGCATATCCAGAGAAGGGCAATGGAGGTGGTGAAGGGCCTGGAGCACTAGTCTTATCAGGAGCATCTGAGGGAGCTGGGTTATTTAGCCTGGAGATAAGGAAGCCCAGGGGAAACCTCTACAACCACCTGAGTGGAGGCTGTAGCCAGGTGGGGCTCAGACTCTTCTTCCAGGAAATAAGTGACAGGATGAAAGGTCTTGAGTTGTGCCAAGGGAGGTTTAGATTGGATATTAGCATAAATTTATTCACTGAAGGGGTTATCAAGCATGGAACAGGCTGCCCAGGGAAGTGGTTGAGTCACCAACCCTGGAAATGTTTACCAAAAATATAAAAAAAAATTTAAAAAAAAAAAGTGACTGTGGCACTTGAGAACCTGGTTAAGCAGTGAACACCGTGGTGGTTGGGTTAATGGCTGGACTGCATGATTTGAGAGTTATTTTCCAAACTTGATGATTCTATGACTTCAATAGCATGCACCTCAACACATCATCCAATTCTGAGATTCTGCCAGAAGCTTTTTTCTTGGTTTATGGAAAGCTGATCAAGTGCAAACATTAACCAGCTCTAATCAACAAACCTTCAGTACAAGTAATTTATTTCCCCTAATAAACCCTTATAGAAAGCATACTCTAAAGAAGTTTAGTCCAAAATACAATGTCCAGCTCTGCTTTCTTTAGTGTATTGATTCTGAAACACTATAATGGACTGAAATATTTTTCTTAACACAAACCACACTGTTTCATCTGGATTGTATTAATACAACAGTGTCTTTTCCCAAAGGTTTACAAAATATATTGGTGGTCAACAACTGTAACAGTGCTCTCTGAGCAATAAATAAATTGTGCTTTGTTTTTCTATTGTACTAGAGGAGACTTCTACAAACTTTGCTGATCTTAAGCACACAAATCCAGCTGTACACAGAAGTCACCCTCTAATATTTAGAGATAAGGCATCACATCAACAAAAAGAAATATTAGGAAATAAAAACCAGTTAGAATTGTGAAATCTTTACAAAGGTAAGAACATAGTCTGAAACTGTCCATAGAAACTTTAACCAATACTTCCAACACTAAAACCTCAGAGGCTTTATAAATTCATAAACTATGAAACAATATAAAGGTGCTAACACAGACATATGCAGACCTGAAAATAAAGCCCAATGAGCTAAGGTATGATGGGCAAGACCAATGCCACAACAGTCCCTGCTCCAAGATTATGTTTGATCAACAAGCTACAAATTCTTCAGCATACTAAGAAATAGGCAGCTGTCTGATAAATCAACACCTTTTTAATATCTGGTTAGTATATATAGTACCAGGAACACATGCTATCTTGAGTGTCTTATAGCTTTAACTTGTTTGAAACTTCTGTGCACTTGGACTTTTCAATGCAATACAACACAATCCTATGGAGTGAGCCAGCATCAGGCCTTCCTTAGAGTCACTTAGGTCTTCATAAGAACAGACCTGCAAATGCATTCATATGTACACACACTCATAGTACTCAAGTGGAATTGAATTTACCATATAAAAAAGTAAATTTCATAGTCAGTGTCAGAAGGGAAACAGCAGAATTGATGCTTTTCAGCTTTTGTGATGCCGAGAAGTAGGAAAAGATTTCAATATGCACTCTAGCCTACTGCAATTTCAGACAAAATTACATTTGAGAAGTGTTAAATAAACTTTGGTAGGCAATTCTGATTGTTGGAAAAAGGAACACACAAAGGTACAGCCATCTCAGCGAGAGGCCACTGGTGAGATTGATGGCACAACATTCAGGTTTGGGTCCTTGATTTGCCTAATTGAGGCCAACAGGTTTCATCTGCCAAATCACTGTAGAGGAGTCAAAACAGGAACCTGAACCCCAAGCTCCCACACTCTACAGCAATACCGTAATCCCACATGGAGAGCAAGAAAAAGGCAAAAACTTTTCATGGTAGGCTTTGGTTCTAATGCAAATTGCTGTCTCTTATATTTTTTGTTGGTCATCTCTACACAATACCAGCCTTCTGTTATCTACACAAGAGCATGGATTTGATTCTTTAAGGTACCAACGTTAATGCATGCTGCACAGGGGGGCACGTACTGGAAGAAGAACCATGAAAGTTACAGTACATTGTAAATTTAAAAAAAAATTGTCTTTAGGGTGACAGCCTATCCTTCAAGAAGTCCAATAATTTATGCCAGCAGAGTTACTCTACTCATATTTTAGCACACACAAAATTCCTCTAGATAATATAGCTTAGGCTGAAAGGGAAGGATTTGCTATCCTTTGTATGTTTCACTATTATTTATTGCACCAAAAGAAGGTGGCGCAATAAAAACACTATTATCATTTTCTCACTTGATGTTTTTTCCACTCAAAAAACTGAGGAGCTCTACTGATCAGATAAACCACTGAAAGACTGGGAGAACAGATGGCTGACATGCAGTGAATAATTTTTTGCATCAAGCAAAGCTTCACTGTTCATACAAACTACGCAGAAGGACATGCTCCTTTGCAAGCATCCCACTGAGCAGATAAGAGTGAAGGATCAGAGTCAATTAAACAAGTGCGCTACCTACTGGCATCCAAAAATTTATGCCTACTCCACCACTAGTCATAAAGGCTGAGCTAAGTGTATATTGCCAAATTCAAGAGGCAGATCTCCATCTCTGAACTGGGTCAGAGTAACAAAGGCAAGCAGCAACTGGAGGAAACAGACCACATGTCTTTGAAAAATCCACTCGTTTAAATCTGTTGATATCCTTACAGGTGGAAAGGTTAAAGGAGGCCACACATCCTGCTCAAAAACAAGGCAAGTTTCTACTGTCAAATTAAGGAATAATGGTTTTTCTCCAGTTCTTTACACAATTAAAGGTTTGCAAAATGCTGTGGGATTCACATTAACTGCAGGAATATTGCGTTTACATCAGCTTTCATGAGGTATGAGAAATCACTTAAGTACTGATGTTTAAGACTAAAAATACTGTACAAGATGACTACTGTTAACATTCCTCTTCCAAAAGTTATCACTATGTCTTTCTCCACAATTTCATGAAGATTTCACAGTGGCATCAGTCCTTCCCCTTTGTGTGGAAGAATAAACATTCAGAACAAAATACAACTTTTCCTGTGGAGAAAAAAAAAAAGTCATCAGCTTTCATAGCTGCAGCTATCAAAAGAAAAAAAAAAAAGACTGATAAAAATCTTTTGTGCATATATGTCTCTGTTTATTGCTTTCGGAAAGTGTTTTGAAAAAGCCAGACATTCACAAATGGCTTATTTTGCTGAAATTAGAACAGCATTTTCATAAAGCAAAACCCTTGGAGCTCCCTAGCTTGCCTTCCAAACTCTCTAAATGCCATGGGGCCTTTCTACTAAGACACTGGTGTGACACAGCCTGTGGGAAACTGTTCAGCAGTTTGAATTCAGATTTATCTCTATCATAAGATGTGAAGGTGGCTGTGAATTTTAAAATCAACCAAGTAGGCCATTTTTGAATACTTTTCAATTTTTCAGAGTCACGTTGCAGTAGGTACATAAGAAGCACTGCACTAACAGCACAATCCATAATAAAGGTAACTCAAGATTTAAATGCAACTGCTACCAGAACACTCTCTCTCTACCACATGTTAAAGACAACCTGCTGACATTTGTTCCAAGTGTTTAACTATGGAAACCATATTCTTGAAGTGAGAAGAAATGGATGTGTTGACTACAGGCCTGGATAACTGGAAAGTAGTTTTCTTTCCTGAGATAAGAAATTCACTTCATAATCACTCTGCCCTACTGAGTGTCTGTCCCTTAAAGAAGTGCACTCTACAATTCCCAGTGTACTAGATGGAGTTTTTAAAAATAAACTTTTATATAAGAGTCCTGGCAGTTTTGCAGTCTCAAAAGTAATAAAAAAATCCTAATCCCCAAAAAGCCCCATACAGTTATTCCTAAAATTTAAAATCACTCAGGTCTCAAAAAGAACTATTTAGTCACCATGCAACAGGAGCAGAATATTTTTAAACAAAAGCTATTTTACATCAATTTTACATTGACTCTGGTTGTTTCTGGTTGTGGAAGGATCAAATATCATACTACTGTTTGTTTTTTTCCTCAAAGGAAGCAGTTTGATATTGTAACTAACCATTGAGAAGGAGCAGAAGAGGAAAATACAAGTGACCAGTCTCTTTTACTCCCCAGGCATACAAATTTGTTATGACAAAGGAAACAGGTTTGAATGATTCTCAGAGATTGTTTTTCTGCAAGACAAATGTCTCCATGCTATTGTTGCTCTACTAAAACATGGGAGGGAAACAAAGACAAAAAATGTAAAATAACCATTCAGACAAAATATGCCAGACAGTGACAAATAATTGATTATATTTAAATTGGACAGCTTTGGTTGTTGGCAGAAATGTGAAGACATTTTTATTTTTAAACAGTGAAACAGTGGCAGCATTGTCTGAATACAAGTTTCAGCTAACATAGGGCACTTATAGGCTGTGTCACTCCGTGTTTGGGTTTGTTACACTAAGCACTTCCCCTGACTTCCAGTGTACTCATTTGATCTGTAAAAGAGGATCAAACAGAGTATTGCCAAAGGCAAAATTATGGTTGCCTGAGCTCTTAACCTCTGTAAAAAGCCTCTCCTTCAAAGCCAAGCTATACAGCACTTCTGGAGCACTGATAAAAGATGCTTGGTGCATCATGAAGATAAAAAATGATTCTCAGTCAAGAGGGAAATTGCCAGAGGTGTCTGAAGACATGTTGCAGTGATGCAGTGACACAGGCATTAATTTCAGTAATCTGACAGTGAAACAGTGCATACCTGAGCTGCCTAATTCTTTACAATCTTCCTTCTTTCACAACAAGATTTTGTCATCTGGGCTCTTCAAAAGCTGTATCTTCATCTTTCCCTAAGCTCCCTTCCCCTGCCCAAGAAAAAAAAGCATCTACACATTTCATTTCAGCAGGAAGCTTTTCATTAATTATACTAAGTAGAGCAATGATCTGGAAAGGTCATACCAGCCTTTCAGCATGCCCTCTCTCTCCCAGCTAAGTACTTCTCATCTACAATTGATTATTTTGTCTTTTATGTTTGCATCATTCCGTCAAGCAGCAGTGCATGTGGCATCAATAACATTATTGGTATTGTGATGATCCACATCCCAACCTGATATGGCCTCTATCACACATTCAAGGTCCTAAATCACAATAGAGCTTGAAGCCTTAAGAGTGACACTCTGGAGAAGAGATGCTACTGGGGACAACTAGCACAATAGTTGGTATTCCCATGACCTGATGATGAGGCATAACAAAGAGTACCCCTAATGACATCTAAACTGCTCTCTCACCAAGTTCCTTTTATTATGTGCTTTAAAGCCTTGTTAATATATGCTCTGTTACGCACATTAAAAAAAAAATAAACTGAAAACCCCACAGCATAATGACATTTTAGTAACTTAGTTTAAGAGAGTATCTTGTGTCCTTTACTCATCTTCTTCAAAAGTAAAGATTCCCACATGAAAGATACTCACGTGGTGATCTGTGAAGAAAGCCACATGTACACTTTAGCATACATGCTAAGCTCTTAGTCAAGAATACTGAACTCTTTCAACTTGCTCTAGCTTTCCCAACCTGTGTTCTGTGCATTTTATTAGATGCCCATCTACTGGAGACAGGTTCTCAGTATAAGTTCCTCATACATTATTGCACCTGTGACAACAGCTCCATACCTGGTACAGCACCAAAAGCCTCCCTATTATGTATCTGCCCACAACAGTTGCCCATTTGCCCATGACCATTCCCCATACCAAAGATGGAGCAAACTACTGATTATGTCTGTATCTAGAGACAGTCAAAGGTTCATCTTTCCCTCACTGTTAGGTCTGCAGGGGACACAGACAGATGGTCACCTTGTGCTGAGGCAGCTCAGAAAATGCTTTTTCAAGTAAAAATATAAATGGGTCTCGTCACTTTTTAAGTCTGAAATATTCTGCTGGCACCAGTTCAACTGCCTCTTAGTTAAGAGGTTTTTGTACAATAAATAAATTTGTAAAAGTGCTAGGTCAAAAAAAACAACAAACCCAGTCAGCTCCTTCTGCCCCCATTTCTCTCATCATTACAATGCACTCTCGGAACTTTCAACTTCAGGGAAATGCAAATTCTTCAGCTATGAATTATGCAAGAGGAAGGCAATACATGTGGGTATAGATATGACAGAAAAATCTTTTGCAGCACATACGGGATGACAAGGTACAGAGACAGTGCTCTTCACTCTTCCACAACTGAAGGGGGAATAGTTAAATTATACCTTAGTGAGGTTTTATATACAGCCTTAAGCAACTCTACTTACAGCACCAACACTGCAGAAAGGGACTCGTGACTTCTGAGCCCTTGGTTACACGATGACAGAAAGCAACCTGGATACACAGATATAAATCCCACTTAAGGTTACATTTGTCCTTTGCTGCAGATTCTGCCAGTGTGCTACGTTCTACTTCACACTTGGTGAAACACATACACTTTTACCCTGCCCATTCAATACCCAACATAAGTCACTAATTGTCACTGGAGCTGTCTGTTTCAACCAGGCTTTGTGCCACTGGCATACACTAAATTGCAAAACTGTTCTTTGCTCTGTATAAAGTAACAAGCAAGGGGCAAGAGGAGGTATATATTGAAATAGCAGAATGTATTTCAAATCAAACCAATGATCAAACACCTACAGAACTGCAACAGATTCCATAAAAGCATCAGCATAAAGTGAGAAGTAGATAAGAGACAAGGTACTTCAGCTGAAAGGTGGAAAACCATAGAGGAGATGCTGTACCTAACATCCCACACTACTGCTGGCATATTCTCATCTTTACAATATATATTCCAGCACACCCACAACAACAATTCATACGCATTTTTCCCAGAAGGTAAAATAGTAACCAGTCAGAAGTTTTACTGGTAATAACACTAATATGATTAAAATTAGCATAAAAAATGAGTGCTCACAGATTCTGCCAGAGAATAGAGGAAAACTTTCCATTTTGCACTATTAGGAAGTCGTCCCAAAGGCAAAAGAAAAACAAGCAAGCCACGGGAAGCAACTTACTCACTCCTATTGTTCTTCACTTACAGCAGTTCCCTCAGGACGAAGGCACTGCGATACAATTATACAAGAAAACTGAGGGGACGGAGAAGCCCTGCTAAGAACTTACTGCAAGCATGACACAAAACAACAACCACACAACTAAAGAGATAAAGACAGCATGCCAGAAAAAAAAGGAGGTCAGCAAAAGGCATCAAGGAAAACTAGCGATGCCGTACCAGCCGCCGAATAGCGTTCACCGCGGTGCAGCTGCGGCGCCTGTCTCATTCTTTGCCGGGGATAAAAAGGGAAGAACGAGCTGTTCGTTTCCCTCCCGTTACCACTAGGGACTCCAGAGCTCCTCTCAAGCTACCGGCAGCATCCTGGAAGCTGAAAGCCCGGGAGAGGGCCCGCTGCCGAGGAGCGAGTGCCGCAGCACGCCGGGAGCATCGCCGCGGGGCAGCCGCCTCGGCGGGAGCGGCGAGCGGCATCCGAAGGGCAGATAGCACCGTTCTGCCTCTGCGAGCTGAGCAGCAAGGCAGTAAAGGGGTTTGACTTTAATTACCACAATAAGGAGCCACTAAGGAACCTGCTCTTCGGTCTTCCATAGCCTCTCCGTGCTTTTTCATTCCAAGAGCACTTTCTCAGGGACCTGATTGCTAGATGATGTCAGGTGATGTAGTTTTGACGTATCCCTTGGAAAGGTGTGCAAAGGACTGTAAATAGAGAACCTAATTACTAAAGTACTTTTTTTTTTTTTTTTTTTGCCAACATCGTGTTTAATATGCTAAGAACCCTTGACACACTACATTTTTTTTTTTTCTCTGTCTGTCTATGGTCCCCATCTCACACATGAAAGCATGGAATCTTGCAGGGAGAAATCATCTTTCTCCTACATTTGCGCAGCATATAGCACAAGAGAACTACCTTCTGGAGAGCCTAAAAACTAATGTACAAAATAGCTAGAAAAGCAGTAGCATGTGATAAATGAAATAGACGACTCACCCACAAAACAAAAATAAGGATTCATGAGAGTGAAAATTAGTATTTTCAATTATATTCTTAAAACTTCAAACAGAAAAGCATGAGGGAAGCTTTTCTATTAGCTAGGATTCACACCAGAAAAAAAAAAATCCACACCTGGATGATAATCAGAAATAAAATAAAAAAAAGTAAGACCGTCATGCAAAGTAGACACAATGACAAAATATTTTGTCCTATAGACCTTACCAAGGTCTCCAACCACTCTACAAGCAGCAAACATTTCTCCAGACAGACAAAGACTGGTGAATACTTCATTCCCAGACCCAGCTTTACAGAAAGTTGTTTTGGGTTTGGATTTTTTTCCTGTTGCTGGGGGGAGGGCTTGTGACAAAAAACCTATTCACAGATCAGGGAGTAACAGACACAGATTTCAGTTTCTAGCCCCAAGCCAAGACCAATGGACTGCATTTCTCTCCACAGCCAAAGTTTCAACACTGACTTGATTCATCTTATAGGTGCTTTAAGAAGGGAAGATGATCAACATGCAGCCACATTATGGAGACTTCATCAATCTCAGCAAGCAAGCACTGCAAGCAACTGAACTCAACTGGCAGATCAAACCAGACAGAGCACTTGAAGAAATAAACAAGGAGATTGCTTAGCTTCAGGTGCTTGTGCAAGGCTTGTTTTCAAAAAATGGCATGATTCCCATCTTTTCCTATTCTCTGCTCCTCCTTTTTGTCACTCAGCACTCTGAGACTGACATGGGACACCGGTTCTGTCGTATGTCCTTGCATCCTGTTGCTTCCTGGGTCCACAGCTCTGCCACAGTTCTTTGTCTAAAGAGCATAGGGAGGATTTGCCTGTAGCTGAAAACAGAGCAAAGTAGCAAAAGCAGCATAAGCTGAATCTAAAATGGTAACTATGCAAAGACATCTTATGCACAGTATTCTTTGATTAAATTCCCCGTCTCAAGAACTTTTTTAGCTGTTTTCCTCTGATAATGCCAATGCCATCTGCTCTTATCATTTATCTGGTATCCCTACCTTTTGGGTATGGAAACATCCCTACGGAAACATAAAGCATTATGAAATCAATTATGTTCTGTTTATGAAGACATATTTGCTGGAGGGAAGATCACATGGTTTCAAGGAAAGTGACTTCAGATAGCAAAACACAAGATACTAGGGAAAAACTAAACCCTACATACAACTTCTTCACATGACTGTCCTTAGCAGCTGGCTGTTTACTTAAGTTCCAGAAGAAATGCCTGAAGTCTCCCCAGAACCAGTCCACAACCAAACTCCCAGGTCTCCCAGCAATAGGCTGGCAGAATACACAAAACCAAACTGAGCCTCAGAATGTCATTCTCTGGTAGAATTTGCCATGCTCTAAGTAAAGGACCATAATCTGTGAAGTCAACAGGCACATTCTAGTGGGAATAAGGAAGAGTATATTAGTGCATGGATGAGGGCATTGACAGCATTAATACTATCAGTTGTATTTATAATAGCTCTACAGCAAACTTCTCAATGACAGCTCACTAGCTTTCTGTAAAGGACAAATTCACCTAGGAAGCCTTTGTAGTCCTCATCATTGGAAATCTTTAAAAAAATAAATTAAGACATCTGCCAAAAGTTATACAAGTACAGCTGATCATTCTGTGGACAGACACCATTCTGACATCCTTCCAAACCCACACAAGGTTGTCCTTTGAACTACCTAATTTTTAGCCTCAAAGTGTATTGGTCTCTCCCTTCAGAAGCTCCATTACACCAGAAATAATTCTCAACACAAGACATCACTAAATAGGTAAGTAGACAAATCCTAAAAAGTGCACTCAGAAGCTTTGTGTATTTAAGGGTTGTGAATCACCCTACTCCCCCAAACTGCATATCTTTAATTGAGACAAAAAGCCAACATTGCTATTCAGGGGCAGTTCAGACAATTTTTCCAAAAGAACAGCTGTAAAGTGGGAACTAAGGCTCACAGGAAGCTACCAAGCCAACAGAAAGGTGAATGATCTTCTCTATAATTATATATTAGCACCTCAGGACTTGAAAACAACACCTGGCCAGCTAAAAAAAAAAAAAAAAAATCAGTCCAGAGAGACAGGGACTACAATTTCCCAACAACGTCAGCGAGCAACTAGAGTCTCATGATCACTTTGTCCAGAACTGCAGATATATAAAATGGGGAATGAGAGGGCATAAACCTAAAATATGATAACAATCTAAACAACAGGGGAACAAAGGCCTGAATTTTTAAAAGCTCAATCCTGATTCAAGTGTCCAAATGTCAGATTATGAACAGTAAACTACTATGCATGCGAGCCTTCTAAACAAATACAGCTATTAATGCCACAATAAGAATTAGTAACCATGGAGGACTTTTCAAAGTGAATTCTGCTTGCTTATGCAAAAAGGGCACACAAGGTCTAAGAAAATCCATCTTTGAGATCTCTTGATAACTGCTCTCAAGTCTAAAAGGCTCAAATGTGTCATACAGCTTCAAGCTTAGTACAGCTGTTTTGAGAACACTTCAGTTAACTAGGAACATTAACAAGCTAAACATCATTTCTTAATTCTTTGCCATGATGTATATAATGCCCCAACAGCAAACTACATAGTTTATAATGAATTCATGTATTGAAAATCACTTGCAATCACCTTCCTCCAAACTATAAAAGAAATTTAAGGAAAGTAGATATTTTTTTCTACCACAAACTAACAGGATGACCAATGCAAAAATACTTCCACAAATGCAGTGTTCTCTCAGAAACATTTGCAGTAGCTGTTTAGCTACATTATAATTTCTATTTATATTTATATCTATTTATATTTAGCTACATTATAATTTCTAATTTTATGTCATACACATGAAATACAGAAGTAAGATATTGTCTCATTATGTTAGGTAGATTCAATACTGAGAGTCAGAGGGCCAAATGTGTGCTTTCTTTTCCTAACATATGGCCCAATTACCACATAGGCTGCTATGCAGCAACCCTTTTATCAATTAGCACAAATAGTCACCAGAGCTGAGCTCAAGTATCTGATTACATATCTTCCCAGAGCTGTCTGCCTAATAAAGTAAAATATACTCAATCAAGTACAGGAATCTCTTATTTATTACACATCTCATGCTTGGCTATCTAATAAACATTAGAAGACACATGACAATTGTGTTATGCTCAGTAAGCTGCCTTTGTTTCATTTTTCTTTACAGAACAGCCCTCACTAAGAACTTTTATGATCCAAAAAAAATTAAAGGAGTAGTAAGATTCAGTAATGCAACTTGTGGGACATATTGCTTGCATTGCAAATACTGCACATGCGTAAATCCAAAGCTCAACTTAGCTGATTTTCCTAAGGTTCATGGAAGTTCTTAGTTTTTGCAGCTTCCAGCATCTTTAGTAGGGTGATCGTGCTGCCTCATCTTGATTTCATAATCACACCTGTACTGCCTTGCCTTACCCAGAGATGAAATGCTTTATATGGTCAGACTCGATATAAGAGGTCTTTTCCAACCTCAGTGATTCTACAACTCTCAATAATTCTATGATAGCACTCCCATGGGGTATATGGTAATGGAAACCACATCTGAAAGCTTCAAGCAGAACTTCAGCAGAAGTCATAACTCAACCACAAGGGTCATGTCTCTGTCTGGTACTTGTCATTAGGAATCCAAACACAAATTGTACAATATAAATGAAGAAGCAGTTATTTACTTCCCCGTAACCAAGAGACAAACAGATAGCCTCTAATGCATTTAATTAGTCAATATCTGTAAGCACTTTGATGATAAAAAGCGATGTCATGTGCCAAGTATTACTACTGAGTAACCAGCAGCTCAAAAGCATGTTGCCAAAGTACAACAATAAGCTTGTCCTTTTAAACCTGTTCATAATAATTATGGCTGTTAACAGCAGATATTGTTCAGCTGAATGAACATGGTGAGACTTCAGAAAACAGCTCTCATCAGTCTGACATTCTTACAAACATCCCTTGCTAAATGTCAAGTGAGATTTCCAGAGGGAAAGAAAAATGCCTTTCTTCCCAGAAAAGGACAAAGTTTACACAGATAAGAAAAGAAAGTGAGACAGAAGTGGAAGCAAATAACTGTTTTCAAAAAAGCTCTAAAATTACTGTCAACTATACAAATTATTAATAAGTGTCCAGTTCTAAGCAGGAGAAAGAATCAGTTACAATGCTGTAAACTGCATCTTTTGGACACTGGTATTACTCTATCGCTAAAGAAGGAACCAAGAAAACAGTAATTATTTTTTTTCTACTTCACGCCTCTGTTCTAGTCCTTTGAAGAGTTATACGCAAGTAGCTTGCCATGTGTTAAACTGTTCATTCATTCTTTAACATCCTAAACAAAAAATACCTTTACTTATGGCCCAGAGTACAGCATGGCACATTTCATTACAAGTTTATTTTATTTGCACAATTTAAATATGCAGATTAATTTTTCTGAAGGAGCATTTGTAATATCTTATTGATTGAAATAGTCAGCAGTTCACAGGGCTTCAAGCCCACTGACTACACTGTCCAAGATGCTATCTCATATGAAAACCTAGTGGATGAGTGAGTGTTAGCTTATAGCAAGATGCTCTAAAAGTGTTACCCCAACAAAAACACCAAAATTACCAGTATTTCAGTATTATTTTCTGTTTGGAAAGTGACCATTTACTGTTTTTTATAACAAAGATGATGAGAGAAATATTATTAAATGATTATAGTGTGTTTTAAAAATATAAACCTCTAGTATGTCTTACTATGAGCACCCATCCTCCCTATGTGTATATTAGAATTCAGATCACTTCCATCTTCTGATTATCTTATTACCAGTAACAGGTGTATTACAGTCCTCTATGTATATGGGTTTGATTTGTGCTACAGCCTTTCACTTACATGTAGTCTTTTTATCAGCTGCCATTTAACAAGCTGCCACAAGGATTAATGTTTTCAGAAAAGCAAAGACTGGTGGTTGTCAAAGAAATTTTGATGGTTGAAAGAAACCCACGAGAAAAATAGCCCTATTTCCATAATTTTTTTCAAGGTAGTCCTGAAAGGACTATTCTTACTCCAAGCTTAGAAAACTTCATGGACACTTCCATTGAACAGATGCAGATTTCTTTCTCATTTATTTATTTATTTTTAATGCTTTGAAATGAAAAAGAGACCACTTTGTATTTCCAGGTTGAATCTAAAATTAATCATGCATATACACTTGAAGTAGTGAGATTTTTTTTTTCCCCACTGCTGGATTCATAAGTATTAATGACTAATGAAATCACTTAGTCCATCTGTAAATCAAGCCACTGAATTTCCTATTGCAAGACTAGTTCTACATGGCAAGCAAGAGTAAGACTTGTAGTTCAAAAGTCAAGTGGATTAACACAAAAATGGAAACAGTTATTCCAATTCACCACAATCTGTTATACTGCTAGTGAGGTACACTTTAGATTTGTGATCACTTTCCAAACTATTAGAATCTAGACATGACTGGTTTCCTGATAAAAAAATGGGCTTAGTTTTTACACTCATGACTTCTATTTGGGCCAATTTCAATTTGAGATAAAGAAAATTTCAATATTTTGCAGCTGTGGAATTGGCACAAGTTTTAGCTCTTGGACAGAGCACTTTGCTAAAGAGCTTTTATTTAGGATAGGACTGAAGATTTTAGGTCTTCCAGCTTCAAGACCTTATGACTTCAGAAGTACCTTAAAACATGACCCAGGCAAAAGTAATGTGATTATACACACCTCAGTCTACATGAAACATGAAACAAGAGTTCTGAACATTTGTTATTTGTCTCAACGGGATTTCACTCTGATTCCTGAGGATAACTCTAACCCTACCAGTTATTTTAGCATATAAACAGCCAGACAGTCTCTCTCTTTCAGGGGAAATACTGATCATCTAGAAATTCAAAAAGCACTTGGTAGACCCAAGGTACTGCCATTTACCTTCTGACACTCCAACTAACCAAATCCAACCTGGCAAAAGAATCCTGTGGCAGAGAAAACAGTGCAGAAAAAAAAATTATAAAGGGGACAGATACAGAGCATCTGTGCTCTTCCATCTAGGAAAGAAATGGATTTTATAAAACTTCAGTTGTTCCAAGTGAAGATAACCATTATTCATGATAATTACAAGATTGTTTTAGTCTCCATCAAACAAAGTAACTTAAAGAGCAACCTCTGCATCTTTAACAGACAGGGCAGAGGTGGCTCAGTCACTAGTGCTTACATTAGCCAACCCAGTTCCACATAAATAAACAAAATGATCAGCCGGAATGATCAAAACTAATATAATACAAACAGAAGGCTCATAACACTTTGTCTAAACATTCAGGCCTTCTCTTTTTTGGCTGATCAGTGTCTGAAGTAAGCTTAGATCATTGTTCTACTGCTGAGTTCCTTCCCTACTCAGTGAACTGATTAAGCAAAGGTACCGTCATCAACATCTCTTCTTAATGCAGTGCTTAACACCCTAAACTTCAGCTAGCTTTTTATATCAAAAGTGGGCAAAAAATAAATTTTATTTCTGTATAAGAGAAGCTATAGAAAAGGGATGGGGGGGACTGGGAGAGGTAATAAGTGCATTTTACCTCTACATGCTTGCCTGTAAGCCCACTAAGCCACAACAAAACACGCAGCGAATGAAATAATGAGTTGTTGGCACCACCACCATATATTTCTTTACCAGCTGCTTTAACGAGCTAAGCCAGGCAAGGGTCACTGCTTTCTGCAGGAGCCAGGCCTGGCTTGACCTCAGAGCAGTCCCTTGAGGCTGCCTCCCCACCCCTCGTTGTCCCCCTTCCTGTTGCACTTAGGCAAGAGAAACCAGCTGAACTGGTGCTTCAGAAGCCCTGCTGGTGACTCTGTGTTCCCAAGGCTCACACTGCACCATGATAAATTGAATTCAGAAATGGCACTTCTTTAAGACCTTATGGTCTACTTGAAGGTGTCTATGCCCATAGCAGGGTGTTGGGAATTAGATGATCTTCAAGGTCCCCTCCCAACCCAAATGATTGTATGATTGATTGATTCTATGATTCATGCAGTTCCAGGTCACCAAGAAAACAAACCAATTTTTAAACTTTCTACTTTCAGTCAGAATAAAACTCAGTAAGATGTCAGAAAAAGAAAAAAAAAAAAGGCAGCAAATGGAAAAGATTAAAAGATTTGAAGTAGAGATAGGGCTCACTTAAGTGGTCTTTTAATGCTGGGCTTGAGATACAGTGTTCCTAAAAGATTTGCAAAGGAAATACACTTCTGTGGGAGAGGAGGTAAATGGCTATGGTTAGGAAAACGTGCAACTCATGTTTGGAGACAAGGCAGGGCAGGGAACAGTGGTTCCAACTCAAGTTTAAACTTGACCTTCTTTTCACAGACTCAAGTAAAAGCAAAAAGGTCATTTAAAAAGCTTCTAATATTTGTTCACCTCACAAGTACATGAGGTTTTACTGTTTTGGATAGGAAATCAGCGTCTGTTGTAGCAGAAGTGATTATGACAGAAACACTTAAACCTTCTGAAGAAGTAGCTTTCCTTATGTGTATTGTATATATTACACACAATTTCTAGCTGCATACATAAGAACTGGAATGCATTTTTAAATAAATACTTTGCTACTCTGTATCAAGTCTGAAAAAGCTGACATCTTGCACTGTTAAGAGATTTTATGCAGAGAATGGTAGGGACTTTCTTGAACTCAGTGCTTCATCTTATTCAGATTTAGAATTTTTTTTATTTTATGTTTAAACTTTCCTGGGCCTGGACAGGAGGAAAAATATGTAAATACTAATGAATGCATACGCTTTGTTTCAATTTTGCCTCTGCCATGTCCAAGAACTGAAAACATGAAGCCCCGCATAGTTCCATCCCCTCTTACCAATTTTTAAGTTCTTAATGCATTAATTTCCAAAAACAGGAGTCAAAGCCACCATCTTTGTGCACCTTTCTTCCCCACTTCACACACTCAAAAAATCCTCTGCTGATTACAATGCTGTGATATTAGTTTTACCTAATATAGATGAAGTCTCAAATATAGAAACAATTTTAACAGCAAGTTCAGGTAACATTTTAAACAAATCTTCTATACCACAGGTGTGATAAGGTAAAATGTTACACTATTTTTCTGTGCTTCAACTCTAGATAAAATCCTAAATTTAAATATATTTGCTCTGTAAAGGAATACATAGTAAGGCAGGTGGGTGTGAAAATCTACTTTTTAACCATAGTCTCCTGGTTTTGGATCCTCCAGTCAAGTTCAATAGGAAATTACCCCCAAACTTAAATGTTATGGGATAGTTCAACAAGTACAACAGAAATACGCTATATTGATGTTTTATTATATTCCATAAATTTAAGAGTGATCCCCATGTAGTCCTATTACTTTTTGATGGAAGCCTATAATATTCATATTCATTAAATGCCATATGGATCATATTAGGGGGCAGAGATTCCTCTTAATCTGTGATTACAGTTTCAGCACCACAGCCTTACCGTCTTTAAAACTCTTGCTACAGGAGTTATTTTACCAAACATTGCAATTAGATCCTTTATTGGGATCAGCTGACTGGACTGCTGCAGGGTGTCTGAGCCTCAAAGCTGCTGCAAGGTCTAACTATTCTATTTTATCAGTCAGTGTTCTCAGAAAGCAGTGTCTTTCTTCAGGTTTCCCTATGCACCTAAAAGGCAATTAAAGCAGCTCAACACCTGGGTTGGTGTTGTAATATTCATCTTTATTGTTCAAACTGATCCCACAGTTCTACTTTTGTTGTTTCTACCCTTGAGGGAAACACAATGAGCCTTGCAACTCCAGAGCACGATCCGTAACATGACAGATTTGCATATGTTGCTGTACAGACTATGGCTGGATCTTCACACCCACTATTGAACCAGGGGCTATGCAAAACAATGGAAAGGAAGACATAGCCTCCAATACAGTAAGTATTCATAGTTGATTCAGTGACTCAACTCTTGCTGAATGCTTCTCAAATTATTCTTGAACTAGCCTTTGTGGAAGAGAATGAGTCAGAAGTTGCTTATGTATTTCATTTCCATACTTACCAGCATAGGGCACGCAAACAACTAAAAAAAAAGAATTAACAATGTCAATGTTTAGAATCAAAACCAAAACTAGCCTTGTTGATAGTCTAGTTCCTCCTTACACCCTAAAATGACACAAAAGCTGCCCATTATCCTGACATAGTGATCCAGTTTTATTGCCCTCTCATCCAATATGAAATACCAATTGCATCAGTTCTAGACAGGGCTTGTTGCACATAGTTCAAAGGTAGACATCTCCAACATGATCCACTTCCCCATCTGTCCTGCACTACTGAATGTAGTTTTAAGCCTATTCATCCAATGAACATAATGCAAAAGGCAGCAGCAAGGCAATACGAGTGTTCTTACCCTCACTCCTGCTTGTGGAGGAGCAGCTTAATAAAAGATTTTTGGCTTAAAAGGTCACAGGCAGCAAAACATCAAATATCTGAACCACAGCTTTGACCCTTACAGCATTGTATTGATTTTGCATCCTATTTTGTTCCAGTTCTGCCAATTTAAATTGTATAATCTCTAAATGGAGGTATCACTTTGTCTCACAAAATGACTGCATTTTAACAGCCATTCAACAAAAAAAAAAAAAAAAAAAAAAAAAAAAAATCAAAAAAAAATTACTACTTGCTGAGTGCCTGCAAGTAGAAATTGAAAGTCCAGGCAAGTAAAAGTATTTCTTCATCTTATGAAACTCAGGGCATCATATATATAATGAAATGCCATTAAAGATATTTGTTACTGCAATACAGAGAAAGCAAGTTAATCAGAAATAGCAGAAGTACACAAGGTGGTGACGGGAAAGCTTCTCATTTTTGTCCTGAGGGTTAGTAGCCATGCACTAGGGGAACAATTTACCAGCTTAATGCAATAGCTCAATAATAGTTTTAGTAGTCTATATAGTATATAAATCTATACACTCTTTACCCTACAGGAAAACTGGTCATAGAGAAAGCAAAAAGTAACTAAGACCGATCACAAAGTAGCTGCATATGGTTATAGTAGATCAAATATAAGACTGTTGTTCTGACCATACCTACCTCAACTTTGTTAATGTCAACAGTCACAGAAAAAGAGCCTGCTCCCTCTAGAAGAGCCAGAGCACTTCCCTACATTTAAATGCACAACATAATCCCATTGCTATTCAGAATTAGTATGTCTAATAGGGCAAAAAGAGCATTGATTAGGTATATTATTTTTTTCATCTACATAAACAATGTAATTCAACAAAGACTTCCCAAACAAAAGCAAAGACAAAACCCATTAGTTTCATCTCCTATCACCCACACATCAACTCCTTCGCAATAACCTCAAGTCTTAAAAATAAAATTGACGCTCTAGAGAACTGAAAAAAAAAAACCCAAACCAACAGCTCAAGGAACAGACCTTGAGATGAGATGTTTAAAAAACACCACAGTATTACACTAGTAGTCTTGCTCAAAACATTTTTAGTGTATGTGCATATTCATAGTTTGTTTTAGAAAAGGAAACATATAAAGCATTTCTTTTCCTTTGTCATATTAAAAATTCAGAGTATTACAGTTACAAAGGGCATCTACCAGTCCTATTACTAACAATGGTAAAAAGTCCATGTAACCTTAAATTCTTAATGTTTTCTAGTGTCTGTGTTATCCTACTAAAATCAAATGGAACATCAGGGCCTTTGGTAGAAGACATGCTTCTCTTGCTCCAGTGACCTTTTCTCCACTGCCTCTTGTAGTGTTTACCACTGGGCTTAAATAATTAAACAAGCCTAAGCCTGAAGTGATTGCAGAAATGCACCTATATTTGAAAAGTACTATTTAGACAATAATTTGTAGAACAACTGGAGGCCAAATGTTTATTCTCATAAACTGACATCCTCATTGGAACTACCTACTCATTTCCATTGCCTGAGGGCCTGGACAAGATCATGAAAGCAGCCTTCTAGTACACCAATTACAGTTAAACAATATGGAAAGAAAGGAAGAAAGAATTATCAGCAAAATTCAGAAGTAAAAGAATTTACGTGTTAAAAGCTCAGGCATGGTTTCTGATAAAAAATAGGAGAGGACTCTCATTGTACAATAAATATTAAACTCGGAAAAAATAACCTTAGAAAATAATTACTTTTGTTACATTTGGAAATATGTGGTATTTTTCAAAATATTCATAGATTTAGAAATATCACGACTCGCCAAAATGCACTTTCTCCTCCCCTCAAAAATAAAAAAAAAAATCACTTCCACAAGCAAAATAAACATTTATGAATATCAGAGCAGTAGTTTTATCCATCTCTACTTCCTCTGCATACTCAAGGCCATCACTTTATTTCACATTCTGCTTCTCAAGTTTCCCTTCCCATATCCAAAAGGGTGAAGAGAACAGTGGTGTTGGGGAAGAATATTTCCTGCTGATACCACCATAACCATTTCAAACTGGCTCGTTCCTAGACAGAGACAAAGATGTAAGTCTATGTCACTGACAAATGAAAAGAGTTAGGTTTCTCCACTGCTAGACCTCAAAAATTTTCTATTACATTTCAGATAGAAAAATCATTGAAATGTTCATGAGTCACAGCATATCTCTGATTTCAAGGGGGAAATTACATAAGTATTTTGGGCAGACATTTTACCGTGTTTTTGCTGTCTTTCTACATTCTGTAAACACGTCTAGTAGGAGCATACATATCCTTATTTGTTAGACAGGTGTGGGACTTCTCTATTCATCTAAATGAAAAAGATCTTGCATCTCCGCCCCCTTCAGAAAAAGAATATAATAAGAATTAAGGCAGATTAGGAGACTCTTTTAGGCAGCTTAAGACCCTTAAATACACATTCCCAAGCCAAGTATTTCTAATACAAGAAGTCTCCTAGTTACCTCTCTCAACTGTCACTGTTTTCAGTATTGCATAAAGCTGCTTAAACTATAAAGCTGATTGTCAAGGGAATCCCAGTCTGAAGGGATCTTTTTCGGCCTGAAAGGGTTATGACTTCTGTAAAAGGAGGGCATCAGGTTACTGTAGCAAGCCCTGACTATCATTGACAATGAAGGAAAAGGAAGGCTAACAAGTCAGGCTATACTGTCCCCTACCACTCATCTAAATCACAGAATAGTTGCAAGGCAGGACAGCACCAAGGAGGGCAATCCTTGCTCCCTGAGGCCCCTTCGCTCTCCAGTAAATAGAACAGATACTCTCCCGCAGATTACAGGAAAACAAGAGGTGCTTCTGAGCAGCACTGCCCTACACAGCCCACTCCACTGCAAGCATCCACTGAAGCTTCAATGGCAAAAAGCCCATGTGGATCAGGTGTGACGTGAAACTTGAGGAAGAGAAAGAAAAGTATTCACCACCTGACAGCCAGGTTACATTAATCCAGCCACACATTAACTCAGCCAATTCCTCTGCATATTCTAGATCTAATAATATAAAGTAATTCATTATTTTTTTAGTCACTAAAGATTGTCATACTTTACAGTTCTGGCTTACATTTTTCACTGGAAGACATGGGTGATTACATAGACTATGGTAATTTTTAAGGTCTAACTCTTGAAGCCCAGAAATTATACTTTCCTTTCCAGGAATTGAAATACTTACCCATTCGGTTATATTATTTCATAATTTATGATACAAATTTTCAATGTATTAGCCACTTTTTTTGAATCTTATCTCTGGATAAGATACCTACACATTAAGTTACCTCTTCCGCATGTGTTTGTTTGTTTCAGGTTTCCTGAATTAACCAATCCTAGCATTAACTATTGTTAACCTACCTCTACCAGAATTCTCCCCAAAACCCTATCTAATCTCAGTTTGACCTCATTAGCTCATGCCCATAAAAATTTCCAACCACACAAAGCATCTTGTTTTTCTGGGCCACTCTTCTCTAGTTCACACACTCCTTTCACCCAAATGTGTTCCAAATTATATCTCTCTGATCATTTGTTTTCAGAACTAGATCGTAACTAGCCAAGTCCAAGGTTTAAGTTTTCAAAGCTTTTTCCAAGAGATCTCCAACTCCTTTATGGAATTTTGATAATGCCACTCCTGTTATTAGCCTTGCTATATCTATAAACTCCCATTGAAAATAAAAATAAAAAGGACTTGAATCCTAAGTGTTATTTCTGAAACATATGCTTGAGATGCTTAAAAAGAACATTCTACAACCCATTTTCCCCCCCACTCAAACTGCTAAAATACACTTTGGCTGCATGCAAAATTAAAATTTTCTTCCACATGCAGTCTGTGTGATGCAGTCACTGCCTATACTTTTGCAAGAATATGAAGCTACTTTTTATCTTTGTGGTAATCACTGCACTGTTTTCCTTCTTTCTTTGATTTCACCCATTCCACCCTTTTCTCTCCAGTTTCTACTACTGAGTTTTCTGCTTTCCAGAAGCAAGCTACTCTTGAAGGATAAGTAGGTAAATCATTTAGCTTCAAAGTGCATATTTTTTTCCTGAAATAACTGAAGGTATAGTGAAGATATAAAGGTTTACGGGAAATGCACAGTTGTTATCATGAGTGGCTCCCGAGAACACAAAAAAGAGGTTGAAATAAATGCAGCCTCAGTGTGAGAGCCTCTATAGAAAGGCCTAATCTCAGAACATTCACTTTCTTTGTTCCTTCAACTAGAAGCTACTAGTGAAGCTTTCAACAATGCTTAAATGATGAACAGTAAGGGGGGAGATGGAAATCACAGAGAAGTGCCATCATCCCTAGGTTTACCTAATAATACCAAAATGTCTTATTAGTTGAATAAGCTGGTGAACCACGACATTTCTAGTGCAGAAGTGTTGCTTTTCTTTCCCATTTGCCAATTTATTCCTGGGACAGCAGAAAATACAGTAAAGATTATATACTGATAAACAAATCCAAAAAAAGCAAGCCAAGATTCTATGACAAATAAGCACACTGCTTGATTGCCCCATGCATTTTCTCCTACAAATAAGCAAGAGGAAGGGGGGAAGGGCTTTCTTGCTCCCACAGGGAGTTAAATGAAATTAAGCAAACATTTCAAAAAAAAAATTACTGTCCTTCCACCTCTGTACTTTTACTTCACACCAAATTTCAGAGAAGCTAAACTACGAATGATATAATCCTGTTCTTACTCTTGTAAACAGGACAAACAACAGGACTGGAACTGATGCTCTAATTACTAGTACGTGCTGGACTTCATGAGCCCTTGACAAATTTAACCTAGCAAAACAGCATCTTAAATTATCAAAGAGGTTAGAATGGGCCTCATGGAAAATTTCCCAGCCACAGTTTGCAAGCTCAAAGATATGCCAAAAATGCTGCAACAGAAGCCCTTCATGTCTGCAGTTATGAGCTTCATTTAAACATACTTTTGTTTTAAATATTTGTTAGCCTTTTCAATGAACAAAATACAAAGACAATACTTACCATTGATGACCAACTGAGTAAAGAAACTTCAGCAAATTACATAATAATTGTTGTCTGTACAAAATGTTTATTCAATATACACTAGAAAGAGACCTAGATTTCTCGGTACAGTTCTGCCTCTGCAGTATATGTTCTAAGAAGGAAAGTCTCCAGGTTCTGAAGAAATCTCTGCCCACCACCCTCCTCCAGGATCAATAGGATTCTACCTTACATAACCACTCTAAGTTTGGCAGCAAGCATTCTTACATGGCAGCATCTTGCAGATTCTGAGCACACAGACACAGTAAGTTTCCTCCTTAGCAATGTGAAATGTCTGTAGAGAACTCAGCATACCACTGGGTCATTTCAATCTTAACTTTGTGAACTTCATCACTGTCAGCAACCTCTAGAAACAAATACCTGCACATGTATACCATACTCTGAACACTCTTTTGGACCATTCCTGGAAGCTGTGATGTCTAAATAAATTTTTTTAATTGGCTTTAAACTCAAAACTCTGAAGCAGAGTATTATTTACCATGTTTGGTAGCTTGGAATTTTGCACTTCTTTGATCCTAAACTTTATCCTTTGACACAGAATCAGGTGAAATGAGAAGGAAAGCAATACAGGCAAAATGTCATTTACTGCACTCAACTAACTTGTCTATTGAAAAGATATATTTGTAACTTCATTTTTTTTCCTCAAATGGCAAAAAGTCAATATTACTTATTATTAATTCTCTCAAAGATTTAAGAGCCCTAACTCCATGTATATGAATTTACAGCAATCATTCTATTTGTCAAAGAAGTACACAATCATAAGCAATGTGTGTTTACTAATAAACTATTCTTTTCTTCCTCATTTTTTCAAAACCAGGCCTAGTGCCATGACATTAGTGTAAGATAATGTTGCGGACCAACACAATGAGTCAGCAATCAAAACGACCTGTTCTGCAATCCCACAGAGCTTGTTCTTTTGGTTTAAGTCATGGAATTGTTGGTGCATCTCCTCTCTCCCATCCTCCCCTTGCTTGCATGCCACTACACTGATCCAAGATTTACTTACGAGTTGTCAGCCCAGCTTGTTTCAGAAAGAAGAAGGAATTCATGTGTAAAATACCTTGGGTCTTAGAAACATAGAAACATGTGCTGGAGAAGGTTAATGCCTGGTTGGCTGACTTCAGCAACAAGGAAAGGAAGATGCTCAATTAACTGGAACTAAGTGAGAAAGAAATTTCGGGTTTCTATATCTTCCACTTCTCAAAAGAACGTTTGGACAATTCAAGTCATAAGAATGTCGTTGAACCCGTATTCAGACTGAGAGACTTTACCTACAATACACTCGTAGACCTGTGCAGGCCTTCCCTTCATATTTCAGCAAGATACACGAGTAGTAGATTGAGCTCATATAAGCAGTCAAATAGCACAGAGGAGAAAGTAATTTCCACAATAGGTGAGAGTGAAGGCATATGGGGCATTACACTATGAAACGCTATTGATATTGAAGGACCAGTAAGATGAAACACTTGACATTCTTTTAACAGCTTAACTATTGGGGTTTTTCCTTAAAAGAAAACAAACAAAAAGCAACAAAAACACAAAGAACAAAAACAAACAAACAACAACAAAAAAAAATCCCCCCACAGCCCAACTGGTACTAAACCCTGTTCCCACACAAAACCTGCTAACACTGAGTATTTATTTCCATTCTTACCATAAACATAATGGTATTAGAAACCAAAAATGATCCTGTGATAACATGTTATCTGATACACCATGTCATGTACAAGATGTACAAGCAAAGCCAAAAAAATTGCATATGTGACAGTTAAAATTAGGAAATCAGAACTGAAATCTAGGAAAAAAATCTAAGCAAATTCTAATAAACCAACAAAACTGAGGGAGCAGGGAGAGAATCACCAAGTTTCCTTTTCAGTGAATCTGTTAAAATGCCAAATAACCACCAATTTTTTTATTCTGCAATATATAAAGGGATAATACTACCTGCAAAGCCAGAGAAAGATGATTACTAATATTATTTGGACACCATAAAGAGAGTGGTGACATGGTTTTCCAGCATACAGGTGACTGCCCTCCTACTTGGTTTAGGGCAACACTTCTAAAATTATATTTCACACATCAGAATACATAAAAATACTAGTGGAGCAAACGTGTTGTCTTTTTCACCAGAACATGAACCAATTTCATCTCCAAGCAGAACACTCCTCCCATGCTTTCATCCAGCCAACATCTCTGCTTTGATAGTCTCATTCCATACTTCAATTCTAAAACCAGGGTAAGGCTCTAAAAATCATGAGTTGTCATTTCTTCACACACACTTTTTTTTTTTTTTTTAGCCCTTATTACACACAGATTGTTCCCCATAGTTAAAAGAGAGCATAGCTCACTGCCTGATCAAAGAGATTCCTATGCTATATGCAGTGGGAGCTTGAGGAAAGTACAGTGAGGGAAAACTACAGCAAACTGCATCCTGCCCAGAAAGATTTGCTTGTCATAATCATAATACAGTAAATGCACATGCAACACAGACATCACTTCCAGAAAATGAGGAGAAACACACCTATAACCCTTCTCCTTTCTTCCTTAATTTATCTTTAAAGCTATTATGCAAAACCAGTGGGAAATAGAGGAACTGACTGACAGGATGCAATAACAAAGTGATTTGATTACTCTGAAGCAGAGCCTTTTCATTAAGTTTTAAGCTTTACAGCACAGGATCTATTACAAGAAGGGTCATTATACTTCTTTGTACCAAAGGGATCATCCTATTTGATGTGTCCCTGAACTTATAAATCTGACGTAATTCCCAATTTCTTTACATACATAACATATGTATATGTACACAGAGAAGCCCCTCGGCATCTGGTTATTCAGTAGATCTGTATTTTGATCCACATCTTTTTACACTAAATATCCAGCTATGTCATATTTCAAAGAGACACCATATCCTTCAATATTAGTAATTTATATTCATGTAATTGAGAAGGTGTGAGTACCTAGTAATTCCATTTGGAGAATGAAGCATCTTTGAAATGTATTTACAGATGGTTTTCTTACCTCATTGGGAATGCTAAGTACTATCAGTGCAGCAATTAAAAAAAACAATCCACAAAAGCTCTCATTCTACTGGAATGCAATAGTATTTTATTTCTAATATTTAATGGAAAGATGGGAAAGGCTACAACAGTCATACTGATCCTGCAGAAACTGCATTGGTGGAAAGGGGTGCGGGTGGGAGGATAAGTGCCAGGTTTAAACACCAAGTAGCACCAGAGCAAAGTGACGGATAGATCTCCAGAAAATCTGGAGTGCCATGAGCCATGCTGAATAAGGCATTTACTTTGGTCACCTGAGGGCTTAGAAGCACCTTCATCCCAAAAATTAATGGCCTACAAGAACTCATATGTGATTGGCACCTTTTTTCGTATGAGTTACTGTTTGGTCCTACATATTGCTAAATTCTGTAGCCAAAAAAAAGGAAAAGGAAGCTGCATTCAAAAGCATAATGAGAAGCAAACAGATGAACTTCACGTAAGTGATGCACAAATCCTAAAATTTCGGTTCTGCTGCCTTCTACTTCAGCTAACAGCAGCAGAAGTAGCTTTTTACTTACATATTCATCATTCCAGAGTTGACTGAAATGCAAAGAAAAAACTAGACAAGATTTATGAAAATATGGAGGCTTCTACTGAAGATATTGTATGAGCTACATTTCTTGCCCATTCTAGATACTTTCCATATATTTTAGCTTGTTTAATAAAAAGACTTCTCTTCCTAGAAATTCTGATACCTTTGAAATGAAAGGAGCTTTCTAGTGCTATTTAATCTATTTCATTAACATCTTCCAGAAGCCTTATAGATCATTTTTGCAAGCATTTTTACTGTGGAAATGGCAGGGGGAGAAGGGGGGGGGGGGGGGCAGGGGAAACAGAAAATGAAATGAAGATATAAATTACAAGAAGACTTCACAAACACTACACACTCTGTATGCACCTAGTACTAATGTTTTTTCCTTCCCCCCCCCCCACTTCAAGCAAACAAGAAGGAAACAAACAAGGAAACAGAAGGGGTAGACAACCCCTTGGACTCACCTTTTATACAGTTCCTCTGTAAACTTCTCAAAAAGAAATTTAAATTCCTCTAGCTGGATTTGATTCTTTCAGCTTTTTTCTTTCTCGAGTCACACAGAAGCAAAACAATTAGTTTTCAGAGGTTCCATTTACTGCTCTTCCATCCCCAGCAAAATGCGTCCAGGAGACGATGCCAAAAGTAAGCCCAGAACTCAAAGGCAATTGGAAAAGGGACCGTAGGGGGTTGCTGAAAGACCAGATTGTGAAATTCAGTAGCTTCAGCACAGAATTATCCTACTACACAATATACCTGGCTTCTTGCTCACCAAAAAACTGTAGTGCAAACTGTCAGTAGTAGCCTCCAATAGCTGCTGTGTGTGCTGCAGATGGTATGTCTCACTGTTACCTTCCCAGATGGGTAGAGGATTCAGAGATCAGCAAATCCAGGGGGTCGCCTCCAAACCAGGTGGATTGCCAGCCACTCATTCATTCAGTCCAATTAATCAAGACAAGAACAGCTCAGTCACCGGAGATATCTCCTTCCAGGGTGCACAGGATTATGGCAAGGTTATTAATCTTGCTTTGCTGCATCCCCCCCACCCCCCTACATTCAGCAGCCTGCACCGAGATGATTGCCAGCTCTGTCTCTGTCCCTGTTCTACTGCATTTTGCTCAGCCCTCTGTTGCTGCAAGTGAAACACAGAGGAGGGAGGAATACTAATAAGGTGGTTAGCTACAGTTTCTTTAAGGCATTCTACATACTGTGTGCGCGTGTGTGCCTACGTGCATGTGTGTGTGCATTTTCCATGGGGCGATCTGGATTTCTTGGCAGATGAAACAGGACTTGTTTCTACATCAAAGTCTGAATTAATCTGGATTATCACTTAATGAATATCAGAGCTAGCAATTGTATTTTACTTAGGATAAGAGGAGGGTACAAAATGGTCCAGAAGATTAGGACAGCAGTAGTGCTTAGGGGAAGGGGGGCAGGGGGGAAGGAGTAGGGGTTGGTGGTATATAAACCACACTATTTCCAGAAGAGCATATTAGTTAGAAAATTTGTTTCAAAGCAACTCATTTTAGCCATGTTTTAAAAGGTCATTCTTATGTCCTGTACCAGTCAGGATTTTCAAATCAGCACTATATTAGCCATCTCTAGATTAGACAGCAGTATGCAGAGTCAAGTAAATATTTTTAGAAAAGAAAGCATTTCTGGCAGGAAAAGAAAAATTTAGAACGTCAGTGGAGGCAGACATCCAGCACTGCATTTATGAAGGTGCTCGAAATTCCCTGCTTTACTGAGAATTGCTCTGCTGAAACCTTTCACTTGTGAAATGAGTTTAGAGTTCTCAGTTCAACCACCAAAACAGATTTTCTAAGTAGAGGAAATCTGTCTAAGTAGAGGATCTGCACTGGTGCATGAACCTGGGTATTCTGCTGTAGCAAGTGTAAGTCCTAGCTGTAATTCACTCATGAAATTTGAAAGCAGTCATACTGCCTTTGCTTTCCCACAGGTAATTCAGACCCTCTCCATCAGGTTCAGGATGCAAACACTGCTGTCTCACTTGTCATCCATAATTTCAACTTTTTGCAGCAGATGACACTTCAAATTCCTTCAGGAGACTGGAGACTGAGACTCCTTTAGGAACCGGGAAGCAAAAATAAACTATTCCTCAGAAGCAAATCCAGGATTCCTACAGTAAGCTATAACTATATGGGACTGTTAAGGAATCAGTTCATAGGTCAGAGCAACAAAATACATTTGACAGAGCTCCCAATAGAAAGAGCTACACGAAATGAGTTTGGTGCCTTATGTAACAGAAAGAGCTACCACCACAAGTTCTAGCAACCGAAGTGTGATTAACAAGGTGGAAATGCTTGTGGAGTTTTAAATACTCCAGCCATAGGATACTGCATCCAGGCTTCCTTGCCAGCTGACCATGGTAGTGTTAATGTAGCACAGAGGACTGTAATGCAACACAGCACTGTCCATAAGCACTGTGGCCACAACACTGACACTAACACTGAGTAAAAGTCTTCTACTTTTAAGAAAACCCTGCAGTTTCAACTGCCAGTGAACCTGCAAAACCACACAGCATGAGAAGACTGCGGTATCTGGAAAGATAGGGCACTGTAGGAAACTGTTTCAAAAAGTGGAAAACCTGCACTGTTTCATAAATCACACATAGTCGCTTGGGCTTTTGTTCACTTTTTCAGCTAAAATTGCAGTATTATTTAAATTAAAATGATTTATTTATATGAAAGTCTACTGAAGTAACAGAAGAAATGGTAAACAGTAACTGGTTTTCTCTGCTGAAATTATTTTGCTTCTCCACAACCGTATTCCCAACACTGCATGAGACCTTGCATTGCTGTTTTCTTGGCTTATGAACCTTAAGTAGAATTCTTGTTCATCCACAAACATAACCATGCCTATCCACATAGGAACATGAGCAGACACAGTAGCTTGGAATGAAGATCCATCTAGCCAGAATTTTGCCTGTGTTGGTCACCATCAGATAAAGGGAAGCAAATGGTGGTATTTCCCAAGTACACTGTGCCAACCTTTAATTATCTACCACAAGGAGTTGCATAGTCAGAGACAGGAACACTCTATGCACTTTAGCATGCCACTCACAGATTCAGTCTTCTATTATAAACAGCCTGGACTCCTTTCTTCATGCTGAGAAGCCTTGATGTATTTAACTGCCCTTCATATTGACTTTGCTCTATTCACTTGAACACTTGTCACTAACCTTTTTCACCTTGTGCAGTGACCAAAATGCCACAGGCATGCCACAAGCTTATAGCACTTCATTGATGCTTTCCTCTTTGAGAGCATATCATCCCAGAGCATGTACTAATGAAGCCAGTGGCATGTTCTGCTTCCTAAGATTGTGGCATGAGTAATTTGGCTACTCTCAGAATATTAACTTCATCAATGACGTAACATTTATAGCTCTAACTATTCAGTTACGGTTTTGAAAGGAAGATCTCATGTCTAGACCAAAGTCCACTGTGGACAACTTTTTCCACCACCATTTTCTAGGTGCAGTCAGAATCTCTTGAGTACATTAAAAAAAGTTACTCCAAAGCTAATTAAATTTATTCATACCTCTAATATTTACAATCTATGGGACTGGAACAACACCAAAATAATTAAACTGACTTTCATTTTAATTTTAATTTCTGTGACACAGAATACATGTTAAAGGAGAGGAAAAATATTAAGTGTTGTGCAAGAATAAGTTATTGTTAGTGGTATCTTCCAAATATGGCTCATCATAATCCCAAAGGTGCAGGCAAGTACATACATCCTAAGTCATCTGTCCTTAAGTAATTTTTAAAGCCATACTACCTGCTTATTACTTTCACATTTATCAAAAGGAAAACACATCCTTTGCACCTCCAGGAGTTTATCGCTTTTTGATTTTGGTTTTTCCCCCAGGGGGCAGTACATGCTGCACTTGAGACAAAACATCTCATCACTCCCTGACTACTACAGTCTTACAAGCATCTTTGTTCATGTTTCCATATTATGCTTAAGACAAAGGCAGGTTACAACAATGTAAACTAGACAGATATACCACTCCCTTCCCACAACTCTCCCTGCTCCCTCCCCCCCCCCAAAAAAAAAAAAACCACACCACACAAAAAAACCCCAAAAACCCGAAACCAAACCCAACAAAGAAAAAAGTAAAAATGGAACTTTACTTCAACTCCCTCCCACTCTAGCCCTCACCTCATTCAGCTTAACTTGATGACCTGTCAGTTAATATCAAAAACTAAAAAACTTTAGTTCAGCACGAGTGAAGCACACAAGCTTATTTCTCAGCAAAGCCCTCAGCAGAGAAAGTACTGACCCAATACAAAAAGCCTCCAAAGTCCATCAAATATTTTTGCAGTGTTTGACTTTTTATTACGTCAACATCATTTGATTTAGTGAACCCCAAATCCATATGCTATTTGCAAGTCCCCTTTCTTCCTCTTAATTCTTCAGTTTCTTTATGAAGTAATAGTCATATTTAAGACTATAATTCCCACACTGAGAAAACTATTGGCAAGACTATGGCAGGGGTGAAAGAAGAGCTGAGAAGCTCATATAGAGAGGTTAAGGCTGTCACCTACCATTACCAGGCACCTCTGGCTTATGAAGTTTGAGGAGTTACTACTGCCAGAATGTACTACTGGCAGAACATACACTACCTGGATGAGCACCCTAGTAATCATCAGAAGCAAATACACACCAGTTTCTCAGCCATGACTTTCTTTGGTCCAGTCCTGGCTTCAAGCCAGGATCAACAGGTGGTGTAAATTTATACACTGGCCTCAAAACTGCAGGGACTGTGAAGCAGCACACGTGGCTTCTGCTTCCTCTGTTAGAGGGCAGTGGAAGCTGTTCCTAAGGAAACCCAGCACCCACTGCCACTGTTTGACTTGAGGCATCCTTAGAGCTGAACTCTACAATGCTAAGGTTCTTTGCAAAGTGATCACAGTATTCTCTCTCCCAGGAGTTGTGAAGCCTATTGTTAACCACAAACATTTTCAGGAGACAAACCACTAGAGAAAGTAAAAAAGCACGCAAACAAAAGAACATATCTGAAAGAAAAATTAATTGCCAACTCACTCATGAAATATTTAGAAAGTTTATATTCAAGACCGGGGTAAACAGATGTCTACTGTTCTGAGCATTCTCTAAAAATTATAGGGTCAGGGTCTATCCAGTACTGTTGCAAAAGACATATAAATAATAGTAATAATTCTTTCATCCTAAACCTGTCCTCCAGAGAAAAAAATATAACCTCATAAATGCAGCAAAGAGATTTTTCATGTTCTTTATATCTTAAAACTCACTGAGCAACACAAGTGAGTTTCTCAAGAGTTTGAGAAACACTAGGTATTGTATTTTAGTATTATATTTATTGCCCTAAAATAATGATAGGCATTTCATATAGTGGCAGTCTGTTTTTTTAACTAACCATTTGGGAAAACTGAGCTGTTTACATCGTAAGAGTTTTAATTCCAGTAGAGACCTACGATCAGATGCGAACCTTCTGCCTAAAAAATTTGTTCTAATTCATTGCCTCAAGGCTGTGATTTTCAAATTAATCCCCCAATGCTGAAATACAGATCATAATCACCTTGATTTCTGCTATTTGGATGCTATTATTTGAAGGCAGATTTTCCAAACCTTATACCTGATTTAGGCAGAAAATACAATTTGATCAAAAAAATCAGAAGTAAAAAATAGGCATATGTTTCTTTACCAGAAAAGAAAAAGGTTTAAAGGCTTGTTTGAAAGCATTAAAAAGAAAGGTTATTTTAGAAGTTCAGCTCATCGCCATAAAAAAATAAAAAACCATGCCCACAGACTCCAAGCCATAAACTCCTACATAGGTGTTATATTCGGATATATACTTGTTCCTGCACCACACCCCCCTTCCAAAGGAAATGAAATTTTTTGCCTTTCTGCTCAAGAGAGCAGAGAAAGTACTTTCTTCTTTCAGCTTTCAGTAGCCACTGCTGCAAGCATGATAGTCCTATACACAGAACCTCAGCTTGAGCTAATATGAGCATGCTTTTTACATTTGCTTGCATTTTTCTGTGACAATCATTATCTCTCTTCCTCTCTCTAGAGCTACTGCAAGAATTAAAGGGTGCAGTATGCCTTTTACCAAAAAGATTTAAACAAATTAATTGTCTGGATTCCATTCTTGCATCACTGAGCACTTACTAAAAACATCTGTATTGTTGGAGTATACAGTTAACCTTAAATACCGCATCACTGTTTAAGAAACAAGATGAAAGTTACTAAATGAAAACGCAAACACCTTGGATTTATTTATCTGATACCAAAGAAACACTGATACCAAAATGATCAGGGTATTACACTATTACGTTTCAATTCCCTAGAAGATTTTTCTAAGTAGCGAGAAGATTTTAATTTGATTTTTTAGTGGGTCATAAATCTTTTCATGACCTTTAACTTATGTTCAGGGGAAAAAAAAATAAAGAAAAACTGGAAGCTGTGATTACCACATGTATCATGAATCAGTATTTCAATTCTCAAATACTCCAGGAGCTTTGACTAACCTCTCCATAGCCCTTATGCCCACCAGCAGTTTATTATTTACACTGACTTAAGTTTTACTGACTACAATTAAGAATGCTTGAGGTATGGTTTCGTCATGATTCTTTCTCTCAAGACTGCCATTTTCCCTCTAGCCCCAATTCCAGGTTTCCTTTCAAGTCTCACTTGTCAGGACAGAAATTCAACAAATCAACTTGAGTAATAGTGGAACAGGCATTGCTAAACAAGGCAAAATATCTGGAGGAGTGTAAAATTAGTTTTCTTTCACCAAAAGGTGTTCTTTATATGTTTATCTGAGCATTGCAGACTGACTCTAGTTGACTACCAAGATGATTGGGAGAGTTCATAAAGCCTTTTTGTATGTTTATGACTGCACAGTATTTTGGAAAGTTGTTTTAGAATTCTTGAAAATTTGCAAGCAGACACATCAATCATTAATATTTGTTTGCATTTAGAAATAACTTAAATTAAAAAAAGAGAAAATTAAAAAAAACCCAAAACAATTGGAAGGATAAAAAGATCTGAGCTCTGAGTTTTACCTATATTGAGAGGCATTCTCTGACAAAAAACCTCCTCCTCCATATATCAACGTAACTTTGAAATATGGTATTTTAGTACTTTCTAGCTTATGCCAAGCTGGGCCTGAAATAAGGTATTTCACTTCACAATAGAGCAGCTAAAACTATTGGTATGGAAGTTAATAAAACCCTGTACACAACCGTACTTTTAAGACTTCAAGGGCTAGAGTAATGTGCTCCATGACAAACAAAGCTGGCCCATTAATGTGGCCTAAAGAAGAAAAAGTAACATGTTTAGCCTGATCAAGGAATAAGATCTATTATGTCCATCTCTTTCAATTAGAGATTAGTTAATCTTTGAGTTACTGCTCTCTAATGTGCATTCACCACCTTGCAGTCTCATTTTAAAGTTTGAAAAATAGTGTTTGCATCACTTCCCATGGGAGACTGTTCCAGAGCCTAATAGGTCTCAAAGTTAATGCTGTGAAGAGCGACTGCATGAGCACTGAGTTCTATTACCTCAGAAATGCATATGCTGATAGAAGCTGTTACAGGCTTAGGTGACTCATTTTCCTATTAAACAATTTTTGTCAGCCATTACAGCCATGCTCCACACGTGCAGTGAAACATTTTTTCCACAAGATTTTCCTTTATTCTTCTTCCTAGCACCTACGTATCACCATGGGCAACAGACAGCAAAAGAGAGCTTTTCTTGTGCTAAATTTTAAGCTTACAGATGACAGATAAGAGCAGATCATTTAGGACTTAAAGTTAAGGTTGGGGGTTTGGGGTTTTTTTCCTCCTCACTCAAACCACTGCAGCATTTCTAAATATGTGCTTTAGCAATAATAATTTTAATAATACTATGATATCTACAGATGCATCTTTCTTATTGGTCTCAGCAAAAATAGCATTTAACTATCATTAAAGACTAACTACCCTTAAAGTAGTCCTTTTACTTGTGATTTTACATCTATATGCAAGATTTCAGACTCCCTTTATACTCACTGTTAGCAACAGTTCATACCTCAGGGTACTATAATTTAGTTCATTTTAGGCATCTACAATTGGGAGTAGGAGACCAAACCCTCCAAGGTCCAGAAGTGCTTGAGTGGGCAGCTCAGACATAGATAACTTTCATGCAGGTGCTTTTATTTTCTGTTAGCAGATTGTTACCAAGGATTAATCTGCAAGCACATTACAGAAAGTATCCTGCCACATACATTGATATGCAAATACATAAGCTCCATCTCAACACTGAAAGGTCCAATGGCCTGTTGGTGCCAACCATAATAAATAAACATTTCTCTGAAGTTCAACACTAGAGAGAAGTGTTTAAAAACATTATTCACTGCTCTTATTAATGTTACCTCCATATTCTCTGTAGTCCTAGAGCAAGAATATGTCTTCTGCTTGAAAATTTTTGTTCTATCCAGGCCAGTTGGCCTGGATGATCCAGAGATAAAGGCTTCTCTGTACTGCAGTCAATACACCACCTCGCATCCCATTTCTGCCTGGATCACCTGCATGCCCTAGAGTCTGCTGCGGTTACTAAAACACAGTTAAGAGAGCCTGAAAAGGTCCATCAGATATGTTTTTGAGATGTAATGAAAACTGATGGAATTGGGTAGGAGCTACCCCTATTAGCTGCCACCATAGTGAACCTGTTCTTTCTGCCATGGGTGGGAGAATGAAAAGAGAGCAATTAAGAAAAAGAGCCATTAAGAAAAGCTTCTCTGCAGATCATTTGAAATAAGAGTAATGATATCTTCAAATGAACAGTGTGTCAGGGAGAGATAGGGCAAGCTTGCAAACTTGTGACTAAGAATGAAATCTCAAGAAAAAAACAGCTCCAGGTTTCACATGAACAGAAGGCTGAAGGATTAAGCAAGAGACAGTACGATTGAAGAGTTTTAAGCAACAGTACAGGAAAGAAAATAAACATCTTCCAGAAAACTTTCAGAAGCACAGCCTTGCTTAGAATAACTCAGAACTATCCAACCAAAACTCACTCCCTTCAGTTGCACAGTACTCTGTATAATAACATGCATCAAAAACCAAGTCATATGCATTCTAAGACTCACTGGAGTCCACTGGTTGCCAGTTGCTGTCACTGACTGTTACAGGGCTTTGGCTCAAGAGCAAATAAATACAAGCTACTCACAAGTTAACTCCAACTGCAAATAGTTTGTGGGGGAAAAAGAACATTTGCCAAGTTGCCTAGGCTAATCAGGAGTAAGAAGAGAAAACCTTTCTAGACTTGACTTAGGTCCATTAGATGGAAACAAAAGACTGGCAGAAAATGTAGCTTTTGGTATGTGAACATATGGAAACAAAACAGACTAACCTTTATTCAGGAGCTGAAAGTTATTTTACTAAAAGAAGTTTTCAATAAGAATTGTTAGATGAAATTAAGGTGAATAAAAATTTATATTCTAGACCAGAAAATCATGCTTGATAATCAGATTATTTTCAGCTAAGGAATTGTCACTCAAAGGAAAGAGTGCAAGTCCTAGCATAGCTCTCATTTTATATTAGACTCGACAACATAAGAGTACAATAGTGAATAATATTATACTGAGGGGCATTAGGTCACCTAATGAAGGAAGTCTTTTCCATTGCTAACTTACAACAAAGAAAACCCAAACCACTGATTGGGTTCTTCATAAAGACGTGAGTAGGGAAGAAAAGCAAGGACTTTGTTTCCATGTGGAGTATTAGAAAGACTCCAACAAGAAAACGTTCATTTTTATTTGCCTTTTCAAAAGGACTAACCACCAAATTATTAAAAAGCTGTTGATTACCATGCGCAATTAAGGTTACTTTATTAGGCCAGCCACTCCAAGTAAAAGCAAAAAAATCTTAGAAATACTTTCTCATTGACAGTTTAGAATTTTACATAACTGTAGCACTCATAGAATATACATATCCTGTCAAGTAGCTCCTTCAGGCTAAACATTTCAGAAAAATTAATGCCAAAACTTCAGAAAGCAAAAATTACAGTAAAAAATACTTTGATTTGCTAAGCACAGTGTAATAGCTAATTCGCTGGATTTTTCTAGCAAACTTGGACTTTGGAATAAGACTTTTAATTTCACAGGCCGCTCTCACCAACATCATAAAGTTTCTGTTATCCACATTTTGAAAATATTGTGAACTTGTAAGAAAAATATGCAAAACCTAAATACACCCAGTTAGCATTCATGCAACAAAGTTACTATGAGCTAGCAGCCAGCTAATAAAAGGCATAGGTCAGCCTAGCTGAAGATATAGGGAGGCAAGAAGAACCAAAAATTGCAGGAACATAAGGCTGAATTTGCACTAAGTGCTAAGAGGAAAGAAGCAGTGAACGTGAGACAAGTCCAAGGGACCAGGCTACTCAGCTAGGAATTAGAAGAAGCAGACAAGAACTCTCAAAACGAAAGAAGCCAGGCTTCCCATTGCCCAAGTGTCTAACCCAACCTGTCCTTACACAGAAAGAGCAAACATTTTCTCACATGGTATTTCCACACAGTTACTTTTGCATATTAAAGCAAATATAATAAATTTTTGCACACTCTTTGAACATTGGATACTTACCTTTAGAAGAAGGCTTCAAACAACATAAAGGTTCCAAGTTTAGAAGCTTAGGACTCCTTAACAAATGGAAGAATTTTATACACTCATCTTTTTTAATTTCTCGACGTTATCCCATAATCAGACTTCCCCATCAGCTAGCTAAGGGCAAGTTAAACACATCACATATGCATTCCTCACTATTCCTGCATTCATACTCCTCAGGCACTTCTCAGCAATTTTCCCTTACCCAGAATCAGGAGTCTTTCCCCTAAGCACATAACCCTACTAGCAGTCCTAAACAAGACAGAGCTTCACAGAAAAGAAAAAATAAGAAACATTCTCTGTTTCCTCAAACAACTTTTATCACCACAACCTCCTAAGGCACCTCCCAGGTTGCACTTGAAAAGCTCCACCTACCCCACCCAGCTGGACACTGATTGCCACAAGTACTCCCAAACAGCTGTGTTCCACTAGCCTGCCACTGACCCATCACAGCTTCTGGTAGTCAGGGTGCGCCGAAGAGCATGAAATCCAAAATCTTGGTCTCCTCGTACTGTAACTCATTTTTTAATCTGAAATGTTCTGAATATCTGTTCCATATGTAAAATGGGGATCATATTACCTCCTTATTAAAGAAGAACAGAGGAAAAAAACAGTGGAACATTAATATTCATTAAACTCTCAGATGGTTTAAGGATAAATCCCATGGAAAAGCCTATTGCTTAATAATTCTGTTCCCATGAAAGCACTTGAAACACTTGCAGCAAATAAGGCGCAGCAAAACCACAAGTTTAACAGCATACAGAATAAGATTGACTCGTGCAGTCACCAGCATAAAAACACACAAAGGTTATTCCTACAGCTCCAAGACACAAGGAAACTTCTAAAGGCCTGGGGCATTAGAGCTACTCGTTGCTTGTGGCATAATGAGCAAAGTTTTCTGCACTTGCTGCTTCCACCCATTATGTGACCTTAGGAAGTCATCAAAACTTTTATGTGCTTCACTTATGCATATGTTACCTGGTTCTAATGAGGCATTCTTAGTAGTTACTCATATTTCTTTTTGGAAATCAGGGTTTCAGTGATCTTCTCACTACTGACCTTAAGGGATTTCACAGTGAAACTTGTGTGTTTGTGCTGTCTGTGCACACACAAACCTGCATTGGTTCCCCGTACGTGGCACGTGCTGCTATAAGAAAGCCATACTGACAAGCTGCTACAAGCTTTTATTATGGCCTGTAATACTCACTGATATAAAATTATATTTATCAGCTATTTCTGTGAGCCTACATATAAGCACCTTCATTCTCACATAGCTGAAGCCACATGAGACTAAGCCTGTGACTACACTGGCTTGATTGTTATCCTGTAAATATGAGCACCTGGACTGAGGTGCTCAGAGCAAGATGTCACAGAGGGCTTAGTTAGACTTGTGAAGGTTTTACAACATTTAAGTGAGTTACTGAGTGCAGCTGAGAAGAAATATTTTAACCCTTTGCAAATGAAAGGTGAAATACCTCAGCCTAGATATCTTCAATTGAGATTTATACTCAGAGAATTTATTTTGCATCTATAGTCATCTGCTAAGCCACAATACAGCTGTGTATAGATGAGTCCTGTATGTCAGCTGCCTGTACAGCACTGAGGGCAAATTGTCTTTGAAAAGATGTACTCTTAGTTCAAGAGTTCTCTTCAGAAAAAGTTTCATAATCAAAATGTCACTGTAGAAATCCGTGTAATCTATAAAAACTTAGGACTGTGGAAGGGTTTTATACAGATAGTAAGGGAAAGACCATATTTAGTTAAACAAAGCAAAGAATTTTATGGAAGAATATTTCTGAATGCATAAGTATTAGTGTAACATTGGATGGTCTGTAAGCCAAGGAAGGGTATTTATTCCTTGCCACATGTTGCAAAATGAAATGAAAATCTTTCTAAAAGTAGGATAACAACTGGAGGGTGGGGGGAAAACCTGATATACCCAGTTAATAAAATTCAAGTTCAGAAAGACTATGTTTCTCATTAACTAGAGAAATATGCTTATCATTTCACAGAAGCAAAATACTGGTTATATATGTTTCACCTCAGGCTTTTAAAGTAACCATTTCTGCAAGCTGTTGTCTCACACATACTGACCTTGATCCTGATCCTAGCATCTCCAAGATCTTTATGAATAATCAACAGGCTGAACTCTAAATGAGAATTAGGGTGACAGATTATTTTTCTTAGTATAAAAAAAAAAAAAAGCAGCCTTGAAAAGAGAGAAATGCTGCTATTGTTCAACCAGGCACAATAATAACTATATCTTAAGTGGAAAAAAATATCTGTCACATATTGACAGATACAGTGAACTTGTTGGAATTGTACATGGTGCAGACTTTACTCCAAAGCTGACTAATAAAAATCATGTACATTCCCACATAGCCTTTCATCTACTTAAACTGACTACAGTGATATATATATATATATACTCTGTTGATAGAAGAAATAGAAACTTTACTCACAGTATCCCGGAATCCCCAAATAAGGAACATTGTATGTACCTCACTATCAATTCATACTAACCCATCTGCACCTCGCTGTTAGTCGGCCACTGGGATCATAGGTCACACTGTGTAGTATCAACTGCATAAATCATACAGACACTATATTCTTTGAAAAGCAAACACCGAGGCAGTTCTTCCTGAGAAAGCTCATGATTTACATTTTTAAAAGCTGCATTTACTGGATTTTTACTGTATTTACTAAAATTAAGCAATTACTGGCATTTCTGAAATTAGTGAACACCTACTATTCAATGGCTTCATTGAGTTAGTCCAGGTTTAGAAGATAGAGCTGATTTTTCATCAGTCACTCATCATCACCATTAAAATCTGTTTGAGCACTTCATTGATTCCACATGTGGAGTTTTGCATACTAAGTAAATTTTATTATACAATCAGGTTCTGTTCCCCAGTCTGTGAGAAAATAGCACATAAGAGGGAAGGAAACTATTTTAGTTGTAGACTCACTTCACTAATAAATTCAAAGTCTCACAGCCTTTCTGGGGGGTTATGGTTTAGATCAAGTATGTTTTGGCTGACCTATATATTTAAACACCCCAAAAGAACCAAAATCTCACTTAAAATACTCTTCTTGATATCTGGAGCCAGAAATAAGTAACAAAATGAAAATTATGAAGAGATTCATTTTCAGACTGTACTTGTGGAATACGATAATACAGCACAGAGAAGATCTGTATTACTGAGACAAAGACATTTAGATAGTCATGAAAACAGATCTTTGCTATACGTTATCCCAAGACAGTGTTTTGTTTCCCTACCTAGCCAAGAAGAATGGTATAGGTAGACTATACAGAAATTAATTGGAAATACGTAAAATACAGTGCTATCTGCATCTATTTTTTTACCTTTCTATTAATTTTTAATTAGTTGGTCCTATATTTCTACAAACATCTTGAAAACATGGCCGTAATTGTTTCTTGAAAAGGGAAAGATATTGGTGACTGAAAGTGGCTACAGAAGAACTAGGATCTGCTGAGCTTGAATAACTTTCTCAAGTTGCAGAATACTTTGTAGGGCATTCAGAAAAAAAAAGAGTCTTGGATTTTCTAAGGTCCAATTCCTTGCTTATGTACAAAACCATCCACATTGTAGCTTTACACTGTTGCAATACTATCAGTAGCATAGCATCTGTTTGCAGAGACAAAGGCCTACCTTATCAAAGGTTTTCAGGCATGTACCTTCTAATTAGTTACCCTCAATGAAAGTAATAGGATATAAACACCTAAAGAGTATAAGGTACTTTACCTACAGCCCACTCTCTAAAGAATCCAAGTACAAAGAACAGTCAGTATAATTATCAGTCAAACGATGAATGCCCAGGTAAGAAACATGGGGTAAATTAAGTCCCTTAAGTACACTTTATGTAGAGTGAAAAAAAAATGCACATATGTTGCAGTAAAGCTAGGCTACATTTATAAAAACTTTTTAATCTCTGATTGAAAGTAACCTGATTTAACACCGTAATAGCAACCGATTATCTCTAGGCTCTCCTATGGCTGCCAGCAACCCTGTCTCTATCTCCACTCATCAGAGGCACAATACTGGATTAGAAGGATCCTTTAATCTGACCAAGCACTGCTCTTCTCAGGTTCTGTGTTTTTTTCAGTATCTGACACTCCAATCTACATGAGCACTCCTATCTACTTTCACTAGAGTGAAAGGACATAGCATCCAAAGGAGAATTTGCTTAATGCAGATTTCAGCAGTTACAGGCATCTAGGGCATGAGATTTCCAGAAGTTCACTGAAAGACTCTTAAGGTGTACCTTGCCTTGATTATTATTATTACAGCTAACACTGAACTGTTGTAGTTAACTTCGATTAAGTTAACTTTGATTTAAGTTCATCTTAAAAAAGATCACAGCATTCAGCCTTATGCTGCATTTTTAGTCAATGTTTTCCGTGAATCTCTGTAGCATCCACCTTTGCAGATAATATTTTTGTCTCTATATTTCTCCCATGTCAAAAGCTTCTCATTTACAAATGGCAAGCTCTCTACAACCAGCTGGCTCAGGCTTGGCAAATTGTCATCCTTCAGGTTATCCTCCACTGTCTGACACTAAGTTCCTACCTTCATCAGAGAGCTTTCAATTCCCTCCTTACTTACTGGAGATAAAAGCCCTCATATGCCTCCCAACAACAGGTTTTCATCTTCTTTATGTTCACAATAGATCTCAGCTTTCTTCCCTCTAGCCCTGCCAATTTCCCTAATTATCTGTCAGTGGTGCCAAGAGCTCCCACATCCATCACTCCGTAGTGTAGCTCGATAGTCACTGTCATAGTTCAGCATCACTGCATCAGCTATCTACGCCCCAGTTTACAGCACTGACATGGGGAACTGCCTCTCACCGTCAAGTGCTTTACTAAATAACCCCCTTTATTCTCTTTCTAAGCAACTCCTGCATGTCACTTCCAGCTCTTCATAGTCCTGGTACTACACAATTGATTTCTACACCTCTCATGCTGCTGGTATGAAATATCATGCACACAGTTTAACAAATCATGATAACTTCCAGACATGTTTCTCCATGCTTTCTCTTCAGTATGGATCTCTACTTGCTGCACAAATTCTGTTGCATCCTGTGACCATTATCATGGGTATAATTTTAAAAAGTCATAGTACCTTGATGAAAATTACAGGTGAATTTGAAACACCCTGCCTCTCCTAACCTGTTAATTTGATGCAGTATTCAGACAAGCATTTATTTTCCTGTGTGCCTTTAATGTGCACACTTTGTGAATGATTAAGGGAGGAGGTGTAAACAATCCCTGCAAATCCATGGAATAAGTCATGGACATAAAGTTACTCATGGATGTAATGATTTGTTTAGATAAGACCATATTTTATAGATTAGGACTCTTTCATAAAATGCCTGAAACTGTTTTGAACCACAGAATGTTAAACTGTATCAATATGTTATTGTTTTTTTAAAGAGCTGAAAAGAGAAGAAAATTACTGTAAATTAAATAAAATGTTCCTGAAGGCCATTACTTTAAACTCATTTGACCACTGAATCAGATAATTTTGACAGGATGCTGAGTAGAAAGCTTTCTTTTTCAGGCTGTCCTTAATGTTTCACAGATATTTCCAAGTAAATTCTTTGAAATTACCAAATGTACTTTCCTCAAGAGTAACAGTGATTTTTCTTCTGTAAGATGATAAATAAAAATTATGAGTTTCATTTAGGGGAAGAGGTGTACTCTTTGCTTTTTCTCTTATAATCTTGTGCAAATAGAAGTCCAGCAGGTTAACTTTGCTCTGTCCTGCTGCATTTAGTTCTCTCATTACACTTACAATACTAGAAGTATTTATTTCTTCATAGCACATATAAGTCTTAAAATTATTGCAATTGATGACTGGCAATGTGTCTGAGGTGCATGACACAAGACTGAAAATATTTTTCAGTTCTATTCACAGTATTATTAATTCAGCATATATAACTTTAGTATCTCTTCTACCTTTGAGTTTCCCCAAACATATTTTACTCTGCTGGGTTTCTAATAGAGTTAATTCTCTAAGCCTTGATCCAAAGCACAGGGTCTGTGGAAAGACTCCCATCATCTTCAGTGTGTATTCCGTAGACACAATACTTTTAAAAAAGTGTGTTATGATCCTCTAGTTGACAGGTGATACTTAAACAGAAAGTTTTAATTTATTTGTTTTCCCTTTGTTATTGATGTTTCATGCTATATATCAGAGAATGAACTCACACAACAAAGGAAAATAAATTAAAAAAAAAAAAGCGCAAGCACCAGACTAGAATCTATTGCTTTCTCTATATATGTCAGCATTAAATCACAGAAGAAATATAGCAATTATGTTAGCAAAGGACAGATCCTGGTTTTTTACACACCAAATATCTTGATAGTTTGACAGTTATCTTTGCATTGTCCATGACCTACTCTAATATTTACCTCAACATTAAGTAAATATTTAGCTAGGTTAGAATAATATTTGTTATATCAGAACTAGACAACACTCAGAAAATATTTGGGGAAAGAATTCTGTCTTGTATGGTAAGATGTAGCCCGAAATGAATAATTCCCAAAGCAATCATCCTTCTTGGGACTTTCATAATGCAGCATTTGCAATGGTGAAACTGACACATGGATAAATATAACTAGGAATAATGTATATACATGACTTCTTTAAAACCAATATTTTCATAATATCATCAAACACAGCCTAGTGTCAGAGGCCTCTCTCAGACAAGAGGCCAGGTCACAGGATGCTCATTTGAAGGACACTGAGTTCAATCCCCACCCGCAGCTTTACACACACAGCATGGGGAGTAAATAGGAAGAATTAGAGATCTGTGTGTGGTTGCAGGGCCATGAACTCTTTGCAATTACAGGGACATGGTGAGATAGCTCACATGACAGGAATGATATTACGTATGGCTATGTACATTTTAGGAGAGACAAACTAGCAAAGAGAGGTGGTGGAGCTGCTCTTTATGTGAGAGAGCAACTAAGATGTATCGAGCTCTGTCAAGGGGTGGATGAAGAAGGAGTTGAGAGCTTGTGGGTAAGAATTTGAGGACAGGCTAACATAGGTGACACTGCTATGGGTGTTTGCTACAGGCCATCCCACCAGGAAGAGAAAGTAGAAATTCTAGAGACAGCTAAAAGATGTGTCGCAGTCACAGGCCCTGGTGCTCATGGGGGACTGCAGCCATCCTGATCTCTACTGGAAAGACAACACAGCAGGGCACACACTGTCCAGGAGACTCCCACAGAGCACTGATGACAAGTTTTGTGCATAGGTGGTGGAGTCAATGGATAGAAGTGTGTTGCTGAACCTTGTTCTAAAACAAGGAAGGCCTGGCTGGGGATGTGGAGTTTGAAGGCAGCCTTGGCTGTAGTTACCATAAGATGGCAGAGTTCAGGAGCTCCAGGAGAGCTAACTTTGGCCTCTTCAAGGACATACATGGAGGAATCCCATAGGTTAAGGTTCTAGAAGGTAGGGGTGTCCAATAGAACTGGTAATATTCAAGCATCACATCCTCCAAACCTAAGATCAGTGCATCTCTGTGAGTAAGAAATCAAGCAGGAGACTTGTATAGATGAGCAAGGAGCTTGTGACAAAACTCAAACAGAATAAGTTAGCTTACAGAATGTGGAAAAATTAATGTAAACTGGTTTCTGCAGAAGACCAGGCCTAGCAACATGCTTAGGCTAAGCACCCAAACATTAACTCAGCTTGGATAATTTTACAGCAAGCACTGATTTCTCAGCTTTCACAGCTAAAGCAACCGTCAGTACAAAGCAAGTGCCCTCAGTTCTAACAGAGGGTGATTGGTGCCGGATGGCATTCATAGGAGTACACAACAGTTTGTGATTCTTTCTTAATGCAGGAATAGCAGGTGGTTCTTTACTGTTTATTTTGTGGGCTCAGATTATCCCTCATTCCCTAACGTTTTAGGGCTTCTTGGTCATTTTCCCTTAACTAGAGTAAAAAATTAAGCTCATGACCTGTCACAGATGACTGCTAAACAAGCTCTTGGGCCTCATAGCTGTAAAGTGCCACAGCTATCTAGGATATTCCTGAGGAGTAAGAGGAGCTCCTCTCATTCCTGTTTTCTGTCTCTACAAATGTACTGCACATGCATTTGGGTATTGCTTAAAGTAAAAACAGCTTCATAGCCATGCCCATCCACATTTAGATTAGGACTGCACTCCTTCCTTCTGGATGCCATCCAGAGTGCCCTTGACAAACTCAAGATGTGGGCCAGTGCAAACCTCATGAAGTTCAACAAAGCAAAGTGCAAGGTCCTGTGCCTGGGTCAGGGCAGTTACAAACATGGATACATCACAGAATATGCTGAGTTGAAGGGACTCAAAAGGATCATCTAGTATAACCCTTAGCCCTGCACTGGACCACCCCCAAGAGTCACACCATGTTCCTGAGGGTATTATTCAAATGCTTCTTGAACTCTGTCAGGCTTGGTGCTGTGACCACTTCTAAGGGGAGCCTGTTCCAGCACCCAGACACACCCTGAGTGAAGAACCTTTTTCTAATATCCAACCGAAACTTCCCCTGACACAACTTCAGTCTATTCCTTCAGCTCCTGTCACTGGGCACCCCAAAAACCAGTATCAGCCCCTCCTCTTGCCCTCCACAAGGAAGTTGTAGATTACAATGTCTCCCCTCAGACTCCTCCAGGCTGAACAGACCAAGTGACCTCAGCCGCTATCATATGGCTTCCCCTCAAGGCCCTTCACCATCTTTGTAGCCCTCCTTTGGACACTCTCTAAGAGTTTAATGTCTTTTTGATATTGTGCTGCCCAAAACTGCACACAATATTCAAGGTGAGGCCGCCCCAGTGCAGAGCAGAATGGAACAATCCCCTCCCTCAACCAGCTGGTGATGCTTTGCCTGATGTCCCCAGGACAAAGTTGGCCCTCCTGGCTGCCAGGGCACTGCTGACTCATATTCACTTGCCATTGATCAGGACCCCCAGGTCCCTTTCCAGTGAACTGCTATCCAGCATCTCATTCCTCAGTCTGTACAAACATCCAGGGTTGCCCCATCCCAGGTGCAGAATCCAGCACTTCCCGTTGTTGAACTACATTTGCTTGGTGATTGCCCAGTCCTTTAATTTGTCGAGGTCCCTCTGCTGGGCCGTCGAGGGAGTCAACAGCTCCTCCCAGTTTTATATCATCTGCAAACTTGATTATTATCCCTTCAAGTCCTGCGTCCAAGTAATTTATGAAGACATTGAAGAGCACAGGGCCTAAGATGGAGCCTTGTGGAACCTACTAGTGACAGGTCACCAGTCTGATGTCACCCTATTCACTATTACCCTCTGTGCTCAACCCACGAGCCAATTGCTCACCCACTGCACGATGTGTTTATCTAGCTGTATGCTGGGCATTTTTTCCAGAAGGATCCTGTGAGAGACAGTACAGAAATCCAAAAAGACTACATCAACTGGATTCCCTTGACTAGGGAAGGTTACTTGACTAGGTGGGTTACCTTGTCGTGAAAGGAAATCAGGTTGGATAAATAGGACTTTCTTCTCCTGAAGCAGTGCTCGCTGTGACCAATAGCTGCATTGTCTTTCTGGTGTTTTTCAATTCTTCCCAGAATAATCTTCTCTATAGCTTTACCACGCACTGAAGGAAGACTGATAGGCCTATAGTTTCAAGGGTCCTCCTTCCCGCCCTTCTTAAAAACTGCAGCAATGTTCACCAGCTTCCAGTCAGCTGGGACCTCTCTAGATTCCCAAGACTGCTCAAAAATCATCGAGAGAGGTTTTACAATGATGTCAGCTGACTCTTTGAGGATTCTGGGATGAATCCCATCAGGCCCCATAGATTTGTAGGGATTCAGCTGGAGCAGCAGGTCCTGCACTTTTTCAGGGTCAACTGGGAGTTGAGCATCCTCGTAATCAAGAGACCCAGAGAAGAAAGATTGACTTGGGGAATTTTGGTTGATGTGAAGCTCAACGTGAGTTGGCAATGCGCACTTGCAGCCCAGAAAGCCAACCATATCCTGGGCTTCGTCAAAGGAATCATGGCCAGCACATCAAGGGAAGTGATTCTGCCCCTCTATTCTTCTCTTGTGAGATGCCACCTGGAGTACTGCGTCCAGCTCTGGGGTTCCCTCTGTAAGAGGGATGGGGCCCTGCTGAAGAGAGCCCAGAGAAGGCCATGAAGATTATCAGCGGGTTGGAGCACCTCACTATAAAGGCAGGCAGAGAGAGTTGGGGTTGTTCAGCCTGGAGAAGAAAAGACTCCAGGAAGACCACAGGGCAGCCTTCCAGTATCTAAAGGGGTCTACAAGAGAGCTGGAGAGGGATTCTTTATAAAGGACAAGGAGGAATGGCTTTAAACTGAAGTAGGGTAGACTTAGATCAGATATTAGGAAGAAATTCTGTACTTTGAGGTGGTGAGACACTGGAACGGGTTGCCCAGACAAGTGCTGGATTCCTGGAATTGTTGAAGGCCAGCTGGATGGAATTTTGAGCAACCTGGTCTAGTGAAAGATTCCCTGCCCATGACAGGGAGGTTGGAACTAGATGATCTTCAAGGTCCCTTCCAAGCCAAAATGATTCTGTGATTCCTTCCTGACATACAAGTTTTCAGCTGCCTTCAGATTTTTCTCTCTGTCTGTGAGATTTTTGCAGTTGGAAATATTCTGTCTTTTTATTTCTGGAGAAACTGCTAGTATAGGTTTTATAAACACCAAAGTCCCATAGATTCTCTGTGGTGAATATTTCTTCTAAAAGCAGAAGCTTTTGACATGACAGCTGCATCGAAAAAAAAAAAAAAAACAACAAAACAAAAACTACATGAATTCTATTGCACACTGAGAAAAATATCATTACCATTTGATAGACAAAACTGTAAAAATTCAGATTTTGTGGTCTTTTACCTTTTGGGAAAACACCTATTTAGCATTGTATATTTCACTGCTGCAGTCCTGTTTATTTGCAGAGGACATGAACCTGACCACAGAAGGAAACAAGTAACAATACACAATTTATGTGCTACCTCTTTCAAAACAAGAGTATTCAGAAGTTCTTTTACTTTACGACTTGACCTTTCCTGGGCTATATTACCATCTTTCTCTTACTCTCTTCATGGCTCTTTGCTGTGCTTTCTGTTTGCTTCATCCTGTGACTGTTACTCACATCACCAAAGGGTATCAAAATTCTCTTTTTATATGCAATTTATTATACAGATAAGAAGTACAGATATTCTTGATGTTCTTATTCTTGATATTCTTGTATAAGCTTTTTTTTTTCTATATGCATATGAAGATGCCACAAAGCCCTTAGGTTTTCAGTTTTCAAGAGCATTAAACCTGTGTTCAACTCAATTTATTGTTCATTAAGTCTACCTAGAAGGCAGGTGCTTTTCTAGCTCTTAAAATATTCCAACTCCTATGTAGGCTCTTGATAGAGTTACAAACCTGGGTCCATTCCAAAAAACTATATGCTACATGAGAAAATAGGTTTCCACTGTTACTTAATTCTATCTACTGGAATTTCTACTCACTACATACAGTTTATGATTTACTTGCCTTAAGTAACCATTCCTGTTATTCAGTGTCTTCTGACATTAGATAATTTTTACAAAATATTTCCTGATATATTATTCAATCCTTAACCATATAATAATTGTGTTTCTTTTTAACGTTCTCTTAACATTACTTAACTTTTTTTTATGCCTAGCACCCATTGATGCATGATAATTTTCTCTGAAATATGTCTGTTATTGGCCCTGCTGGCAAAATGATGTTCTGCTGCCAGTTCCCTGGAAATGTGGTGTTAATGTAAGTTTTGTAATGTTTCTCCAACCAAGGACCAAATCCCATTTGATTTTTTTAGTAGTCATCTGTTCTTCGAAAAAAAAGTTTGTGGGTTTGTTTTCTTTTTTTTTTTTTTTTCAAACTACTACCTCAATTTTTAAGATCAGTTTTAAATAACTACAGGTACAGGTAATATTTCAGAGTGCTACAGAGAGAGGCAAAGGCAGCCAGGAATATTTTTGGGATTTAAAAGTAGTCTGAAATTTTTGTCAAAGGGATGTTGTAAGTTTAGAATATTTAAAAGATACTTTAATAGTAGAAAAAGTATTAAGTTTGAATTCGGGGGTGAGGGCTGTTTATTTTTTCATAAGTTTTTCTCTGCCACTGAGTTTCAGAAGTCTACAATATAAGTGGGGCATCCACTGCCAAGATTCTGGATTAGAGCTCTGGTCTAATTTTCAGGAAAAAAACCACAAACATTAGTTTCACATGACATTAAAATGTTTGTTTCTACACACAGGGAAGCTAACATACTTCAAAAATCCAAGAATAAGGTAGACATTAATTTCAGCATAACCTCTACATAATATAGTAATTGTAAATTTGCTTTCCATGTGTTTATCTTGCATTACATATCACTTTTAACTATTAAGGAATATGGGACCTGTAAAAAGAAAAACAAAAAACACAAAAGAAACCCAAAGCTATTAGTGTAGTAATAATTTATATAATATCCAGCTGAACAAGTGTTTCTGATGTCTACCTCCTAATTCTTTAAAATCTTGATTGTTGCAAAATGAAAACAGAACTTTATCTGCTCTTTTCTGGAACATCTTTTATTATTTGCAAACTTTAATTGAGTCTTATTACATTTCCCTAATTGTACCTCCTTGTGAAAACTTATAAAACAAAGAAGAACTTGCTGTATTTTTAAAATGGATCCATATGTACACTTACTAGAGCCAAATACATAAATTTCTACCAGTCTTTTTAAGGTAAAGGTCAGGGATGTCATCTTATGGTAAAGGGGACTCCTATTAAAACAGGATTAAAACTAGGAATGTTCATTCTTGCAAGTTACTAGGGCTCATGAAATCATAAAATATCTACTTCATATCTGTTGGAAGTACTTAAAACTATCTGAAGCAGCTACCATAACTCATGTAGCTTATTATTGCAAAGATACTACTTTGTTTGACCTCCTTTCTTGTTTTGTTGAGATTGACAGGTGTCTAAGTGTTACAGAACAGCCACAGGATTGAGAAGGAGCTGCCCATGTGCTTCAGTGCAAGATTTTGGGGCTCAACACAAGGATCTGGGACATGTGAGAATTTTAAGAGCCTCATCTGAGGTGCTTCTTCCTCATTTGTTCCTAGGGCAGTTGTTGGAAGTCAGTGTTATGACCTGCCTCAGAAGTTGATGGTAACCCAGGTTCTTGTTAATAGATCCCTTGGGGTGAATTAGAGTGAAACAACACTGAATGATTGGTGTTTGTAAATATATATATATATATATATATATATATATATATGTAACGTTTATTTTGGAATAATTTGGCTGCAATGGAAAGCAGGCATGTAGTCGTTTTGGTTATTATCTATAGTGATATGGCAATACAAAAGCATAAAAGTCTTGATCCTCTGGGGGTGGGAGAGAAAGCCCACTAAACATAAAGTCAACTGGGTTAATATACACTCAAGCCAGGTGGGAACACACAGACACCTCCCCTGGGGGGAGGATGAGCTTTCAGTCCTCTGATGGAAGGCCTCAGAAATTAGTCTGGGAGGGTTTTGGGGGTCTTGGATGGTTAATGATACCTTGTAAGACATGACAGCTCCATCTCATGTCAATGTAGTTGAGCCAATTATACCCCAGCAGATCTTCCCTGGAGGAAGGGGTGAAGTTTTACAATTGAACAAGCTGTTTTAGGGAGAGCAATTAGCATGATAAAAAATACCATCCTGCCTTGCAGGATCTGCTTAGTCTCAGCCTCAAAGTCCAGCTGGTAGCCTTCCCCTCCTTGAGGGTTGCAAACCTGGCCTCAGCAAAGCACCCTGGCATCTCCACAATTGTTTTGAGCCATTAACCATGAACAGTCCAGTCTCTCACAGCCAGTTAAATTAGTAAATGATTGTTGCTTAACCTCAGTGATATCTTCTCTTTATCTGAAGATGGGGTGAACATGCTATGCACTGTTCTCAGAAGGAAACTGATGATGAAAGAAGCAGATAGGAAGGCAGCTTCCCCTTACCACCTGCCCACTGACATGTTCTGGGCTTGACTTTGCTGCTGACTTGGTTTGTTACAAAAAAGTCACTAATACTGTCCATTGAATTTAAGAATTAGAAGTGAAAGAGTTCTTTACTACTTTCTATAGGTCATTGGAATAACAACATAGAAATACAACTGTTCTATCCTTGTTACACACCATGGGCCTTTTTAAATTTGTTGTCACTATCTTCCAGAGCAACTTTATAACACTGGGAAAGAAAAAGCACTGCTAACACAAAACAAAATGCATGAGACAAGGGCTCAGAAAAGGAATGAAAAGGTATGTTTCCAGGGCAATTAAGCTGACCAGTATGTGCTACAAGACACTTTTGTAGCATCTGCAGTTCTGCCCATTCCCACCAGAGGGGGAACCGAAGCTGCACCATTTCAATACATTTGCATATAAAATCTAGTGTGATGTGCTGTGAAGGGGGAGGAAAGAGTTGGTTAGAATAAAAATTCAGGCCAGGGGCATAAAATTCTTGCATTTGCATTTTTACATATATAATTGGTCTTAGCTGAAAGGAAAATATTATAACTTTGGTCAAGTATGCACAGAACTGAAAAATAGGCATATATGTCTATGAACATGAAAGAAGCATTTTAAATCTACTAGCAGAAAAGAATTGCTTGTGAATACTGAACAGTCACCTAGTTCTTCTGAGCTATGCACAAGTACTTTATCCATGTATGTATTTTTGCCTGACAGTATGCTTCCAAATTTTTCTTTGTCTCTTTTCAAATTAAAATTCTCTTGCATAATGTATATGAAGTCCTTAGTCTTAGACTACAGTCTTTCTGTACCCCAATCAAATCATAATATCCATTGCTTTTGTATTTTCTTCCTTTAAAATCCATTAGTCCTTCAATAGCCCTCCCTTACTTCCCAGGCCTAGTATACCTCAACGTATTAATCACAGAATCACAGAATGGGTAAGCTGGAAGCGATCACCGTGGGTCATCTGATCCAACTTCCTTGCTCAAACAGAGTCATCCTAGAGCACATGGCACAGAATTGCACCCAGATGGTTCTTAAATATATCCAGTGAGGGAGACTCCACAATCCCTCTGGGCAGTCTGTCCCAGTGCTCAGTCACTTGCACTGTAAAGACGTTTTTAATCATGTTCAAGTGGAGCTTGCTGTGCATCAGTTTCTGCCTGTTGCCTCTTGTCCTGTTGCTTGGCACCACTGACAAGAGCCTGATTCATCTTCTTAGCACTCTCCCTTCAAGTATGTATAGACACAGATGGGGTCCCCTCTCAGTTGTCTCTTCTCGAGGCAGAATAGACCCAAATCCCTGAGCCTGCCCTTGTTAGAGAGATGCTCCAGTCCCCTAATCATGTTTGTCACCCTCCATTGGACTCACTCCATGAGCACCATGTCTTTCTTGTACTGAGGAGCCAAGAAATGGACAAAACACTCAAGGTGAGGCCTCATCAGGGCTGAGTAGAGGGGTAGGACTACCTCCCTCAACCTGCTGGCAATGCTTTTACTAATGTAGTCCAGGATACCATTGACCTTTTTGGCCACAAGGGCACAATGCTGGCTCATGGACACCTCGTTGTCCATTAGGATCCACAGGTCTTTCTATACAGAGCTGCTTTCCAACAGATTGGCCCTCATTCTGTACTGGTGCCTGGGGTTATTATTCCTCAGGTGCAGGACCCTGCATTTGCCCTTGTTGACTTTCAGAAGGTCTCTCTCTGCCTATCTCTCCAACCTGTTGAGGTCCTTCTGAAGGGCTGTATGGCACTCTGGGTATTGGCCACTCCCCCCAGCTTGGTGTCACCAATGACATTCATTCCAAGTGGGGCTGACCCTGCTTTCATCTGTGTATTTCCTGATTATGCTTGAGTAATGACAAGAGGTTCTTGTTTATCCACACAGGTCTCTTTCCCCCTTTTCCCATATCTTGCTCATGAGGATGCATTGTTCTTCAACTTGGTGGAACTGATCCTCAAATGTCAGTCAGCTCTCTTGGACCCCTCTTCCCTGCACAAGTGGTTCCCATGGGATTCTTCGAAGAAGATCCCTGAAGAGGCTAAAATTAGCTCTTGTGAATTCCATGATTGCAGTCTTACTTGCTGCCCTGCTTCCTCTTCACCCAATACTGAATGCCACAATCTCATGGTCACTGCAGCCAAGGCTGCCCCCAACCTTCACATCTCCAAAAAGGCCTTCATTGTTTGTTAGTACAAGGTTGAGCAGCACACCATTTCTTGTGGGATCAACCACTACCTCTGCCAGAAAGTTGTCATCAATGCTTTCCAGGAACCTCTAGACTGTTTATGGTTTGCCCTGCTGCTTCTCTAGCAGATGTCAGCATAGTTAAGGTGTCCTCCAAGAACCAGAGCCTGTGATCATGAGGCCTGTAGAAGGCCTCATCCACTTCTTCCTGATAGGGCAGCCTGTGGCAAAAATGACAACGGTGTCACTCTTACTCTTCTCTCCTAACCCATAAGCTCTCAACACACTCATTATCCACCCAAGCTTGATACAGTCTGCATGTTGCCTCATGTAGAGGGCAACTCCACCACTGCACCTTCCTGGTCTGTCTTTCCTAAACACTGAATAACTTTCACGACAACATTCCAGTCATGCGAGCTATCCCATCACATTTCCATAATCACAAGGAGATCAAAGCCTTGTGACTGCACAGAGATCTCTAGTTCCTCCTGCTTGTTCCCCATACTGTATGCATGGGGGTACAGGCCCTTTATAGAGGTATATGAGTGTGCCAATATCCCCATAGGGGTGCAAAGTCATGGCCCATTGTCCTGTCTTGTGGTTACATCTTTGGCTGCTTGTACTTGCTGAAGTTATCCCCTCTTAAGCTTCCTTTTGCTACTTGGGACATCACTAAAGCTCTCCCCTTATCCTACCTTTCCTAGTTTAAAGCTGCTTTACCAGATTAGCCACTGTATTGGCAAAAAAAGTGTGCCCCACTTTATGAGGTGGATCTTACTCAACTTTCATCAAAAGAGTCCCACGGTTATAGAAACCAAGCCCCTCGTGTCAACATCAGTGACATAGCCAGTCATTTATCTGGTAGAGCAGTTCACTTTTTCTCTCAGCATTTACCATAACTGGCAGTATCAATGAGAAACTACCTCAGCACCCAGACCCTTGACGAGTGTCCCCAGAGTATGATGGTTTCTATTAATGTTACTATTAATGTCATTGTTAATGCCTACATGAAAGACCAACAGGGAGTAATAGCCAGATGTATTGACAACCTGTGGCAGTCTTTCCATGACATCTCTGGTTTGAGCCCCGGGCAAGCAACAAACTTCTCTGGACAATAGGTCAGGGTGGCAGATGAATGCCCTTGTTCTCTGCAGTAGGAAGTCACCCACTGCTATTGCTTGCTGCTTCTTCTGGGTGATCCTGTGTGGCTCAGGGTCTGGTGGCTCAGTTGCTTCACTTCAAGCCTTCCTCACCTCCTCCTCAGCTTGGAGGACACTAAACCTGTTTGTTAATTTCAAGTCTTCAAGAAGAACAGGAGGATACCTCCTTGTATGGAGAGTGACCAGTTTCCAGTCTGCCTTTTACTGACTTCTGACTTCTTGTAAGATGAGGTGCAGTGCCCACCTGCATCTCTGATACAGAGAGAGGTTGAGACTCCTGTGTCTGTAAGATCGCCTAGAATATCCTATTTCTTTCTCATCCTCATGAATGCTACACAACCTGCTTACTTCCTTGCATAACTCCTTGACCTGGTGACATAACTCCTCAACAAGAATACACCTTTTGTGGAGAAGAAACTCAGCCTCAGCTTCCTGGACAAGCAGCTGGCATTCTGCAACCAGTGGCCTGCACAGCTACATCTACTGTCACAAAGTCTGTTCGGGTGTAAGCCTCTGTCATCACTGGTGCAGCAACTTCAACTGCTGCTGGGGAACAAGCTCTGTGTCACATCACAGCCATTAACATTGGGAATTCAGACTACTGAGACTGGGGAGAAGGGGCTTCCTCATTCCTCTCAGCATTAACTGCTGCTCCTGTCAGCTCCTCTCTGGTTCTGCTACTTTGTTGGCTCTCCAACAGAGGGGAGCCCTTCCTGTGCCCTCTCTATGCAGCCTTTCTTGGAAACTGCTGCACAAACTGCCTCACCACCTGTTTACACATCCTGCTCGCTGCGCTCCCTGGAGCCATTTAAATCTGCTACGGTTGCCCCTGGCAATGATTATCACCACATCAGCCTCGATAAGAGGGCTGCCAGCTCCTGGCGGGTTCCTGGCAAGTCTCTCAGCTGTTGCTTGGGCTTCCCTGCCTCTAGGAGCCCCCTGCCCAGCTCGTTCTAATGCTCAGCCCCCAGAACTCACGTAGCCACCGCTGCTGTTGCTGCTGTTGCTGCTGACACCACTCACTTCACCGACTGACTCTAATTCTTCTAATCCCTCTACCAAGCATTGTTATTTAGGTTTTAAATTCCCAAAGTCTATTCTCAGCACATAGTGGGGCCTTTGGAAAAGCTTCCAGAAGAATTATTCAGGGAGTTTTTCTTAACTATTTATCAGTTCTGAATAGTAGAGGAAAAGTACGTCCCTGATTCCAAGTCTTTAATAACTGCATTAGTTTAATGTTCAAGATAAATAAAGTACCCTTAGATTTTTAATTAATATTGTCTTTTTCTTTTTGCTCAATCACAATTATATTCTGTGTTTTCTCTGTGCCATGATTTAACTCTGAATATGATATACTGTGACAAAATTTACACCGTTCCACTTCCGCTCCCTGAAAAAGCACAAAAGGTTATTCCAAACACAATACATGATGCAATATTTGTGTTTCAGGAACCAGAGCATGATAAGCCTGTATTTAGAGAGCCATGGACCGTATGCTTTCACATAAGCTCTCCTAAATACACTTGTGTTAATGCATTGAAATTCTGACCTGTGACAAGGTCAGTGCATTAAAATCCTAACCTGTGACAAGATTAAAAATATATTCATATTCAGTCTGAAGACTTAAAGTTGAATGACTGAAAATGTGCCATGATTTTTAATGTTTCTTAAGTATTGAGACATTCTGTATCATCTAAACTAAAGGAGTTTCATTGCTGATAACCACGTAATACCTGTCTGAACACATAAAGAAATTCTAGTTTCTGTATCTGGTCTCCTGGTAAACTTTAAATGCATATATGCACATGACATCTCACAGACTGAAAAGTCAGCCACTCTTAATGTTTTCAGCAGAGTTCACTCCAGGAATCCTGAAAGGTAAATTGGCTCCCTAGAACTCCGACTATTCTTCAAGCAAGTTCAAAGCCTCATACTGACAAAGGCAATTGTCACATATGGTAACACCTTTTATCTTCCTAACATTCATACGAGTATACACACTTTTTACATTAAGAAGTCAGTGTCTAAAACATATACCCTTTTCTAAGTTAAAGAAAAATGAAAGTGTGCAGGACAGAAACAGTTTATTCTTTAAAATACTGATCAGCTAAGCAGGCAACAGCTTTATCTTTCTCCTAGTCTAACAAAACCTCAGCTAATTTTTTGATGGAATTTGTTTCTTCAGTTTCTAATTAGCACTTGTATCTGGGAGTTTAATCACAAGATTCTTCCTTCCTTAACTGAATCATTGGGGTAGAGTCCTGTGATACCAGTTCATATCAAGCTCAGCAGGTCTGATTCTATTTGTGCCCTGCACCTGTTCCCTTCAGGACCATGCAATAGCAATGGCTAAATTGTCCCCGCCCTAAGTAAAATATTCTTCACTTAGAACAAAAGTATTTATGGGGATAAAAGATAAAACTCACTACAATAGACTGTCTAGACTGTGAAAAGTACCATCCTTTGGATACAAGTGTCTGAAATTCTTAGACTTTCTCTACAAAATTTGTTTTGGTCAGCATACTTTTCAGACAATATGTAATATTTCACCTCATTTCCAAAGGCTTATGGCTCTTTAGCATTCAACAGAGAGCTGTTCTGAGACTTGGAAAGCAAACAAGCAATGGTACTTTCACTGGAGGAAGCCATCAGTGCTCATAAATATTGCTGCCTCTCTCTATTCTCGATGTTATCACATATATTTCTGTTTCTATCATACAGGGTCTACCCCTAAGAGGAATGGAGATAACCACAACACATGGACTTCTGTTAATGAGATAGGAGCTCTTATCCAGAGTGCTTGATAAAAACACATATACACAAAAACAAAAGTATATGTATATATTCCATTGCCTCTAGGCAGAGCCTTTGGTGTGCATCGGTTGGCTCCTTTAGCTTCAGATAGTTTGGAGCACTCAGCAGAGTAGAAATAACAAGGAACAAATATGTATCTTCTAGTAACATCTAAAACAAACAAACAAACAGAAAAGCTTCAGCTTTATTCAGTCTGCTTGCATACAAATGGTAAGTTATCCTCTCATTGTCCTTTCTAAGTACCTCATTTTACCATTCCATTTCATGGTATGAATATACCAGGATAAGCCTAGCATCCCACAGTGTCAGGATGGAAATCTCTCTAGGTTTGCATCTCTCTTCACTTTGTCATATCCTTAAGTGTTAAGATATCTTATGCCAATCTGCTCACTGAAGATTTGGCATATGAAATCATCCCAACTTTTTCCTGAATAACTTCTCTGTCATCAGGCTGGGTTACTTGGGAAAAGGGTAGTCCAAGTCCTTAGTTACAAGAATATAGAGCAGGTCTGCATGCACAGTCTATCACAGATGAATGGAGAAAGGTAAAACCCAGCAATGTAGTGAAAGGTGTATTTTACCTCCCTAAAGCCTGTTTCTGCTATGAAGTATACCAGGTGTACAGAATTAATATGATCCCATCAGCAGCTTTTGTCCCTGTCCTAGAAAAACTACACACTAGCAGTTCTGTGCACCTTCAAGTGGGTCTTAGAACAATTATGATAGTCAGGAGATATAACAACTCCCCTCCTTAAGGCTGCACCTTTCCACCTCCTAGTATCTGTAGCTTCACCACAGAAAGCTATGAAGGGTCTCCTTGATTGTATTGCAGATATTGTGCAGCCTGATAGCAGGAACATCACCAAGCAGCATCATATAAATACTACCATGGATGCTTAGATAGATATTTCATCATGTAACGCTGAAGGGTCTTGTTAGACTGGTAAGGTAGGGCACTTTTATGCTAAAAAACTCCTTGTATGCTAAAAAACTCCTTGTAACAGGGTCCAAGAGGCAAGTCAAAATTTGTTTGTCCTCAAGTGCAGTGCAGACATGTTAAAGGCAGACTAAAGGCGATGGTGTGGACACACTTTACACATGACACTTTTTTAATTGAATTTGAAAAGAATTAAGTTCAACCTCCCATATCTGACTATAGTCAACATTATTATACTTTTGTAATACTTCAGTGCAACTAGAACTGGAGAAAACCAGTCAGAAACTGACCCAGTGGATGTACTGAACAGATCTGATGGAGATAAAAATGCGACTTGGTCTATGAGGGTTAAAAATTTGAAATGACTTTCATTTTCATTGGCATCTGGCCTGTCTGGTTCCTATTGGGAAGAGGTAATGAACTAATATGGATAAGATCTAGTTTCTTCCCTTTCAGTACTTCTAACTTAAACCATGCACATAGAATTGCATTAAAACTCATTATTTGTCATTTAAAGAAATAGGATATTTTATAGTTTTTAAAGGCATGAAAGTTAAGGTTTTGAAATGTGTTTCATTTATTACAGTTGTTATTTAAAACCTTAAAAAACAAACAAAACCCCCAAAACCAACCAAACAAAACCCCAAACAAACAAAACCCCACCCACCCACCCAATACTGTGCTGCATTGCAGAAATAAAGGTACTTTTCCCAGAAGATCACTGCCCCTTGCTTTCAAGGTCAAGGATGTCTTTCACCTTTTAAAACAGGGCATCAACATGCTGCATGGAGGTGAAGCATGATTTTATTAATCCAACATGGCTCTCTAGGGATCCAAAGTCCACTAGTATGGAGGACAACTGATATTCAGCAAAAGCAAGTAATTTCTAATGTCTTTAGAGGTTTTCAACTCAGTCCTCAGAAAAACATGAAAATCAGTTTAACTGAAACACAATTAGATGGACTGACACAGTCTGGAACATAAGCAATCTTTGCAATGCATTAATGCTCCCTGTCTTTCAGCACATAATCTCTACTGTAAATGGGACCAGCTACCAACCATGGACAATTAGTGGAATACAGTATGCAAATATTGGTAATACCTATTTCTTGATATAAAGCATCTAGCAAATGTAACATTTTTCTCTAGCTAAACCCTGCAAGCAAAACAAATGTTATTATGCCAGTGTTCATACAATAGTTTCAAATAGTATTAGCTTAGAATTGTAATAAAACATATTATCCTTCACAGTAATCTTTAAAGAAATAGGATTTTTTAAATGAAAGAGTTTAATAAAAGAACATTAAATTTTGAAATGTGTTTTTGTTGGTGGAACTAAATAGAATGTTTTCATCCTTTAAAATTAAGTGCACAAAAAAAAATCTTAATTTTATGACCACCAACTGTGATCATGCTAACAGCAACGGAAATAATGAAATAAGATGTATAATTTTAATTCATGAGCCTACCTTTTGTTGTTCAATTTCCCTGTGCACTGTTAAGTGGGTAAAACCTTTTACAGATACTCCTATGACATTTGTTTCATGGATAACCAGCCTTAAACTGTCCTTTTATGACACTTTAAGGTACAACAACTCTGGAAAAAAAAAACCTGCAGAGATTTAATAAAATATGCAGCATAACTAGCTACTGAAGAGAATTTCAGATTGTATTTTTGTGCATTTTTAGAATTGTTTATTAGGTTTGTATACATATAGAAAGACCAATTAACTTAGACACTATGAGTCCATGAGAATATTCTATGTAAATATAGTGAATGAACTCTGTAAGCAAATGCCTCTGTGAAATAAATTATTCAACTGTTTTGGCAGACAGCTTGTCCTTTATCCAATGCTTCACTGGAAAGCAGAAGAAAATGCAACTGGAGTAGCCTTGTAACAAAACATATGTAAATCTTTTCTGAGCTATTTGGTGGCAATTTAAATGCCCTTAAGCATGCAGGCTGATGGTCTTGGTAATTGTTTTCCCAGTCATTTGGGAATCTTCTAATCATTCCTTAAATTTTGCATCAGTAACACCTGTACTATTCCATCAGCTCACACTTCTGTGCTGCTTTTGGGACTGTGGGCAGAACTAGCTGCTGATGTAACTCCAAATTTCACTGCAAAGAACGAGCACAGACAGCACTTGATTCGGTGGAGATGTTATCTACATGTGAACAACGAATATTAACAAGCCCCTTCCTGCTATACAGATTTAGGTCGGCTTGCTTTGTACTGCTAAAGAAATGACAGTATTTTCTGTATACCGTTTATATATCCATTGAGTAAATCTGAATAGTGCTTAGGGAATACATATTTGGATGAAAGGAGCTATAGAAATTGAGCTTATGCAGTGAATCTAAGTACAAATTAATTCATTTATCACAATACAGATATCTGAACAGGTGAGTATTTTCCTATATCCTACTCAGTCTCCTTTCACATTGCTATTGTTATAAGAGACAAAGATAAATCCCAGAAACTTTATAACTTAGCAAACTTTCTTTTCTCTTCATATGAATGACAAAGAAAATAAAAATATTTGAGAATCAATTGTTCTTTGTAAAGCTCTTATGAATGGTCTGTAGCCTTCCAGCTGTTTTATTCAGGCATATGAGCAGCAGCCAACTACGGCCCTTTTTTATTAACCAAATTTAATTAATTTTAAATCCATCTTCATTTATACAGGCAATATTGTAGAAATTAACACCACTACACACTCACCCCTTTCCTCATAGATTAGCCACATTTAAACAAGTGCCTTCACCTCTGTCAGAACTGGAATCACCTTAGATGGAATGTCCTCAGTGGTTCATTGATTTGAGCAAAGCTATCGTTGACTAAAAAAACCACAGATCTAACCTTCCCTTAGGATAAGTTTTATTGGCTTTTCTCTGTGGCATCTGTTCAAAATGTTGCAGTCCTTACACTTTGGATAAGTGGCTGTAGCAGATCAACATAAAAGTTCATCTAGCCTGGCATCCTGCCATGAGAGATGGCCATATGTGAGTGCCTACCTAGAGGTCACATGGTGATGACTCTTGATGTACTTTCCCAGCTCCAGGGGTTTGTGGCTTAGAGAGTTCCTGAACCAAAAACATTATCCCTGTAGTTAATAACACCCTCATGGATCTATTTTCCATTCTAATTTGTCTAATTGCTTTTTGACACTATGTAAATGTTTAAGCATCCACAGCGCTCCATTGCAAGCAGTGCTTCAGCTTAATTATGCATTGTAGGAACACAGAAAGTCTGATCTGCAAAGGGCAGACTTAACTCCTAAGAGACTTCACAGATAGCCTGGCCTTTGGAAAGGATTTAGGGTGAATTTACTGTAATGGGCTCTTAATGATTATAAATGCCATCTTGTATGTTATCTGGGGCTAGATATCTGCAAAGTTCCTGAAATGAGAGCTGTGGAACATAAATATGCTCCTGAGTTGGGTTTAGGTGCAGTCAGTCTTGGTGAAGGGTAGAATCACCAAAAGAAAGGGATGCTTGGAGCTGAACAGAGGGAAAAGCACAGGAAGCAGAACCTGAGCTGGCAGTGTTATGTGCAAAAACTGAGTTTGGCCTCAGATTGTGGACTAGTATTAATCATCTGTGAGCAGGGGTAAAAGCTACCAGCATGAAAACTGTAATGGGAACAAACCTTGTATTTGCTGATATTCATGGAAGTTGGCCACCTTTTTCTTTTTTTTTGAAAAGACTATGTTAGGTAATGAGCCTCTGTCTCATAGAAGAGCCAGAAATAATGATCTCATATAAATGGATTAATATAATGTATTTAAAAATGAAAAGGATTAAGCTCTTGCTAAATTATTTAGATCTGCTTACAAGCGAGTATAGACAGAGCTTCTCCTTTTATTTTTTTACTTGAAGATTGGTTGTCTTTTGAGAAAAAGAAGGAAAAAAAGCCCATATCAAATAAGGATGAAATTGAAATCCTTCTCCTTTATTTAACTGAGCCTTCATTCTGTAAACAAATATGACCCCTGTTTTGCTTTGGTGGCATTAAAGATGTTGATTACGTGGATTTCTGCATTCAGCCCCAGCCAGTTGTTCACCTGAGTTGCAGGAAATGAGATGAGAACCTGTCCTCAGATAAAAATCTGAGGAGATTCCAACTGCGATTCAAACACACTGTAAAGATGAGTGGATTTTCACACAGACAAAGCTGTGAGCCACCATTAGATTGCTAATATATCTATAAAGGCTAGTCACACTGAGACAGTGACAGGTACATATATTAACACATCCCAAGCTCACAGTTAAGATCTGAATCTAAAGATTTTCAGGCTGAGTGATGCATAAATATATTACAAGAAAGACAGGAGGGCAGTGACAGCAAAAATTGTATTTGGAAAGAGCTTCTTTCTAATTCCATGCTTCAACCACTCAAACCCCTCAAATACTAACTCCACTGACTGAAATATTCCTGATTTTAGATCTTCAGCATGACAGTAGAAATATATGAGCAGGAACATGTCAGCCATTTCGTTTGAATAGGAAAGTCAAAAGAAAATGTGTGCAACCTAGCCATCATGAAAAGATTATTTCAGTGATCTTCTGAGCAGTTTAAATGATGAAGCATCTGTTTTTGTGAAGGTGAAATACAGAGAAATAACCTTCACTGAATATGCATTCACATGTATTCTAATTCAAATCCATATAACGTAAAACAAACCCAAAACTGTCTTACACAGTGCTGAATATGCATTCATATGTGTTCTAATTCAAATCCATACAACAGAAAACAAGCCAAAAATTGCCTTACATGGCACACACTCAAGAAAAAAAAATCAGTATGGTACAACCTGACATCTTCTAACAAGAATTTTCCATTTTAACCAACATCTTGTATGTTGATTTATGACACTTTCTGTATCATGAATTGTAACACATCTAGGCAATATTATTTTGGTACCAGATAAAGATGTCAAAGAACCTCCTACACTGGCATTCTTATGTGTTATTTCAGAAATATAACTTACACCTTACACTACATCTGACACAGACCAAGAGCAATTCTGAGATTATATTTACTTTATACTCCAAGAGATGAGAAGTATTGGGTTCTCTGGCTATGACTAATCAACATCTGTGCAGTCTTATCTGAAGACAGCTAAGCTACTGAGCTAGACAGATAACAGTTTCAACTTCATTCATTGACAATGCATGGAATGCAAGCGGTCCAGAAGCAAGTGGTCCTAATACTCAGTGTTCGTTTTGACATATAAATGGTGTCAATTTTTGGATTAGACAAGACATGAGAATTAAAAATATTTTAATGTAGTGAATAAAAATATAAAGCAACTATCCTTGTTAAACAAATACTATCTGTAAACTTCAGCAGGTAGAGTTTTAGAAACCCTAAGAAGTCTTGCAAGAAATTTTATAAAGTCTTGAAGCCTAAGGATTTTTCAGTTTTTCTAATCTCATTTCCCCTGTCAATTAGTGAAACTATAAGACTTCAAGTCTCAATGAAAATGACAAAGTATGACCAGTTATTCTAGTCCACCTTCATTGTATGGTAATTCTGTTCTAAATCCTGCTCTTCACAAAACTTTATGCTGGGATATTTTGGCTTACCATAGCACCATACCGTGGGTATGAAAGAAGGGAAAGATTTAGCACATCAGCCAGTCAAGCAGAATAGATGCACCCCAGTTTTTTTTAAAAAAAAAAATCACTGTGAAATGAAAACCAAATCAACAAAGCCTTAAGCAACATTAAACATAAAGCCAGATTAATTCTGCTCTGCACAGGAGGCTTTACTTGGGACCTCAGGAGGTTCCTTCCAACCCAAAGGAGTGTCTGATTCCCATTTGATGCTCATAATTTTGAAAGTAGAGGGGAAAAGAAAAAAAAAAAAGAAAAAAAAGATTCATTTAACTTTCTGTTTTTAAACACCACAAGGAATATAAGCAACAGTAGTTGATTTGAACTCAGAATTGAAATTTTTCTTGTCAATGGATGAAGAAAGAAGTGTCAAGGCTAGCTCTCTTGAGATCAATGGCATAAATTCCTATAATTAATGTCAGAGAGGATTTGATAAGCTCTCACAATGGAAGTCAAATTGTTCATATCCAAATATTAAACATCACTATGCATCAAAAGAGTGCTGGAACTAAGCTTCCTAGCTTTAAAGTGCTCCATAGCACTGACTTTGGAGGTATGGGGAAAATAAAGAACCCTGTTTAGTCAGTTAGAAACTGACTTGCTAATTTTTCAAGCTGAAAACTAGGAATTTTTCTGCAATGTTGTTTATTATTGTCTTAATATAAATAGCTTGATTGCATTTGAAATTCCTTCAGCTATATATTCTGTGTTCTTCAGGTTCTCATGCTTTGGTATTACAAATGTTATGAAAAAGATATTTGAAACCTGAGTAATTATATTTTGTTAAAAAAAAATGTGAGATTTTCATAAGCTCATTTTAAAAGTAGCAGTTCACATACATTATGCTGGATGTCAGTCTGACTCCGTCAAAAAAGACAAATAATATTTCTTGCATGAATTTTTGAACTGGGTACACTTAAAAAGAGTTAAGCCAAAATTCATTACCAATTCAGTTTATAATTTTCATTGACATTTTCCATTATTGTTTATTTATTCAAAATTATCTGAGAAATATTATTTGCAATTATGAGAACAATAATAAGCAAATAATTTTCCAGCATGAAAAACTTGTAGAAACTTCTTCAGATAAAAAAAGTTAGTCATTTCACTATCTCTTAAAACAACCCATGAAAAGAGAGATGGCAACTATTCTTTATTTAGCTATTATATTACTTTTATTTTCCAGCTGTTGCAAGGAAGATTATATAAAGAGGCTAGAAAAAATAGTATTCTGTTTGGATAATGCTATTTCACGTAAAAAGAGTGTGGACATTCTGGAAATATTATAAAAAATTTTCTTAAAAAAATCCAAAGTTGTAATGCAGAATTGGGAAAAAAAAAAAGTACTTCAGTGTCTGATTTTTGTTTTTGTTTTTTAAAAACAAAACCCCAAACAAACAAAACCAAAGCCAAAACAAACAAAACACAAAAAAAACCAAACAAAACCCACAAAACCCAACCAACCAACCAAAAAAAAAAAAAAAATCAAAAAAACCCTGTCTATGAAATGTTTTGAAATGTCAGCTTTTCTGCTTCGTTGAAGACAAAAATTATTTTCAAAATGTGAGAACTTTCAGACAAGTAGAATTTCTGGTTTCCTACCAAAGCTAACAATGAAGCCTAATGTTCACAACAGTTTAGGATGCTAATTTTTTAGTTTTTTCTGCTTATTCTTCTATGCTCTCTTGACCAGGAACAGGTCAATAATCCCTTCAGTGGACAGTAAATGCCTCCTAATCAGAAGAAACCATCAGAAGCTGGGCAAGTTTCTAGACATCATCTTCTCCACTAGTCAGAATAGTTATAATTTCCTTGAAAAGTCTTTTTTATCCTTAAGGTTTTTTTTTTTTCCTTTCTTTTGTTCCCCAGCATTTCTAATTTTACCTCACCAAAATTTTTGAACATTTTTTTCCTCTTTTTTTTTATTTCTGGAACTCTTCACACCTCTAATATTTTTTTATGGATTCCATTCCTATTTATGCCACCAGATTACTACATATCAGCTGTCAAGCCTCTTTTCTTGAAAATGTTTACACTGTGTCTTATTGGCTATACCAGGAATATTATTTAAAATTAGGAGAAGGTAATAAATTCAGTGAAATAATTCATTTGCTTCTTTTTCTATTTGAAAATAGAATCAAACTTGATTTCTGAAATAACATCGCTTGTTTTAAGGTTTGTTCACATACCCTGTGGATTTTGACATGCCATAGTCTTAGGCTGATGTACATCACTATTTGTTTGTAGGCAATTTTTGATCCCAAGTTATGCATGAGATGTAAAAAGTGACTATGAAGATCTTGTCTCTCAAGTCCTGGCAGCCTTGCACAAAGTACACAAAGTTAGTGTCTAACAGCTGAAGGCAGTTTCTCAGAATCTGTAGGTTTTTCTGTGAGTCCTGCACTTTTCCTGCCACTTTCACCTCCAGGTTATGCTAGAGACAAAACAATGATTCTAGGCTCCATTCCTGTTCAAAATTCGTTCTTGGTAAGAAAATGCATTATTTGGTGGAGTTCAGGCCTTTTGCAATACTTAGAAGGCATGTTTCATTCAGAACAGGAATGAATAATGCAGCACATGGGTTTGATGAAATGAAGCCACAACACTTCTTGGGGAATTAACTAAAAGAACTTTTTATTAAGGTAACAGAAAAGACTTGAACTGATCAGCCAACATAGGGGAACAAAAAAACCCTGCCTAATCAACATGGCTCCTGCTGTTTATCAGGTGGGATAGAAACGAGAGGCGGAGTTTAGGCAGAGCATTCAAATAAAAAACATACATGGACAATATAACCTTGCATGGATAATACAGCAATGCACCAAATGTTAAACAATAGGAAAACAGGGTTTACATACATGAGAAATAAAGAATTATATATGAAAAGATAATACAATACATTAAAATCTATTAAATCCACAAAAGCCATCTCCAACAGAATAATATGGCTTGCAATGCTCAGTACCAGAACTTATTCCTTGTTTGCAAGAATGACACAGTCATAGACATAATAAATGGCATAGTTTTGTGGTGGTTTTTTTTCATTTTCTTACTTCTCTTTCCTAAATTTTTTCCCTTTTTCCTAACTTTTCAGTATCACAATAGTCCAATCTCATTCTAAATCTAATGCAAATATCATGCCCTTTTTCTCCAGCCCATGGATTCAGTTATATGTCCTTTCCTGTTTCAGCAATGCTGTCTGTCTAATCATGAATGAGTTGTTTAACAGAGATAGACTGACAGAACATGAACTCTGCAAAGAAAAAGCAGGAATGCTCCAGCATGTGAGACACAGGAGGATGGCACTGCCAGGCCAGCTTTTCTTGGAGCATGCTGCTCTGGAAACACCAAACAGTTTGGAGGTATTTTTGCTAATCCAAACAAGCATTTTAAGGGAGTTGTAATCTGTAGTTGTAATCTTTTTTTTTTTTTTTTAATAAAAAAATTTATCAACAAATTTAGCTAAAAGGTCTTGAAGAACATTTCTCTGTATGATATTCATATTCAGGGAGAGAGCTCAATCATGGATTGACAATATGCATCTACTATACTTCTGCTATTAGTATTTCTGTCAATGACATGAGGGAAAGCCTGAAATCACTAATTAAAATTGCAAGCTGTAAAAAAAGCAGGAAATGCTAAATAATAATAGAACTGAGTAATTTGCTTGAATTACTGAGTGAAGCATTGTAAGGAAATTGTTATAATGAAGTCAGATTTGAAGTTGAGTATTATCTCAGAAAAAACCCAAGCAAGCCAACAAAGCCAGCCAAAATGCATAGAATGAGGACTTAAGAATAAGATAAACGTAAAAACGGTCATAGCAGTCTAGCAACTCAAGGTGAGCTTCTAGTATGCAGTTTTGTAAATTGGATATTAAGATCCCTGGAAAAATGAAAATGTTGTAGTGGGCATAAGAAAAGTATAATTGCATGTGATTGATGGAACGAAAACCAGAAAATTACATGTATTCCTTCTAACATATTTAGTGGATCTTTAAAAAGTTAAAAGGTGGAGAGAAGAACCTCAGAAATTAACTAAGGATAACACAAATGTTTTACATTGACAAAGTTAAAAAATTTTATCTGCTTATCTTATCAAAGAAAGCTGAAGAGATGACTTGATGATAGTGCAGAAATACTTTTTGATTAGTGACAGAATAAAAGCACATTTTTACCCATCTTTTTTATTCAGTCACTTATACATACGTATATCTTCCACATTTGCAGCCATTTGCACAGCCCTGACAATCACCCCTGCTAAAAATCTGCAGGGCATATATAAGAAATTTTTGAGCAATCAAGAAGAGAAATGTTTTCCATTTAGATATTCCTTTACCACTAGATTGTTAATGCTGCTGTTCTTTGGCCTTAGAAAAAGAACTCAGACTGGCAGTTTGAAGAATACAGGGACAGTTTCAATGACAGCCTGGAAAGGGTGAAGAATTAATTACATGGGTAAACCTAATTTGTATTTCTATTTTTAAAATCTTCCATTAGAATGTCTCAGGAAAATGTAATTAATAGCAGCACAGTGATCAGGATTTGAAATCACTTATAACAAATGATGAAAAAGACCAATTCCTAATTGTAGCAAGCAGTCATTTCAAAACTACTGTAAACTACTCCATCTCAGATCAATTTAAATTTTAACTGCACAAGCTTAATAGGCTGCATTTATGCTGATGCAAATAACTGTATAGTTACTCAGCAGTTCTAATGTGGAAGCTTTTTTTGAGGCCTTCTTTGGAGTTTCTTTGAGTTGCTGATACATAAATAAAAAACTATGATAGAATGAATATTCAGTCAAGATTTTTTAAACAGACATACTTTATTCTATACTTCACTATAATTTCTCTGGAACCTGCCTGTAAATCTGATGTGTTTGTTTAAGAGATTTTGTCTAGATTTTCCAAACACCCTCTATCTCATATTCAGTTCAAAACACAGTTTTGTGAAATACATAGGCTAAATTATCTGCTGTTTATTTGTAATCTGCCTCTGTAAAGACTATATACAATTTTGCCAGAGGTAGAAGAGCTGTATTTTATATCTACTTTTCACTTGCTCTTTGCAAATAAGTTTAATTGTTCAAGTTGTAAAGTAGTAGAGAAGTGAACTATATGTGGCCTAAGAATCCTAGTGGAATTAATTTGTGTAATTCACTGTTTCCTCCAATACTCCTCCAAGAGGATCTTCTGTGATGAACCTTGCAGAGCTCAACTGTTTCAAAGAATGGAACTATCATGACATCTTAGTGTTTTACTTTTCTGTACTTTCATTGCAATTATTCCCCAATTCTTTCATTGCAGCAACGTTTGTATTAATTTGCCTGAAACATAGAAAGCATGAGTGGATTGAATAAGTTTCCCATGTAGCCAAAAGTTCTGACCCCATGGTGAAGTAGTGCCATGTTTCAGAGTAATCTTCAAGAGACCTTTGAAGCAGTTACAAAATTTGTGCTCATTTATGTTGACTTATATCTCAAAGAATTACAAAAATGTAGCTTTTGTCAGCAACTCTTTATTCCAAACCTTTTCTTCTGTAATTTTGGAACTTTTCATTCTTTCCAGTATAGGAAGAAAAATGAAAATCAGACACATAACTGACTAGATGATTTCGGAGGTCTTTTCCAACCCTGTTGATTCTATGATTCTATGAAAATCAGTGGACTGTAGCCTTTTAAAAACAAATGCAGAATATGCCTGTTGCATTCTGATTTAATTCAGCAGTCTGCAATCCACAAAGTGTAAGCTTTCAATAAGATATTTAGTACAAGAGTGGGTACAGATGGGTTGTAATAAGAAAGTAGCTCCCAAGTTGGTAGTGAAATCACCTCAGTATAATCTAGCCCATGATGTGATAAGCACCTTTGAGAGGAATTTTAAACAGGAACTGGGTGAGACCCAACAATGCCAGGCAGAGATAGTTCATGATTTGAATGAAAGAACTTGCAAGACAGAAATTAGCCTGCTTCACACTGATAGATCAGAGATTTGCTTCCTAAGGAATCAAAATATTTCCAAATAAAAAAGGAAAATCCCTCAAGCTACCTGCAGTTTGTACCATACTCCTTTACATCACTTCATCCACCTAACAACTGCTAATATGCTTGAAGTAGAAGGGTTGTCTTGAACACCAGTTAGGGATTTCACAGTTAAAGTCAGCACCTAGTAAAAGAAATATGGCTGTGTGGTACTTAGCCAATGGATTCACTGGACTTTGGCAGCATTAGCAAAATTATAAAGGGGGTCCATCATCTGAAATGCTGCCAGTGGTGATTAGCCAAAAAAAGTGAAGGAAGGCTTCCCTCATTTCAAGAGAGACATTTCAACCACAATAATTAGCTACTATTTTTTTATTAGAAAAATATCACAGCAGTAAAATAACAGCTATTCAGCTCACTCTTAACAAGAGCTGGAGTGGGAATAAACTCCACTTAAATGAGCAATGAATACAGAGGCATAAGACAATCCACAACAGCTTGAATAAGATAAGTATCCCAAACTTTACCTGAATGTCTCAGCAGCTTCATTAAATTAGCATGGGATTCTCATAACTGCAGGATTTCTCCTAAGAGGTGTGTATTTATCTTTTCTAGTATTCACAGCAGCCCTTCAGAGATAACTTTGGTAGGGCTCTTGTAGATGTTTTGAACAGTAAAGATACAATTCTTACTTCATACAGTGGAAATGACAAGTAACCTTCTTGAGTCTGCACGATTTCTGCTGATGTCAAAATTGCAGTAGAACAGATTGGACACCTGCAAAGAAGATTTAATACACAATAAAAAGAATAAGTATCTGGCAACATTAGAATGTCCATTGCTGATCTAGAATCAAATCAGAAATAGTTCTTAAAATGCTTCTGTTAAATAAGATTTTTTAGTCACGTTTAACATTTAGGAAGCAGACATTCTGTGAACTAATGCCATTTTACAAAGATTTATTTTTAAGTGAATGCTTTAATTTGTTAAAAAAAAAAGGTCCCTCTGAGTGAATTTATTTTGCAATTAGATTCCATTCAGCATCATACTGCCAGGAACTGCCTGGAAAGGAAGGGAATGTAAATTTATAACTGCAACTCCATGCTATAAAAATGTAAACACAAGGGTAGCATCCAACCTATTATAGTAGGAAGACTATAAACAAAACCTCATCAAAACTAATGCACAACAGTCGAAAGATTGAATGAACAGATGGGCTTTCCATTGCCCCACGGAGGTTACCACAGTCTGAAGCTGTTGTGGGCATTAGAAAAGGCTGTATACAGGCAACACCTTACCATAAAATCTCACGTGGAAAGCATTCAGACAGAGAAGAGAAATGTTGTTTTGCCCAAGATCACCTAAACACTGGTGTATAATTACTGAGGTAGACATACCCAGAGCTGGTCTTGGTGTGCAACTGGGCATCAGGGTTTGTTGCTGAAATACAGTTCCTGCTAAGATAAGCTTCTGTTGTAATACCACCTGTTTGTTCATCCAACTGTTACTCTTCTGATATCCTTGAAATGTAATTATCACTCTCACCACAGTGTTCACAAACTTTGGGAAATGGAGAATTACCTATTTAAAAGGGAGACTTCATACCTTGGATCCAGTGTATGAAGATGGGCACAACTGTAATATTGAAAGCCCATTTCCTCTTTTCCAGCATTGCCTGGAACTGGATGAGTCATATTATATATATATATACGCACACAATATATGATCATCTCTTTCCTATTTAAGCCTTCCCATGATCTTAGAGAAAGAAACCTGTCAGCTGCTTGCTCCCCAGTGAGAAATAGTCTCCTGGTAATTTGGTTAGAGTGTAACAGTGTGTGATCAAATTTAGAAAAGGAAAACAAACAATTTATTATATTTTTTAATAAATTTGCAAAAGGTCTTAATTGTCCTGCCTTCAAAAGATTACTGTCTGACCCTTTCATACAGTGGTCAAGAATTTCTGATGGATTATGAAACTTTAATTAAGAAGCATTTTGATTTAGGCAGAATTGTGAGACTCTGCATGCTCTGTTACCTTTTGGCTTTTTACAGATTCCCAAGAACTAAAACAGGAAGTGGATCCAGGATTGTGGTCCATTTTGTCCATTATCAGTCAGAAAGAAGACTCCCTACAAACTATTTTTCATAGGCCTGTTACACAGCCAATCTAAGAGATAACTTACATGAAGGCAACACTGAAAATATTTGTAGGTGTAAACCATTCAGTATGTTTGAATAAACTGAGCGTCTAAATCGTTGTCTCCTTTAGGAGACTAAAATCCCTGCCTCAGAAATGAAAAAAGACCTTCTAATGGCCTAAACCAGCAATAATCTCCATTTCCTTTAGTCTTTGCTTCAGTGTGTTGTTCTGTCTATGGGAGTTTCCTTGCTAGGAAAGGGTCAGGTAAAAGCAACCTGCCAAATATCAAGACCTCAAGCCATACATTCCTTCTGATATTTTATCTTTATTCCGTAGGAGGGAAGTGCTGGCAGCCTCCAGTGTTTTTGTCATGGAATTTATATTTCCTAAGACTTTGAACTGCAGAGGGATCAATACAGTTCTAGGGATGAAAACTGGAAATCTCACATTGGAAGATGCTTTTTACAACCAAATTAAAGACAGGATGGAAATCTGTTTATATCACACACATGCCCTTATTCTTTGATTAAGATTTTATCTAGAAATGGGGAGAAGGGCAGGGAGACAGTGCAGTATTTTCATGCTGCCTTCTCATTTAGGTGTATTACATTGAAGTATTTAATTATATTTTAAAAATTCTAATATTTTTGACATTTTGTAACAGTGTAATGTTTGAAGATCTAATGCTAATTATTAAAAAATATATTTAACACACTTTTAATATTGTAGACTCATAAGCAAAATAAAGGTTCCAATCCAGCAAAAATATTCCCTAGAGACAGTAGGACCAGTAAGAAGTGTAATTACTGTGCCCAGAACTAGCAGTTTACAGATCTGCATGAAGTCACAATAAATGTCTGATGTCATGCATTCATGTATTCTGAGCATCTTTCAGATATACATATAAATCATAACATGTTAGGTTCTTCTGTACCTACACATTGAAACCAAAGCATTTGAAATGTTCATCCTATTAAGAGAAGAATGTATTCATGGTTTTATTTTTTTATTTTGAGGAATGTAGAAAAATGCATTTTTAGTTTTTGGGTATGGGTTTTTGGGGTTTTATTTTTGCTATTAATGGAATTACATTCCTCCCAATAGATGTAAAGGCAAAATAAATATCCAAACAATACAAAGCCCTAAAGTCTTCATGCTAATGATCTGATTAGTTATAAACTGATAGAAACATATCTCTTTCTCAAACAACATTAAAAAAAAATCCAGCTATAACATGTAAAAGATTTCAAATGAGTTTCAGATCCTGGCTCTGAGTTCCACTGAAAATCTCATTAACTGTATTTTCAATGAATTTGATCCATGAAGTCTGTCATAAATAGGCCCAGCAAAGCCATTTTCAGATGAAAGTGTTTCTCTTGATGTGATTAGTTTTTAAGATGGGTCTCTGTAAGTGCAAAGCTTTCAAGTTACCAGAATTTTCTACAGCACACAATCCTCTACACATTTCTGAAGTTCTATTTATTTTATTTATTTTTTTGTAGCTGGTTACATCTTCTACACTAAAAGCTACTTAAAATTCATACTTAAAAGCGTTGAAGTCCTGTCTTTTAAGTGACTCTTTTTCTTTCAGATATACTGTATTAAGTGACACTGTTCTAGTTTTTACAAGAAATGAGAGTCAAAATTCTTTACCTAAAACCAAAATTTGTCCTGAAGAATTCAAGAGTGTCTTTCTAGTGTATTTTCTAATGATTATTTATGTTAATTATATTATAATCACTTTATTTTCTTCTGGTTTCTATAATCATAACATGAAGAAATTAATTACAACATTTGGTATATGTAATCTAATTACAATGTGTTTAGAATATGCTGATAGATACCTTGCATTTATAAAAATTAGCAAATTTGTCTTTATCGAAGTCCTTCCCAGACCAGCACTTTCTTCCTCTGCTCATCACTGAATCACATTTCTTCCTGAATTTCACCCTGCTCTATCCAGTCCCACACTGTCTCACAGTAATGCCAAGCATTTGAATTTAAAGAAAAGCAGGGCTCTGATTCAATAAAACTAACATCAGGTAGAACTACAGAAAAGTGGTGATATTTACACTGTCCCTACCCTTCACTGTTAATGAGGAAATGCTCTCAGGGTAAAGCCTGTGTCAAGCCTTTGTGGACACATACAGAGTAGGAGTTATTTTAACTTGCCTCTCATATGACAGATGAGAAGATATTGCTCCTTCCCACGGCAGGTCACACTCACTGTTAATTATCTAGTTTGTTAGGATGCAGCCAAAGGCTACATTATTTTCTGAACAAACAATTCCATCTCCTCAAGCCTCCCTTCTCCACCAAGTCTTTCCATAACCAAGCACCCTCCATCACTTCTGCCAGCCCTGGTGCTCTGCTACAGCTGTCTCTGCACTGAACACAGGGGACCCCTTGCTTTGTTGCACAAACCACTTGAGTGCTTTTTCAACAATTACTTTTAAATGTTTCTACCTGTTCTATTTGACATTTATATGCAGTGTTCATGAAATAGAGCACTGTTTATACGTGCAGAGAAATATCCTTCTTCTCCCAAAAATACACGCATGGAAAATGCACATCAGTAACCTTAGCAATGTATGTACAAGAAAAAAAGGAAGATCTGCTTTTGAGAGGAGTAAATTTATGTAGGAGATGCATAGGTACTCCCTATTCTTCTTGAGTATGGATGAGCCAGAATGGGAGAGAATATCTGTGAATTTCAATAAATCCTGCCTCTTCTGCATTGTTATTCCTTCTTGGAAGGGGATGAAGGGGACAACTATGATCTATATTTCCTCTGGTGCTCGGTCTAACACTGATGTCTGCATGTGCCTAACTGAGAAGCATGGGGGAGCAAAGGTACCTCAGGAAATACAGTTTGATGGAGGCAGAATAAACCCATATGTCACCTACATCAATTACCCTTACAATCTGTAAGTCCATACAATACATATTTTTGGGTAGCTGAACTCTTTCAAGCTATTCCCCGTGTTTGAGAAAAAAATTACCAGAAAAAATTTCTTTTAGCGATGTTGGGAGGGTCTGCACTATTTGAAGGAAGGAAAAAAAGTTCCAAATCTTGAATAATGAGTTTGAAAAGGAAGTACTACAGGAAAACCTTAACTTTTTATGTTAATACCTCAAGGGTGTGTTTGGGGTTTTTTTTAATGAAAAACTTGTAAACTGAAGTTGTTTTTTTTTCCAAAATTTTTGCATAAAATACTCTAGCCAGAGATCTCTAATGTGAAGGTATAAACAATGGATATCACAGTTGTTATCTGATCACCCAAGTATGACTTATTCTCTTCTTACTCTCCTCAAGTAAATTCAATTCCTTGACCTGGGCTGCAGCTTCCAATTTGCCCTAGCAATTGGGGAGCTATAAAAATCAAAGACTTTTCATTTTTGAGACTGGTTTCACTCAGTAGTTAGTCATTATAAGTCAAGCCAGAAAACCTTTCAGAAAGAGAGCCAGCAGCCCTTTTGCTGTTAGTCTGACTGTCCACTTGCAGAGAAAAAAGAAGCATCTCATCTCCTTATACTCCTCAGGTGGTAAGTTACCACTGAGAGGATGCAAAGAGACGAAACTTTCCTTTCCTGATCTTTGGCTTTATTCAGGATACAGACTAAGAAGAAGGGGTACAACAAAACTGCCAGAAATCATACGTGAGTCTCTTCAAAAAAGTCAAGTAACACAATGTGAAGGGGATAGAAGGTGAGGGGATGGAGTGGAGTTCTGATGATTCCTCAGAAGACTGGACTAAGTGGTGACAAGCTTATGGCACAGCATGTAGTATTGTACTTTTACATTAAAAGTAGAAGGAAGTTCTTGTGGATATGTGGGGAAGGCCTGGTATTAGTGACGTTTTTCTCTCCAAATCTCACTTTAATTGTTAAACTTAAGTCTGAGAATTTCTTTTTTCACTATCACTGCTTATGTTCACATAACCAATCTTTAAATAAAACTTATTATTAACTTTAAAAAACTGAAAGGTTATTTAAGTCATTAAATTCTGTACAAAAGTTTAATCGATTTCTAAATAATAAATCAACTCTGGGTGCTCTTAATAATCTTGGCATAGCACATTTCAATCCAAAAGCACTACACAGTATTTATCTTTAATGAATAATAAATGAGACAGTGGTATTGACTGAACAAATGATTAAATATTCAATCAGTAAGAGAACATGGGAATAATTGTTAATTATTAATAAACTACAGATTTTGCTTGTCAAGTGTTATCATCTTTTTACATGAATGACTTCTTTTCTTAGCTGTCATCATAGGGCAGATGAATACAAGTGCTCATATTGGACACTATCTGCCTCTGAGGAAGAAGAGTTGTTTCACAAGATCCTAGGGGTCTTGCAATTTTTTTTTCAGTGGGGTCTTTGGTTCTGAAATTTTGCTCCAGTACGTATCCATTTTTGATAGAAAAAGATAGACAGTGGGAGCCATGAAAACTGATAGTTGTCTGGCCAGCCTGACAGAAAGTCTGCTAGGTTTGTTCTGCAGCTTTTGCACAGGCTGCTGTTCTTATGGTTCCCTAAAGAGTTTTTCACAGTGAGATCTCATGAGAAGTTCTGAAATTTCCTGAAGCAAGGCTACCACCAAAAATGTTCCTGAACAAAGTTTTTTCCTGTACTGGCTTTCCTGAGGCCTATAAAGTCACCCATGAGCTACTTGAGTAGAGTAATGTGGTCTCTGTCCATGTTTAAACCAATGGACCTTTTGCAATAACTCATCATCCTGGTATCCCAAAGCCATACTGTGACACCACCAAGTCCAAAATCCACACCGGTACTAGTACAACCCCTTCTCTTCTCCCAAATAATAGGTTTTTGTATTTAGGCAAGAAAAAAAAAGCCTCTGCATGCTCTGGCCAGGAGTATTCAGCTGTGGATGAGCAAAGACCCAACACTATCACCTGTACTATAATAAACAGCTGTCCCTTGATGCACATGGGTCCATAATGGGCTATGGCAATCTCTACTTACAGTAAAGATTTTATATGTGACCATTCATAACTTGCTGTCATTTTCACTCAGTTATAACAAGTAATGAATATTTGACTGTTGTTCCTTTGTGTCATGCTGCAAAGTGTCATGTAGTACAACTGGAGAATTGTATAAAAATCACTATCTGAAGCAAAATTATTCTGATACTCCCAACCTATAACAACCTTGCATGATCAACTGTAACTGATAAGAGTGATATAACGGGTAACTGGCAGGTGTCTTGGAGAGTAGTCCTAAAGTATTTTTATGGTCTGAAAACAAGCCTGTACAAAGCAGATACTCCCTATCAACATACATATTCGCTAGACTACCTTTGATTTGTCTTCTGACTTTGTGACTGAACAAGTTTCCTTCTATTAGATTTGAAGAGCAGAACCACTTAACTAGAATTAACTGGGTCTTATTTTACTGCATGAATTATTGAATTTTCTATCCTGTTTCAAACACAAAATCTTCATTAGAACTGATGAAACCATCTTCTTTTTCTTCTAGAAAATGTTTCTTTTGTTAAAGCTTTAGCATGGATATGTCAATTTGATTGGCACTTAAAGAAAAGCAAAAAAGCCTTCTTCATAAGGGAAATTGTTTAATTCTAATCTTTTTGGGAAAAGATTTTTCTCTTTTTTCTTTAATATTGACGTGACCTTTCGTTTTAAAGTTTATGTTAAGAGAAGTAAAAATAAAACAAACTTTTTAATGAAAAATGTCTTTCAAATTGATTTTTGTTTTTCCTGTACAGCTCTGTTTTTTACAATTAGTAATGGAAGACAGATTACCAAAAGAGAAAATAACTGTATCATATATTTCCAGCACTCTATTCTAGGTATAATTACAATCTGAGAGGTTTCACCCACTATTCCTTGAACACCAAAACCTGAGAGCACTACACAGCATGCAGGAAAAGGCAATATTGTCACAGGGATAACACATGGGAAAATTTGGTTCTATTCCCAGGCCTGTCATTTTCTCTGAGCCTGACTATAGGGAGGACAGATGATTTCCTACAGTTCCACAAATCTAACACAGAATTACTGATATTAGTCTACTTTTAAGAAATGTTTTCACTTTATACATATGTCAGATTTCTAATAAGTCTACTGTAAATTTTATCAAATGAGATGCATTAGACTTCATATGATTTTACTAAGTGTGATTTAGTTAAGTTTCCACAATTAAATACTGTAGCAAGAGGCATGATATTTATTCTTTGAGAATTTGTGCTGAAATAACTATGAGCTCTGGGGCTGATGATATTCTGTAACTCACTTGTAGTTATGCAGAATGGATGTAAAAGAAAGTCATCACAACAAAGAAACACTAGGAATTCTTTGGGATTTTTATGTAACAGAGTCAACAGAGACTGGGAAAGCTACACAGAGAGATGTATTAAAAATGAACCTTCACCTCCATTTTCATTCTTCCTAAAGTTTTCATAAAACTCAGTCCACTGAACTAGTGCCAGGAAAATGGATTTGTGAAACTTGAGTCTCAGCTCATTTTTAAGGATTTATTTTTCTATATTTGTGTAAATGTAGAACTGACAAGGGTGAAGAATTCTTCTTTTAAGTGTCAGTCACAGAAGATATGGGCCAGTGAGCTTCCAAGCTGATTCTTCCCCCAGTTTCAAATCAATGGAACCAGTTCAAAAGTCAAGAGTTATTCCTTTATGTATGGAGAAGATGGTCACAAGAGCTACCTCTCCTTGCTCATCTCTCTTTACCTGTTCAAGTTTACTGAGAACTCTAAAGACATTGAGGTGGACTTGGTGGAAGGAAGTGTCATCCTGATGACACACTCCAAATCATTCAGCAAATCTGTTGTTTTCCTTGGTCAAGTGAATTTCTACAGGTCCTTTTACAGAGTTTTGTGCTAGGAAGGAACTCAGTCAAACAAAATGTAACTTCTTTTATCTGTTAAGGGCAAACAAAGCAAAGAAGAGGTTAACTTTTTTTGCACAGCTGTATTGGATCTGTATGTCTAATACATACTAAAAAGTTTTCTGTTGTAACTTCTGGAAGTACATATGGCCTGAAGAACCACAGGGTAACACTCTGTTATAGACAATGTTTTTGTAGTCAATCTCATAATGATTTATCACAAAATTTCAGCAACAATAACATATCAGAATAATTATGGGAAAACTAAGACCCCCAAAAATTGAATGCATTAATCAGATAAAATTGAGTGAAATCATTATACATGTCATAAGGTTTCCTTTGATAAGCCCTTCTGAAAATGAGAATTAGGAAACAGAGGTCTAGAAATATAATCATACTTTGGCAACATTGATTTGTCATATTTAGAAGATACATTTCCAATAAACTGAGTATATCAGTCAATGACTCTGTAAGAAAACAGGTTATGAATATGGCTATATCTAAAACTTGAAAAGCTAGAAAAGACACTAATTCCATAAAGTTTATCTCCATAGATTTTATCTTTGCATGCACTGTGTTTCTGTATTTGAAAAATATAACCAAAGAAATACATTTCCATAGCCCAGTTAAATGTTTGTAGTAGTCCAGTTCTCATCTAATAACATCTGTAGTCTTTGGTTTGGTTAGGCTTTTGAGAAAAAAAGGTGATTTTAGTGCTATTTTATTTCTGATTTGCAGCTTGAAAAAAATAATTGACACAATATCAAGTTTGCTAACAAGCACAATAGTTTGAGTGAAGAGTTATTTCTTCCACACAAAGTATCCATTTCAGAAATTACATGTTGAATCACAGAATCAAAGAATATTCTGAGCTGGAAGGGACCCACAAGGATCACTGAGTCCACCTTTTAAGTGAATGGCCCATAAGGGGATCAAATCCACAACCTTGGTGTTAATAGCACCATGCTCTAACCAACTGAGCTCGATAACTTTCTGGATTAGTTCTATTTATCAAATAAAATATTGGAAGGTGTTCTGTCAGGTGACCCTGAGGTCAAAGAAAAAATTTTGACACTGTTCTCACATGTTTTAATTATTTTAGAACTGCCTTGCTTAAAATAATAAAAAAGGTAAGCTGTCAAACTCTTCTACTCTTAAGGAAACAAAACGAAAAAAAATCCAGACCTGGAGTATAAGAAAGGTAATTTCTAAAAAATTACGTAAATTGTAATAGGGTCATAAAGAAAGAAGTGCTAAAAGATAAATATAAGGCTGATGAAAGGTGAAATTTTTTAAACATGATGCATCATTAACCTGTGGAACTTGCTGCCATAGAATATAATTGAGGTTAAGAGCTTAAATGGAATTAATAAAGAATTATACATTTACATGGATAATGAGAACTTCGACATGATAAAAATGTAGAATGTAAACCTTCATACCTAAGGGCAGAAGTTAACTGCTAAAAGGTAGAAGCCTGAATGCTTCTAAAAATGTACTATGACAAATATATTCTGATTAAAACCTAGGTTTAGGTTTTTATCTTATTAATTCTACTGGTATCTACACTGATTTTCCTTTGTATTTGTCTGCACTTTTAACTCTGCTGCTTGTGCCATTTATTTCTAAGAAGTGGTAAACATTCAGTTATCCTAGTTTCTCCTAATATCCCCCTTGGTATGCAGAGAAAGAGAAAGCTCATTTTAATATAGGCTTTCAAATCTAATTTGTGCCACTTTTGTAGTCCCTGCTGTATCATTATACTGATATCTAAATCTAATGCACACTTGAGAAAGAAGTTGTGAGGAGCTGATAGCAGCAGTGGGCAAGATGGAACAGTAACATGGCCAGAGAAAAGACAGAACTAGAAAGAGACAAAAACGGCAGAGTTTGACATTTTTGGGCACAGGGACCTAAAAGAGTGGGGAAAAAAATTAAATAGATACTGGGGAAAAAGGAAACCTATGTGAAGTTCTAAAGTCATGGATGTGTCAAAGGCTACCTTAGACCAGATAAAAGAAGACAAGAACAACTGCAGAGAAAAATCTGAACAGGGACAATATGAAAAACTTTAAATCTATTCCTTAACCCCCAAAATATAATGTTACGAAAGCATTAGTACAGCTACATAGACCAGATACTACCCTTGTTTTGCCAAGGGAAATAGCTTGCAGGATGCATTCATTTACAGGTTTTGGGCTGTTGCTATTGCTAAAATAAAGTAGTAAATCAATATATTTGTTTGCCTTGGCAAAAAATTGAGAACATATAAGACATAAAGATAAGAGGTGCTTTGTCAAGTCAAGTTAGACCTTGATGCATCTGCAGAAGCAGATCCTAGAATATGTCTGTGCTCTGTGAATGAAACAGTTGTATGTCATGCAGTGACGGTCCTTGGAAGCCTTGCAGATGAAACTTTAAGTTAGTCTTCTCTGGATTCATGGCAAATATTATGTGCTACACTGTTGAAGTTCACATTGCTAATGTGACAGCCGCATACGGTCATCTAGCAAACTTACTTTGTAAAGAATTTTGTAAATAAACCCAAATCTGTTCTATCTCTATGTAACACAGTAATTTTAAAGAAAGTTCAATGAGACAAGGATAAAGACCTCACTCATACGCTTGTGACCAGAAATATGACAGGACTATAAAGCAAAGGTTTTGGAATGAAAGGATTCCAAACACCTTACTGAAGCACCTTACTGCAAGCCTGGTGAATCAGATACAACTCAGCCATGTCTTCTGGGCAAGAGGTGTCCACAGAGGGAGTTACCTCGAGCCTGAAACATCTGTCTTTGCCTGAAACATCTGTATGTGAGACAACTTCATTACAAAGGGGAAGATATCCCATGGAGGTTTAGAAACTGAGTATTGAAAAAATGTCTGCAATGCAGAATATCAGTATTTAAAGATGTTATCTACATTTATCACATTTGTCACTTGCCATTAATTTAAATTCCCTTTATGCATCTGTTCAGGAAATAATTAGGATTTTATGCTGCAGTAAATATGCTTGTTCATCCAGTAGTGCAAAGCAGAAGATTAATTGCATTACAATGGGAATCAGGACTACGGTTCTTAGAGCTACAGCAACAACGGTGACAGCTGCGCTGCCCACATACTTTGCTTCAGTAAGCTTCAAAGCTTCAAAACCAAGTATGGATGAGAAAATAATTAAACTTCTGACAAGGCAGGGTTATCCCTGTTCTTTTATGTGTAACCAGACAGACAACAACTGGAACAATGACAGATCATACTGAAACTAACGAAACAATATTGTTCCAAAAGTTCTGTTAATCACTTATTCAGCTATTTTTATACTCAAAACTTCATATACAGCAATTCATGGTTTTTATGAATCATTACATTTTGTATAAAACTAACCTGAGCTCTCTTTAAATACCTGTGGTAAAATTCCAAAATATACTAAGATATCGTAAGGCTATATTAATTTGGCAATAAAACTCTAGAAGGCTGAAAAAAATCTTGACTGCCACTAGCTGAAAATGACACTGTAAAATTAGAGCCAAGACCAAAGATAATGAGTTGGATGAAAGAGATGCAGGCAGCAGAAAAACACTGTAAAACTTACCGTGCCTTACTGTGTATGGCTCAAGACAAAGGAACAGCGAGGTGATGGACCCCCAAACCGCTCTTTGGCCTTGAGGTGTTTATGAACACTGCCCTTGTTGTTATAGAAACAAAGGAAACATGAGATTTTCCCCAAAGTAAACATCAATAACTTATGCAAAACTGTCCCCTAAATGGGGATCTTTGTAAAGGCATTTGTTTGTGGGGATTGACTAAACCTAGTGATAAATGCTGGGAAAATGTTTAATACAAACAAACCAATCATATGTGATTAGCCAAGGGGGTTTTGTGCAATTAAAAACCAGTCCGTAACTGGATGATTCATATTATTCTAGTGCATTATATCAAATAAGCTATTAATGAGGTGAGTTTTGGCTTATTAAAAGCTAGGATTTTTAGGGATGTTTTGTGATATTCATAATGAGTAAAAGTCAGATATAAATTGTCAAGATTATTACAGGCTTGGCAACTGGAAATCAGTCGTTAGAATCAAAGTACATTTAGTCTTAAGTGGCTGCTCAGTAATTATAGCCCCACTGCCCTGACTAAAGATAAAGCATTTTTACTGCCACATTTGCTTGAATAATTTTTTTGCAGACAGAGCAAAGTCCTCTTTATTTAAATTTGTGGATTGACTCAGTGCCATGTATCTGGGGCCAAAAGCAAAGAAGGCATTGCTCAAATTCAGAATTGGCTATATGCCTTGCTTTTCAAGTGGGTGAATGCTGAAGAAATGGGTGCAACAATCAATGGGAGGTACAAGTTACTTCATGTCTAACATTTCTGTGGTTTGGTTTTTTTTAAGGACGCTTGACACATCTGTCTATGCCAATAATTTAGTGCAATTATCAGAGAGTTAAAAAAAAAATTAAAAAATATGTACAAAGTGCACTAAATTGACCTAATCCACTTTACTTTGGTGTGGTAAACTTAAGTCTAAACAAGAAGAATTTACTTCATGTCAATATAAGACCCTAGATTTGACCCTAGATATGTATGAAGCACCTGCACAACAGAATGTGAATAAGGTGACTTTAACAAACATTTTTCATGCCTAGACTAGAGCAAAACAGTTTATAAAAGAAATCACAGAATAAGAAGTAACTGGCTATCAGGGCTAGAAACTAATCTTGGCTCTCATGATGAAGACTGTTATTACAATACCTGTTGAACTGATGGGTAACAAGATCTGCCTCAAAAGGACAACTGATCATTCCATATTGTACATTAGGATATTTTTTTATTCCTGTGCTGTAGTTGCTCATTCATTTTGTAAATTATGTTTTGCCATAGCTCAACTTCAACAACTGTTATCAGAAAAATGGAATTTTTTTTCTAGGATGTGTATAAGTGTTTAAATGTCTTTGGTCAATCTCTGTATTATTATTATTCAGGATGCTAATATTGGCTGATCTTTCTCTATTTGATTACCTTTATAAGTCATTTCTCTCCCCTTGTCCTGAGGAATGAAATTAGGAATGCCTTTTTTTCCCCTGCTATAACTACTTAGGAGCATCACAGATAGATTTCTGTGGGGCTTAAACAGAAGCAATCATTTGCACCCATATGCAGCACCTTCCACTCCAAACATGTGTCATCATGTGTAATTTTTTAAAATTGTTGCTAAAGAAGCGATACAAAAAGTGTTAGGAGACAGATGATATCTACTTAAAACTGAGAGTTCTTTTGTATTGCAAACAGAGTTATCTAACAGATCAGCTGGCATGAAAATGCACCACAATTCCATGTGTTTTGTGGGCTGATGCAAACTGGAGCAATGTTATTAGAAGCAAATATTACGGTTTCACACATGAAGTGAAGTACTCAACACTTTCCCCCCCTCATTGCCCTCCCCTTAATGTTGCCAGAGTATAGCTGTGAACTAAAAATGATTGCCCACAAATTGTGGATGTAGTGACTGAAAACACTGCACTTAATTCCAGTACTTTAGGCATGGCTGTAAACAACTATTTCCAGGAGCAATCCAGAACTGTTACATGCAATGGAGAAATGGATGTGATGACAAGTCCCAAAGTTGTGACCATATGGAGATAGACAGAAGAAGCAGCAGAAGAGAATGTTACTTTTGCACTACATTATTCTGACAGTTTTTCTTGGTATGAAGATTCATTATAACACAGACAAATCAGATTTGCATGATTAGTTATCTTTATGATACTTAGGGCTTAAAATTACAAACCTTTTATTGATTTTTAAGGTCAGTAAAATACGATTTTATCATCTGAATTGAACCTCTTGTCTAACAGACCATAGAATTCCATCTAGTCATTTTGATTGCAGTGCAATAATTTGTGCCTTCACTGAAGAGGTGAAGAATGGACAATTTTCCTAAGTAATGTTTTGCAATGGTTAATTACCCTCACAGCTAAAGATACAGGCTGTATCTCCAACTCCAGTTCTTAAAATTATAGATATAATTCCTTGTTACATATGCCTGCACTATATGGTGGACCTTCTTCAATATCTAATACTTTTCTGTCATGAAGATGCTGTACAATTATTTATCAACTCTCATTTTTTCCCTATCAAGCCAAACACGTGAACACTTTTATTCTCTCTCTCTATTCCTTTTGTTCTTCAACTTTTGTATTTCCTTCACTCTTTTTAACTGCCTTTCTTTTAAGAAGGTGTGTTTAATATTACATTCATGAGTGATAAACACAGTAGTAAAATAATTTATTTTCCTCTATTAATTACTCTTTCTTACATATCCAAAGTTTATGTTCCCCTTTTGTGCAATAACCTTACAGTAAGAAATTTCCAAGAGTTCAAATAAATATAAGTTGCTGATTTTGGATACTTAGGCTGAACAATTTTAGATACTAAACATAATGTCACTATCTCCATCACATATTAAATTCTTTTTATTATGCAGAAAAGGACCAAAAATAATTAAAGAAAGAATATTGTTTAAAATACCATTATAACACATCTCCTAAACTGTGCTTTTTATGAGTAACCAGCAGGATATCTGGCACTTCTCAAAGCGTCTTTGCTGGTTTCTACTGCAGAAACTGGGAAAAAAGAAAAAAAAAAGGGAGAGAGAGAGAAATATATTGAATAACAGTAGTTTTGCTGGAAAGTATTCTTATTCACAAACCTACATGTGATCCTCATAGGAATGTCCTCTCCAAAACTGCTTTCTGAAAAGCTGACTGATAAAGCTGATTTTTTTTTTTTTATTCCATTATCACCACAGGGAGCAGTGGCCGCTAATGGAAGAAAATCTTGTATGTCCGGTCACAGCGTATGATTCTCATGGGCAAACAGTTGTATGTAAGAATTTTTAGCATTCATAAAAACAAAAACAAACAAATAAAACCCACTACATACTGCTAGGAGAGAAAGTTGTGTTTTTTATTTTAATGTTTTGCTCATTTTTTTGAGTAAAATTATTAACAAGTCTGTGGCAGAATAAACTTGTGGGATTTCACTGTATTATGTAAGAGGGTCTGAGCTTGTTGGAAGCTTTGTGAACAACCTAATGAACTTGTTAATAGATGTGCACATAAATAGGAGAGAGGCCATCTGACCTTCATTTTATTTTTGTATACTTTCCAGAGCACTCCCTTTTTCTTTATTTTCTGCTCCCTACCTATTGTTCAGAGTTCTGCCCACCTTCATTTGTCACTATGTATGGGAAATTCACCTGCCAAGCCAACTCCTGTCTCTGAACTACATGGGAAAATGCCTCCAGTCCCTCTTCTAGCCAGCTTTCTTGAGTGAGTCATTCCTAGTTCCAATGTAGTCTGAACTGACAAGAAGAAATTAAAATTTATCACCTGACTGATAAAATAAAAATGCAGCATCTAGTCCATGAGTCTTCTCTCCATCTTCTGTATCATGACTTCCATATGTACAGTTCATCATCTGAGTCCAGTGGGACTACTTTTGCATTGTTGAATTCAAGATCAGATTTTGATGACCATTATCAATTACATAGATGACCATTGCCATTACATAGAGAAACATCTATCGCTGTTATATAAAGCCTTAGTCATGTAACAATTTCAGGATCAACACAGCTCACACACTTTAAATTACGCTCAAATATGCAGTTTTGATTAACAAAATTCCTAAGAGTTGCCATTTACCTCAGGTCTTGAAGTCCATAATTACAAACCCTATATTATAGCACTGCTTTTACCTACTGCCTTTTATACTACAGCAGGAAGTTCTACCATTAAATACCCCTGAAACATATTTGAAAAAGAATTCTGAGGTAGATGCGAAGTCATGTTTTTTAATTAACTGCTCACACAATATTACAGATAATGTGCTTGCAATCCTCCTTATTAAAGCCAGAAGTTCCTCCCCCCTATAGATTAGTACTATATCTTCTCTTCCAGAGGCTCTCTGTGCCAAGAGAAGAACAGGATTAGGGGATATTTATCTCCTGCCTCTGTTGCTTTATATTCTGGCATGGCACTTCTGTACTAGTCAAGGCCAAGACAGTTTGCAATCTCACATGTAATTCTGCTGGATTGTAATTCTGCAGGAAATGTTACATCACTGATAATAGTTCCTGTAAAAGTTTAATTGAGAATTTTCAGTTTCAAAGACCAAAATGAATTATACTATAAATAGGTGTTATTTTCCATGTTATATTCAAAGCCACTAGATGGTGGTATGCACTAGACCTGAGGAAAAGTACACAAAGGGACTGATTAACGTGTTCTTCCACTGTCTGAACAAGACATTTTTCATTCCTCATTTTGCTGTCTTCTTCTGGCCAACATTTTTCCTATCAGTTGTTTATTTAAAAGGGTGAGTGTGACAATTATAAATCTCAGTTGAAGATTTTCACAGCTTATTGACTGAATTTGCATGACAAAAAGATCTCATTTTGAGATAAATCTGGAAAGCCAAGATGATGAAATGTCAGAGAAGACTCATATGCATGCAATTAAAAAAATAAGAAATAATTATGTGCAGCTTGGCTTATGGTATCTATGAAAACTTTTAAAGGTATAATTAGATGTAAATGTTTTCTACATATTAAAAACTATCTATTGAGCACAGATGATCCAGTGACCAATCTTGTTTAATTTTTAAATTAGGATTAATATATTAACAACATTTTAAGAATTCACGTTTACAACCTTCTCAAGTTTAGCTTGTATGTTTCTTCATACTAAGTTAAGACAGTGAAAGCTATCTGTATCTGGCTAATGTAGCTGTCATTTGGGACATGGATTTTGGTCACCTCTCCTCCAGTATGAATTGTAAGGAAGAGGTGTAAACCAAAAATCTAGGATTCTTTTCCACTACCACCCAGTTGGAGGTTAAGACCCAGCAAATCAATGGTAGAATAAGAAATTTCAGGACTGAATCCCCAGCTATCACTGTTACCTTGTGGTGTTATGTTTCTTCAATCTTTATTTGTCCTCTCCTGCTGCCTGTTTTTCCTTGTTACATCGTGGTTTCTGTCAACCTCCATCTAGCTGACTTGGATCTGCTATTTGACTCTGCCAGTACATATAACATTTCTATACAGCTTAGTAAAAGACAAGAAGTCTGAGCTGCAGAGGAAAGCTGTATGCTACCACAGCAGTATAAGGAAGTACAGAGATCCATAGTATAATGCACTTTCCATTTCAGAGAGCCATAACACAAGAAAAGTCGATGACAAAATGAAAGAAATAATTATTCTATTTTTAGAAAATGCAGTGATAAAAAATCAATAATACATTGAAGCCCATTTAGACAAACATCTTGAAATAATAATCTTATTAAAGAATGTGTCATTTATGCAACTATTTTTAATTATTATTTTCAATTTCAGCTGAATTATTTCAAATTAACAAGATACAAATCAATTGTTGTAAACGACATTTGAAAAATGAGGAACAGGTCTTAATGGGAAGAAAAAGCTTTTATATTAATATAATGATGATTAAGACTCTTAACTTATTCCACTCTACTTCTAGGAGAAAAAGCATATTTGGCATTCGGCCACAAAATGTAACTTGAGTGTGACACATCTTCTAGAAAATGGAACGTAGAAGAAAGCTCAACACGGAGAGAAATAAAACAGCTTTAGTGATGCTGTTGCAGCATAAGTGGTACATTTGCACCTTTGCCACCTGTATTTACTTTAATTCTATGGGATAGAGTTCTTTGCCCAGCCCTCCATTTTAATGATGAGTCCTGCCTGGCTGCATTACTGTATTTTGACAGCTATTGATTTGTGAGAAACTGATGCAGCATTGAAGCAACAAGGTAACAAAGGTCAATAAGCAATTTCATAGCAGGAGAGGAAAATTTCATTTGGAATCAAAGCTGATTTCAGTAACTAAAACTGATACCTTTGTACTTACATCCTCCAGCACTACACATGTGTATCCAAATAGCCTGGCCAGCAATCATGAAACCAAGAAGACTGTATCCAAGCGATCTTTACAGCATTTCTTGGGATAAAACAAGCAACAATGGATGCCAGCTAGTAAAAGAATCTCTCTTGCTTTTTTGTTTTAGGTTATTACTCCCTAATAACCTAATCATTAGTCTCTCTATCCTGTCCACTCCTGCGGATCATCAGTATTCTTGTCCTGCCTTTCCTCGCCCCCTCCCATCATCTACTGGCCTCCTGATGACCTGCTAATGTCGGTACCATCAACACTTGCTACTCTTATTAGCTTCCCCTCACACCCTTTTCTTCAGAGCCTTGCAAACCCAGATTTTCCTGTTCTGCATTGTTCTTACTCTAATGCTGTGTCCTCAGAACAGGCTGGGGAACAGCCTACTGCCAGGAGGTTGACAGAAAGGAGTGGCAAAGAGCAGCAGTAACCCTCACAGACATACTAAGGCTGATAGGAAGTTTTTAATGGATATCCATCCATCCTAAACTTCATTTAGAATAACTGTTTTCTTTAGGTGAATCAGAAAACTGGGACACAGAGAGGTGTATTGTGGCAGAGCACTAAGCTTGGTGCAGTCTCTTGCAATTTCAATTGTGAAAATTCTCATAGTCTCAAGATAAGAGTTGGCTGAGCTTTTATCACTCATAGGTAAGAGTTGTGGGTATAGTTAGCTGTAGTGGAATGGTGTGAAAAAAACCATCTTTTAAAAAAAATAAATGCACTTGTACACTTTCAGTATATAATTCCATAATCCTCTGTAGTTTTATATAAGTGCATATTATAATGGCACCAAGATAAAACTTCACATTTCTTTTCAGTATTCCTTGATGGGAAATGGATTGTCAAGGAATAGTTGTATAACCCTTATACGGATTTGGGTTATGTTTTCTCCTTTAAGTGTCAGAATATACCACAAGGAGCAAAAGTTAATCTACTTTTCCTCTTCTCCAGCATCATCCTTAACACCACATGATTAACCCACTATATATCATGAGGAACAAAGGGTCAGTCAGGACATATCTACCAACTCTATTTCCAGTACCAGAATATTACACATGGTAGATTAGTAATCTCAGACCTTTATCCTGCTAGATTGCTTCTCTTGTTCAAAACAAATGAATGACACATCTGTAATTCCTGTTGGGGACAGCATGACATTGTATTCTTTATACTGAAAGACAAGTAGTGTTGTTCAGTAGTCAACATGGGGAGATTGGGACTGGGTTTAGCAAGATTCATAACCTGAAAAATTTCTTCTGCAGCTATGAAATTGAGAAAGTAGATATTTTACTTTTTATTATGGGGAAAATGTGGATAAAGTAATGTATATATTTTGCATATTGATGGTGATTAGGCTCAGATGACGGTTTCAATCTCTGTCTTGGTCTATATGAGCATACAAATATAAGTAAAGGCTTAAGGGGAAAAAAGGTCATTTTCTTCGACAGAGGGTGAATTAAGGGGGAAAGAGTGAAACTCTGAAGTAGGTACTGGGGCAAATCATGGGAAAAAGTGCAGCTCTAATGAATTACAGAACTTACAATTAGGAGTTAGCTTAAATGGTTAATAAATCAAAACATAATTTGTGGGATGAGGATGCACTTCTCAAAAAGCTAATTCTGTTGACCCACACAAAAAGCTAAATATTCAGAAATCCCAAAGTGTACATTTAGAAGGCTTTTTCAAAACACTTTGTCACCATCCCTGCTTCCTCATCTCAACTAATGGCATGGAGGAATGGCATGAATTATTAAATTGGAACTTGGCTTGCTAAGTAATTGTGTTGTGCTTTTTACGTTTTTATCTCGTTTTGTAAATGTTTCCCCAGAGTCCTTATTTGGGGGCTGTATTTTTGAAAGACTTTTATGCTCAGACAAGCTGTAGAAGACATTTTACTTAAACATAAATCACTTTTGCTTGTATGTATCTGTGTCAGCTGTGTGGACAAACATCTGTGTGTATCAAAACAAGTATAGAAAAAGCATCATAAAATAGTAAGGCTTGTCCACTTAGCATTGCCTGATGTGTGCTATGTCCAATACTGATTAGCCCCTTAAAAGTCTTCACTGCCTGCCAAGGTCACAAGAGTAGGAGAACAATTGCAATAGCGAAAGGGCAGCAGTTGAAAACAAGAAGCCAACAATTCAGCAATAACAGGAAGCAAAGGAGCTGCTAAGGGTGGGATTAATATGAAAGACTGAGGTCAATTAGGATGCTACATGCAGGACAGAGTGGATAGGACAAGATTTTCTGTAAACTTGAGCTGCAAGAAATCTTGAAAGCACTTGCAGAAATGAGAAATCAACAAACTGATCACATAATCTTTTAAAGAATTGCTTTCTATAGTTTTATAGCTGCTACTTTATCCTAGCTACTTGTGAATATCTGACCTAGGTTCACAACTGCCCCCTGGGATTATTCCACAGTCTAAGAAAACTTCACTATTAGAGTATAACATAATAATGCACCCTATTTTTTCTTCCCTGGTTAACTCAATAGTTAGAGCTAATATTCCTGTATTAATCTCTATTGATAGTCAGGGTTTAACTTTATCCAAATTTTATATTCATTTTTTGAATATGTTCTTTTGAAAATGTTCATGCAGCACACTGTTTATGGTTTTATGAAGATATGGACACCAGAAGCTGCAATCTATCAGTGAGCATCTGTCAGAAATCAAACATCTTTGTAGCATACACCAAGAGTCCAGACTTCATGGCACACCCATTTTCTCTCCCTGAGTGTGCACATTCTTTTCAGCCTATTAAATGCTACCTTTTCTAGCTTAACAAAATAACACTAGTTTTTAATTTTGCATTTGGTTTTCAGATAAAACACAGATTTTGTAACTATGGCATTTAATTCCTATTCAATGTGATACGGATGGCTTGCAGAAAGCCATGAGGCAAGCACACCAGAAAAAAATAAACTTTATTGACATTAGGGCTTTCAAACCTCTTTGTTCTTCCTGGAATTTTTGCAAAAGCTAAATAACTCAGACATCTAATCTAAATTGCAATTACTGCTCCCAAACAACTTGGGTTCAAAAAGATTTAAAAGTGTTTTGGTTAAATCTGTTTTCAGATTTTATCACCATGTAAAATAGAAAAATGTAATGAAAATAACATGCTACATCATGCAATCACATCTACCACCTACCACAGCCCATCAATAGCAAATACTCAGGTCATTGAGATAGCAGGTTGACTGTATCTCTACTACTGATACATATTCATATCTTACTTGTAAATGGCAAAAGACTGCTCAACTCATATTATTTTACTAATTTACTCGAAAAAAAAAATATAGCATGTTCCTCATTTGGAGATTCTCAGCATTATACTTGGGCACAGTCTTGTAATAGTTAATAAAAGCAAAGGTGAATAATTTGCTAATCAAATTAAATTTGTAATGTTAGTGATTAGCTTGAATTACAGGTGTCAATCCACAATGTTGTAGTACTATGGCAAGCTATATCTTCTTGTGTTGAACAAGTTCTGAATGTAAGTTTGGGTGTGCCTGTAAAATGTGAGTGGGGGAAAGTCGTCCAGAGGAACGAGGGGAGAGAAGTGTGCCGTCTTCCCGCCCTCATCCGGGACCTGCCGCTGTCATCTAAGCACCACCTACAGGGGAGGGGATAATGGCACATAGAAAAGACCAATGCACTTTTTTTGGTGCACAGACCGTTGGCAGAACAGGAGTTTCCTCTGGTCTCCCAGCGCGCTGATTTGCTTATTTGCTTTTAATAAATTTCTACTGTATTTTAAAAATATATCTGGTCATTTGACTGTAACAGTCTGGTTCCCTCTTTCTTTAAATCTAGCTGATCTTTCTATGTGTTTTCTTTACTTGGGCCTCTCCCATTTTTCGCATAGAATCTGTACTGCAGCTCAGAATGTAGCAGGGTTCATCTTCCACGCTACTGCACAGGGAATGGAAAGCTTTAGACAGTGGGACATGTGCTTCTATCTCTAAAGCAGTTCTCTTTATATTTCATCTTCTTGTTTTAGTCCTCAAATTCTGCTGATTTAAGATAAAAAGGAGAAATTTCAGAAGTGTTAAAGAAGATCTATTTCTACCATTAAAAAAAGAAAAAAATGTTATCTCTGCTGTTTCTGTTTGTGGTATAGAAAGGAAAGGTAAGAAAGAACAGTTTCCTTAAGAGACTGACGAGAGGCATGAAAATTAAAATGGGGGGTGAGGGGGGAAGGGGAAGAGAATCTTAGTTAACAATTTCTGTAAGATCTCCAGTAATCAAATTCAGTGAAGTCACCCAAGACATAGTTGCGTGCAAATTTTCACTAGAGATGAAATTCATTATGGTTGGCTTCTTAAACAACATTTCTCTGTAATTTATTGTTACTTATTTTAATTAAAGCATAAGCCTTTTATAAAGATACTTGAAAAAATGAGATCTAGCATAGAACTACTCTGGTTTTCCAGCAAATTAGACTTTGTTTGGTCACAGTTTTTTGATGCCTGTTAAGAAGACCAGAGTTACCTCATTGAAAAGAAAATTAAGAAAATAAAATGAGAAGTGAGAGCCATTAGTTAGACAGTTTTTTTGATGACTGAAGCAGAGATAAAGGGGTAAGGAGATCTGGTTTTATGCTTGGCTAAGCTAACAGTTTCCCATGAGCCCTATAAAATATAATTTAAAGAAGCTTTCTATTTCTTGGGCATTATGAGATTAAGTTCATCAGGGATTGCAATGCCTTTTGAGATCATATGATTTATAACTTTATAAAAGTGAAAAGTATAATTAGAACTTTCAATGATTTTTGAAGTGAAAATAAAACACTGACATTTCTCACCAGTTAGTAGAGATTGCTTGAACTGAGGCTGTTCATTCAATGATTCCATTTTATCTAGTAAAATATGAGAAATATAATGTTTGTTAAATTATTGTAATGCTCACATATCTTGCTCTCAGAAAAATAGTAGATGTGTTTCTCCCTACTCAAAATGTCTGATATACTTCTGCCTCCAAGTAGAAGATTTTAAACACAAATTTATATAGCATCCCTGTGGTTTCTGTAAATATACTGGCTTCTATGAAAAGAAAAATCACCTTGAACTATAAGTACAGGTCTAGCTCAGACTCAGTCTTGCTCAAAGCACTCCAGCCTGTGAAATGCAGTTCCTTGAGTAATTATGCTGAGAAAAATTTCTGGAAAGGCTTTACTTAACCTTTTACTCATACAGTCAATTGCAGCCAAGTTCTCCAGTTTTTCTAATCCCTCAAGTTCTGCTTACATAGTGCATTTATATGCTTGGGATATTGCCTCTGAGATCTGAAAGTACTCCATCCCTGTTGTGTGCAAGTGTGCAAGTGTATTCTGGCTTCTTGTTCTAAACATTTTGGCAAGATCATAAATGTTAATATTGCATGAACAATAGTAGGCTTGGAGGCTGATGACTATAACAGGGCAAAAGCAGGTGGAGTAGGAAAAAGCCTTTATGCACATAGCAGGCGATAAATAATAAATTACAAAAAAGTCATAGGAATACTTTGTACAACATTAATGCTTCTTTCTCTTCCTTCTCCCAAATCAACAAGCCCATATGCTCCAAACCAGTCAATTAAGCTTTGCAATGCCATCAAAGTTCACTCTCTGCACCCTTCCACAAGTAAAGAATTACCCTTATTACAATAATTTTTATAGCTGAAGAAAATCTCTGCTCTTACATTTTGTTCCTTAACTGGGTTTCCTCTTATGCTTCTGTAAGAAGTTACAGGATACTGCAAAACATAATGGTGAGTAATAGTCAAGTTCTGAAAGTTTCTACTTGTCTGAGCATCAGAAGAAAATTTATTTACAAAACTAAAAAATGTTTATTTTTGCAAGGAAAAGTTACGCAGCACATACAGCTCTCTTAAAACCATTTAAAGTACCCAAAGCCAGGACAACTGATGCTATCTCAGACTCAAATGTGTAATTCATCTTAATCATCAAATTATATATGAATTAATATATATGTTCCCTAAAAAATTAATCTCACTTCTCTGAAAATCACAACATCTGAAAACTTCTTCACTTGTATACCTTGAAAAAATAAATAAAAAGCTTTGCTTAGCAATTGTTGACACTGAGAATGTCAATGCTGACTTTTAAGAAACATTCTTTGTGATGTTTGAATGTAGAATTGAGAAGTTCCCACACATATTTTCATCAGCTAATTGCTGATGGATGATTTCTGAGAGGAGGAATGGGTTAAAATATTGCTTTGGGTTCTTCATTTAAAGATTTCACCTAGAGCCAAATGGTCATTCAGAAACTGAGACAATAATTACCTGAAGAAAACACCTTTCCTGAAATTAGTGAACATCTGCCTGCCTTGTGCTGCTGATCAGATTAATCATATGAAATATAGCTCTTCAGAGAAACTGCAGGGGAATCAGAGAGGGAGAGGAAGGCAGACACTGGCACACTGAGAAAGAGATTTAGGAAAGTACTGCAGTAAATGTGCTATGCAACTGCCAGGAGTCTGCAAAATGGCATTTTTGCTCAGCCCTGTCTGGATGACCAATAAATGCTAATTTGCATAAAAATGTATTAGGCCCAGATGATATCCAAATGTCTATGAATGCGTCTGTTTTCTTTGCAGAGCCTGACGGGATCACCAAATTCAGGAGCTCAGGTCTACCCACTGTTAAAGTAGTTGGCGTGGCCTGTCCTTACATAGAAGTGCTACAAAGTATAGCTGAACTGGGATAACTCAGGGAGATGTTGAACAGTTTGTGATGAGAAAAAAACAGTCAGAGGTGCAAGGCTGTGACAGTCTGCAATGTGCAGAAAACAGTCATTTCATGTTTGCCTTTGACTGCAGTATCATTCTTGGATTCTATGGGTGAGCTCCTCAGGAAGCCTGATAATAAATCTAGAACAGCTTCACTTTAGGGCATTCTTTCTCAGGACACGCTGACCTTTTACAGAGTGAACATGCACATTAATTTCATCATTACAACATAGTGAGGAGAGTCCTAAGGGAAATCAGTGCCAGTCAGGAAAAAAATGCATTATTACTTAGCCTCAGTTCTATTCCTCTGTTGCTTCTTGCCAATTTTTGAAATGTAAATCCAATTTGACTGTTTTTCCAGTTAGAGAAAGAAACTAGTACTTTAACCTTTAAGTTAAACATTGCTTTCTTCAGACAATTTTAGACTAATAGTATCGATAAAGTGAACGTGCCTGAGCACCTAGAACTCAGTCTCAACCCTAGAGAGGGACAAATCATCAAGTAGAATAGTACAGCAAACCTTATTTTTCCTATGATTGATTATTCACCTTTCTCAGTAATAAAATTCTAGTCACAGCCTAGGTGCAGTCTGCCAGAAAACACATACATTTTATAAATGAAGTGGTCAGTCTTGAAATAGTAAAAGCAAAGCCTGATTTAAAAAAAATTAAAATCAGGGTAAGTTGTGAGACATTTCTCATCTCACACTGGAAATTTGGAATTCATGGGACATGAATATATATTGAGAAAAACAGTGTTGGTGGTACAAAAAACCAACACAAACTGATAATTTCATTGTAGGTATCTATGATTTATAACTTATGGTTTTAATGGTTGACAGCTGGAAAACTGCACATCCCAATTTTAATTCCATTTCTGTCAGGAATACTAACAAATTACACCTTCCCGTCGACAAAGTCTAGCTAGGTCTGTAAGGAGCAGATATATGGACAGCACAAAATGGGAAAGAATAAGACATGTTGAAGGATTTCCCATTTCTTTAGCCCCTGCATTTCTTCCATTTTGAATGTATTGCTAATGTGAGAATTCAGATCCTGACATCCTGTGAGATGATCTTATGTTCCTGAGTGAGTTGTTGGTGGACTAATTGACCTCTAGAGAACACTTCTGACAAGTAATTCCCTGATCCTGTAATGTAATTCTGATTTTGTCATTGACCTTGCAGGATATATTTTCTTATCAAAATTACAAGTAAGCAGGCATGGCTTACAATATATGCATTTAATGGGACTAAATTACTAAAACTGTTGTAAAAGGAAGAACATAAACATAAATCTCAAGAATGTATTTTCTCTTCACACTTCTTGAAATAATTCGTCTGTTTCTTTCTCTTCTGTTTAAAGTTGTTTAAGCTTGGAAGTCCTGAGCAAAAGGACTAATAGAAATAGATCATCAGTGTCAGTTAATCGTCACCACGTGATGGTCTGCCAGCAAAAAGAGTGCTGGAAAGTCACCACTCAGAAGATGAAAAGAAGAAATAAGAGAACTTCAGTTGAGATACAGAATTTCACCAGTGGATATCTTGAAACACAATTAAGACTTAGTTGTAGCAAAACTTCTAATTATTTTTAAAAGAATACATATAGTCAAAATATTTTCTAAAAGCTTTTAGAAAGCTGGGAGCAAGTGTTTATTCTGAGTCCAAAAAGAGCAGGGTGGGTACAGATGTGTTTATTTACTCTACCACTGAGCTCCCTGATGATGGACTCAGAGGCTATCCTTGATGGATCAGTTAGCTGAGGGTGTGTTAGAGGTTTAATTACCTTCTAATCCTCAGCAGGACATGCAAACAGGGATTGAGAGGGCTCAGAGAGAGGGAGCAGTAGTTTGCACAGCATTTTGCTGTGACAGAAGGTCACATAAGAAGAGCCATGTACCCTGACTGTACATCCACAGCACAGGGAAGTGCTCTAGGTCTCTACCAGGATGGTGGGCATTTGTGTGAGTTAAAAAAAATATTTCTACAGAGAAAGCCCCTGAGGTGTCTGAGGCTTCCACCTACACTGAACTGATAAGGAAGGATATTTCAGTACAGATGGTAGGTTGCAAGAGTCTCCAGTCCCTCTTCCTGGAGAAAATGTCAGTACTTGCAAAAGATGTGCACAGGTTGATGGTCTATTTCAGTTTAAATGCTGCATAGCATTAGAGCAGCTGAGGAGAGAGATCAATGACTACAGAATTTTGCATCTATGGCAGACACCACAGAGAATGAGGCACCTTTGACCCTGGTGTCCCACAAAATCAGGACTGTTCTTCAGTCCTCACCTTCCAGCATTACAACCAAAACCACATCTGAAGCTTTACCAGCTACAGACACCCACGAGCGAAGTCTGCAAGGACAAACTGTACCAGCAGCACACAGTGGATACTGCAAAAAGACATGAGTACTCTCAGTGGGTCACTGCTAAAGAGCACTGAGGTGCCCATCTGTCAGACTGCCAGGGAGTCGGGTGAGGTGTGCCACCTTTTGGGAGCTAAGGCCTGAGATGTTTCTGATAGGGTGCCACAACTCGTCAAGAGCATAGACTTCTGTCAAGGGAGGTTTAGGTTAAATATTAGAAAAAAGTTCTCCAGCCAAAGGGTGGTTGGGCAGTGGAACAGGCTCCCCAGAGAAGTGGTCACAACAGCAAGCCTGACAGAGCTCAGGAAGTATTTGGGCAATGCTCTTGGGAACATGGTGTGATTCTTGGGAATGGTCCTGTGAAGGGCTAAGAGTTGGATTTGATGATCCTTATGTGTCCCTTGCAACTGAGCATATTCTGTGATTCTGTTATACTATCCACTACTACTCCTTCCTTTGGGCACAAATGACACTGCAAGTCAGAAGCTGGGCAGGATCAAGGAAATCTACAAAGTCCTAGAGGTGCAAGTGAAAAATGCTGGCACTTAAGTAATTTTTTCTTCTGCTTTATCAGTCAGAGAAAAGGGCGCAGCCAGAAACAGACACATAATGTAAATCAACTTCTGGCTTTGTGGTTTGTGCCATTGAGAGGGGTTTTCTATGTTTCTATGAAATTTACTGGGATAAGAATATTCCTTTTTTCTTGCATAATAGAGTTTTTGAAGGTCAGAGATGGGTGTGTTAGAATAGGTCTGATTTTGTCATAAGCTGCTGTTTTATCTCGTCATATCTGCTCAAGATACATTTAGAACACCTTTAGTCGTCCCACAAAGCAATTTATTTGTTCACTCAAGTGTATCCTTCATTTTTTTATTTAATAGCTTTGAGTTTAAAATGTGATGTGCCCATTTGCGAAGTTTATCTGTCATGAGCATAGTCTGTGTTTGTCCTCAGAATCATTACAGGTGGTTCCTGAGTATATCATTGCATTTGTCCTATTAAATGGTACCTGGGGAAAAGTAATCCCTGTAGACCTTTCTAGGTATGCAGATCCATTTGAAGTTTCCAAAGTGTTGTATTGTTATTAGCAAGAGGAACATAAGAGAGCAGAGCAAGGTGAAATTTTATACTCATGTTTGGTTACAGAATGTATTATCTCATATTCCATTTTTAACATACTAGTTCAGAATATACTGAGGAAGTTAAATGGAAAAAAAACCAGAAAACCCTAAAGCTGGAGAAGGAGCATACATTACTGAAATTAATGGCAATTTTTCTATTTATTTTGATACTTAATCATCAGTTTCTATTTGAGATTATTCCTTTTGTTCACTGGATAACACCTGGAAATAAGCCTTATGGTGTTATCTTTTTGCTTAAATAAGAGAATTAACACTTGGAGTACTTGATTTATAAGGTTAAAATAAGTATTAATGCATTTAAATGTTCTTGAAAACATTAGATAAAAGAAAAAAAAAGCATTTTTGAACAGCCAAAAAGAGAACTCAGCAAATTTGCATAGGTTTTTCTTATTAGACTATAACTAATTCTGCATTTGAGTGTATAAGTGTACCACTGTGAAGCAAACATTCTATTATTTCATCAAAGGATCAGGCACAAGGAGACAACTCCAAACAAAGCAACAATTTCAACTTTCTGAATGCAATATCTTTTGTTTGAGACATCTTTTTCCTACTTTTACCATGATTCTAATATCCTGCAGTCTCTAACACTTTAAATCTTCTCTTAGCTATTCTTGCCATTTTCCTGTAAGCAAAGTTATGTGAACTAAAGTGCTGGAAAAATCTCCCAAGTACATCTTCTGGAGGGAGACTTCTATGAAATAATGATTTTATATATGAATCACTGAGTCAGGTCTCCTTCCACCCTTGCAAAATGTCCTTTGGTATTTTCCAAGAAGATTTAGATTGTTCTTAGATCACAGCCTGTGGTCAGGATTTAGTGAGATAGAATCTCACAGTCACTTTTTCTCAAAGATGCTAAAGCAAATGAAGATCAAGGTGAAGGTTAACTATGTAAGTTTTTCAGAAAAAAAAACCCAAAACACATTACAAAGGATTCAGGGCAGTGGACTCACCCATACATTTTTTCCTTCATTAGAATCGCTCTGTAACATTCCCGAAGCAGCCAAATACAGAATTATATTTGTGTATTTTGATGTTTTGACACATGTGGTGTCATGTGCCATGAAAAGAAAGTACAAATTTAATTACATTTGCTGCAGTTTCAAAGGATTTCCTGTATATGCATTTATAAGGCTCTCTTCATGCTACTACTCAGAACACAGATGTGGAAAGCAATTGAATTATCTATTAAATTATTTAAGTTTCCAGAGGAAATTACAACCAATAACATTGTGGCCATACCTCCGTTACTCTATGTTTTGTTGCAATCTGGTTCTTACAGCTTTAAGTTTGACAGACAGTTTGCAAATTTTGCTAACATAGGACCCCTAATTCAGGAGTTTCTTCTAATTTAAGGTCTTTTGGTTTTAGTTTTGGATTTTGATTTTGATGTTGTTTTTCTTTAGTGTTATCTCCCACTTGACATCTAGTGTTTTTGCCAGATTTCATTGATTTCTGCAGATATGTTTAAATAAAAATAAATACATTTTTAAAAGGAGTCTAGTTAAGTTGAGGAGCTTCCAAGTTAACCTTTCACATCTCTTCCCCTACCCTTTTAGTTACTGTGTATGGTGCCTTGTGATCAGCTCAGGAGAGGTTCTGAGAGCCCTGGTGTGACAGTGTGACTCACCAGTGCCCAGGAAGTTACAAAGTGCACTGTGGTGAAGTGGCTGCCAGAGCTGTGCAAAACAGTGGTGAGAGAAGCGGTGGGAATTCTGAACATCTACATCCCTTTGAGAGGAGGTCTCTGCAAGTGCAAAGTGCATTAGCTGGCTGGAAATGTTTCCTTGTCTGTTTCATGTTAAGGAAGTGGTGATGCTGTTGAATAAAGGGTAAGACGAGAGTCCTGAACATGTTGTTCTTGGGAGAAATAGCTTGAGTCTTTTGTCCCTCTATCCCACAGGGTTTAGCTAGAAGGTTTTTATATGGCTTAACAAACATGACTGATTTTTTTTTCTATATGAAAAATATCTAAATTGATCAAAAATCAAGGAGATAAGTATATCTTTTTTAAAACCATGTAGCAAGGCTTGACCCTGAAACTTTTATTTAATATGTATACATATATATAGATGCACACTGGTATACACATGAAAAAAGCACAAGCTAGCTCTAGGTTTATTAGTGAATTATTGAGTCCTCTAATCACTTGATTATTTGCTATGCATGTGTACAGTAAGAAAGCTCTTTTAATATGTTGAGGAGTCAAAGCAATAGCTACAGGAGTCTTACAGGGAAGCACAGACTCTCTCATGGTTCAGAGCTTCATGTAAGTTGTAGAAATGCACATTCCAATTTGGAGAAATCATTCTGTAAATTGGTTTGTAGCTATACAAACTTTTACTTTTTTTTCTTCATTTCTTTCCAAGCAGAGGTTTCAGCTGAAATCAAAAAGCTGCCAGATTAACACCAAGTTTTAGAGCTCTGAAAGTTTATTGTCCAGTTCTGCAATTCCCCGTTGAAGCTTGCTACACACCGGAATTTGTAGATGCTTATCCAACTCCCTGGCATCCATCAGCTTATATAACTGTTATGAATGTTTTGGATGTCTTAAAAGTGGCAGACTAATCTTTTGCGTAACCATATCTTGCAGAAAATTAATTATATAATTTGGTTTGTGGCAATTTTTTAATTGCAAATTAATTACCTCCATCTGGTCTGTAATTTTCCACTTAGCAGGTAATAACTTTTAAAGCATCTGTTGCTTCGGAAACAGATAAGACAGTACTGAGGATAGCAATTCTTATCCCTCAAAGTTATCTGGTCAGACAGTGGTTATTTTGATTTTTTTGAGACAGATTTTTTTATATGAAATCTTCACTGAACTGAATTCTTAATGTCTTCATTTGCTCAAGTGCTTCTGGCTCATTAGTTGCTGCTCTACATGCTGTTTATTAATACAATACAGTTTTTAAAACTGGAAATATGTGATTATTACATCTTTAATTTAAAATTGACAGATTGATAAGCCTGCTTTATATATTAATTTCCTATTGATGAAGACTCTTTACTATTGTACCTGATGTTGAGGCACAGCTGAAAGGGAAAAAACCCTGTATTTCCCAAACACAAATATACTCATCCACAAACAGTAAAGCTAAATTTTACAGCAAGGTCTCATCAAGGACTTGGTAGAGCTCCTAAAGAAAAGGCAAATTTTTGTGGAAAGAAAGTGGGTTTCTCCTTTGGCTTTGGTAATGTACATATCCTCAAAACTCTGAGACAAATTCAGATCTTCAGTGATCGAGTTTGTCATTTCTTTCCAAAATCAAATCTTGTTTTTCTGTGTTTATAGATATGTCTTGCTTTTACATTTCTTTTTGCAATTGTATTGAAAACTACATTCTAGTAAAATGGTTGCAGTTGTTATAAATGACTGTCATGGTTTAGGAATGGTACTCCCCAGTCTAGTGCTTCCACTGAGACTCTCCAAACCACAAGACACTCACTTGCTTCTCTTCCCCTTCTCCCTGCAGGTGGCTGGAGTCGAGAACTGGAGGCACAACAGGCAAAGAGCATGGGTTGAGATAAGAACAATTTGCTGCAAACAGCAATGAGATAAGGAACAGTATCAGCAACAATACCAATGACAGGATACACGAAAAAAAGTGATTCACCTCCACACCACCACCACCTCTCCCCCACACACATCCAGCTCTTCTCCACAGAAGAGAGTCCCTGCCCCCTGCCTCCAGCAATGTGGTGGGGTGGTATAGAATAACCTCTGGGCCCCAGCTGTGCCCCCTCCTGGTTACTGCAAAAATTAACTTGCTCTGGCCAGAATCAGAACAATGACAATGCATTGTCTTGACTGGAAATTCTGCAAACTGTTATGGCTCTGTATTTGCTGTAGGCGAATCTGGCCACTGACGTAGATTCGTTTTATAGGTTTAGGTGCAGATTTCTGCACAAATGTTTAGCAGTTCTTTCCAGAGCACACTAAAACTTGAATTTATGGAGGCAAGTCTGGCGAATATCCCTGTTTTATGATGCTCTTACATGTATTTCTTAACACTTATTTCCACCTTTACCAGGAAGTTCTCTTCTGGCACCTTATCAGAAGTGTAGTCAGAAGCAAAACTGTATTTAATCACATGTTTGAACTTGGTCCACAACACAGAGCATGTTTTTTGCCACAGGGAAGTTCTTAGTAGCCACTGATCCTTGTGGTTGGTCTTACCACTCTGTTTACACCTTACAAATCTTGACAAAAGTGTGCTGGATCCAAATACTCACACTAGGGACGCCTTTGTCTTAACTGGCATTACTTGGTTTCTCTAACATCATTCACCAGTATGATTTAGGATTAAAATCATGTTAAATTCCTTTCACATCTTGTGAAGTAGTTTCTACCTCCACAAGGCAAGGCATTTTGGAGAAGCTCATGCGTTAGTTTCTCACGCTGTTTGCTTTGACCTTATTAATACCACTGAAGTAGTTACAGTTCAGCACAGCCAGAATGTAGCCCATGTCAGATCTTCAGTTTAGCAGTATTTTAAAGCCAGTCTCGACATTTTTCTCTAATATGCACCACTGCTTTTCCATCAAAAATGTTCAGTTTCAGTGAGATTCCTAGAGCTAGATGGTGTCTGTATCCAGTACTGCCATCTTAAGCATGGATATAGCTCTGGTTAGGTATTTGTGATTTTTTCCTGGAGCAGCCTGATTCTTGCAGAGATGGAAACTTTTGCCAGGACTGAGAGCTGATGAAAATTTACTTTTCCACACTTGGAGAAAGCCCTGGAGCACAAAACCCAGTACTGTTTCCTGTCTCATACATATTTAATCAACTGGTGATTAAAATACGTCACACTTTTGAGTAATCATGCTTTATGAAAAAAAAGACCATTAAAAAAATCACAGAACAAATTTCTTTTGTCAACACTATCTATGCAGAGCTGAGCAACTGATTTTCAGAAAAAGTATGTGTGAAATCAAAATCCAAACAGAATAATGAACATTAAAGTCCTAGCAACTTACTCAAAACTGTAAGAGCGGGTCTTTCCTCATTGAAAAAAAAAAAAAAAAAACAACCAAAAGAACCCAAACTAACAAAAAGAACAACCAACCAAACAAGCAAACAAAAAAAATTGCAAAACCCCAACCTCCCAAAAAAATCCATACCTCACTTGAGTCTGGACAGGAAATATTAAATTAGAGATATGAATGCAAAAGTTTCAGCTAGGAACTTTCCTGTCCAGGCAATTACTTTGAGTTGATAACATTCTTAGAGATCAAAACTGAGACTGCATATCTTGCAAAACCTTGTAGAACTTCTTAGTTTTAGGGAAAGTAATACATGGAGCAATTCTGACTCAGGTAATTCTAAAATTCTCTCCAAACCACTTCTACTTCCCTGCTGCCTAAAAGCGGATTCAATAAAGAGCATTTCCTAATGATAAGAATTAACTACCTGAAGTATGGTGGAAGTGCCTGCAGAACACATTTAAGCAATGCATTTGGACAAAATGTTTATGGACTTACTAAAAGCTGAAAAAGAGCTTAAAATATTTCAATAAGGACTTTTTTTCAATTCAACTACTTTTAACCAGAACAGGCAGAAAAACTAGTATTTGTGAATCATTTTCAGACAACAGTGTGGAACAACAAACTGGAAAGAGCCGCATTTTTGCCAAGGCAAGAAAAATGTCTAGTTCCTTTAGAAATATTCATAAATCAGCCTTTGCCAGGGGAAAACTAATAATCACAATTTCTGTGGTAATGTAAATGTAGGAAGTACCTGAATGAAAAGAAATTTGTATTTTGTTCTCACGAGATAACTGACTAATGTATGTTGGGGAAAAAAACCATATTTTTTTTCTGGGGAAATACTCTTTATAAAGACAATGTGTCAGACATTCAGTTATTGTGATTTTTTTTTTTTAATTTGCAAAGATGACTCTGTTTTTCACATGTCTTCTTTGATTAATTACATTATTGTATGTTTGTAAGTCTTGCTCTTCCTTCCCCAACTGTCTGCTTTATTGACTTCTTTCATTTTTTTGTATGATGTGTGAAAACAGGCTTCAACCTGTCCCTGGAAGCACAACCACCTCCTTAGGATTCACTCAAATTTTATCATCCTTCAGGACAAAAATCATCCTTCCAGCTGCACTTTCAAACATGGATTTTGAGTGCTGTTCTGTTGACTGAAAGTATATAATTTGCTCTAAAACCCACAGCATATTAGAGTGAATAAAACAAAGCTCCTTAAGCAGCAATATTATTTTCTCTCTGTAGAAGCAAGAAGCATGAATTTTCACAAGACTGAAATAGGGCAACAGGATTGCAGATCCTAATTTCCACTAATGAACTCAACTACCAGGGAAGTTACCAGTAAACTTGACTGCTGGATCTTCTTTTCGTTCAATTTAAATCTCCCTCTCTATTCCCAGTTAATATTTTTACTGCCTTTGCCAATGTTCTTTTCCCTCACCTTCGTACCCTGCAAAGGCCCCAGTCTCTCCTTTGAAGAGTTTTCTTTGTTAATAGAGAGATAGCCTTAGACACTCTAGGATTTTAGCTTCTTTTGAAGTACACTATCTTCAGCTCCCTTAATACCTCTGGCTGAATGACTGAGCAGTCTGTCATGTCTCATCTAATGATTGCTCACACTGAACACATGGTAACGCTGTACTGTGCTCTTAAGCAAGAATTCAACTAGCAGGCATATCCTGCATTTCAAGCTGTGATATTCAGCAGAGCTTGAGGCTCATGTATTCATAACTAATTATTTTCTTGTGTACATCGGATGTCCAAAGTGTCCTGAGGAACCTTGGAGACTGCCAGGCTGGAAGGTGAGGTAACTGAGTGACATGTTCAGAGGGCAGTTCAGATGGCCCCTCTGAGATGAAGGCAAATTACTCTTGTTATTATATCAAGAAGGCTGTTGCCATTGAGAACAAATATGCATTCAAGACACAGGTAGAAACCTGAAACTTTACAATCAATCCACTAGATCAGGATCTCTTTAAAGCACAGTTGTATTCTAGATAAAACTGAGCACCGTGGCTGGTGGATTTTCTGCTAAGGACCAGTTCACAAAATGGTACAAACCCTAAGGTAAGTCATAAGACCGCTCTCCTTAAATTCAAGCATCTTCAAATGCGTATACTTCCAAAGCATTTCCCTCAGCACAGAAATGCTTTGCTCCTGGAAATCTGGCAGAAGTGACAAAGCTGTCTCTTATGCCAGTTAGCCCTCAGATTAGATGAAATTGTCAGCAGAATGATTCTGTACTTTGATTTTCTGCATGAAAAGGTCTTTCTTTTCTGAATTTAGCAGAACACAAATGCCTGGCCCTTGAGGTATTTGGCACTAGGATTAGCTCACAACAGTCACCATTCTGCCTCCTGTCCAGTTAGAGTAAAGGCTCAAGGAGCATTAGCCTCAGAGGTCAATTGAGATGGAATAGATAAGGGGCATAAAGTGCAGGATTAGACAGTAGACATAAAGAGCAGCTTTTTGAACATCATGGATAAAGCCCAAAGAAATAGCATTGAAGAACAGAGACTAAAAAAATTATCTTAGAAAATGTGTATTCAAAAGACTGGTGTCACTGGTATTTATGTCAAGGAAACAAGCAGGTGAGGAGTTGATTGTAAGCTGGGATAAAAGATGAGGACAATCTGGCAAGACAGTGGAACTTCATCATCACAAAATATTAATCTACATGCATTCTTCTTTCTAAGGTCTTCCACATTCACTTCTGATGAAAATGTTCTTTGCTGAGAATAAAGGCAATTTTACATTTCCACTTAACAAATGTGGAGAATATACATTAACTCCCCAGTACACAACAGAACATGCCATTAAAAAGAAACACTTGTTTCCAAAGGTGAAAATTTCTTTCATTTAGTTTACTGGGGGATGGAGAAGGAGAGCACATTTCAAGGACTAAGGAAAGCTGTAGGTTTCTTTGAAATCTGCTTCCATTCCTCCATTATTAAGACTGTGTGAAAGGGAAGCAGATTCCCAGAAGCCAAAGGTGACTTAAAGAAACCGACATTCAGCAAAGACAAAACAACTCAGTCGTCCCTTTTGATCACTCTAGCCAGCTGCCCTAGGCGAGTCTGGAGCTATACGAAGCTGCCTGGAGACCTCAGCCAATACAGCAGATGTCACTCTGAGACAGAAGAGAGAAGATAGATGGGGGAGGAAAGAAACTTTCAAGCTGAATTGTTAAGGCTGACGTTCTGCAGAGGAACATCGGAGGATATAAAACTCATCATCTTTGCCTATAGGAACAAAAAGTGAAGGAAGGAGAAAGGGACAAAACATTCACAGAGACAGCTGAGAGCCTCAAGAGAAAGGCAATTTCTGCAAATAGCCCCTTAATGTTTGGTTTATGTCTAGGTCAGGAGAGCAACCGTAAAATGTCTCCTTGTCACCATCTGCAGCCATCACAGAAGTCATAAGGGATTATTTGGACCCATTCACAATAGACCTGCTCCCTTCCTATGCAAGATTTACTGTTCTTTTTGCTCACATTTTCTCTTTTCTGCATTCATTAAATTTCAGTGTAATTGAATTTATTCTCCACTAGCCACTTTCCTCACTAATTAGTTCCTCATATCCCATTGTCATGTAGCTACAACTAGAGTGGTTTTAGTTGGGAAACAAAATCAGGTAATAATGAAAAACATGGTAATGCCTATGAAAAACAAAAGAAAAATGCTTCTAATACGCATGCCTGGGAGACAGATAGATACTGAAGAACTGTCATTTTTCCCACTCTCTTCCCATATCTTTCTTCAGAAAAAGTTTTCATAGTATGTGTCATGGTCTAAAAGCAAAAGCAAATTCAAATGTCATGGCTGAAAATGACATTTCAAAGAACTAACACTTGCTCTGGAACAATTTCTACCATCTCTAAGGTGTTTGATTCAAAGTTTAGGATAATCTATATCTAGAAACTGATGTCTAAGATTGTTAAGTGTATTTACAGATGACAGCTGTATAGAGAACATGATAATTTCCTATGGTTTGTGGCTTAGATGATGTGAATCATGCTGTGTCTCCCCTCCCTTCCAAGACCAACCAGAAGGTTCAGAAACTGCTTTGGTAGGTGGGATAGAAACGGACTAAAAGGGGCAAATGAGGACAAGGACCCTTTACAGGGAGAACAGTCTTCATGCAGGGAGTTCTGCAATTCAGCACTACAAAAATCTTCAGCCAATTTAGATGCTATCATCACAGGTGTCATACTGGTCCTTGGCAGCCCTAGAATTGGAGTCAAACAAGACTGTATCTGTTTCTTTCCCTGATCTCCACAATAGCATATCCCCTTGATTCTTCTTGTATTGATTCCTAAAAATGCAGCAAACCTGATTCTTGACTATTTGGTAGTTTTGCACTCAAGAAAGCAAGAGTTGTGAAATATCTCTACTGCTTTAAAAATTTTTCAGCCCACAAAAGGGACTAAGTAGAATTCAGCTTTTGGTAAGTCCCACTTAGATATGTAGAAAAATATTAAATCTTTGTCAGTTCTAAATGGCATGTCTGTTATCTGATTTTTAAAAATTTCATGTTTCCACCAGTATGGATTGGCCAAGCCAAAGCTTTTGGTTTTTAATTTTATGATAAGGCCTTTACCAATGAAGAAGTTCCAGAAAACTCTTGTTGAAAGTAGAAACTTCTGTCCCACTTTACTACTGTGCATGTTGTATTATTTGCTCTTTCTTGTCCTTGCATGTTATTTTACCTGGATAGCAACAACAGCACCAGCTGTGTCTTTTGGGAGCAGACTCTTGCTGGCATATTATGTCATCCTCAGTGAGAGGTCTATTAGGCTGGCTCGTTGTGAAGTGCTGCTACTGCCTATGAGTATGTGTTACTTGCTAATTTCCCCACATGGGACTCCAGCAATGAACAAGAACTCAGATTTCTCTCTCTGATCCCCAAAGGCTCTGTGTGGACTTTGCAGTGTTTAAAAGGACCCTGATGGTGCTAATTGCTAATCCCACTAGATTTTCTTATTGAACTTGCTACAAAGGATTTTATACTTATGCTTCATAATTAAAGAAAGCACAGGAGAAATAATCTTTTGTTTCCAGCCGCTGTTTGACTCTGTTCCATCCCCCAAATTGTCATTTTGGTTTAATGGCTTTAGATCTGTGTTTTCATACTAGTATAAAACAGTGTTGCACGGGTTACATTTTTTTAAAAGTGATGTGACCTATAAAATGGTCCAATTTCTTCTTACAAAGGATTACTACAATAGCCTGATGTGACTGGCAATTCATATTTCTAGCCTTATTGCTAAATGGCTTGAGCAGAAATGAGTCTGTTCCTGGGATTTCTGTTCCTGTTCACTGGAGTCTGCAAGAAGGGATTTATAGAGGGCAGATAATAGGAGGGGCAGCAAAGCAGAAGGTGGGAGTAAACTCCTCTCTTCTGTAATATTATGGGTTTTCTTAAATAAAAATTCAATTTTAGTGGTGCTGATGGCCAATTTGTCTCCTCCTGTGACTCTGCCCCTAAGTTCCTTCTACTACTCTCAGCTTTTTGCTTTTCTGTAGCTTTTCACTTAGTGGTGCTTCATCAGCCCGCTCTAAGTGTTGAGTCTAAAATACATGCAAGCTTTAATTTCTGATGTGGAAATCAGGGCTCGCTGTAGGCAACATGTGCCCAAAGAGGGCATTATTTGAATACAGCTTTCAGATCACAGACACAGACTTTCAACAGCCCTATCTTGGGCTGAATTCCCAAGTTATCAGCTCCTACCCACAGCAAAGGCATATAAGTCCTGCAAGTATTGATAACTGTTTGGAAAGTGAGAATAAGTTAGAAATGTAGTAATAGCAATTGTGTCCTGGAGTCATTGAATCTTGTTAAAAGAGGCTTTCTGGGATTCACTGTGTTGATTTGAATTGAGAAGTGTCCTCTTTTGCTTTTTTATTATGCCATCCATCTTACAGGCACTGATGTGTAGTCACATCTTGAAATAGATACTTCCAGCAAGATTTCCCTTTTGTGAACATGGCTTTACATTTCCCCCAAAGAACCATAGTAGCTGTACCAGGCTATGCCATTTGTAGCATAATTTACCAGAATGATCTTCACAGAGGAAAATTCCTTTCCATAAGATCAAAGCTGTCTTAGGCCTGACCATGGAACACACTACACTGATAATTGATGATTGTGGTGAGGCAATCGTGACTGGTGCAGTTCACCTATCTTGGCATGAGACATATTTGTGTTTGTTCTTTACTTTTAATGACATTTATATGAAGAGGGTGTATGTGGACAGCAGAAGCAATTTGGCTATAGTTCCCTGTAAGGAAGTTTAACACAGTCTCTTGACTTTGGAGGAATTGTGATGGAATATGCTTTGAGCTATAATCTTCATTAGAGACAATCACATGTAGAACAAATGTGTCTGTACATCATAGCTGCTGTAAAGCTCTTTTGTGTGAAATAGATGGAATGACAATGCACAAATTGCCTTTCAGATATTCTTTAATTCAAATTGTTCTTTAGAGCCACTTCACATTTCTTATTTTTTTATACTACTTAACTGCCTTCTATTGTAATTTCTTACCACTCTGTCAAAAACCAGGTGTTCATAACAAATCTAAATAAGCAGTATGTCTTTTTTTTCTCCCACTCTTTCTTTTTAATCACTGCCTACATGGTGGTTTTCCAGTGCCAGGTGGAAAATCAGCTGAGCATTTAGGAGGAGTGAGATTTAAGTGAGGGACTCTATAATGATACACTCCACCAAGACAGCTCCATTTCATCACAGTTGATGTATGAGCTCATACAAGAAAACTGTCAGTTTCAACTTTTTTCATGAATCTGCAGGTTTTTTTCTATAAAGTAATTTTAAATTAAGAGAGACAGAGAACTCCTCAGTATCTTACAGTGCCTCCTTTCAGCTGCCAGGACTATGCCCCAGATCATCTAAGAAATATTTGTTTTCTTACTGGAAGAAATGTGATATCCAATTCATCTTTCACATTTATATCAAGATCTTCCATCTTGATAGGAAGCCAAAGTGCGCTGAAAAAAAATATAGGGAGTTCACTTTGGAATTGTGGGACACTGACACTTCAGAAAATTAAATTTGCACCTTTCCCTGTTGTTCTCAGAGAAAATTTCCCTGAGCAGACAATGAAAAAGAGGGCTGGAGACAGTGAGTGGGTGAAACATATGACTGCATTCAGTAATGCAATGCAGCTATTTAATATGGCAGGCAGAAAACAGCAGCTGTTTAATTTCTTGCAGCTACTCTGAACAAGAGACGGGGAGTGACTAAGTCTTGTGTATCTGGCCAAATGAAGGTTTATGTAAAAAAGACTACAACTGCCCAACACTTGTCCAGATGAGGGTCTAACACTGCTACTTCTGTACAAAATCCCTTATTGTCTTTAAGCTTTTGTATAGCAAGAGTTGTTATAAAGTGTTGCTTTTCATTACCAATCCTATAAAATATAAGTAATAGCTTATATGCTGATTCTTGAGGCTCTGATTTCAATGAAAAATTGATCATTGTTAAAATGGGAAATAGTGATGGCTAAGGCAATTGGAGGAATTTATTGAAAAGTCATCTGCATTACATAGATGTTACCAGCTTGACACACTGATATTTCAGCTATGATATGCCTACAAAGATAACTAGGATACTGTTTAATTTACAAGTGAAGGGCTGTATTTAATTAGTTATATATGCTGCAGGTAACTTTAGTGTTTGTAGTGGTTAGCATAGTATTAAGTGGCATAGTTTCTTTTGAACAGTTCTAATTTTCTGTAAAAGAAATGGCATGAAAAAGAGTTTGGGGAATTTTGTACAACTGGGATTGTCTGTTTGATGATTCAATGACATTCTTGGTATAGAGGCAAGAGCATCAGTAACTAGACAAATATGTGAGTCGAAAGTCTGAATTGAAATGAGAATTACAAAAATTACACTGCCTCAATCATTTATGTAATTTCTCACTTGTTTTTTTTTTCTTGTCTCTTTGTAATTTTTACATCTGACAAATGAAGTTCTAAAACTCTTTAGAGTCTTAAATTTACCACGATTTTACATTCTGTCTACCTGTCTCTTTGCAAGGTCTGCTTCATTTACTGAACGTGTTTGCAGACATACACCGTATATATTGTTATATATATGATGCCTTCTTTTAAAAGATATTGTTGACACCAAGAAACACAGGTATTTTTCGGCTATAGCTGATAATTAAGATTTTTAATGGCATTGAGCACTAAAAAATAGGAAGAATGCACAAAATACATAATTACAGATAAATTACCCTAAAGTTTGAATCACAGATAGTTTCTTTTCAATATTAATACAATTCATATTTGCAATTATAATTAACAGAATAAAAATTTTCATACTCATCAACTGTAAAACTTGATGTCAGATCAGGGACATGAAAAGATTATTTTTACCTGCTTTCCCTTCTGGTCTAGAGGCAGCTGCCAGCTCAGAAAATGGGGCCTGGAGCCGTGTCCCAACAGAGAGCTCATACCACTGTACTGTGTGTTGCTTCATAAATATTCTGGAGCAAATGTTCTGCTGGTCTTTCTCTGAGTCAGGATCCTGGTCTAGCCCAGTAGGACAGTCTATGCTCTTCTGAAGGGTTTGACATTAGTCAGTGCAGAGAATTAAACAGCAGGAACCAATAGTTTGTTTGACAATACCTACACTGTTATCATGGGGAGTGTGAGAGAAAAAAAAAAAGAAACTGGTTTTCTATTCAGGACACTATACCATGCAGTTAACAACACTGTCTGTTAATAAATTACATGTGGAAAACACTACTAAATAATTCTATTTGTTATTCTACTAATACAGTGTTTTTTACAAAGCTTTTCCTTATTGAAATAACCCCATAAGATTCATCTGCCTTTCAAAAAAAATGTATTATTTCAGAACATTTTTTCTGCTTTGGTGTGCTTTTAAAGCCCCAAGGGATGAGGCTTCTGCTTCTTCCCTTCACAGTCAAGAATGCTTCCCTTTCAGGAAAATTCTGCAGCTATTCAGCTTAGATTTTTCTTTTTTCAATCTAGTGTCTGCACTTATACACCCGGACATTTATAAATCATTTTCTTTGTTGTTCTTTATACTATTGAAATACTTCCAGATTGGTGCCTCACCACATATCACGATTTAGTTGGAAGTTTATATATCCTGAATAGCCATCTTCCTTTCCTATTGGGACTAAGATTTTAACATATTATAAAAATTTCTCTTTCCATAAAAGTGAGATACAACTGCAAATCAAAGACTGAAAAAGGAATAAAAAAATCTTCTGTATTAATTTTCAAGATCTTAGAATCATAATTAGCTAAGAGTTAAAGTGTTTCAACAGGCACGCATGACAGAAGAATACTTCAAGACTCAGAAGGGAACACAGAACGAAAAATCAAAAACATCTGGGAGATTTTCACAGACCAAAGAAGTTCACCAGCACCATAAAATATTTAGGTTGTTATTACTGGTTAAGCCTAGGTTTATAGAAAATATTTGTCATGCATAGCATATTAAGTAATTCACACCAGTAACTTTATATGTACATATACATCACTTGCAAACACATGCACACCTGATGGCTTAGCTAATGTAGGAGAGTTGAGAAGCACGGAGTTGTTTTTATCACATCCAAACTGTCTTTGCTGATCTAGCCAGAAAGTGAGCTCTTGAAACAGACTGACTTGTTCTTGCAGTGAGAATGGAGTGCCCATATCCATATCGACTTACACTCAGTCCTGGAGACTCTGGGCCCTATAAGGAATTCTGATGGCCCCGAAGCAAACTGATTGCCATCTGTGTGTTCCAATTGCCAAGTACCAGAATTACAGGGAAGATTTAATTGCAGCCATCAAAGTGGTGATTTTAAAGCATGTTGGGACTGTGTGTTATGTGTAAGTGTTCTGGGATGGTACTGGAAGACTGTCCTTCATAGAGGTAAATTAAGACAATACATTCTATCTTTGTATAATCTATCTGGACTCAGTGGAGGAGAAAATAGTCCTATAAGTTGTGCATCCTCTTCTTGACCAGGAGCCAAGCTGGCTCTCTCCAGAAGGAACCTGGGAGCAGACTGGTGTATGTACAGAAGAGACAGTAGGGGCAACAGGGCTCTGGACTGAGAAGGGAAGAGAAAAACATTGACAGCACAAACACATTTTCCACTTTACACTGGGGTTATTACTGTATCATCTGAGCTAAATGTTAATTTTAAAGCTAAATAAAGACCAACAGCCTATTGTCTATACATAGCTTGCAGCTTCATTCATTCATTCAGTGTACAGCCTGTAGCCTCATGGTTACAAGCAGATAGACCATTGAACAGGTATATTAGAATAAGCCTGACCTGTTTTCCATTTTTCTACCACTCAGTAAAAATTTTTATTAAAACAAAGAAACAAACTACTCACTTCACTTTGGGTGATATTTTCAAATAAATGCAATAGTCAGGCAGAAGTATCTTTAAAACAAATGCTTTAGCATCACTATGGTCAGCTAGTATCTTGACAGTGATATGCTCGTGTTTCTCAAGATACAGACCTTTCCTAGTAACCAGGTGTTGTAATGAATTTGTCATGAGACATGAATAAAATAAGTATTTTTCAGCACAACAAAAATAAAACAGTTTGTGGCTACAAATCAAAACCCTTTTTCTAATGAATTGTAATCCTGAACACTTCCAGAGAACCAAAAGCAGTCCTGGGGAGAAATAAGTATCATCTGAAAAGCCAGGTTATATGGCTAGATTGAACTCTGAAACACTTCAGCTGAGCAGCCTGTGTATACTTTTCTGTGTTTTTCCACTACCTTAAGGCTTCTTTCAATAAACTATTGATTTCAGTTTTTAAGTCCATCAGCACATAGTTCTTTTAGTTAGCAGTAAAATGCACATGAAGATTTTTAAATTATTCTCATAAGGAGTTTGGAAGATCATAAGACTACGTGTCTCTCTGTTAAAGGAGAAAAGAATCCTGAAGTTATAAATCATATTTTTACAGTGTCATGCGGGGTCTTTACTATTACCAGAAAAAGTAATTATTACAAATCAGTTGGAAATCACTTATCTCTGCAGTTTACATTGCTGATAAAACAGCAAACAAGCTGTTCATGTATATGTCTTGTAACTGTATAATATAAATAAAGGATGTGCTTATTTATTACATAAATATTTTTCCTTAATGTAAATATCTTTTTTTCTTTCTTTAATCAGTTGTCCTCGTTATACAAAAGAATTCAGTAGAAGGCATGTTCCAAACTTTATGTGTACTTGGAGAGGTGATGACTACAGTTAAATAAGTTTGATAGCAATGGCAGCAGGTAATACTTCTGAAGTGAGAAATTCACAGAGGACAATTCTAGAGCCAAGTATAGCTCTGCTGAAACCCTTTATGCTAAATAAAGCCATGCAGTGTCTTACTTTATATTTCAACAACAATTAAACCTTGTGCATTTCTGTAAAGAATCTTCTGACTAAAACAACCATACCAGGTATTAGGAGACTTTGATTTTCCTTCTTTTACTAATGATCCGTTAACCTCCAACATCTGTTTTATCTGTGCAGAGTCAGTAGCTCCACTAATATCTCCCTTGTCTTCTAGCAGGAGCAGTCATTTTTAATAAAGTTGTTATCCTCTCTCTAGCTCTCTCTCTCTCCTCTACAACACCACCCTGGTGTATGAGTGCATGCCATGCCACAGGGGATCAGTATTGCTGCCTAGGCACTGATTTTGTTCTGTTTCAGCACTTCAGACACTGAAGCAGTACACTGCAGGTCCATTAGAAACTTTCTACGTGAACTTTCTATGCCTCCAGCACTGCACGTGAAAAGCTTTGGTGTAGTCTAAGGCCATGGTCATGGATATTTGGCCTAATTCGTCACTAAGTGGTAGTAGAAGCTAGAGACTTAGAAACTCTTAAAAGTACTTTGTCTCATAAGCTGCATATTTTTTCCTGATGGTTCCTAGACTGCTGACAAAGCTATGCAAAAGTATTACCTCATCTGCTACCTAAACAGTTTTTCCTTGAAGCTGAAGGCAACAGTTAACAGTTCACAGCACCACACTGCACTGCAAAAAAAAATTGAAGGACATAATGCAGTATGTATGGCAAATCACAGGCATATAGCATTCTGTGTCAAAAAAAAGAGGCCTGACTATGCTATTTTGCATGCTATAGTGTTGCTATCTCTAGATCTGTATACTGTGTTGATGGTTTTAATTGCCTGTACAACCGTATTGATGATTTTAGCACTGATACAATAGTTTATTTCTGTTTAGGAAACTAAACAGCATCCACGGAAGACACACTCATGAAAGTTTCATCTTCCTCAGTTCAGAGGCAGCCCATTCCTCAGGGACAGAAATACAAACCACTCTGAAGAAGAACTTCATAATTTCTGGTAAAATTTAACTTCATGTTCTTGCTGTCCTGCCCTCATGATCTGCCACAAACAACATCAATATTCCTTCATGCTTATGAGAAGTTAGGAGTGTCTTTAACATCTCACCTAATCTCACCAGGGGAACACCTTGACCTAAAGACCTAAGAAGACTTTCCTACAACTCAGTTCTTTCTGGTGTCTCTTTTCCTCAGTGTCTTCTACAAACATCTTCATTACCTTTGTGGATGATTGTCTGTTAGCTACAAACTAGATTTCTGCAACTCTTGACCATAAGTACATCCAATTCCCTATACACTCTCTGATTCCGAGAGAAGATGAGATACCAGTGTAGGATTTCTGAAAAGGCAAAAAAAGAGAAATTAATCTGCCAGATGAAAATTCTTTGTTGTCAGCATTTCTCTGAACTGAATGTATGCAGAATTCTGAATGGAAAACATGTTTACACAGTGCTGTGATTAATAGCCAATGCAGTGCTATGTGCTATGTGGAGCTCTGTATGTACAGCTATGTGCAACAGTTCATTTCTAAATGATTTAAATAATCCTAGGCAGCCCTGAGTCCAACTCTGAGATCCAAACTTGGTGGTTCTTTGAGATCCATATGCAAACCAGCCTATAGTCTTAAAAATTCTGCTCTTTTTATAAGAGATTGAAAAAAGCATGTGTGGTCCTGTAGTAAAGCACAGTGCTCTGAGTCCAGACACATGAGATTCGTTTCTGTTTCCTCTACAAAATTGCTGGATTACCTAAGGCAAATAATTTCCATGTTACAGTTTCCTAATGCTTAAAATAAGAAGATAACAGCTCTATTGAATAGATGTCTTCTGAGATACTGTATCAATACATATGCTGTATGCAGTTGTTATACAGGGCAGTAGAGACTGTTGTTGGATTCAGCCCCACTGAGGTGCACAACGAGGACAAGTTGTTGGGCAAGGCAGGTCGGAGATCCTTGCTGTGCTGCTGGAGACATCACTTCAGGGAGGGCTGTTGCCTGGAAACGCTCACATGCCTGCACTATTGTGCGAGATCAACACACCGATCCTGCTTAGGGCAAACCATGGAACAGCCTTAATTGCTACATGGATAATCCACCTAAAGCTGGCTGCCTAACACTAAGAAAAGGACTAGTTCCAAATACACCTTGTCATTTTTATATAACCTTAGTATTAAATCGGCAGATTCACAAACTGAAGATACATTGACCTAGGGCCTTTTTCAAGCACAAGACAGGAAGGTGAACAGCATCAGTATATGTGAAGATGCAATGAGTCAGTAAGTATTTAGTACCTGATGAACCAGTCCAATTGTAGCTACTGGTATGGACAGAAGATGATTACGATATTTGATGTGTCTTCAGTACTTGATACAGTACTCCTACTTTTAAATTAAATTCTCTCTGAACTTGTTCCTTATAAAGTCCTCGAAATACTTCTCTGGGAAGAAGTTTCTGTTACTCAAAACAGTCTTAACAGGGGCATCCTCTTTTGCCAGATGGGAGATTGATGCTTCTCTGGCTGATACTGCTGAGATCCTTACCAGGTCTACACTGCACATAGCCAGTGGGCAGCATCAACATAAATCTGTGCCATGCTTTCCACAACAAGTGCTGTAATGGTTTTGTTGATCACTACAGACTATCTTCATGCCTCCTGCTCTGAAGGAGCAAGAGGAAAAAAGCTTCAAGCCATGCACTGCGCACTGGAAAACATTCCTTCCCCACACCTGAGGTGACTACCACCACAGACACCCTCTTGGGCACTTGGCTGTCTTAGCTGAGCTCTGCCAGGAAATCCTTTCATTGCAGCTGAAAAATGATAATGTCCACAGTCCACCTTTGGCCAATGAGAGAGCAAGCAGGGAACTGAGTTTCACAGCCTTGTTAAAAAACCCTCTAGGCACAATCTTGGTGTTATGTGGGACCATACTTTGTATAGGATTTATTAAGGATTTTCCATGGTGGGAAAAGTTCAGGAAGAAAAGTACTGCTTGGTATTGCTTTTCAGGAAGAATTGTGAAAATAATTGATTTTTTAGTTCAGCAGCTAAATTTTTAAAAAACCTGCAACTTTTGGTCTGAATCAAATGTGGCATGTTTTCTTTTTCTTTTTTTTTTTCATTAGACAGCTTCTGCCCTTCCTGCTGTTAGGAATTCCAGACATTTTAAAATAAAAATATTTTATCTTTACTGTTGGCAAAACAACCAAAATCCAAACACTTCCAATTTCATTACTGTATCTTCTATTAGCATTATTTAGTAATCAAATCAAATGGCATGGGGAACTCATTTTGACGTTGCAAATAGTCTGGGGATGCTGAGTGCTGAAAGTTTGCTATTTCCAAAAAAAAAAAAAAAGGAAAAAAAGAAAATCAAACAAACCTCCAAATCACTTAGCTCTTTTTAGAGTAGAATCTGTGAAGTGTCTCTGCTGTATAGAGGAGGAAAAGACAGAAGCTGCAAATAAGTCTCAGGGATGAGCCTACATGTCTATCCTGTGTGTCCCTATCAAAATGCTCATTGTATGCTTTAGATATGCATTTTTCCTTCCTTCCTTCTGTGTTCTGAAGACACAGAATATATCTAAATCATCAGGCTTTACATGTGATGGGAAAAGGGGAAGTAAACCATCTTTTAAAAGTTTTCTCTATCTCATCTCAGTACCATTTTTAAGTTAGAACAGTCAGAAGAAAATCTCACTGTGATTTTAATAAATTTTCCCCAGCAATCTCCTTGTTTTCAAGGAACTAAACAAAGCAAAAACAGTGACGAAGATTAGCTCCAGCAGTCTGACATGTCATGGTACCTTTTGCTTGTTCAGAACGAAGAAATGGAAAATTCACTAACAGTAAAGTTCTGCTTCCCCTTCCCAGTTCTTGGAAATGGTTCTTGTATGTTCTTCCATCTGTAACAGTCAGTGTTTTCTGCTTGTTACTTATGGACAATACTCTGACACGAGGCTCTTGTCAGTGATGTTTGGGGAATGGATTTGACCGAGTGTCATTGTAGTTGTTGAAAGACTGGAGTGTGCAATGCAGATCAGAGGCAGTGGTGAGCTACAATCTAGAACCATGACTGAACACCGGGGTCCAATTCTGCCTTTGCCTTAAATTGTCTTTTTACAATAATTTGATCTAATATGTGCATAATACCACTTAGACTTTCATAAGTAATATAGCCTTTCTCAGTTAAAAGATATTGGTAGTCTGATGACAGAATTCTTATGAAAGAAAATCATTGAGCCCTTATGAATTTATTTAAAGAAAAAAGTCAAGTTTTCTCAACTGATTTTTTTTTCTGTGAAAAATTGCATTTTCATTCTATGACATTCTAATACACCCTTTGAGAAAAATAAACATCCTCTGTCCTTTTCTCAAATATTGCCTCTGGTGTAAATTTTTATTCTGGAAAGATGGAATCATGAGCCTGGCAAAACCATGTGTTGGATTCTTCAGAATCTTTTCTCCTTGAGAAAGAGCAGCTTTCCAGAATATGAAAATTACTCTGTTGATTAGCATTATTTACTTCATAACACACTTTTATTGCTAAGTTACCATATAACTCTTTAGTTAGTCTTTTATCATTAAAAAAAAAAAATATTTCCAGTAATCAAGCTATTTCCTCGTGCCCTGAAAATAGCTGTCATAACCAAGTAACGCACGAATGACAGGTGACGCAGCAGGATTCAGAAATAAAGGCTGGTTCATCATTTTTCATTAAACATTTCTGTTCTTTTTTTTTTTAAAGTTTCTTAGAAATTAAGTGAGTGGTTGGACTCTGGAAAATTATAAATATCTTCCAGGAAGAACTTCTTATTCAAGTAAATAATTAATATTCTTTAGAATGAACAGATGAATTGGTTATTGAACGTACATTTATTAGGAGAGCAGCAGAGGAAACATTCATTGCCCAAACCAGAAATACTCTGTAGCACACAGCATGGAAAAACCACTGTCCTGTAAACACTGTGTTCCAACATAATGCAACAGATAAATTAGGGAATTAGCCTGAAATTCATCTATACATGGATCTAAAGGCAAATCACTTCAGTCACTTGCCTGCTGCTTCATTCTTGGTGTATAATTAATCATAACTACTTTTGCTTATAAGAGGATTACCATTTGTAGGCATTACTACTAGCAATCATTAAAAAAAAAACTAAAAGCTTTCAGCAACACTTCGATTATCATTCTTCAAATCAAGGAACACAGGGAAACAACATTTACAAGAGATTTTTAAAGAAATTTCAAAAAGTGAGGGATTGAAAACAAATGTAAAAATTAAAAGACATGAGAGAAGAAAGAGATCTGTTCCTTTTTTTGCTGTTCATCTTATTTCAGGGCTTCACTGCTTTTACAGAGGATCCAAACTTTGTCATGTGACTTTCTAGGAGCACTCTAATATTATGATTCTTCTGCTGCTTGCAAAATATTAATATTTTTATTTTTTATTTCCAAATATTTAAAAATAAAAATAAATGAAACAGTAAAAAAAATTCCTCCTGGAAAGGCTTAAGCTGAATTTGATTAAGTATAGTTGATAAAATATTTCACTTTCATTCTGTTTTTAAAACTACCAAACTTCTGAATTGGACTCGGTGATCCTTGAGGGTCCCTTTCCATTCAGGATATTCTGTGATTCTATGGACCAAAGCCTAAGCTTTTAAAAAGTTGTTTTTGAAAAAAAAAAAAAAAAAAAGATAAAAATTATATAGATTTTTCCCAGCAGTTTTCCACTTGAAAGATCTCTTTATGATAAATTAGTATTTGGATGAATAAAATTATTCTTTTTCTTTTCCCTAATCTTCAGATGGTAACAAATTATCTAATTACAGAAAGGTCGGATTAAATTTGCAGAGGATGCTGCTCTGGTCTCTAGACAATTTAGCCCATGGATCTTTCCACAGTCCTGTCAGATGTACCTGCAAGCATGACTGTGATGCAAACATTGGGAGGTAGATACAGGTGCTTCAGCTGCTTAAAGCATGAGAAGAACACTTTCTTCTCGGAGTGTACTCCTGAACTACTTTTTTTAAAGAGAAAGGAAAAGTAGGGATCAGACAAATATGTTCAGTATTTCACATGTAATTAAAAATAATTTGATTTAACTTTTGATTCACTGTTCAAACAAGTTCCTGTTTCCGAACCACTCTCACCCATTCACAGCAGAACAACTATTGGCCTTGGTCCACATGAGGCCTCTCTGAAGTCAGCGGCAGGCTCCCTGTTGAGTGCAGTGCTTTTTCTTATAAATCCCTGTAAGAAGCTGGTTTGTTAGAATCTTTGAAGGTTGACATTCTTTGCAAGTCGAAACACAAAAGTCATCATGAGAACAACTTCTCTCATTTCTAAAAAAAGAGACTAATAATATATGCTTCCAAAGATGACTGCTGGTAAAGTATATAAGAACAGTAATAAAGTCAGGGAAGATTTTATTTTCATTACTTTTATTTATTCTTGAGGGACAGAAAGAAATTTTGCAGCCTTTGAAAAGATAAGGGCAGAGTGATGGATCAGGATTGAGGTAATACTTCCTGAATATTAAGAACAACGTTTGAACAATTCTCTGGAGGATGTATTGTAAATGCTCAAAATTAAGCACTTTTTTGAAGAATGATTTTAAAATATTATCTTCATCTTTCTTTCTTCTCATAATCTGCTGTCTATTTTTCATGCTTTGACTGAATCCCAAGGGCTTACTGTACATATTCAGCTCATAGGAAATCTCATTATCTTTCAGTGCTAGGCATCCCATCCCATTGTTGTGGCAGCAACACAGGCTACCTCTGTACAGTTTTGTACAGTGTGTTATTTCCTACTGCTGTATGTGCATGAATCATTCAAACAGGAGAATATAGCAGTTGCTCCTGTGGCTCATTTATTTACACAAGTCAAAGTTTTGTATACCAGCAATACAGCATATTATGTGCTTGGGAAAAAATCTTGGCAGAAGTGAATTACAAAAACCATCCAAACCAGGAAAGTTTCTGTTCAGCACTCTGAAATGTGAACTCTCCGTGATCTACTCAATTTGTTCCAAGACTGAAATGCTTTCAAATGAAAAAAACTGTAAATGGAACTCCAATCACAGTAAGTGGCAGCAGAGAATCATTAAGAATGACAAGTGGTGTATTTTTATAGTATATTTAGAGAATTCTTGAACATCCACAATACTTTTCAGCCTCCTTTATCTCTCATATAACTGCCAAGTCTTGCTGATGAGATTGCATGCTTTGCTATTCCTTCCCTAGTGCAGTACTTTGAATAAAACAGCTTGAAGCTTTTTCTTCTACTTTAAATGTTGCCTGGGTCCTGAATGGAGCAGCAGCAGTGCTGTGACTACTGGCCAAACACTAAAAGGGCACTTAGATGGATACTGGAGTTTCTCATCTGCTCAGTAAACTGGCCACATATGTCAGCATGGTATTACCACAGTTAAACTAAAGCAAGGTTCCTTGGGATCTTCACAGAATAACTAACCAGATAGGCAGCAATGAGTGAGCTCCAGTGAGCCCTGGAGCTGTGCACTTAACTACAGTACCGTGCAACAGACCTCACAGAGTATGTGTTGAGGTAGCACACTATGACCTGATGTAACACAAGTAAACTGAGAAAGCTGCAGTAAAATGCACACCAGCCACAAAACAGACTTTAATAAGATGAAATGAGCTGTAGAACTGCTAGACAGGAACACCTGTGAAGGTATTCACAGTACAGCATTGTAGTGTACAATTGTAAAAACCAAATACTTATGTGAATGAGCTATGCGCACTTAAAAAAAAAAAAAAAAAAAAAAAAAAAAGAGAAAGAGAAAATAAAAGGGGAGCATCTGTTAGAATAACATCTCATAATTTGCTGATCTGTGTAGCATTCTGTAGATGGCAGTGTGGGTAAACCATCTCTGAATTCGTAATACTTCAGTGCTTGGCCTCTGTGCATATATAAGACAGCTAGCATAGACCTTGTCAGTAAGGAAACACAGGGCATTTCTGGAAAGAGAAATCAACTTAATGCTCATATGGCAAAGACCTCCTGGGACATATCTGCTTTTTAAACTGCAGCTATTTTAGATCCCAGTTCTCACTTCCCCTTTCATGTATCATGACAAATGTAATTTTGAGTTGCCTGAGCTACACCTAAAATTAATACTTGTACTTCTATAATGGCTTAAGGTGCTGCATAATGCATGTTAGGAATAGCTATAGAATGGTGTCTGATAGCTGCTACTCCCTTCCCACTGCTTCATCAAATTCAAGGCACAGCTTTGGAGCTAAAAGTCTCTTTATATTTCTCATCTTTGGAATTTTCAGCCCCAGTTTGTGGGAGATTAGGTCCTCTCTTAGATGCTGATCTGGGATTTCCAGACATAGTCATGGGATTCATAGCCATACAATTGGTGGGTCAACTAGCCCTGATCAGTTCCAGTAATAAAAAACAACCATTTTTGTAAGGTTTCTTTTCAGAACTATTCGCAGATCCTAAAGTATTTGCCCACACGACTTTCATTGCTAGACTGGGATTAAAACTGAGATGACAAAATGAAGAAACCTGATGCACATCATATGTACAGACAGACATCAGGAGTATGAAGTGAATGCCATAAAGCCCTTTCTGCAATGTATCTGTATGTCTAAGTAAATCTAGGGGTTTTACTGTCTCTAGACAGTAAAATGTCTAGAGACACTTAAACCTGTTACCAAAATACATATTTGAGACAGAGAACAAATTAATTTCTTTCATCAGCCAAATAAGAATCCTCTTATGTTTTGGGAGCAGTTCTGTTGCTTTTAATCTTTAAAGATAAGAAAAATCTCAGATATATTAAGGGTCCAGATCAGGAGCCAGGACCCTGCAGTGGCCTAGCTGTGAGGCAGCAGGAATGGGAGTTTCAGTGGGGTTTAACCCTAATCCTAGGCCAGCTCCCATGGGATGGGGGTCAGCCCTGTCCCAGGCCTCCTCACAGTGCTGCTGTGGAGCCTCACCGCAAGACCACCAGCAGGAAGGAAGCAACTCTAGAACTCTAGACCTCTCTGATGCCAGGCCCTCAGGAAAAGGTGGTTATGCTCAAGCCCTGCCCCTCGGGTGCATTTCTGGAAAAAGTCAATCCTCTATAATTGTGTGTTGTAGCCCTTATTTTAAATTAATGCTGACCTGATGTTGATTTATCAATGAAAGCGATAATTCTGATCCACCAAGACAGCACTGATGGAACTCAAACAATGTTAAATGCCTTCCTTTGCAATATAAACACAGACTATCAAATCCTTTTAAATGAGAACTCATTCATAACAGTTTGAAATGAACTGATCTATAATATTTAGTGATGATGACTTATTTCTACCCAGAGGCAGGAGACAATTCATCACTCTTTGTATCACCTTATGAAGCATCTTCATTCTATTCATGCCACATTGTCAGGCAGAATAAAAATGAGAACTTTTGGATCTCGAAAGATAGAAATACTTTACATTGCCAGAATGCTGGTTTTTTTTACAAAGTCTTTGATAAAATGGGAAAGTTTATATATTTAAAATGGAAATGTGAGCTAAGGATTTTGAGCTCTAGCAAGTGACATAGCTACTAGAATTAGTATATCCTACCTATGAAAGTTAGATGCAGGTTCTCCAAAAAGAGTGAACCTGAGACATGATGCTTATGCTCCTACCTCATCTTGCAAAAAACATTAAGGTGACAACATAATCCAGGCTTCAGCCTTCCATTTTGATTTAAAGTTGGCATATGCATCATATTCAACCCAATGCCCCTTGTACATTGATCTCTCACTGACATTCATCTAAGGAAATTATACATTTCACAAAACTCAATACAGATCAACCAGCACTTCATGTAGCATTTGTTTTTACTACACAAAATCCACATCCAAAGTTGACTTCAGTTACACAGGTTTCTTGGGAGGTCAGAATTGCTGCTTCTGTAGGGAATGGACACACCTTTCCCCTCTAGTAGTATTGTCTTTGAATTTAGCTGCTATGTTTCTACTGTTCACTGAGTTAATACAAATATCACAGGTGTTTCTTAATTATTGATGTTTTATTTCTTTTTGTGGTATTATTAATCTAATAAAAAACTCCAAACAGAATAAATGAAGCGCAGAGGAGAAAAAGGTTATAACCTTTTCTCAAGCTATTTGTTAATTGTTTCCTTTAACATCCAGGAGCAAAGGTTTTCAAATATCTTTAAGTGTAACTCATAGAACACAAGCCTACTCAATAGGATATTTTAAAATAAAGAAATTTAGGTCTATATATGTTGCAACTCTTACCTGCTAGGCATTCATTATATGGAATATTTATCAGAAAGCCCATTCCTTCTCTCAAATGATTTACCCCTAATTCCCCTACCTACTCTTCTTCCTTCAGCAAACTTTCTAGCCCTATCCAGTGAAATTTTTTGTTTATCTTTTAAACAAATTCTCTGATTTATCTGGATATTTATTTGATTCCTGGATCTCTAGTCGCTCACCCCTTCATATCTCCCTGACCACAAGGCATTTTGCATAGGGAAAGTACCAGAGTGGAGAGTTGCTGGAGGGAGGGCTGCTGACATCTTTGTTTATATGATGAAATGGTGTCTCCTCCTCTCACTCCAGGTCATGCAACATTGGTCAGAGGCACATTTGTACTCTCACTGTTCTAATCTCACTTAAGGTTGCCTCACATATTTAATGACAGAAAAAATTCAAAGTAGGTTTGCACTTCAGCACTCAGCTGTTCACAGGTAAGCTGTGTGATGCTATGAATCCCTAACAGTGGGAGAAGGCTTAGATCAAACATGCGTGTGATGCCTCTGTTCATTTAAAAATAGGTAGAAGTTAGAAATATAGCTATTTTTGCAGGATTGTGCTCAGGAAATAACAAGCAAACATTGTTGTTATTTTAGTAAATTATTTTTGTCATTCCTTCTGACTGTCAAGATCAGTATCTCTGTACTTAGTGCACTGTTTGGGTTTCCTTGCCTCTAACTGACACACTGCTCACAGCCCCTGGAGCTGGCTCCCGGAAAGTATTTTTTAAAAAAATAACCTAAGGGTTTTTTTCTATATTCATATAATATTTTAGTCTTGGTGTATATGCTGATTTTTTAATTTTTTTTTTTAAGACAAAACATATATAATATATTTGTATATTGCCAGTGAAATATGATTTGCACAGACCTCCTCTTCATTTCCTGTGTGGAAAAGAATTTTAACGACATCTGCTAAGGCTCTATGCCAGAGTTAATCAGTACTAAATATATAAATATAAAATAGAAGCAGGTCCTACAATTTTCAGTTAACATTACATGACTGTGCAAACTGAACAGAAGACTTAGTTCCCTAATTTAAAGCTGAAAATTAATCTCTGACTACTCTGTTTTTTAAGAACTGTGGATCATGGCCTTTGAGTTCTCCAGATTCCCACTGAAAATATAAAGTATTGTTGGTTTTGATGTGATAAATAACAACTTTGGAAAGTAATTTTATGGGGGGTTTTCCAAGAGAAACAATAGAATTTATCTGAACAAAACTTGCTGTCATCTACTGGCATTCCTTTTATATTGAAATACTTGTGCCAACTGCCTTGAAGTTTTGACTGACTTTAAGAATGACTGTCTTTTATTTGGTTTACCTGTATTTTGTGGTGGGCTTTCTTCAGCAGAATTACTGAAAGATCATTTGTAATTAAAATAATTAAATACATGCTGAATGTACATATTTTAAAAGCAGATTTTTTTCTCTTCACAGTAAAGATTTTATTGGCTTTTGAAACATATAAAACTAAACCTTCCATAGCAAGGTGCAAGTATGCCTAACTGAAGTTTATTTCTGGTTATTTACACTAGCAGTTTTGGGTTACTTTAGGTGTCTTTCATTGTTTACATTTGAAGAAAACAACTTTAAATTCTTTGTTTGTTTTTTTTTCTTTTTAAAATTATAGAAAGTGTCTGGAAAAATTCATACTCAATTTTTATGACTGTAGTAAAAATTTGAATTCTACAGATATTTCATCTGATTGATTAGCAGGAAAAATATAGCAGAGATGTATCTTTATATCAGTTAGTCATCTGCATACTCTCTCTTCAGAAGTTTTTTCATTAATATATGAATACTCTGCCCAGATAGGTTGAAATCCCCTCTGAGTTCTGTTAACAAATAGGTTCTCTTCTTTCTTTTATTCTCTGTACACATTTCTTTCATACTGGCAAAGACTATATGATTGATTTTGATAATCCATTAGATTTATAGCATACATAGAGGATAATCTTGTGATAAAATCCATAGATTTACTCATCAGGGCTTCAGATTTTTAATCAGGATGCAGGTTCTTTATAAACTTGTAAACAAGCAAAAAATCAGTACATCAGACTTGCATGCAAACTGGAAATTGGTTCTAAAACACTTGGTTCTCATTTGTGTTGTAGAGTCAAGAATTTTTTTTTAGAAGTAAGTCTGAGAATCTATCTAAGTACTACTAGTGACCACAGAAGTCAAGGCTCGGGACCAGCTTGACTTCGCTTTCATACATCAAAGAGGCAATAGATAACGAATGTTCAAACACTCCAGCAAATGACTGAATGACTTGCCCTTCTGTGGTAAAGCTAGGATAAACCCTGAAGTACTTTCACATAGGAAAAAATCTTTTTCTTCCAAATTATATTGGTTAAACTGTACTGAACAATTTAATTTCTCACTCACAGCAAGCTGTATTTTGTAAGAATTATACAAGATTTATTCCATATAGCCATTTCTTTGGGTTTAGTCTTCTGTTATCTTTTAGTCCTGAATGATAAGAAGTTATTTACATGAACTAGAAAAAATATACCTATTATGCATATACAATACACATATTACCCATGTTAGGTTGGCCCTTCCTGAGTTAGTTGCAATTTATATCATGTTCTGGTTTTGTTTCACAAATTACATCTTCCATCAAATTGACAAGTCCTTTTTTTAACTTGCTTCCATAATAAATATCCCACCTCTTAAATCTGTTCTCATTAGCAAAGACATGGGTGACACAGAAGGGGCTTCTATGTGGGCAGAAGACACTTTCATTTTCTGTAGCTATTATTGAGGGGGTTTATTTGTGTTTTTACATCACTTCAGCATAATGCATCTTATTATGACTGACAGGTCTGTAATGGGATTTTTTGTTATTGTCACCAGGTGCCAGAAAAAAGAGACAAGTTTTAGTAGTTTTGACCTGTAAGCATTTGTCAGTGTTGGACTTGCATATATTTCAGCTGCCAGTTTGTTGCTAGACATAAGAAACAACAGTAAACACACTGTTGTAACTGATCTGGTAACTTTTCTGAAATTATTTTATCTGTTTAGATCTTAAGTGAAATTCCTGCTATCTGGCTGGAGTCCAGAGACCAAATTTCCCCTTCTATGAGGACCAGGGTGTAAGGCATGTTTTAACTAAATCCAAGTTTTGCTTTCTTTTTAATTCCATGAAGAAGACCTACCTTCTAGCTTTTCAAATGTTCAAGCAGAAAACAATGTATTAAGTATTATACAATGATATTTTGAGATTTTATATCAAATTAATAGAGCTGACAAAATAGTGAAAAAACAACAAGGCCTTTTCCTTTAAACAATGTAATTAGAAATTAATTACTTGACAAATAGTAAGTGATATAGAATAATAATAAACCAAATGGGAAAGTAAAATATCCAATACTTAGGAAGCTGTTAGCCCCATTAGATTAGCAAATAAACAAGTGATCAATCAAATGCTTAATTTAAAAATGCAGAAAGTCTGCAATGAACAGAAGGGCCAAAACAAAAAAAAAAAAACAAAAAAACCCCCACCATACACAGAGGTTAATTTCAGACACTATCTCAAAAGACTACTGTTTGCAAAATGGAGAGAAAAAGCGAGTTGACAGACACTGCACTGAAGGGTGCCATGGTAAATACAAAAGCAGCAGTCTGTATTACCATACAGAACACTTCAGGTGGGTAGATGTGAAATCATCTGGGAAAGAGCTGAGTATACAATGTACTTCCAAAAAGATTAAAATATCAGAATTCTTGCATTTTTTTCAAAACTGACAAGAAAAAACCCCAAACCAACTCCTGGAGAAAGATAAAGCAGACAGCAGACACACTTAATACTACCTTATTTAGTTTCTTCCATCAGAAGACAGACAGACAATCCTAGCTAGTTAGCAGTTGCACAAATAAGGTGCCTAGTTGTTCATTAATGTCTGAAAATGGCTGTGTGACCCATGTGATAACAGTCACAAATTTGCATGATGCTTAATTAAATCAGTGTCTGTACCATGATCAATATGATGCTATTGCATATACTTTACAGAGCTAAACCCCTTCAGTTTGGTTTTGGATTAGATTTTGCCAGCAAAGGAAGAAAGCACAAGCATCTGAGAAGCTTTGCATGCAAAAGAAACAGGATTTCTTAGCATCGAATATTTGGTCAATGCTTTACAAGTCAGATGCTCTAGTGCTCTGAAAGGAAGTGTCTCTACCTGTCATCAGGACCTGATATTAGGCTGAGAAGCTGCCTAGACCCTTTTAGAGAGACAGTGCTAACAGCGGGGGAGGGGGGGAATAGAACTGAAAGCTGCCATCCCTTTCTCTCCCTATAAATATATATTTACTGTTGTATATCAGTCAGCTGATGTATATCAGTCATATTCATTTTCAGGAACTAATGACTTCTGAAACAAAGCTAAAATTTTGCATACAATTGATATTTGTATCTTTGTTTGAGGAGAAACAAAACCTTGACAAAGAAATGTGGACCCACCTTAAAATACACAAAGAGTTTGGTTGGATGGGTAAATTTGCCTGAGAGGGTCAGATTTTGGAAATAAGTTCAATTTTTTAAGTATATGTTGTAATGTAAGTGCTTTGTAATGTAAATGGGTTTTATGTGGTTGTTCTTATAAAAATATGCTCATATAAATGTTTCTTCCTTACTTTTGACAATTACTAATTACATAATCCCCAAAAAGGCTTTTTTTAGGCAGCTGAGACAGACTTCAGTGGGGCTGACACAGACAGTGTAAGATTCCTACAGATTAAAGAACACGTCAGATAACAGTACAGGTATAACTGTAGAATTCAAAAGTTTTCTGTCATAGTCATTAGATTAGAAAATATTTTAAATTAGAATAGAATAATAAGGTTGCTGGTCTCCACAAAATCAACCAAACAAACAAACAAAAAAAAAACCCCAACCACTACCACAAAAAAAAAAAAAAAAACACACAAAAAACCAACCAAACAAAAAACACAAACACAAACAAAATCAAAAACCAAACCAAACCAAACAAAAAAAAACACCAGTACATGTTTCTTTTCCATATTATCTCATTCCTTGTTCATTCCAGTAAAACCTTGTTTCTGGACAAACTTACTGAACTGGTAGATTCATCTGACTTTATTTAAAACATCAAAGATGAATAGAGATGCTATGAACTAATTTAATAAATGAACATAGAAGATAAAGCTTTACTTTATGGTACATTTTTTGTATTTAGAAAGTCACAGTTAAATAAGCAGCCTGTGGGCTTATCTGGGGGAAGCCATGATTAACATTCAATGTTAATACTGTTAAATGAGAAGTGTTTGTCTCCTTCATTTTTTTATAACTCAAAAGTTTTTACAGCTCATGTAACATTCAGTTGAACTTCAAAACCAAAATATGATACATAAACCAGTGTAAAAGGAAAGGGATGAGGTTTACAAGCTTAGGGTCTAATGTCTGTTATGCTAGTTTTCCAATACTGACATTTAAAAAAATTTATGATGTGTGAAATCTTAACACATTTCTTTCATCTATTTCTTCTTTGATCACCCCAAAGCTAATATTTTCAGACCTCATTTCAAATGTATTATTTTGACACTTCCGGAATTCATTGAATTTTTTGTTAAGTTGTAAGAATGATTCAGACTTATGGAAAATTAGTAAAAAAGGGAATCCTGTGTTCACGTGTTTGTATTCAATGATCCTATATGGAAAAAAACCTAGAAGAAAACTGCCCTTGTTATGTGATCTGTGTTGCTGCACCATGAATAAGTTGCTTTAAGGAATGAGATGTCAGAGACTCTGCTACAGGAAACCCTGAGTCAAGCTCGTGGGGATACCCTGACTGTGTGAGAGTAGAGTGTGCAGGGAATCAAGCGGGACATCTGTCCTCTCACTGGACCCACCCATTGGGAAGGGGCTGCAGTCCCAACAGTGAAAGTCCCTGGTGGTGGGAGTATGACTGCCAGAGTGCTCCTGAATGGTCAGACAGGAAAGTTTCCTTAACAGAATTCTATGATGTAGTCCCAATACCTCTACTTGATTTTATTCTTAGAGTGATTTTTATCATATGGCCAAGGTAAATATACTGTTCTGGTTTTGACTGAGGTAGAGTTGACTTTCTTCACCATGGCTAATATGGGGATATGTTTTGGATTTCTGCTGAACACAGTGTTGATAACATAGAGAGTTTTTTGTTATTGCTAAGCAATGCTTACACAGAGCCAAGGCCCTTCCTGCTTTTTTATACAGCCACACTGGCAAGGAGGCTGGGAATGCATGGGAGACTGGGAGGAGAGACAGCTGGTCTGCTGATCCCAACTGACCAAAGGAATATTCCAGACCATGTGACATAATGCTCAGTATATAAAGCTGGGGACAAGGAAAGAAAGAGACATTTGGAGTGATGGTGTTTGTCTTACCAAGTAACCTTTATGCATGATGGAACACTGGTGATGGGGCCTGGCTCTCCTGAAGATGACTGAACACCTACCTGCTCGTGGGAAGCAGTGAATTCATTCCTTGTTTTGTTTTGCTTGTGTGTGTGACTTTTGCATTCCCTAATAAACTTTATCTCAACCCATGATTTCTCTAGTTTTTACCCTTCTGATTCTCTCCTAGATCCTACTGGTTGGGAGCGAGTGAGTGTCTGCATGGGGCTTTGTTGACAACTGGGCTTGAACTGTGCCACATATATAGCTTATGCAAACTAGTATGGTTTTGATCTTATGAAACTGCTTGCTCTGTTCCAAAGCTGAATATTATTTTAAATTGAGGAAAGCTGCACACTCTTCCAGAAGCAACGCAACAGTGTTGTATTTTCTCACAGGAATTTTACTTTCATCATTGCCTCACTTGTGGTCCTGAAACTGAAATAAATATGATCTGTTTGAAAGCACAGGTGGAGAGCATGGCAATCTAGCAATGTAGATTAGGATAAAATGTAATGAAAGGGAGAACTGAACATTAAAACACCCATTAAGTTCATGCTCTGCATCATGACTGCAGGTGGCCTTCATTGGTAAATCTTCTCCTTCCTTCTTCTCCCAGTTAATATGTTTCTCTTTCTTCTACTTCACTAAGTTGTTCAGGAAGACAGGGAAAGTAAAATTCTAACTGGTTTCATTCAAGGTATACAAAACCGAGTCAGAAGACAGAAACTATTCTCAGTTTAAACCAATTGTCTTGTCTATTTTTTGTAGAAGCCACTTATACCATTTCTAGTATATGGAAGTCTCTACTTACTTCTCTGTATTTAACCTGAGACTTCCTGAAGTCAATTTTTTGGTACTTGCCCAAGCTCTCTTACACCTGCTAATATTTCCCTCCAAATGAACAGTCACATAACGTCCACATTTTTTTTTTTAACCATTTGTTTCTAGATTTGCTAAGAGTCATGAATAAATGAATAAACAGCCATAAAACCTTCATGTGGGAGGTGTTCCATAAATATGTAATACTGTAAAAATACATATCTCTTTTCTTCAGTAGCTAGTGAAAGATATGATCATAAAGCATTAACATTCATCTAAGATGTAGATAAACTAAAATCAATCCTAATTTTCTACACAAATATGGAACAATTCTACAGAAATTTTCACAGCATTGGGTTATTTACTTTACATAGAAATTATTCACACTTTAATGTGATGGTAATTATTTTCATGCAGAAGCAGGTTGCTACATAACAATTACTTCATACAAACAATCTTACTTTTAAAAAGTAAATCATTATTTCTGCCAAATCCTCTGCAGAACAAGGTTAGTAATTACTTCTTATCTCTATAATGATCCACAGAAATATGAAAATTAACGACTTTTTATTCTGATATTTACTTTGAAAAACTCTATGAAATTGCAAAGGTTACAAGATATTTTTGCTCCTCAACAGAATCTGAAATCTGCTTTTCCCAAGGACCACTTACTGTTTCTGTTTAATACAAGATGGGAAGAATCAAAGCATCACAAAGATTTTTTTTTTGTTCTTTTTTTTTAGAAAAGCATTTCACTCATGTTCTTGATGTAAATTGACACTTTTAACTTGCTTCATGTTGCAATTATGTCAGCACTTCTATCATAACAAATGCTTGCCAATATATGGGAAACAGCTCTCCAAGTTTTAGCAAACCAGCTGGCAGCTGCAGCATATGTGGTTCTGACTGATAACCAGGTACCTGCATTTCCCTGAGCCAGATGTAAGCAACAGGAAACAGGTGGGATAGGTGGCCACCAGAGAGAGGGAAATAAGGGACTTGTTTTGGTATCTGTGCTGGAATTCTGTGGTGAAATTCTTCTGGGACACCTAACAGAAAGGGTCTGTTTTTTCCAGTTCCCAGAAGTTGCATGTGCACGTGTGCACGCACATACCTAATGTGTAACAGTAAAGAGCAAGAAGGGAACTTGACTGACATTTCCCTTAGCAAAGCTAACATGTGGCACTTCTGCTATGATAGCAAGCTTTGAGAACTCCAGGATGTCACTTACATGGCATCATTACTGAATAATTGTAATCACTGGCACACATAACAAAAGAAAAGAAGCAGAAAAATCAAAGTGCTTTGCTGAAGGCAATTCGGAAAGATAATGATATGTCTTGGTTTTCTGTGGAGAAGATTGCTTTAGATGAATATGGTTACTATGTATTTTTTGGGGTGTGTGTGGTTTCTAACATTTCTTTTTACATACATAAATCCTTCATTAATAGATGATAGAATAGCTAACAAAAGGATAAGATGCACTATTGCATTTTTACCTTTTCTGTTTTACAGACAGGTACCATGACCTGCAGCAGAAGGGGTTAAAATTAAAATTATCAAAGGCACCAAGCAAGAATACTTACAGCATGAGCTGAACATCAATCAGAGGATCTATATGGATGCCAAATGAACTGGCTTGGGAACTCTTAACTAGTAACATAGGCCTTTGTAACCCTGCTGGAATATAAAGCTAATTGACATGGAGTGATACTGCTTCAAGGCTGAAGGGCAGTTTTTCTGTATGATCTCATGTTGTGGTTTGTTTCATGTTGACTGTCCCACAGATAATTCAGGTGACCATAGTATTGCATTGTGTTATGTATACATATATTAAGATACATCTTTTTAGATGAAGTTCATCAACAACAAGAGAAAAAAAATTCAGGAGTGCCTATGCAAGAGGAAGTGATTCTTTCAGTTCTTTAGGAATATTTTTAACTTTGGTGTTTTTTACAGTATCCTTTAAATATTTAAATGTTGTTTGAAATGCACTGAATTTTAGGCCTAAGTCCCTAAGGAACTTTAGATTATTTAACACTTATCAAAAACTCTTACGCAGATGAGAAAAGAAACCACATAATATTATTCCCTCACAAAAATGGAATGGAAAATGGAAAAAGGAAAAAAAATCTTTAATATTCAGCAATAATGATAGTTAGCACTTTATTGACCATACCCTTACATGCAAGCCTTTATACTTATGTAGAGCTCCCTCAATACACACTCACAGCTCAGGCATATGACTAAATAGCATTCCAAAAGCATCAGGACTAAGCATGTGATCAATAATGTGCACATTCTGTCTGTGACGCATCTTATCAGAGGTTTTACTTTATTGCACCTGAAACTGCCTATATATATCTACATGTATGTACATTTGCAGCAATACTATTTTTCTTAGACCTTCCAAATATATAAAAAAATATGTTTGACAAGTCATGTGCAAAAAAAGAAGAGGAAGAAGCATGTGTTCTCTTGTAAATAATTCATGGATTTTCTTCCTTCTGTTCTTCAGCTAATTTGGAGTTGTTTGGAGAATTTTTCCTCCTATTTAAAATGTACAAATGCCTTGCAAATTATCTCAGATATTACAGCATCTGGAATCATGCCAAAGCACTGTGAACTAAAGTTCATCTGCTTGCTGATTCAATAATCTAGGGATATAGATGATAGGAAATCAGGGATTACACATGCCTTTTGGCATCTTGAGTTGCTCAGGGGTGTCGGCTAATGGGCTGAGATGTTTAATTCCATAGAGCACAGAGTCTGTGATGTGGTGGATAAAGTCAGAAACAGTTCATTACTACAGAAGATGTTATTGAGAGCTCACAATAACTGATTTTTCATGGCAAGAGCTCAAGGGATCCACCACATTGCTTCTTGCACTTACTTCTCAGCACGCAAATCCATCAGTCCCTATCAAGTACTAAAAGCCAAGGAAAGAGCAAAATATTTCATCAAAGATGCTATGCCACTGGGTGGATTTTCTTTTGAGCATTCCACACATGACAGGCTTTGACTACTGAAAAGATAAAGACATACATTTGCATAGAAGGCTCTTTTAATACTTCAAAGAAATAGTCACCTGAGAAGCAAAATAAGGATGTATGTTCTTATCACCAATAATTTAAAAACTTACTGTGAATTGATTGTAGATACAAAATTGATTTATCTTAATGGAAAGACTTTGGAACAAATACAATCTCTGAAGATTGTGAATATTGAGGGATGACAACAGTTCAGCTTTGGCATGTTTGATTGCTTTCAAGACTCATTGGACAACGCTTCATAACAGGCAGGATGTGAGTAGCATTCCTGTTAGTTGTGAGTGTAGTAACAGTAAAGGATGCCTACACTTTTTAGTTCTGGTTATCACCCTTTAACATGGCAAAAGACAATGTTAAGCTTAGAAAAATAGGAAAATACCCTAAGAACCATCTGTTGAAATTCTAATTGCATATGACAATGCATTCATTGTATTTACATGAATGCTTACAGCAGGCCAACAGTTGGAATATCAGACTAGTTAGAAACATAGAGTAGAAATTTGCAGAGATAAAGTATATTATTGCAGTCCCAAAGGAGTTTAATGGCTTATTTAAGTGTACACATAATTTAGGATTTCAGAAGGAACAAGTGATAAATAGTCTCATTTTATCTCCTACCAAAATCTCTTCTGTTCCAGGAAAAACAATCAACAACCAACAATTCCAATAAATGGAATTCACAGAACCTCAGAAGTATACACCTTGGCTTGTATCAGCAATAGTGTGGCCAGCAGGCCCAGGGCAGTGATCAGCACTGGTAAGGTCATACCTCAAGTACTGTGTCTAGTTTTGGGCCCCCCACATTAAGAAGGACATTGAGGTGCTGGAGCAATAAGTTGGTGAAGGATCTAGAGCACAAGTCTTATGAGGAGTGGCTGAAGGAGCTGGGACTGTTTCAACTAAGAAAAGGAATCTCAGTGGAGACATATCATTGACCACCTGAAAGAAGATTGTAGTGAGGTGGGAGTGGTCTTTTCTCCTAGGTAACAAGTGACAGGAGGAGAGGAAATGGCCTCAAGTTGTGCCAGGGAGGTTTAGACTGGATATGAGGAAAAAATGCTTCACTGAAAGGGTTATCAAGCGCTGGCATAGGCTGCACAGGGAAGTGATTGAGTCCCCATCCCTGGAAGTATTTAAAATTTGTATAGATGTGATAGCTAGGGACATGGTTTAGTGATGGACTTGGCAGTGCTGGGTTAATGGTTGGACTTCATGATCTTAGAGGTCTTTTCCAACCTAAAAGTTTCTGTGATTTTATGGATTTTTTTTTTAAGGAAAAACATGAGAGCAAAGAAAATTTAGTAAGAAAAATGTGAAACAACAAAATTTGAAGAGATATCTATGGAGCAGTGAAAGGAATGAAAAAGCATTGTATATTTTAATTAGGAAGAACAGGAGTGAGGTTGTCTGCTTTTACCTCCCAGCAGTAAACAAACCGGTAGAGTCCCCAGAGCTCATAAAAGCATGTAGGGAAGAGCCTTTTCTTCCCAGAAAAGAAAATTTCAGACCATGGAATTGAATTTAAAGAATAATGAGAAAGCAAATAAGTTTTCAGGAATTCAACAGAGCTCTAACAAGAGGAAATACTTAACTGAACAAAGGATGCTTCTGCATCTCAGCTCCTTAAGTGGCTACTGTGTTCAGCTTACTGTCAGCGCTATCTGTGCTGTCCCCAGGGTGTGTGAAGGCACCGCAAACTGAGAAGCAAAGCTGCACTTGGCATAGTGAAAAGACAGGTCTTCCACAGAGGTGGAAAAATAGTAAGAGAGAGAAAACCCAAAGTATAAATATTAATAACACAATATTGGCTGAGTTTTTCTGCATACCAGGCAAGAATTTCACTACTAAGCTTGGATCTGAAGTGTAGCTGCTGACCAAGTCTTCATGAGACAGGAGCTGGAAAAATTTTGCATCCACTGGGAAAACAAGCAAGATACTTGTGCTACTTGAATAGCATGGTCAGCATGGCATCAGTGTCATTTTACTGTCAGTTTACTTCAGCAGAAACAACAGAAGATATATGGGTCATTATGAGTCACAGTGGTAAGTCTAAATCCTGATCCCTTCAAAACACATTCTCTGACCCTACCTAATCTGCATACTTTGGTTTTACCTATTTGATTATTGAGGAAAATAATACCTATTTGCTTAAGAGCAGGACTGTCAGCAACATCCTGATGGTGCAAGAGTGCAAACATATTGCCTGGAACCACACAGCACTCATGATCCATGCACATCTTAAGTCACTTACAAAGGTCCACTGGGAAAAAAGGGTAGAACTGAGATACCTTATTTCAACATATTTTACCTTTTAGAGTCACAATCAAGGGAGGCACTATTCCAATCAATTAGTCTTCCATTCCCTGAATTCTGGTGAAAATAGGCCTGCCTTACCTCTGCTTCAGCCCTCAGAGCCACCTAAATGAAGATTTCACAAGTCTACAGTGCATCACAAGAAATGGTTCCATGCACTCATGGGGCTCTGAATGAGGGTGATAGAAGCAATGTTAGAACATTTTGATGTTGGAACAATGTTAGAACATTAGAGATGCTGATTTGCCATTCCAATTACCTGCCTCAACTTTTAATGATAGTGTCATATGACAGAACGTAAATCCTAGTTATGTAGTTTTCAGCTTGCTCAAAACCTTGAGGCTGGGTATAAAAAGACAAGACTTTTCATCCCTTGGTGACTCCATTTCTCTCAGTAGCAGGTTGCAGTCCACTGCACCATAAGCAGCACTATTTCAGGGCCCAAATACCTTACCTTACCAGTGAGAAAGGCTTGTTGGCAATTAGAGTAATTTCTCTTTAAAATATTAGAAATTGCACTGTTCTCTGGCTCCTCTTGGACTGAATGTCATTGATTTTGCTCAGTTTCTGTCTCTATTCTTTGTACATCAACAAGTTTTAATGATATGCCAAAAAAGTTCCCAGCAGGATATGGAACTGTGTCTCCTTACGGAGCTTTCAATAAAATTTTGATCTGTAAAGAAACTTCAAGATAAACACAGAAAGAGAAGACAGTAAGGACAAAATTTAGGCTATACAGGATAAATACACAATAAAACTGTTTATTTCTTGGATCCATTAGGCATCTTATCAACTCGACTAGTTTATATCTTTGCTAATCTTTTACTATGAAATAATAGAATTTCTCAAAGTTAAATATTAAAAAAAAAAAAAATCTGGCTTTTTCTGTCCCTGACATTTCTGTAACTACGTGCTCCAGCACTCCAGATCTATTTGCTCAACCTCTGTGAAAGAGGGAAGAACAAAGAGGAGAGTTGTATATAACTCATTGTTATAACATTCAGTTTCACTGTGCACATTAGGATTCTTTTAATATGCCAATATTCTGTATTGGAGTCTGTGGAGCAGGGAAGTCACAAGCTGTTGTATTGGCACCTGTGCTCAGATCCTCTTTAGTGAGAACATAGAAGACAATTTCTTCAAGGTATGCATAAATCCTACTAACGTGATCAGTTGGACACAGTGATGTTAAATCAGTGATTAAGCCTGACAAAACAGTGACAGTAACTATATTGTCAAGGAAGTCCCTTTCATGGAAAAAGAGATGTTATAAACATGGCCTGAATTTTGTTAAAGTGGAATGGTATTTGTTAAGGACAACCTAAGAGCAGAATATCCAAAATTACTCTGGTACACTTTTGTTGGCTTCTTGTAAAGCCAGTAGAAATGGTTGCATACCCACATAAGTCTTTTATTGATGAAAAACATAGTTTATAATGGAAAGAAATGTTTAAGAGTCTAGAATAGCTGTACATATTAATCCATCCAGAGGAACTAATTTTGCACTTATGGAGCCAAGATAAGAATTTCCCAGCTATTTCACACCCAGCTGATGCATATTCATTCCTGTGACCATAGCAGCCCTCAGGCTTGGATAAGAGCAACACTGGAATTAGAGTTGTGAAAAGGTGCTAAAAGCACCTATTTGCACATCTTAATTTACCATACTTCCAAGTTCTGGTCCATTCTGTAGTGAAATGGGATTAACTTTTAGTGTAAAAAAAGTTCTCCCATGTTTTAACTTTCAAAAGCAATATACTGAAGATAACTGCAACTGACAGGCTGATCTATCAGTTTGTGAACCATGCTATGTTTAAACCATCCACACTTAGATACCTTCTTTTTGTTATGTTTGCACAGATATGACAGAATTTACAAAATTAATTTCTACATCATTTGTCCTGCAGTGTGGTCTTTACTCTTTGTTTTGACTGACAGTTCAAAAAAAAAAATGTACATCACTGTGGAACAAAAGAGAGGGAAAATCTTTTCATGAAATGAATGAATAACATAACCTAGTTTCTAAGTGTATGAAAGCGGGGAGATTAACATTCTCCCACCTTCCTGAGGTATTCTCAGGCTTTATAAATCAAGAATGTGCTAAGGAAATGTCAAATATTATGTGGGATGCTGCATTCTAGATAAAGCTAAGTGGTTAGTTATATATATATATATATATATCTATATATCTGCAGACTCTTATGTTTCTTTATCTGAAAGCTTCTGAGATTTCTGTATCTGAAGCCAAAATCTGTCCACATACGACTTCTACAAAGCAAATGAGACCCTTCAGAAGTGAAAGAACTATTTCTGAAGAGTTTTTTTTAACGTCTGGAACTGACAAATGTGAGGTAAAACCACAGTAAAGACAATACACTTCAGTTTTCCCAGAAAGTAAAATCACCAAGGTCAATCTCTGGCTAGGGCCAAAAAAAAAAAAAAAAAAAAAATATTAACAGAGAAGATAAGCTCTAAGCCTCTTATTTGAGAAAACTTTACACTGAAGTGTAATGCCATTGAAAATACCTTCATCATGACCTTGAAGAGTCAATATTTGTACTATTTAGAGATGTTGACTAACTGTTCGGCTACATTTATCCAGAGGCTAATGCCCAGAAGGGCTGCATACAAAATGTCTGTCTATAAACTAACTTCATTTTAGCTACATAAAATCTAGAAAGATCAAATTAGTTTTTAAAACAATCCTTTCAATGGCTTGAGACTAACTTAGTTGTAATAGAACAACTTGGGGAAAAAAAGACTTAGTCTGAGCTAATTACTGTTGTTATCATTAAATTTTCTGAGGAAATATTGACAGGTTTGAGTAGTTTTAACATACCTGTCAAATGAGGTTCCTACGTGCTTTTTCCTTGAAAAATTTTAGGGCTCACTTGGAAGCTCTGGCTTCCTATTGAAATATACTGATAGAATCTGTGTAGTCGATAGTTTCCTTTCCAGATCATTGATTACCTGCATCAAGCCTTCAGAATCCCTCATAGACCAAAGGCCTTGGAAAATCCATTTCACTATTGTGCGTATTTTAGTTTCCCAATCTACTGAGCAGCATAGTAGCATTAATTTGCCCCTGCAGTCTGCTGTTGACTTGATTCACACCTGCCTTATAACCCCTGAAAAAAAAAAAAAGACCCTTTTTTATTGAAAAGACATCATCAATTTTCTAAAGAACATAGTTAAATTCTTCTGGGATCCACTTCTTTATTTTCTGTATCAGCATCTGCTTAGAGAACTATTTTTAACTCTCCCAGGACTGATCTATAATAATCTCTTTAGTACACCTTAAATCAGAGAACTTTTTGACTGTGTCCAAAGAACTAAATCAAAACCAAAGGCTTTCAGCTGTGCCTTAGCATTATAGAAATACAAACAAAACCCAAATCCTACCTTTAGTCCTCAGCCTGTTAAGGCTATTTTCCTTTGCCTCCCACTTAAACCTTCCAGGCTTTGCAGTGTCAGCTAGAAATACTGTTAGAAGAAAAAGAAAGGAGAAAAGCTTTGTTACCTTCCCCTTGGCCCTAACAATCATCATGAAATGATTTGAGATCATCGAGTTGCAACTCCAATGCCATGGGGAGGGACAACTTCCATGAGAGTTTGCTAATTTTAAAATTATAAATAATAAAAGCTCCTGAGTTCTTAATGTCATTCCTGCTAGTGGCTCGAGTGCTTCTTTCACCTATTACTGTGTTAGTTATCAGTCTTTAGTGTGGCATCTTGAAGAGTTACTCTAATAGTTCCATTTTATAGCATCCTTTCAAAGACTAAAAGTGTAACAGCACAAGCATTTTATGAAGACTTATTAGGCAACCTACAACAGATAACAGCAGTAGAACAATTAGCTACATTCATCAAGATCACCTGAACAAGGAACAGCATGTCAGACACATTTGTATCCTCTTCAGAAGAGAATATAAATCTCAGTATGTAAGTTTAGAAGACTTATTAGACTTTCATGCCTTGACAAGTGTTTTACTTTCATTTCATTCTAAACTGTAATGAGTAGCTGGCATGCAGTTATTTCTGCCAGTTGTGGAATCTAGCCAAGTTTTTTTTGTAGTCAGGTGTCTCCTGGTCTAGTGATAAAAAGGAGATTCATATGATACAATAAAGTAATATTCTAGAAAGGGATTAAAAATGCAAGTACGTGAAAGATAAACAGTTGCAAACAGGACCTGACAGAGCTGGGATCAATCAAGAAAGCCTGTTATTCATGAAAGTTGTGAGTCTCCAGCTTTTCTTCCCTTTCTGAAAAACATAGCAAGGAATAGAAATCAGCACCAGCATTTCCAAGCTCATGCTGTAGGATTAAACAACTTAATCACTTTTGAATCACACTTAAATAAAGGCAGACTAATAAACAGGAATACACTTAATGGTAGTGGCAAGATTTTAAGGGCATGTGCACTTACTGATGCTCACTAAGATAAGAAAGTATTATGCAATCTCTGTTGAAGTCCTTATTCATCACAGATTTCCTGTAAGACTGAGTAAATCACTGAACTTCAGTTGCCTGTCTACAAAATTAGGACACTGAAAGCTAGAGAGAAATCAGAAATCCCAGTATTCTAGTTGTAGTCATGTCAGTGAGAATCTCCTATGGTCATCCACAATATGTTTTAGAATGATAGGCTTCAATTACTTTTCTCCAAATATATTGGTTGGGGAATGTCATTTAATTCTCTAAAAAGTGTATCTTTAAACTCAGTATCTTTCCTTATGATTTTTCGTACTGGAAGCATCATATTGATCAGGAAAGTACTGCTTTACTTAACACTTAACACTTAATACTACTTAACACTACTTAACACTTCCAACTCCAGTGTAGCCACAGATCACGGACTTCTTTTAAGTATGGAACTTGACTGCCAGTGTAAGGCACACCAATCTTAAGCCTTTTCTGCCTGCAGTGCTACATCAAGAGAAGTGCTCGCTCACTTGCTCAAACTTCTCACTTACACATTCTGTTTTTAGTCCTTGCTTTCCTCAGTCTTGGAGTCAAGTAAGAACTTCAACGTTTCAATTACATCTCTGTAGGGAATGTTAATATTTCTGTAGCGAATGTTAATATCCTTTAACCTTTTTTTCTTATTTGGATATCTTTTAAACCATAAACATTTACTACAATACAAATTATTCTCGTTATGCACAGTAGATTTTGTTGGTACTTGGAATAAAGCAACAAAATCATGACTGTTATCTCCCTAGAGAGGGTAGTCCAATGTTCAACTTTCAATGAGATGTCTATAGTCATCTCTTTAATGTAAGCTCTTGAACTTCATCCAGGAATTACAAAGGGAAGAGATGAACAGACAGGATGAGGGGAACAGTCCAAAGAGTCACTGAGGAAACTCTCTGCTGAGTTACATGATTTACTTATATACACATGGGTATCCCTGTCAGTTGGATCAGAGACTCTGAGATAGCACTTGGGAAGAATCTGTCAGGAAAAACTAAAAAAAAACCCCCAGAAATCCAACAACGAAAAACCAAGGAAAAAGTTGGCTCATGAAATTGTTCAAATATTAAGCAAGACTGAAACACTGAGTAGATCTAATGGAACTGAAAACAAATAGGTACAATTGCATTCCCTCTTTTAGGATGAGAGAGAAGTTCCTGCCTAGTTCCAGAGGAAATAAGAGAATATAATGATGCCTTAGTGGCAAAAGTCCCCCAAGAGTGTTATAACAGCAGGGATGATTGTGGGGAATCAGTTGTCTTAATCTGACTTTAATTAATTCTATAATGAGAAGATAATTTCACCCTCGTGCAGTACAAAACATATTAATTATGAGTACAAGAACAAAACCAATAAAATTAAAACAAAATTAGAACCATAATTTCCTTTTCTTCAAGTGCTAAGTGGAGAAGGAAAAATAAGGCAGTAGCTCACAGCTTTCTAGCTGGTGCCTGATTAAAAGCAAACCATACAAAAATCCTGACATAATTAGCTAGGTATACAGCACATTAATTTTTCTAATTTAGGCCTTTCCTAGTTGCTTTGGGTTTTGTTTTTTGGTTTAGTTTTTTGGATTTTTTTTTTTTTTTTTTTGCACAGACTTCATTATCTCAAAAAAAAATCTCACATTTCAGCCCTTGCAGAAAATGTCAGTCTTTCAAGACAAACAAAGTAATGAGATGTAATCGGCCTGTATACATATGGAGACAGAGCAGATATCACATGATTAAAATATTCCACAAGTGTTTACTAGTTTGCTATAGTTTAAAAGGACAAAAAATAGACTCGGCTAATTGGATAAGTCTTCCAGATGTAGAGAAAAGAGCCTTGAAGTGTCTTATTCTTACTGTATTTCTTAAGCTGAGACTGTTAACAAAGATCAAATATAGATACTTTTTCAGATAACTGGTATGACCAGTTACCTCAGTCTCTTGAAGCAGCATAACATCTGTCCAAATACTTCCCTCATCCATTGACTATGGCCAACAAAATACTATTTTGCTTTGCCTCTTCCCCTTTAGATATAAACAAGGATGCCTAACTTCTGGGCAGTGGATTCTGTTGGAATGGATCACTAATTCTCATGCTCAGCTCTATGAATAATTTCCTACAGATGGTATATATAAATGCATTGTATTATTACTAACTAATAAATGTCACCTGAAATACCACCAAGGAAGCACAAAACCTTTCTTGCACAAAGTAATTTGTCATCCTGCACAATATCATGACAAAGCTCTGGTCACCTAAGTAGCAACTCAAATCTCTGCAGTAACAACTACAACAGAGATTTACCTTTCCCAAACCCATGGCAATGCATGTGACACCTGTCACATCATAGCTATTTTTAGCTATTTTTCTGCCAGCACAATTCTCCTTCTTCACAACTCCCCACAAGTGAAGAGACTGTCCTAATTTTCAGTGAAACAGATTTATGATAGGCAGCACCACACTTCAGCAAAAAAGTAGCAGGATACTTACAGACTTGCCAGTTTGTCCCAACTTGCCATTTATTCTAGCAATAGTGCTGACAAATATCAAAAAACCACTGACATAAGTTAAATCAAGTTATATAAACACTCATCAGAAGTTTTTATTCCCTGAAAGTGACAAATCTCTTTGGAACTTTCACTTTGTCCTTATAGAAAGGAGGGGAATACAGCTTTCCTCCCAGTTGTGGTGCTTTGCTTTTGACCTAGGGAAATTATACTGTCAAGAATTACAGATGACGTGACAGCACTTTGCTTCTTCTGTATCTGTAGAGAGGAAAAGGGAAAAAAAATATAGAAGGTATGCATGAAAGCAAAAGCAGATCTAGCTAGGAAAGCACTGAATTCAGGAGGTAAGACAAATTAATGCACCCTCAAGACTTATCTTGCTATGGTCTAAAGATTCGATTTGGTTTGCTGGGTTGTGGTAAGAGAGGAGATGAGAACTATGCTTGGTTTTTCAGAACATTCACCACAAAATAGCAGACACTCTTGTCACCTAGTATGGGATATATTGAATCCAAATGACAGAGCTGACAAAAAGAGTTATGTAGCTCCATGAGCTTATGTACTTTATTACTTACATTAGCTCCTGGGAAGAGAAAAAGAGATCTCAATGGGCTGTAAATCTTCACTGAAGTTCCTCATGACATTGTCTCCTTGTATTAGGGAACGTGAAGGTGACATGTGGTACCTGCCTATCATGAGTATGGCCAGTATGAGATGTTTCTGATACTCTGCTGTTTGACACCTCTCATAGCAGACAGCCAGAATCCAAGCACGAACTGAAAGGAATGAAATTGCCAGTACATCTTTTCAAAAACAAGTTTCACTTCTCGTTATCCACGTCTATAGAAAGTTTTGAATTCTTTGCAGATTCATACTAAAAGAAAGGGTTTGTACTGAAAAAAAAATAAACCTTGCTGTTCTTCTTTCTGGTAAAGCAATCTGTAGATGTTGCTGACAAAACTTTACAAATTAGCTCTATTCACTTTGCAGTGCAGTTGCAGACCTAAGAGCTGCTAAGTCACAGCACTGCCTCCTACCAATTGTCAATGAGTGGGAAGGTGCAAATCAGGGTAGTTTATCCACAATGGGGACATCAGGAAGGCATCTAACTGGCAGTATGTTGACTGTTGTGGCTACATTGGGCAAATTGGCAGGAACAAAAATAGTGCTGGTTTTGAGCCTGCTGAGTCAGAATTAATAGTCTGCATTTAGGTGATTTTGACATTTTCTGATCTCCTTTGGTGTTCCTGCAGTCTGATCTCGTCAATCCCAGCTGTCTGCAAAACTTGCCCAGTTCGAAAAAACCTGCAAGAATTAAGTACAAAAAGCATATTTCACCATTAGTAAGTTCCGACCATTACCTGTCACTAACCAGTGTCTCTGATGGCACAGAAGATACTTTTGTTTCCAGATTCATGTCTGACAAAACATCATAGTTCTATTTGTGGTCTCTAGTGTCCCAGTTTATAGTGTATTAGTTCAGAATGACTCAAACTGAGAAACTGTGGTATTACTGAAACTCCTCTTCCCAGCTACCACGGTCAGCATCTTCCTTTTATCTTGTAGCTCTGAGGGGAATAAGACTTCATAGTTTAAGACCTCAAGGCATCTTGTTTCTTGTGCTGCATTGCTTTTACTGGTAAGACCTATAAAAGCAGAAAATTAAGAGGGCTAAAACTATGTAGCCCTGTTCTGCCATGTGAGATGGGAGTGATTTAAAACCATTGGCCTCTTATACATCCCTCTTACCAATTTTGTTATTTCCACTTTAGGGCTGTTTGACTACTGTGTTACTAATGGCATTAGCTCTGCTCCTGGAGCATACTGCCATGCATGTCATAAACTTTCATACACGTATGGCATTACAAGCATGACAATTTGACATCTGCTCAGTTTAAAGCATATTTACAGGAGATTACACAAGCCAGGAGAGTTTATCCATCTTTCTTTCAGAGATTAGCTTTGGTAGGCAAAGCCAAGAATACATGTATCCTGTGAATAGGGAAAGACTGTCACTTGTTTCAGCAAATCAAGATAAGAGCTGTTTCGTGACAGCACTGTCTGCTTAAGCTGTGGCTGTATAAGGCCGCTGAAAACAAATTAGCTGGTTAATGTCTATGTGCAATGCAGAGTTCTCATCTAGAACATACAGTATCAAAGAGCAGCTTTATATTTCAATGCTTTACATAACTAATTTTTGACATGATATTAAGGCTAAGGTCAACAATGCACAATATTTATTTCCTCTGTTCACACTCGATCAGTTGAACTCTCTCCAAAAGACAGTCTCATACACCATGTTGTTGTACCTCTCACCACAGCTTGGAGCACTTAGTAATTTTCAGGAAAATCCTTACCATGGAGTACACAGAGTTAAGATTGCTTTCTGCTTGATCTGAGGTTTGAGATATTACAGGGCATATTCACAGCATGCTTTCAACAGACTCACCCAGGCTCTGCTTTGTACAGTTATCACATGTATATTTTATGCATATATATAGATATATAGTGGTAAATAATTCAAAGAGCAGGATACACTTAGTACAAGGCAGACATGATGTGCTCATTTGATCTGCTTTGGTGAAGTTATTTTCCATCACAATATTTTCAGAAATGATGTTCACTTAAATATTTAACACCATGCAGAGACATCAGCATGTATTTTTCTTTGAAAAATACTTAATTATATCAGTTTTAAGTGATGATAGTAAAGGTAAAATTATTTAAATTAGGTTCAACATGGGTAAGGAAGTTTTTTGCAAAAGTTAATGCTTTTTCAGCATCCTGTGAATACTATGTACTCTTTGCACTTTTAAGTGCAAGTCTGGTTGGAAAACCCAGTCCATAAAAATAACATTATGGAACTCTATATCCCCATGGAGTTTGTGTACAGTTTGGTTGAATTTGGAAGTCAGAAGATGTGCCAGACAAGCACACATACACAGATACTAATACTAACTGTGCTGCAAATTCTGTATAATTACTTGGCTTTATTTTTCTATCACCCCTTCGCACGTCAGGATAGTAACAGCAAACCAGAACTCTATTTTGTTGATGAATCATAACACAGGAGGTGAAACAGCTAAGTCTCTTACATGGAATTAGGATTCAGTGGTTTTGATGTCAATATTTGATACATTAATTGTTACTTCTAATCAATAATCTGATGGGATTTTCAAGCACTGCTAAAGACACAGGGCTTGTAAAGTGTGCGTACATGTGTGAATTCTTTCTTTTTGCATATCCAACTCTGGTCCAAAAGCCATATACAGCCATATTATCAGAACAATGAATAGGCATTTCCTCTGCTGCATTCTAATAGGGTACCTAAAGATTGTAAATAAGACATTTGGTCAGACACTCTACTACATACACTCCTGGATAAGAGTTAGGTTTCACCTATGCACTTTGATGTTTGGGCAGAACAAACTAATGCAAGTGTATTTGTCAACGTAAATCTGCATGGAGTTTCATAGGACTGAATTAAAAGAAACATTATGTTCCTTTAATATGACTGCATAACACAGACAACAGAGTTTCAGTGTGTGTTTGCTACATCATTCACATATCTTCTGTTTATGTGATAAGGAGTCTTTCTGGGATGTTATCCAGTTTTAGTCTAAAAAGAGAAAAATAAAGGGGAATATTCCCTACATTACTTCCCTAAAAAAGCTTTAACGCTGTACCAAATGTGACTGAAAGCCTAAAGCTGTAGGTTCTTTGCTCTTGTACTTTTTAGATTAAAAGCAATTCTATCAGAAATCGGTCTCTCATAGGTACTTACATTCAGTGTTTAACCCCCCACTGTTAAACATCCTGTGTTTATCTCATCTTAGTCTGTGTTTATGACCAGAAGGCCATTATCAACAGGGACTGAAGAGAAACAGTTGCTACCAGCAATTAAAAGAATAATCTCCTCCCTATGTCTAAGTGTAACAAAAGTTACAAGTGCTCTTGAGAGAAGCTATCATAAAAACGTTCTGCTTGACCAGATTCTCCACCATCACAGTAAATACAAGATCCATATTGCACCTAGTATTTGACAGAATTTGACAAGCAACTTTGACTGTTCCAATGATCCCTGGCATCCGTAAGTCTTCCACTCTACCTTTTATGTCTTAACCTGGGCTGCCTAAACACAAACCCTTCTTTTTTTCCCATTTATTGCAAACTCAGTAAAAGTATGCAATAATACTTTCATAGTATAATCTTGTTCTGAAGTTGTTAGAGATATCAGAAAACACAAAATCTTAGAATAGAGTGAAGCTGAATGGAATGGCTACAGACTCACTACAGCAGACTAATACACTCATTAACAGCACTGTAGTACTCCCACTCACTAACTACACCCTTGAAAATTATCATGTGCTTAGAAATAACCTAGAAACTAAACACATAAAGTGTTGTTAAAGGACACAGCACTTTTCCTTAACATAGGGAAAAATTGTTCCAAAAATTAGTGTCTATTGTTATCTGATTTTAAAAGACACAGGGACAAAAATCTTAAAGTTTTCCATAACCAAAAAAATTTCTATGGTTAGGACATTACTTTATACACAAGCTAGATCTTTATCTATGTATTACTGCTAGCAAAACCTCATTAAACCAACATAGATAATTCTTCATCTACTTTGGTGTACAAAGTGTTTGCACATAGCTTATCTTTTAACCAGTCCATTTGTTATAGTCTCCTTTTATCTTTCTTCCTCAATCTCATGCTACTTTTCCACATTTTCTATACAACAGAAACAGAACAGGCCACAATTTAAAAGTATTTCCATCGATGCAACTGGCATGTGGTTCAGGTGCATGGTCTTCCTCAGCAAGTATAAAAGAACTATTCTTTTTGTCACAATAATATATTTTCCAGCTGAGACTCCCAAAATCATTGTTCTTGACCGAAGAACACAGAGCAAAGGACATCAAGAAAATAAGTTCTTTATGAGATGATTCTTCTTTGCCTCATAATTAAATCCACTGAGCTCTGATAGGTCATTGAAACTAATGTTCAAAAAAATTTTAGACCTTTACGCTTGGCTTAAAAAATAATTAAAAAATCACTACCTTGCTTTGCTCTTCCAGAAGTGCAGACAACACACTTCTGCAAATTGACACTCACTGTCAAATACCATTTTCTCGAGGCAAGATCAAAACAATACAGCTAGATATGTGTACCTGAGCTGCAAATCCAGGCACCATATAGTTGGAGAAAGGAATCACTAAGTACCAAAATGTCATAATAAACCTTGGAAATAATTTCAGTTTAACCCTTACCCTTGGGGGGGGGGTGGACAACAACAACAGCAACAACAACAACAACAAAACAAACAAACATTAAAATACCAAGTGTTGCTGGAACACATCTGTTGCTCTGAGAGGAGCACTTTAAAACCAACATCATGGAACTGTTTGGTTAAGTAGGCTAGAAGAGCTGTCAGTGAACACAGCTGCCAAAAGCCATGCTTCTGCCCTGCTTCCCTTGGCCCCTTCACTGCCCTGGGCCCTGTGCATGCCCCCTTTAGACAGCAACCCAGGTCTGGTCCTGGCCCCACCAGGGTCTCAGCCTCATTCCCTCTGGTTTCCCACGGGGAGCAGCAGCACAGCCCCAGGTGAGGTGACAGTGCCCTGGGCTCAGCTCAGGTGGGGCCACAGGGTTGACAGCAACAGTGCTCATGGCCCTGATGCTTTCTGCTGTTTGTTTCTACCCCAGTCAGTGCTCCTGTCCAGCAGATAATGACACTCAAACAGCCTCAGAACCATGGGCAGAACCAGCTCAGTAACTTTCACTATCACATTCCACTCCAAAAAGTACTTGTCATTAATTAGCAAACCAAAAACTATCTGTACTGTGTTGTACACTAATAAACACATGGGTAATATTCCTTTTTTCATGATGCTTTTTATTATAGTGCTAGATAATTTCATTTCATTTCTCCCTCCAAGCATATATAATTCAGCTATTTCTGGGAGAGGCTGGAAATCATCCAGCAAAGAGCAGAATGATACCAAAACTAGGGAAAAACCTGTTAGGCCCAAAGTAGTTGGAGAGGACCCCACTAGCTCTTGGCCAAAAAGAAGAAAAGAAAAAAAAAAGGGTATATGTGTGTGTGTAAGAAATGGTTCAAAACCCAGACCTTGATTTTCCTGCTCTAATCTACCTGAACTGACACTTGCTTCAGACTTTCATCATCTTTCTAGTGGGCTGAGAACTTTTAACAACTTATCTCTATATTTAATATTAGAGGTGAAGAAAATCAAGAGCAAAAAAGTTACTGGATAAAGTTAATTAACATCTCTTCTATCATTAAAACTATCTTTGTAGATGAAAATCATGGCAGAAAGTTACTTCTTATGAGTTATGTTTCCTGTGGCTGTACGATACATTACTTACGGTTGCTAGTTCTATTGAATAATAACAAGCAGACTCTTCTAATGACCACATAGGACATAGTCAACTACTTTCTCAGTAAACCCATGGGAGAAAATATATCCATTATTTATGCCTCATAAAACTCCACAGAATTTATTTTGCAAAAATGTGGTAATTATGTTTAGTAAATCCAGGTTGCCAGGTCAGTCCTTTCACAATTTCACAATACATGTGCTGTGCAACAGTCTGCATCTCCATAACACAAGATATGTTAGCAGCTGGAAAACTGGTCAAAGATTTACACCTCCTTTCCAGGCCATTAATGAGGCCTCTGTCCTGGCCTTGCATAATGTTGCTGGAAATATAATTGTGTATGTAGCAGTTTCAAGAGCCTCAAGTTGTGCAGAATGATTGGAAAGATTCCAGTCAGTTGAAATAACAAATGTAGTGGGACTGAAAGATGCTGCATCAGATCCTCACAACGTGACAAGGTCTATTTTCATATTTCATTTTCATTTATGCAGGTGAAGCAAATGTTTTCCTGTGGGAACTGTGTAGTTAAATAAGGTACATTTGGTAAAAATTTTAAAAGTACCAGATGGAGAAGGACCAGAAGGTACCAGTCACTCAACAATATCACAGAATGAAGACATATCTTGTTCTAAACAGTCCCTCTAGCAATTTTATTCCTAAAATGGCTCAGGCAATCCAGAGGAAATGAGAAGATGGAAAACCATTCCATAATTGAGACTTCTATCCCTGTAAGAGAAAAATCAGGCATCAAATATGAATACATCAACTGACAGAGATAAGAAGTATTAGATCAGTTTTTTCCTAGGCTTCATCACCAAGTTTGCACATCTGTGCAAAAGAGAGAAACTCTTGAGAATACAAGGAAACAAATGAAGCAGGAAGAATTAATTTTTAAAAACCTGTATACCATTGGCAACAAAAAAAGCAACAAGTACAGGTATCTTGGCCATGGAAGAACTCAGATCTAGAGTACATTTCTTTCTACTGAGAGGTAACCAAGAAGGATAATTAAACCTCAGCGGCATTTTTTTTGTCTTGTGCAATTTTTCTTTGAGTAGAAAACAAGCTTTGAGGCTGCCCCAAGACACTCTCAGGTTTGCTATAGCCACAAATGCAGACAACAAATTAAGGCACTGCATTGATTTGCTCCTCTGTTTCACGAGAGAAGGCACCTTAATATTCACTGGGGAGAAAGCACTGCCAAAAGAAATAAACAAAAGAGAAAATAACCCCCTGCCAATTCTATATTTAATGGAATAAGAGAGAATATTTTCAGGAGATGCAGGTTTTTATTTTAAATCATCAGTTGAAGCAGCCTGTCTTGCCTGTGAACAAGTGTATTTGCATGAATAACAGCTGCTTGCTAGTTTTCATGTGGGAAAAAAAAAAAAAACAGAAAAAAAAGTAAATTATGTGTAAATTATTTTTTAAATGCTATAAATGCTTGGTTCTGAAATCAGCAGCAGTACAACTGAAGTATTTACTTGTATAGAGTTAATTTCCACCCATTTGGGATCATCATCACACCTCACAGTTTCCAAGGCCTTCCAAGCAGCTACAGTAAAGCAACTTTCACATACTTAAGTCTCACATTGTAAAGCCTTTCTTGTTACAAAGACTTCCTTCTATAACCAAGAATTAAATAAACAGTTAGGGAGGGGTACACGCTTCTTTCCTGGAGGGTAGCATCTGTTAAACTGCATGTAATCACACAATGTTTTACCTTGGTGGTTGCCTTCTACAAAAGATATAAAACACTGGCCCCATTTACACCAGTGCAGTGTTGTAGCATTGTGGTCTTTGGGGAATACGTTTTCATACTCTGACTCACTCCAAGTACACAACAGTCTTTCCAGACACATTGTTTCTGTGGGTGCTTCATGGCAAGGCAGTCTGAGATCATGTCTCAACCACTTTCCAAGTCTTTATTAGAAGGGGACCCAGAAATATACCACCTACTCTCCTCTTTTATTGTTCCCTAGTTTCTATGAAAGGAATTCCAGAGCCAGAGACTGCACAGGCAAGCAGGAGGTAGAGGTCACATGCCAGAAAGCCTTGCACAGGCTGCCCTTGAACACAAGATAATTGCAGACCTTAGCAATTTTAAAGTGCCTTGAATTTGGTCCTTTTTTTGAGAACACCTTTGGACATGAATTGTCCTTTTTCCTCTAACAGGTGTTTGGACATTTCTGAAAATGGTGATAAATAATATTAGTTTTGAAGTCAAGCCAAATTGCAGATTTTAAAAGCTCTCTCTCTTTGCAATGCAGAAAAGATTTTATTGAAAATATTTTTGATTTTCAAAGATGTCAAGCAAATCAAAACCTGTCTTCAGAAAGAGCCATATGGATTCAGAATTTCAGGAAAGCAGACTTTATATTATTTGAACAATAAATACTGAATTTTGAAATCCTGTTCCTGGCTATCTTCAGGGCTTTAGTATAATTACACACAGTTAGAAGAGAATCTGTGGAACAGTATTCTCCCTTTGTGATTCAGAGAACCTTTAAGCTATGTTTTTTTGCTTTTGTTACAGCCAAATGAGTGTAGTAATTAATGTTAATTTTTGTTTTGTTGCATGTTTTGTTTATTAATACTTATTTAGTTTGTTTTCTTCAGCAAGCATTATACCAACTTTTGGAAGTACAGAGGTAGCCCAGGGGTTCTTTCCGCTGTGCGCAGCCCCAGCATCAAATGGATATTATCACGAAAAAAATTTGCCAGGAGGTAAATGTTATTTATGCACCCTCTGGTCCTATCGTACTGTAATGATAAGAAATGTCACTGTGGCATATTGTGCTGAATAATAAGCATTCCTTTCCTACCCACTTTAAAAGTGCAGGGAGCTGAGGTTGCTGGTTATCAGTAGAAAGGGAAAAGATATTTTGCCTTTTTTTTTCTTGAAAATGCACTGAAAACCTTCCTGGTAATGATGCCTATGGTGGAGCAAAGAGTGGTAAGTTCTGGTAATATCTACATTACATGCAAATATAGTTTGACTATTTTAATTTTAAAAGTTCTAAATATAACTCACTTTAATTTCAGAGACTAAACAAAAATGTAATTAGTTAATATTGCTGTATGACATGATTCATAAATTGTTCGTGTATAAATGCAAAAATTCCTGCAGGATATTTGATGTGTTTACTGGGAACTTTCTATGATGTTAATGATGAACACTACAATGATGATCTGAATGCAAATAAATATATCCACTGGAAAATTTTTGGGCTTTTTGTTGCAAACTTCTGTATAAGCAATGCATCCTAAAAATGCACAGAGTTTACCAGGAGGGTAATGAAGTCCTTGTGTTATCTTGACATAACTCTCACTTCTTCTTTTATGTATTTTTTTTTCTCTAGTTTAGCTTGCATTACTTTGAGAGAACCTTTAGCTGAACTAAACTGTAGTGCCTGTACAGAGGATAAAACTAGCTATGAATGACCCATTGATACAACAGTGGAGTCATGATTCTGAATACGTAAAATGTGAAATTACACCATAGTTAACAGTTGCTGATATCATCACATCAGTCACTGCATCTCACATGCAAGACTTGTATCTGCAAGAGAAGTCCTTTGCCATCACCTCATAAGTCTTTTATGATTTTGCTACCTTCTGTTTTACTTCACTGGTCTGAATTGTGACTGAAAATCTTTCCCTGACCGGTGTTTCTGTACTGAGCCATCATCTGCCTGATAACTCCATTCCAACAATGCTCCTCTCCTTTCCCAGAAAACACATGGTGGATTTGAAGGTGGTAATGGGCTAATGAAGGACCTAATCTGGAGGATGGAGAAGGAGGCATTTCAAAGCTGCCTCCCACTGAGGTTAGATGGAGCTCCTCAAGTGCATTTCTGAGTCTAGCAGAAAAAAGTCAGTCAAGGCATTGTTTAATTTCGTAGCTTCAATTATGCTGGTTTTAAATCTCACAAATACCTGGGTTCAGTTACTCTGAATTAGTAGAATTCACAAGGATCACCAAGTTCAACTTTAAGTGAATGGCCCATACAGGGATCAAACCCGATACCTTGGCACTATTAGCACCACGTTCTTACCCACTGAGCTAATCTCTGAGCTGCTGCCAATATCCTTTTCTTTTCCATTATTTTTTTCTCATTTTTCTTTTTACATTTGTCCCAAGACAGCATCATAGAGCAAGACTCCTTATTAAAATTACTCATAAAAATTCATTTTCCTATAAACAAAAATTCAACAGGGTGTATATATACACTGACTCACATGTAAAACAAAGATATGTTCATTGCTCTTTGCAATATGGTGGCTTTTCCTGCTCAGAGATTCTGAAAGCATTTGTACAAGCAGTACCTCCACAGTCAAAGCAATCTTCTGCTTCTGTACATTGTCATATGCACAACTTGGAAATTAACATTACTTTGGTTTTATTACACAAATATATGCAGAAGTGAGCTCAAGAGGAAAAGCCACATGAATATATGAATCCATTTGAAAATATGAATGAAAATTTCAGGGAAATTTTTATGCATTATTGTCTCATCTCTGATCATCACAGAAGTCCCTCTTGAATATTTCTAATCACTGTTTTGTGAAAAGAATTATTTTTCTTCCTGAAATAATACCCTGCTTGATATCAGTCCTATTTTACATATTTTTTTTAATATTTATTTAGGTAATAAATACGAGGCAAACTAGAAAGAATTTTAAGAAATGTGATTTGCAGGGGATAGGAAAGCGGATTTTTCTGAAAAAAATTTACAAGCACAGGGCCAAATTTTGAGCCCTAATGCTACTTGATGTTAGGCATCCCTAGTTCAACATTATCTGAAGTGGTCAGCTGAACATAGTTATAAATTAAGTAGTATCAAGCCTTTCAACTGTTATGCTCAATGTCTTCCTGGAAATATTAAAATGCTGGGAATAAGATGTCAGAAGCATCTGAGAAGAGAGAATATACCTTCAAAATGTTCCCCCTTAAAGCTACTATAATTCATGGGATGGAATTGAGCTGCAAAAACTTGAGAAAAGCATCATAACCATATAAGGAAATGTAAAGAAAACTATCCCAGAGGACAGATGGATGGTTTGTCATTTGAATGCCTAGCACTGATGAAAGCAACTTTGGAACAGTTGTAAATGGATGGAGAACATAATAAAACTAAGAATAGAAGTAAAAGTAGAGAAAACTAAGAACCTTGCAGAGACAAAAAGTAACCAAACAAGAAGTATTCCTAGAGGAAAACATCACTGATTAAAGAGTTATTCTGTCCAAAAGCAAATGTAGGGTATTTGATTCCTGAATGGAGATGAGCGGATGATCTCATGAGGTTCCTTCCAAACTAAACAATCCTATGATTCTGAAGCTTTAATCCTTCTCTGTGGACATGCATTTTGCTTTGCAGATTTGGTAGGACACAACACTGTATCACAGAGAATGAGTTATATTATAATCATTTAGTCACATGGAGAATTAAACGCTGACATATATCTGTAACTGCTCATGCATGAAAGACTATAAATAGCCGCCAAAGAACTAAAATGGGAACTACAATGCATCTTAAGAAATGCTTAAATTTATTACAGAAATAAAAGTCACAGTAGCTCCTTTTATTTTCCCTCATTTCTAGGGATAAATATACAGATGAAGCATTGGAAGATGCTGATTTAGATTTATTGCCCATCTTTGTAAGTACTCGACTACACTTTGGCATACATTTGAGGTATCCAAGCACTGAGTGCACCAACAGGGTCTAATTCCCCTGACCAGTCTGTACGCCCCTTATTTTTCAGTCATCTTGTGCATCTTCTTCCCTCTCCCATCACAACAATTGGGATCTGCCCTGCTGCAGCGCACTTTGAAACAGGCTTCTGTGAAAACAGATAAGCTGTGAGAAAAAACTGAGAGAAGCCCCACCTTAGGCCTCCATCACCCTACATCCTTTGGCTCCAGAGTGGCACCTGAGCTCATGCCCTGGCCCCTGGTCCTTGACTGAGATACACCATAGGTATGTCATGCCTAGCCATGTACCTTTCCATTCCTCACCTTGTTTTGACTTTGCCTGTTTTGACTGTGGATCCCCATGGGATGCAGCCCTTGTCAGAGAGGTTCCTGTACTGCTGCCTTGCTGTCAGCTCACCTTTCCTTGTGGGGCAGCCCCCCTGCTGATCACTTGGTAGTTTTATGCTGAGAGCAGAAAAGGCAAAATAAATCCAGGATCTAGATACCTCTGTTAAAAAAGTGCATTTCCATAACAGTTAAGTTTCATTGCAGTCAATAATGTTGTCTAAAGTCAGTTCAAAATTTTTGGCCAGCAATTTCAAAATAAAGGAAATTTCTTTCTCCATTTCTGTTCTACACTATAACCTATATTCTTTCTAGCTAAACAGATGGTGTTTTCACAAGTTCTAGTCAGGGACTAAAATAACTCATCATAGAATCATAACATCGTAGAATATTTGGGGTCGAAGGTACCTTTAAAAATCATCTAGTCCACCCCATCTTCAATGAATGTGGACATCAACCAAATAAGGTTGCCCCATCTAACCTCCCCTTTAATGTTCCCAGGGATGGGGCATCCACCACCTCTCTGAGCAACTTGTTCCAATGTTTCACCACCCTCATTGTAAAAAACTTCTTATATCTAAACTAAATCTTCTCTCTTTTAGTTTAAAACCATTACTCCTTGTCCCATTGCAACAGGCCCTGCTGAAAAGTTTGTCCACATTTTTTTTAGAGGCCTCCTTTAAGGACTGAAGGACTGCAATAAAGTCTTCTCAGAGCCTTCTCTTCTCCAGGCTGGAGATGTACTGGATGCAGTACTCCAGATGGGGTCTCATCAGTGTGGAGTAGAGGGGCAGAATCACCTTCCTTGACTTGCTGGCCACACTGATGGATTCAAGGACACAATTGGCTTTCTGGGCTTCAAGTGCACATTAACAGGTCTTTTCCAGTCTCTCATCCAGCAGCAACCCCAAGCCCTTCTCAGCAGGGCTAGTCTCGATCTGTTCATCCCTCAGCCTGTATTGATACCAGGAGTTGCCCCAACCATCTTGCACTTGGTCTTGCTAAGCCTCATGAAATTCCCATGGTCTCACTTCTCGAGCTTGTTCAGGTCCCCCAGGATGGTATTCCATCCCTTCAGTATTTCAACTCCACCACTCAGCTTGGTGTCATCTTGTTCACGGAAAAGTAAAGAATTTCAGTGTCCATAGAGTCAAAAAGGAACCATATAAGTGGAATGTATATCATCATCACAGTCATTAAAGAACTATGTAGAAGTTCATAGATTCATCTGCTTTTTCAGGAAACCTGAAAACATTCCTTCTAAATTTGATTGATTATTTTAATTGTATATTGCTCTTTTTTACTATTTCTTACATATTTTAACTGAATGATTGTGAGATAATTAGACAGTTTTCTTGAATAGCAACATAAAAATTTAAATTAATTCTTTTCAAACTGTTACATCTAGTGCTATCTACTGAAAGCCTGATAGGATCTTTTCATGAATCTCCCTGTAGGTTTCTAATTGAAAATGAATCACAGTGATGTTTACTCTGTTAAAAGATACCTGCAAACTTCCACTGATATGCAACAGGTATTGTTGTGGTCACCACATTCATATGAACAAACGACCAACTTTAGAAAAGAGCAATGCTTTGTTGTATCATATCTTTCATGCTGTATATTAAGGATACTACTCATGGTTTCTCCCTCACTGATTAGTGTTCAAATTTAATTATCCTAAGGGTTTGAGGATTTTTTTACTGTAAAATAAGTCACAAGAAGGATATGGGCATACTGTAGGCAGAATGAGCAACTGAGTTTAATGATCATCTTAATGATCATCTCCCCTACATAGTTTAAAGGCATTAAGAATACAGCCACACACACACCTTTGGAGTTATATTATTTTTCCTGATACTTCTTGAAGTAGAAAATTTAATACATGAAACACACAGATATATTTCAGTATGAGGAACTTCCAATTTTATCTTCTGAGACACAAAAGGGAAGCTGTGGTTAAGAAGGGTAAATAGTTTTATGTTGAGATAGACTGTCTTCTGGGAAGAAAATTTTTCAGTGGACCTTTCTCAGTTTTACAAATTAAAATTTCTGATTAAGATGTATTTGGTCATTTACACTTGATTCTTAATTCTTTAGATAATATAGCACATGATCTCAGATGTGAAGAAAAAGAGTGTTTGGTAGTTTCTGAATATAGACTTCATTGAAGAGGGTCTAAATTTAGTAACCTGCACTTTCATAGTATCTTTTAAAGTGCCTTGGTGACAAAATCTTCACTAGATATGAGGAACTCTTGATTTAAATTCGGAATTTTGATACAGAAAAAGTGTTAACCACCTGAGAGAAATTTTTGTATAGTAGATATCACTAGGCAGTAACACAATAGTATTTCTCGAGCTTCCATTTCTCTGTAGGAAATTATGAAATGTCCTTGGTACATAAATTGTGTCAGTCAAAGTTTGGTTCTCTTTATTTCAGTAACACAAATTTCTGAGAGTCAACTTTTAATCTTAAAAAAAAGAAGGTGTAATTTTTTACTTTTACATCAGAAATCAAATTTGAATACATACTACCATAGAAGGGTCTCAGTGTGGTAATCTGTGGCACCAGGAGCCACAGATTTCCTCTCATTAGAGTGAGAGGAAAACAGTTATCAAAAGCTGGTTTGATTGTTTCTACTGAAATAAGGGTTGCACAGACCCTGCCCTCAATTTTTACAAGAGTTTTGCTATTTTCAGATATATTTGAGGTAGGCAGCCTAAAGTTTGAGAGAACATGCTGCAAAATTGAATTCAAACTACATGAAGTAAAGATGTCATCATCTAAAGAGAAAGTATCACAACTGGACTTAGGCCTCTTCTGTAAATATGCCAGAAAGTGGGGAACAGAAGTAAACGTTCGGTTCTTTGTGATCTTTGGCAGCCTAATGGCATATTTGTCTTCTCTACTGCTGATATTTAATATATGCTATACTTTTGTATGGTATGCTGGAAAAAAGATAGTACTGCCTAGTTATCAGTAACCAGATGCCATGAATAACATATCCTTGACAAGGCTTATAGCATCTGCTATATACAACTATAGCTATTCTATAGCTTATAGTTGTATGGTGACCTCATGTATGTCTAACACTCTGGAAAAGAACATCACTTCCTGTCAGCTTCTATTTCAAATGACCTGTGCAGTATGACATCATTCAGAAGTGCTTCATCCCTGTGAGACACTGGAATAGGCTGCCCAGAAAAGCTGTGGATGATGCATCCCTGGAAGATTTCAAGGCCAGGTTGAATGGAACTCTGAGCAACCTGGTTTAGTGGAAGAAGTAGGGAGGTTGGAATTAGATGATCTTTAAGGTACATTCCAACCCAAACCATTCTCTGATTCTATGATTTTTATGATCTAAAGAATATTAGGTAAATCTATTTACAACATGAAGCTTTGTAGACTATGATTATTATTTTTACAATTGTCTTCAGTACCCAGATGCATCTAAAGAATGGCGTAAAATGTGTGAATCATACTTTTTAGGTTGAAGAGTCCCTATAGTCCTTTAAAAAAATATTCACCTATCAAGTGTGGGAAGCAATGAGAAGCAAAGACCAGGAAAACAGATATTTGTAAAGTTACTAAGTAGAGTTATGGAACTGGTCTCTGTGGAATTAAAGCATCTGTTCACATCTTACATTCACGTCTTATTATCTTGTTTAACAAGGTTATTTAATAAATTTTTTAAAATCAGTCTTTTATCTTATTGGCAAAATTAACTATGTTTTTCAGAATTTGGCACTGTTATCAAATACACAGAACTTCAGAGACTTTCAAATCCACAGCTAAATTTTGAGACTTTTTTCTCTCTCCTTCTCCTTCTCTCTCTCTCCCTCTCTGTCATTCTCTCTCTCTCTTCTCTCTCTCTCTCCTCACCTACTCCCTTTTCTTCCTTCACCTAAAACTACTTTGGGATCATACTAAGTATGCCAGAAAAACAGCTGAGAGTAGAGGACAGCATTGGCAGGGCCTTGTCCATCTGACAGGGTTGTATAAGCAGCATTCTCAAATTTTATTGAAGAAGTGCTGTTTGAAGACAAAGGGATAAGAGACACAAGAGACCTCCAGGAGAAGAAAATTTCTTTGTGGAAGTTACTTGAAATGGAGTATCAATCCATTATTAAAATGGTGAGCCATGTTTATAAATAATGACATAGGCTTAGAAGGTAAAACTAGAACTTCTATTTTCAGTTCAAGTACACAAGTGGGACTTGCACAGTTTTATACTGTACCCTATAAGATACTCTTTTCTACATCATTTGAAAATTACAAACTCAGCACAGCTGAAAAGCACACAGATACCATTAAAAAAAAAAAAAAAAAAAAGCTAATGTCTTCACAGGCAGGAAATGTAACTTACTACAGAAATTGAATTCCTACTGCAGTGGGAGAAAGAGACAGTAGCTTTCAGCACTAATCCTCAATAAATACAATTTTACCCCTTTAAGTTCCTATTAACCTTCCCAGCTCCAGGTGGCCTGCAGCCAATAATCTGGACACTTTGTTATTGAGTTATTCTGGAAGGAAATTTAGAATTCTACAGAAACAAACCAAGATCAATTATTCAAAATGATATCTTCAAGCAAACAGTATGTTGAACAATGTCTCCAGTCTCCTGCATAGGCAGGAGCAGTTTTCATAGGCACTTCTGGTCATCCTGGAGAAACATCATCTACAGGAAGGAACATCAGCTCATCCTCTCAGAGAAGGCAAATGTCAACATGACTTTCACTGGACTCAATAGTCTTATCTCTTGGTTTCAAATGTTTAGAAGTCAACCCTTCTGTGCCATTCACCCACATCACTCAAACGAAACTTTAAAATCAAGGGAACAAGTAAAGTCTTTTTGCTTTTAGCAAATAAGAAGTTTTCTTTTTTAATGGTTAAGTACTCATATATTCAGTTGGCTGAACTTCTCAGAGCCAAAACATTAATACCATAGTAAACCCTAAGGATCATAATAAAATGGTAAGAACCGAGAGTATAGAAATTATTTTGACTCAGAAGTCCCTGTTCCTAATTGGATTTAAAATGATTTTAATTAATTTTTTCTTTTCCCTAGTGAGAAGCTCACTGGAAAAAGCATCCTGTCACTGATAGGTTTCCAGAGGGGAAATATAACAGTTCATTCTCACTTTTCATACACAGCACATAGGAATGGTGGCTAAAGTTGATATGCAATAAATGACAAATTGAGAAAAAATTTCTCTTCATCTACATCCTTTTAACAGTAACTGTAGTACTGATTTTCCTTTTCTGTTGCTTTGTTCATTGAGGGTGGGGAGATGGTGTTTTTGTCTTTTTTTGTTTGTTTTGCTAAACAAAAGGCTGATTTGTGTTACATATATCCAGATTGAAGTCCATTCTGCACCCAGCTTACAGTGGCCTTAGACAAAAATCTTTGTATCGACTGTAAAGGAATAGAAGCCGTGGCTTCCTGCTGTATATGACAATGTCCTAGCTAGTAGATAACATGCATATCTACCTATTTTTGACAAAATAAAACCAAGACTTTGGTTCTGAAAAGATACATTAGCGTAATCCTGCTTTTTGCAAACATTCCCAAAAGCTTTCTTTTCAGTTCTGCTTGGAACAAAGAAAATAAAATTGAAGGAATTGTCACAAAATGGAATTGTCAGCTTTGGTGTGCAGATGTATATGTCATCTCCTTGTGCCTATCATTAGTAGTCCTTTGCAGGAACAGATAATGAGCCACTATTCATATGGCACTCTGGGAAGAGTGTAAATGTTATCTTTTATGGGAATAAAAAGAGTTTCTTAGTCCAGTTCAAAATGAACACACTATTGTAATGAAAAAAGACTTCGGTAGTGGGGGACATAATGACTGCAAGTCTGGAGCAAATTTGTCATTATGAAAAACTTCACTCACTTTTCCCAATAATTCTCTTTCATTAAGGCAATCTTCGGCTGTTTTACCTTCGTGAATCTACCTATGTTTCCCACTTTCACAAATCTCAGTAGGCCAAGACAGCCCTATAATGAGAGTGAAGTACTTTTATTATTGCTTTTGTTAATCATGCTTTCTGCATTCTGCAAAGTGCTTCTTATTCTACACCAGAATTATTGGAGAATTAGTCAATACTTGTTACCAATCACGATCACAGCTGTTAATCACAGTTGTAATTACCAATTGATTAATTACCACAGCCCTGTTCAAAAGTCAGGAGTCATTAAATTTCCAGCACACATAAGTTTAAATTCAGCCCAATATTCACAAAGCTCTACAATTACATTTCAACCCACCTTAATTTATTACACATTGCTTTTTATTAATAACTTTTATTTATTGTAGTATTTTCCAGTAACCCAAGCTGAATTCTTGGTCTATATATAGTTTCTCATTGTATATCTACTCTAAATATTATAATTTATTTCAACTCCTAATAATAAATGATGATAAGGTCAACAAAAACCCAACCTGCACATGTTTAGGGACCTTGCTTTGAATTATCCTTTCATTGTGATAAATGCCTTAGCTAAAGAACATTTGGGTGTATTCCTGATAGACTGAAATTATTTACTTTCTTCTGCTACTGAATGCAATTTATATTAGCAAAACAGCATTTCCTTGTATTAACTTAGGTACTGGCATTCTTTTACTGGACAGCGTGTATCATCTAACTCCTAATTCATTGACCTTTTTTCTCCATAGTTCTAAGTAGAGGAATCTGAATCTGTTTCTTGATGTTTCAGCAGAGTGAAAGGAGCTAAGTTACAGGTTACAAGCTAAACATATTTCCTTTATGCTTTCTCATTACTTAGAAAATTTTTAATATTTCCTGGTAAAATCACTAGTCTGCTTCTGCTCTCAATACTCCATTAAAATAACTTTGATTAAAACTCAAAGGTCAATCCTTGGATTAAAACACACTGTTCTTCATTTGAGAAAGTACAAACCTCTGGCAGCTATAAGAATACTAAACATAATCTATTTAATTTGTCTCATAACTTGAGTTTATATTTGGATTTAGGATTACAATTGTATTTGGCAGGATGTACTCGTCCCACTGCTTTTCTGCCAAGGACATCTCTACTCCTCAGCCATTTTTTCTTTCTCCTGTTTCCTCTACCTGTCTTCTCTCCTTTATAATACCAGCTCCTTTCTGTTATCAGATGCAATTAGTGATTTTTTTACTAGATTACCATATTCTGGTAAGGTTTAGATGCAAAAAACTGGTATACAATTGGTCATAATCATCTTTTTTCTGTAAGAATGCAGTATTTAAATGTATCATCACCAGTTGTACATCTCATATTTTATTATCCTCAAGCAAAGCCCAAGAATCAGCTTCTATGACTTTTCAGTGTCAGAAAACCATTTTGGGGAAAACTAGTCCAATGTTTAAAATAGTGTATGTGGTGCCACCAATCCTGCCCAGCAATGAAGTGAAAATAGTACCATGTACATACACATCTGCCTTCCCTAATCACCCTGAGAAATCAAAAAGGGATCAGCTAATAGGTGAAAGTATTGAAAACATAGTGGCTGGATCACGTGGATTTTTTGGTAGTGTTACACATTATATCCATATTAAAAACAAAGAGCCTCAGCATGGTTAGTGGTGTCTTACAAAGAATACCTGAGGAATTAGGGGCTATTAGCCAGGGGCTGAACAGCTCTGCATTATCTCTATGAGTTCTGAAGCTGGGCTATGTCTACTCTTCTCACTGGATCTCTGTTGCTGCCACTGATGCCTGTCCTAAGTGCTGTCATTACAGCTTGCAACTTGCTAAGCTATGCAAATTTCAATGCTCCTGGGAGCAGAATAATAAAGGTTATGCACTGTTAAACATGTCACTGATTCAACTTCCATTTCCCTCACTACAATTTTATAGTGGATGCCCATTCAGCCTCACAGGGACAAATAAAATGGGGTGTTTTCAAGCCATATCCATCTAAAGGATGAGGTGTCATGGTCTCTTGGCAAGTGACTACTTTGATGGTAGAGCAGTTTGATTTGCAACAGTTATAAAACAGCTATTTCTGACCCTAGAGCGTAGCAGAGTTAATTACAGTAGTAAGCAGTTTGGAGCAACTAATTTATATTGTGATGCTTTAGCTGGCACAAGAAAGAAGGGATTTGTCAAAATATACTAAGATGGCTCCCATAAACTCTACTTTATTATGCAACTCAACAGTAAAAATCTTGTTTTGTTATGACAGAGACAAAATATAATCAAGGAAAGGTGCATCTTCCTTGTCCTTCAGGACATATTTTCCGTTTCAAAGCATTAGCTGACAGGCCAGATATGTTGTGCAGAGTCTTTCAGAAAAAGAAAAGTTTTGCAGTTTTTCTGTTTTCACAAGAACTAAAAGTTACAGAATGACAGCCTTTTGGCTAGGTGAGAGCAAACTTTCAAGCCTATCTTTGTAGTAAATAAAACACCCAGTCTTTCTCCTGCTGCTTACTTCATCTCTTCTCATCAGTACGTAGAGGTACTAGTGACTTAAGACAGTTTTTTTCATCTTTCTCTGGCTGGCAACCCCCTTGAATTGTTAAATAATAAGGAAATATCATTGACATGAATACACAATCCATGTGTCTATATTTTAAAATGGATTATTAGAGAAAATTGAATCTTGAAGGGCAGACCAGAACTATAAATACTAAGTTCTAGCAAAATTTTCAGCTACTCACTTTTTTCAAGGCTGTTTCTGCTTCACAGGAACTCCACAGTTCCTGTAGGAGCTGTTATCCACAAGTTGAGAAAAGTAACCTGAGCTGTACTAAGACATTATCAGGCTGAAACTGTGTGGTGTTTAATAGGACTTTATCTGGAGGTTTCCACGTTGCATCTTCAACTAAGCTGCTTTGTGCCTGGGGATAGATTGTTACATAAAGTGTATGTCTTCATTTGGTACCCATCTGACAGGAAAACAAAGAAAAAAGTATTCAGGACAGTGAACTAAACATTTGTTTCTATCAGGTCACATCTATAAGACTAGGTAACTGAAAATGTGAGCTGAGAAAAAATTAGTCAGTTACTACTTACCGTACTCCTATTTCATTTTTTTTTTTGTTCTCTTTATGCTAACTCTCCCTCTTCCCTCTCTTCTGTGCCACAAGTGTAGAGGCACTGTTCTTCTGGACCTCACCTACTCCTCATAATACTGTGCTGTGTATGATATTGTTTCTAAGAAGCAGAGTGACACTTTCTGCATATACATTAACAAGAGATCTCAAGAAACCATGCAATTTTTGCCAGTGAAGAAAGCATCATAAACTTCAGCTTATGAACCAGGCTTCTCTATTGGTCCTGTTTGGTAGTCCTGTTTTTCCTATTGGTCCTAGTGTAGTAAGTTATGGGAGAGAAAAACATTCTCATTTTCTTACTTAATAGCTATTTTTTTTCAGAACAGTGGAATATCAATAAAAAGTAAAGCTATTTTACCACTGTCATTTACTAGAGCATGGCACTTTATGCCTTGCTAATCTGTAAGACTCAGTTTTGACAGAGTTCGTCAGCTATATTTCATTAAAAATATGGACAATATCACGTATTTCATACAAGAGAGCAGAGGATCCAAATTTCAAATTCTTGACCACAGTCAGTGGAAAAAAAATGTCATTACTGATAGACAAAAGTTTGGGGACAGACTTTGCCTCCATTTGAGAAGACGCAATCTAAGCAATGTATATAAAGACTTAACATAGGTCCAATCATCTTCCTTTCACATCAACTCCAAATGACAAATTGGATCTATGAACATGAGGCAAAAGGTCACCCCTCTTGCAGCTGAGCTGTCAAAGTCACTAACTAATTTGATAAATATGGGCTCTGATGACTTCCCGAGGCTGTCTTCAGCCCATTAGATATTCTTATGCATATTTAAAAATTTAATTTAACTTCTCATATACTTTATTTTTAGTCTTGTCCATTCCTACAAACTGGAAGATGTAAACAGAATGAGAAAAAATATTTTAGAACTAAAGACTAATAAATTTATACCATAAAAGATTTCTCATGCCAGATTTTTAAATCAGAGAAGCTGAGGAAGATTTGCATGCAAGAATCTGCAATTTTAGAACATGTGATTTGACTGCTTGTCATGCCTTTGGCTGAGGTAGAGTTAATTTTCTTTGTAGTAGCTGGTACAGTGCTGTATTTTGGATTTAATATGAGAATAATGTTGACAGCCCCACTGATGTTTTAGTTCTTGTGAGTAGTGCTTATTCAAAGTCAAGGACTTCTCAGTTTCCCAGGCTCTGACAACAATCAGGTGCACAGGAAGCTGGGAGGGAGCATGGCCAGGACAGCTGACCCAAACTGGCCAGAGGAATATTCCATCCCACAGAATGTCATGCCCAGTATACAAACTGGGGGAGTTGTTCAGAAGATGCTGATTGCTCCTTAGGAGCAATCAGCAGGTGGTGAGCAAGTGTATTGTACATCACTTTTTTCTCTGAGGTGTTATTCCTTTCTCTCCTTTTAATTAAAATTACTGGTTAGATTTGGAATAAATGTTGGAACACATAGTTAATGCAATTGTGCTCTGACAAATGCTGCAATATGTGTGCTGTCAGAGCTCTGAGATTCATAAGGATGTGCTTGGTATTTACACTACTGTAATTTATCTCACAGGAGTAAAAATTGTACTGCTTGATTTCTGGAAAGGGATTTCCAGTAAAACAGTGATCTTTACAAGCAGAATAATCTGGCATATGCAATCAGTGTACTGTAAGCATAACTTCTTGGAGACTGATTAAAGAAACAGACAAAACCACTCCCATAAAACCTCCACAAGGATTAAATTCTGACGAGGTAAGCAAATCAAGCCATAATTATGTTATTTTCCCTTAGTAGGTTCTGTAAGGCTCTCTGGGGCATGGTGAAAAGGCTCAGTAGATGTTTTTCTTCTCAATCTGATGGTAAAAAATTGTTTCCAAGCCACAGGCAGGGAAAGCTGAGCATTCTGTGTGCCTTGGTATGCTATCATACTATCCTCCTGAAGGACCCCCTGTAACATGTTCAACCGCTTTCTGATAGAAGACACTTGAGCAGAGAGGGCATGTAGTCTGTATGGGTTTTAACTCACAGAAGGCAAAAAAAATTATGGTGGACCGACTACAACTGTCTTATCAAGCTACTCTAAAGCTGTATAATTTGTGTTTACAAAACACAACTTTCTTCTTTCCTGTTGGGGAATAAAGTTGGAATTATTTGTACAAGGTGTGTTTGCTTCTTAGCACCTTCTGCTCTCTTCTCTGTGCACATGCTGTGATGCCAAAGCATGGCCAATTAATAATGTCTCTAGGAGAGGGAGAGTGGACTTTTTCAACATAGTGAAATTGAGTCTATTCTGTAAAAAATTGGCAAGTAGAGCCCTCCTAAGAGAGAGCCATCTGGCACCTAAAGGCTTATAGTAACTATCAAAGCAGGCTGTTACAAATTTCTGAGGGGTATGGCATTAACTGAACTGAAGAAGCCAATGTCCTATGCACTTCTATTCATAGCTGTCAAGACCTTTCTTAGAAATGTTCTTATGTTTTCAGTGAAACCTACTATGGAAGAACTGTATTAGAAGGACACAGAGATTCTACTCAATGCAGGGGGAAAAAAAAAAAAAAAAGGAGGTGAAGTAGAATTCGGAAATCATGCTCTATTCCTGAAAGGTTTTCCTTTAAAATTCAAAAGCACCAGCAGCTAGTTTCTGCAACAGATGCAATCAAAATATATTATAATCAAGCAAAGTCTGAACTGTATCAAGCACTAACCAACTCCTCTGAGGAATCAATACCTCCCAGTGAAAACAAACTATTGGCAATATATCTCTGTATCAGCTCAGATTATTGGCCCAATATTTTATACTCACACTGGTTGAGACAAGAGTTTCCTATGTCTTTATACAGCTGTACTGACATAAGGAACATGACCTCACTATATTAATTTACACTGTTTTGGTCCAAGTAACAACTTCTTTTTCCTGTTGTCTTGTTTTTTTCTTCTATGAATGCTGGCCACTGGAACTGAGGAAACTTGAGTAGGTGAATATGTTATACCTGATAAAATAAATTGGAGTAAGGGAAGGAATGAGGGTGTCTCATACTTCACTCACTTTCTGCAGTATAGTTGGCTTGAAGACAGTGTAGGACACTAAGGGAATTGCAATTTCCCTCACCTCTGTTTTCCAAGGTAAGCCGGTGTAGAGAATTCATTTGTGACCTTTGTGGTTCATAGCCTCATTTGTGATAGGTCCATGAAATTTCTTCAGTAATGCTGTCTCTATAGGTCAGTACTACATAGTACTTAGAACAGCCTATGCCATTCAGTTCAGCTGCATTTTACTTTTCTCTGGGTACTCCAGGAAAATGTATTAGGATGACATTTTACTAATGTTCCATTGAATAATGACACCTGCAAGAGAGGACGGACTTGATTTCAGTCATGTAGCTTGAAATGATCCTTTTCTCATGCAGAATGAAAATAAAGATAGTAACAGGATTTATTGGGAAAAAAATAGACAGTATATTACAAAATTTTATCAGCATATAAACATCAGAAAAGGTTAAAAAGTCACATTTAACCTTCTTCAAAGTTGAAGTATACAATGGGCCTTCTTCCTTCTGTGAATCCAGTAGACAAGCTATAGGTGAAATATCTTGCAGAGCCTGCCCTCAGGAAATAAGTGTTAGCTGTAGAGGCTTGGCAGTTCATGAACTTCCACTCCTTTTTGATATCTGCTGCTTCAGTCTTTCAGAATCAGAAGTGATGATGACTATAGTATGACAAACTTGCAATCTGCTTATGATGAAGCATATGACATATGGCTTCATCGGAGACTAGAAAGAAACCTTCTTCCTTTGCATGCTTCCCAGCAAGTGCTATAATCTGACCCACTAGAAAAGCCCATCATACTTGCAGCTTGCCTATCATGCAAACATGTTTTCTGATGCTTCACTGTTAAATGCTGCCCAAGTCCCTTTCTGACAAATGGCCAGTCTGTACAAAGAAAGCAGCAATTTCTGATAACAAGAGGCAAACTATTAATGTTTATTTTGTTATTTTTTGTCACATCATTAATCACAATAAAAATTCCTTAGACATTGTTCATGTTCAGTACCGAATATTTACTGCTATGGGAGAAAGCTTGGTGACACTACTAATAATGCAATGTGTATTTTTTAAGTTTCCACCCCCGCAAAATGCATCTCAGACATGAGATGATAGGACAGAAGTTAAGGAAAGAGGAAGAGATGATAGTAGAGAAAATCCTAGGGCAAGTGCTAATCCAGTTTTCAAAAGTAACCACTCATTCTTGCTTGTCCATCATAAAAAACCTCAAGTGAACTGCTCAACCCGCAGAGATGCTAAAAGCTTTTCTCTAGTACTGTCATTCTCATATCTCAGTTTGCTCACCAATGGAACTGACACAATAAGTTGCCAGGTGTACTGCAAGCAGTGGGATTGGTGAGCTATCTTAATGACAGTGAGTTTGTTGTTCTACAACACTGTTCCATCCTTTTTGAAAGAAATTACAAGCCAAAGCCTACCTGAAAGAAATGACAAGCCCATCAAGCTAAACAAGTCACCTGGGGCATATTTTATGTCTTTACATCATTTTTTGTATCTGTATGCACATATGCTTAGCATTTAGGTGCTCTGCTGCTTAAAGAAGATGAAAGTACATGGCTCTTTTTATATACAGGGCTCCCTGCAGTTCCATATTAGTCAATGGAAAGGATACAACTGAATGATAAAGTAGTAGCAGTCATTGCTCAAATTATTTATAAGTCATTCATTCATCTTTATGTATAGGGCTGTCAGGTTTTTTCCACTTACACAGAAGGAAAGAAAAAGCAAGACTTGGTGCTTGCTCTTCCAAAGAACTGTGCAAACATTAACTAAAACCAGGTGGAAAATACTGATAGAAGGAAAAGGCCACAAAAAAATTAAGATTTAATGCAGCTTTAAATATATCTTGTTCCTAAGAAAGTATAAGAAGATTAGAAAGAAATTTGCACCAAGACCCTCAATATGTTATAATTTACTCT